>CM026572.1:18501936-19701936 GCA_015143295.1 Tetracentron sinense | reverse complement strand
CCTTTGTTGGTCTAACAGATCTCTCACATTGGTCCAAAATGAAAGGTTGGGTTTAGGATATCAGCCCCTTGCATTTGAGCCAATTTACCATACACCACTGATATATTGTCATTATGGTAGATCATAACAAGGTCGTGTCAAAAGAACTGCAATACCTCACTACTAGAGCACTAGCATCAAAGCTATTTTGAGTTTTGTTCCTTGAAGATTGCATGGCATAAGGGGCCGGTACTTTAATTTAGATGATCTCCGGGTCTCATCAAAGTGTTCAACATCTCTGTGTATCACCATTTGGTTTTAGAGGATTAAGTGTGGACAAACTCTCCTAGTATATACTCCCCAGAAGAGAACCTAGTAGCAAAACCAGATTTTTCAACAAAATTCTCAACACAATCTTTAAAACCTAATTGAAACACAACAAGATTGTACCACAAGAAAGCTTAAACTAGAAGATGAAAACCAAATACATGTCACTGACCCTATGTTTGATTGGCGAGAAAATAAGTAAAAACATGGAAAAGAAAAGAAAATGAGACAAAACTCAACTAAAAATTGTATTAGAAATTCAAAATTTTCTTTTCTTTTCCATATTTTCACCTATTTTCTCAACAACCAAACATAGCCTGAAAGAAAATGGATAATCGGAAAACTATGGAAAATTCGAACTGATAAGCAAACAAGAAGCTTAAAATTTTAAATGTAGAGATATCATACCACACAATTTGTATGAAGAAATGAAAGAGGATCTATTAATAACATTTATGAGACAAATTGCAGTGTATTAGTACCCTGAATTTGCAGTCATAAGCCTTGATTCTAGATTAGACAACCAAATAAAAGATAATATTCCATGGAGAATTTCCCCAACACATATCTTAACCCTCAATATTAATAGAAATGCTAATCAAAGAAGACCAACACACCACCACGATTACAATCTCTGTCATATTTTTTAAAAAAAAAACATTGATCTAGCATCTATAATAGTCAGCACCATTGAGATTCCATACACTAATCTAGCACAAACCCAGAAATCATGCCATTCCAAGAAACTGTATCCTTGAGTATCCATTGGTTCCTTAATTCTCATGTATCCCTGCACTGTCTGCATCTCCTGAAAAAAAAAAAACAAGAACTCAATATGTTTAACAGGTTTGGGGCTGATATCCAAGAAACTGTATCCTTGATTCTCAGTACTGACTACTGACACAGATAAAAGAAAGAGAGCAAGGAACCTATATGTGCTTGCCGCAATGAAATATATGTTATTTTTCAATAACTTTGCTTAACTTTAAATACAGTTAAAAAAATATATGTTGCAACTTTGTATCTCATCTATATTTGCTTGCCTCAATGAAAATCTGGGTTTAATCAAACTCATTACCTCGATAAAATTTGAGTTTATGAGGCCTAAATTAGCATATGAGATTATCAAACCCATAATAGCCATAAAAATATTTGTCAAACCCATACCAACAACCCAAATCTGGGTTTATCAAACCCATGAAATTTGGGTTTATAAAACCCATTACCGCAATGCAAATATGAGTTTATGAGGCCTAAAAGTGTGACAAAAAACTGCCATAACTGAGCATGAAGAACGGGAAGGGAAAAAAAAATCAATATAATCCGAACCTCGGGATCTGATCAGCTAGAAAGTAAACCAAACCAAACAAACTAAGATTAGCAGAGGAGAAAATTAACTCACCACAATATTGTTGGAAATAGTAATTAAATTCAGACTCCAATAACACAAAGTAGAGAATCCAGTTTGAGCTCTTCAAGGCCTCAACAATAAATCTCAGTGGCAGCTGCCGTTGAAATGATTAAACCCTCTGGTTCTCGAAGCATTTGGGCCTTTGAGGAGGTTAGGGATTTGAGTGTTTGATTTGAACGGGAATTTCGAAATTAACGGAGACGTTTCCGTCTTTGTCACTAACGAGAAAAAAAATTAGCAACCATAATTTCGCCATGCATCAAGCAAACGGGGTTAACCAGATTTGCCAAATCCGATTAACTCCGCAGATGATTCGACTACTTTCCCAATTAATAAAAGTACGGGAGTGTATTTTTGTTATTAGGGAGAATACCAAGAGTATTTTCGTCTTTTGAATTATGAATTTAAAAATAAGTGTATTTTGTTAATTTTCAAGTGACATATTAAAAAGGCATTCTTTGTCATATTTGGAAAACATATATACTCATTTATGAAAAATTATCTTAATAGTTATTAAAATAAGGGGGGATCCCACGTTCTTAGTTGCGTTGTTTAAGGTCGGGAGTGTTTGCTTTCATGGTCATCTGTTTTCTAATTTCTTTACTGTTTTATGTATTTAAGGAGAGAATTGTTGTGTTACTTACGGAAGTTATGCCAATATTAGTATGACATTCGATCAACATCTTCACTTGCATACAACCCCATCTTGATGCATAAAAAAAAATCATGATTAACGGCGGAAAACGGGCAGTGTGTTATAGCTAATAATGGCACAGGGACATGTTAGCAAATGTCAAAAAAAAAAAAAAAAAGTACGTAATTTTGATGGGAAGATCTCTAGGAAAAGTTCCTCTTTTTTAATGCTTGCACGAGGTTCGCTTAAGTTTTCATGCTGAGCTCCCATCATGTTTCTTTCAAGTTTAATTTTATTAGGGAGCTCTTTTATGATTTTTTTTTTATTACACAAGAATGGAGCCTTCAGTCAAATCAAAATTTACACCCTTGTGTAAATACAAAAGGAGGGGATCTCTGCTTAACTTTTCAAGCAAAGCTCCTCATGATCATGCTTCTTTCAAGTTACAAGTTGGATAGGTTTGTCTTATGTGTTATATTTTATAGGATCTAGCCAATCAATATTCAAGAATCACATACCTGTGTCGGCCATTGAAAGTAGAGAGGAAAATCTTTCATTATCGATGACGATAAAGCACATGGTCTTCAGATTTCCATGACTCTTTAGCTCTTGATGGGGAAGATGTTTTTCTACAGACTTTCTTAGGAGTTGAATCTGGAACCAATAGCCTATAAGTATTATATATACTTAGGGTTTAGGTCATTAGAGTCCTAACCCATCAAGGAGACTATAGACCATCCTTATAACCCGATATACTTAATTAATGCATAAACCACCACTGTTTGACTACTACTAAAACCTTAACTGGAGTCGACTTTATCCGGGTTTGAACTATGAACATTGCCAAGACCCTAAACCTTATAGAAAATCTTACATTCTCCCACTTGGTCTGCACTGATCATCAAAAGAGAAAATATTTTACTTATGCGGAAAATTCTTTTAAAATGACTCTCTCGGATTAACGATTTAATTTTTGAAAACAACAGGCGTGTGGCCACACTAAAAACATACTCCAAATAGTCAAGCCAATATAAATAAATGTAGTGAACAAAACCTAGACAAATGAAAACACTAATACCGGATCATGGAGGCCAACATACCTACATTATGGCATGACACCATTCCATGGTCACCATACTAGTACCCTCATTTTCCATGGTTTCAAGCATTATAACCTTATGATGTGTTGACCTCACACATCCCAAAATTTGATCCTCAAAATTTGCCTTGGTCACCTAATCTACAAATTTAAAACACCATTTAACACAAAATGGAAATGCAGAGTGATGCATCGTTATATCGTTCTGATTAGAACAAATTAATAGACAAATTTCAATAACTATAGTAGAGAACCTTTTGTCTGTAGCTAAAATGCTAGCAACATACTCTCACTAACCAAATGAATCCAAGCTATCTTTTAGTCTCATTTTCAAGACAAGCTCCAAAAATACTTTATGATTCAATTTTATGGTTAATGGTTCAGACACCTTATGTTCTCTAACATTCTCTCTCACAACAAGACATCTTACGTCTATGTGTTTGGACTAACTTTAAGTCTTATTGTTTTTTAGAGAAGTAAACTGATGCGGAGTTATCACAAAATTATCTCTAACGGCCCGATAATAAAACTGAAGACCTAGAGCCCTGAGATAAAACTCCGCAATCACATAACTTGTTCAAAAACCTTATAACAAGTCATATATCTTTCCTGCCTAGTCGACAATTTCATAATAAAAAACATTATATTTTTCACAAGATAGCATCACAGCCAATAAGAATAAAACCCAATGTCGACTACTTGATGTTCAGACGTCCTACATAATCCGAAACTGAATACCCGATAACCTGATGGGTATCAGTACCATTATATATGTGAGCCAATATTCTTTAATCTTCTGCAATTATTCTATAACTATCTTAATAGTCTAACACTCAAATTTATCACAACTAAAACAAGAACTTTAGTTAACTACATGAGGTATATTTGAACGAGTGAAGATCTGTTTATAAATAAGACTCTTCAATCGAAGTGCAACAATGAAACTTTATAGCACAGTTCTTAACCTAAGTCTTAGGGCACTCTGACAAGTCAACATGTAGTTCATAACACATATTTCTCTTTAGGAGCTCAATATGAAATATCAATCATCCTTAGAACTTTCTTAATGAAAGGTTTTCAATGACAATTCTAAGAGGTCATGAGACCAACGAATAGAGATTTATAATGATGAACCTAAATGACACCTCTCTAAATCCTTAATATCATAATTTTATGATATGTAATCAGAATATACTTTCTCCCACTGACCTTAATATTGATGTACTCAATTATAATGTTCACTCTAAAATCGAAAGAAGTATTCACTTGATTGTCTGCTCAAAACCTTATGCAAACTTCCTAAGTTTACAAACTTAATACTTATTTCGTCTTTCTAAGAATCTTTTATCATTTTATATGCATTTCCTTATGAAGAACGTTGAGTAGGAACATTCTTCTAATGTTTTATCAGATATAACTCTATTAAGTTTAAAATATTACTTTTCTTCTTGAATTTCATACTATAATCAACATAATACTTCTCTTATCCTGATGAAAAGTAATATATCATCCTTATTTTCAAAATCAAATACTAACTTTTGAGATAATGTACAAGATCATTAGATTTGTATCTCCTCTCTTTAAGATATCCTCAAACATGTCTTAACTTCTGACGAAATAAATTAAACCGAATGGGAGACAATAGCACTTCAAAACCCCATATGATGACCATCAACTATATCAAAATAAGAGACTTTAGGTGTGACACAACATCACTTTTTAAAGCCTATTGATAGACTGAAAAATGACTATCCTTAAACTTAATAGGCAGAGGCTTTATACTCCCACTATTATCGTCATTTTTAGCATTTCACATTTTAATCTCAAATATGTGAGTGTTTCGAGAGGGACTAGATGATATATATATATATTCTTTGATTTTCTATGAATATCTGATAACTTAATTTCTTAAAATTTTCCTTGTTTTCAAAACTTAATAGTGTCTTGAATATTACTTTATGAGGGACTTAATTTGAAATGTACAATGTAGCCTTTAGAACATTTCCCTATAGGAATTCTAACATAAATGAATAATTGTTCATGACTTTTGGGAACATGGTCTTCCCTTTTAATTGTTCATTATGTTCTTAAATGACTGAATTACATAGTATTTTAACTATCTCATAATCTTGAAGATACTAATTAAACAACATTTAATCTTTACTTTATGTCGTATTTCACAACTTAGATCTTTGTACTGAGAAGATTATGAACTTTATATTTATGGAGCATAAACAAAATCTGGACTTTTGATATCTATATATATAGATTAATGAAACATCTTAATGCCTCATGAAAAGTAGAAAAATGATTACAAATATATGTGTAGGTCATTCTATCAGTATCAGTATTTGTAGAGAAATCCCTTGAAGCCTTTAAATTTTCTTTAGTTAATGCTATCAAGCAAATCTTCATATTGAAATTGTTACATTTCAAAATTACTTTATCATATTATTTTTGATATATTCTTAAAATAATCATATTTTAATGTCAAGACATTTCAACTTTATAAACCATGACGCATATTAATATATATTGTCATATAGACAATTACAAATTAATAAAAAAATGATTCTATTTCCAGATTTAAATCTAATAAATCAACTTGTGTGAATATTAGCATTTGATCTATATTTCTTTATCAATGATTTCTCTCAACCTTTTAAATTTTTAATTCTGATGAATCTCTCTAAGATATTACGAATATGAATTGGTAACATTAACCATTCATTACCTTATAAGCTTTTTAGACTTAATACTGTAATTTATTCTCATCCTGAACTTATATGGATGTAAATATATTTACACTTTATCCTTTTTTTTTCATTTTAGGTCAGTTGCAGGTTGGTTAAAGTACACATAGAGAGATTCAAACCTGAACTGCAATAGAGACTTAATGTTAATGTTTCATCATAATGGCATCCGTATTTGAAACTAGATTAACTCTATGTAGGTTGTCTCCATGAACTCCAATGAGTCCATCACTTCAAACATAAGTCAATTGACTTAGATAAATACTTATGATTCTCAAATAAGATAATCGTTGAACTTTTCACCTTATTAAATAATACCTTATATAATATTAGGAAATCTTCCTTCCTTTGATATTGACCATTCACTGTTTTCAAGTTCAGTCTATTGACATTTTTCATTCCTAATGCTTAGCCTTAACCTTTAACTTATCTTTAATTACACATTTCTTACTCTCATCCTTAAAATGACTAAGTCTTAATCTATACTACCTAAGATCAGCTTAACCTAATGCATTCAGTGCCCATAGAGTAACATTATCTGTAAGAAAAGACTTAATTGCTCTATATAAACTAAAAGACTCACATAAAATTTGCATCTAAATATCTTTATGCATGAATCATTGTCCTTATTTCATGCTCTTATTGATGCAAAAACACATCTGACTGATGGGATATCAATCAAACAACCTAGAGTGACTGCAATAATAAATACATCATTTGATGAGATAGTCATTTGCATCATCTCCCTCCTTTGGGCCGAGAATGTAACATGCGATTAGCTCAATTCCTTTGGTGAATTAATTTCACCACAAGACAAGCTGATCATGAACACTACAAATTTCAAAAAATTTAAGCCTTTAGGCCTAAACTCCTCTAGTCTGCAATGTCACACTAACTTTCCTGCTCCGTTTGAATTGTACAAGATGATGACCCACCTTTGGGCTTGATCACCACCCCCATAACAATCAAACGCAAAACCTTACATCACTCTCTTTTCAATATATAAAAAATAATCATATAATTATGTACATTTGAACTCCACCCAAATTTTCTTGATCGATGCCACTTTGGTGACTAATACAACCATTTCAATCTGGTTGGTTCCAAATAGGGAGTTACCTAAAATTCCATACCCCAAAGAATTATTAATTGTTCAAAATAACCATGCAGCAATGAACATTATAACATATTACAAAATCCTTATGGGCATCATCCAAAATTTTCCATGCATTTTAAGCCCACTAATCCCGTCATCCACATGATATTAAATTAAAAACATATATTGAAAAACACAACGATAATGCAATTCATGAATTTTAAAAACAAAATCCAGTTTTATACAAGTAATCATCATACATTTAAGGCCTTGAACTTCAAATAATTTGTTGAATAAAATATATCATGCACATTATACTAAGTAGTCATGCTCATATATGTTGAAAACACAAATAAACATGTCTTAGCCCCAAAACATTTGTTTAGGAAAAATACTTTATATCTAAAAGATTACATCCAAGTGTGCAATCAATAGGTGTCTGAAGTCTGTAAGAGTTAACAACTATTAGGAAAGTGAGATATTCCATTCTGTATACTAGGGAAGAGAGATATTCTACAATATTAGGAAAGTGAGATAATCAAACTTTTGCATAGTTGTATAGCTTTCTATTTATGTTGATCATCCTGTATTCTATATATTTTTAGTTCTTAGAATGAAATACCATAAAGGAGAATTCTGCAATTCCTTGCAGCTCTATGAAACTTATTATGGTATCAGAGCTTGCAGTGCTTCTCTAATCGTTTTCATCATCACCTGCTGTCATGTCGTCGGGTAATGAAAATTCTTCAAGCGAAAGACAATCGAGCGCGTCGAGCATGATCAATGATGCATCATCCCCTTATCTCCTTCAGCCTTCTGATCATCCTGGAGCGATTCTTGTCTCAACTCCTCTTACCGGTGAGAATTACTCAACCTGGAAAAGAGCCATGAAAATGGCATTGAATGCAAAAAATAAGCTCGGCTTCGTTGATGGAACACTTGTTAAACCATCATCGAATTCGACAGAAATCCAAGCATGGGGAAGATGCAATGACATGATTTTGTCATGGATCCTCAACTCCATTGATAAATCTCTTATCAACAGCATCATATATTGTAGTAGCCCTCGTGAAGTTTGGCTTGATCTAGAGGAACGTTTCTCTCAAAGCAACAATCCTAGAATTTTTCAATTAAAAAGGGATATTTGCACTCTTCGCCAAGAGCAACAATCATTGGCTGCATACTACAACACGATCAAATCATATTGGGATGAGTTGAGTACTCACACCACTGCCCCTGTGTGTACTTGTGGAGCATCCAAGGAACTCAAAACTCTGCAAGAGACAGAGCGGGTCTACCAATTCCTAATGGGTCTTAATGACACTTATTCTCACATTCGAAGCCAAATCTTGGCCATGGACCAACTTCCAAGTGTAAGCAAAGCTTATGCGGTCATTAATCAAGAGAAAAAGCAAAGACTATTACACTTACCTCCTCCAAACCCTGCTGACTTGATTGCAATGGCTGCTCGAACCGGAAATCAGAATACTACACGTGGATATCAAACTCCCCGTGGCCGCCCTTATTGTGATCATTGTGGCATCTTTGGACACATCAAGGCCAAATGCTACAAAATTGTAGGCTATCCACCTAACTGGGGAAGAACAAAGAAGGCTCATACCTCACAGCCATTGGCCCATGTGGCCTCCATGATTGAGAACTCCACAAAAGATCTCAATCACGATATTGCTACGCCTGATGCATCCTCTACCGCTGCTCATGCACCTGTCCCATTACATAGTCTCACGGCAGACCAATATCAACAATTGCTAACGTTGCTTAATGCCAATGGGAGCCTTGCTGCTGCAAATCTTGCAGGTAACTCTTCCTTATTCTTTTGTAACTCTGCTATTACCTCTCCTCCTACATGGATAATCGATAGTGGGGCATCTGATCACATGACACCCACCTTATCTTCTTTCACTACTTCAACACCTACCTCCACCACTAGACCTGTTAAACTACCCAATGGTGATGTCACTCCTATTACTCATATTGGTTCCATCCAACTCTCTCAAGACTTAGCCCTCTCTAATGTCTTATGTGTCCCAAATTTTCAATTTAATCTTTTATCCATTAGTAAACTAACCCAAAGCTTAAACTGTGCTGCAATTTTTTTTCCAACCTTTTGTGTATTTCAGGACCTTGCATCGAGGAAGCTGATTGGAGTGGGTGAGGTACGAGATGGACTATACCATTACATACAACCACCAGCCACAACCCCTTCAGCAATGCCGGCCACCAGCTCACCCGATCCCAGCCTTTGGCACATGCGACTTGGACATCCATCCACAGCCCGCTTGTCCCACTTGTCTTCCACTTCTAGTACTATTTTTCCTTTCAATTCTCATTGTGATGTATGTCAACTTGCAAAACAAACTCGTCGTCCTTTTTACTTAAGTTCTAATCGCAGTAGTGCACCTTTTGAATTAATCCATTGCGATATTTGGGGTGGTTACCCCACACAATCTCACACTGGAGCACATTATTTTCTCACTATTGTTGATGACCATTCTCGATGCACTTGGGTATATCTTATGCGTTATAAATCTGAAACCTATCTCTTTCTCAAAAAATTCTGTGCTATGGTGCAAACCCAATTCAAATGTAAGGTACAAAAAATTCGGACCGACAATGGAGCTGAATTTCTCTCCACCATAATGCAAACCTTCCTTAATGAATTTGGCATCCTCCAT
Source organism: Tetracentron sinense (assembly GCA_015143295.1). Classification (NCBI taxonomy): domain Eukaryota; kingdom Viridiplantae; phylum Streptophyta; class Magnoliopsida; order Trochodendrales; family Trochodendraceae; genus Tetracentron; species Tetracentron sinense. The sequence goes on along the minus strand of CM026572.1, from coordinate 19,691,941 downwards.
CAGCGCACATGTGTAGAAACCCCTCAAAAAAATGGGGTGGTAGAGCGCAAACATAGACACCTTCTTGAGGTTGCTCGTGCTTTGCGTTTCCAAGCTCGTCTACCTCTCTCTTTTTGGGGTGAATGTATTCTCACTGCAACCTATCTTATTAATCGAATACCCACTCCCAATTTGAACGGAAAAACCCCATATGAAATGCTCTTTAAATGTCAACCTCCTTATGAGCATCTTAGAGTTTTTGGTTGTTTGTGTTATGCCCACACCCTTAGTACCTCACGTCATAAATTTTCCCCGCGTGCTTCAAAATGCGTCTTCATTGGGTATCCTTTTGGCCAACGTGGCTACCATGTTTATGACCTAGCGAGTAAACAAATATTTACTTCTCGTGATGTCACCTTTGTCGAGTCCATGTTTCCCTTCCACACCACCTCACCCATTCCCGACACCATTTTGCCTGTCATTCCTTTACCTTTCCTCGAGCGGCAACATGAAACACCAAACCCCGAGGCACCCTCCCTTACGGCCCCGACACCCCCCGTTCCACGACGATCTCAACGCACCATTAATATCCCGACTCACCTCCAAGACTATATTTGCCCTACCCTTCCTACCCGGTCCTCTACCATTTCACCCGCTCCACATCAAGCCTCAGCAGGTATTCTTTACCCCCTATCTAATTATCTTTCATACAGTCGGTTTTCTGCTAATCATGTTGCCTTGCTTACTAGTATTTCTTCTCATGATGAGCCCACATCTTTCTCGCAAGCTGTTAAGTTCTCTCATTGGCGTGAAGCAATGGCAACTGAAATTGCTGCCTTAGAGCAAAATCACACATGGACTTTACAACAACTTCCACCAGGTAAGCAACCCATTGGTTGCAAATGGGTTTACAAAATCAAGCTTCGTTCCGACGGGACTATTGAACGCTTCAAAGCACGGTTGGTCGCCAAGGGGTACACTCAAACTGAGGGCCTAGATTACCATGAAACCTTTGCCCCTATTGCCAAACTTGTTACTGTTCGTTGCCTTTTGGCCTTGGCTGCTATTCACAATTGGGCTCTCCACCAAATGGACGTCCACAATGCTTTTCTTCATGGGGATCTCCATGAAGAAGTATACATGACCATTCCCCCCAGTTTTGCCAAACAAGGGGAGCATCGTGTTTGTCGTCTCAAAAAATCCCTCTATGGTCTCAAGCAAGCATCAAGGAACTGGTTTGAGAAATTTTCCTCTGCTATCAAAGAAGCTGGCTACTCTCAATTTTCTGTTGATTATTCTCTATTCACATCTTCACATGGCTCTCATTTTACTGCTGTCCTAGTCTATGTTGATGACATTATCATAACAGGGAACGATCCTTCTTCCATTGTATCTTTGAAAGATTTCCTTCACTCTCGATTTCACATCAAAGATCTTGGACCCTTGAAATATTTCTTGGGCATTGAGGTAGCTCGCTCACCACAAGGGCTTTTTCTAAGTCAACGCAAATATGCCCTAGACATTCTCCAAGATAGTGGCCACCTTGGTGCTCGCCCCGCTACATTTCCCATGGAACAGAACTTGCGCCTTGACAATGATCAAGGTCATCCCTTGGAAGACCCAACCATGTATCGCCGCCTAGTTGGACGCCTCATTTATTTAACTATCACACGACCTGATATTGTCTATTCGGTAAATATTCTCAGTCAGTTCATGCACACACCACGCCAACCACATTGGGATGTTGCTGTTCGTGTGTTACGGTACATCAAATCTTCTCCGGGGAAGGGTATTCTCTTATCTGCTACTAGCCCTCTACACCTCATTGCTTACTCTGACTCTGATTGGGCTAGCTGCCCCATGACACGACGTTCTACTACTGGTTACTTTATCTTGTTGGGTCACAGCCCCATTTCCTGGAAAATAAAAAAACAAACCACTGTCTCTCGGTCCTCCGCTGAAGCCGAATATCGTGCCATGGCTGCCACTACATGTGAACTTGTTTGGCTTAAAGCTCTGCTTGCAGACTTGGGAGTTCCTCATTGTCAACCAATGCGTCTTCATTGCGACAATCAAGCTGCACTTCACATCGCTGCCAACCCTGTGTTCCACGAGCGAACCAAATATATTGAGATTGATTGTCACCTCGTTCGGGAAAAATTGTCTTCTGGAATCCTCATTCCCTCTTATGTTCCTCCTAAACATCAACTTGCAGACATCTTTACGAAGGCCCTTGGACGTGACCAATTCCATCTTTTACTTGGCAAGTTGGGCGTTACGGATCTCCACGCTCCAACTTGAGGGGGAGTATTAGGAAAGTGAGATATTCCATTCTGTATACTAGGGAAGAGAGATATTCTACAATATTAGGAAAGTGAGATAATCCAACTTTTGCATAGTTGTATAGCTTTCTATTTATGTTGATCATCCTGTATTCTATATATTTTTAGTTCTTAGAATGAAATACCATGAAGGAGAATTCTGCAATTCCTTGCAGCTCTATGAAACTTATTAACAACTATATTGGGTGTTATTTTGAATGCACAAAGAAACTTAATCATGTACTCACCCATATCCTTAAATCAATAGAGATACCTTAGAGCCCTTTAAAATTATATAGAGGGTTACTGTATTAAAAATATATATATATATATTCACATTAGGCTAAATATTGAACATAGGCTCCAAAATAAAGTGTTGTTTTTATATGAACACTTATCTCAAAAACTGTTTAACATGCAAAAATATTAATACATTTCCTTTGCAAAAATATATTAATACATTTCCTTTCCAAACAACCCTTGCCAACGATTCTTCAAAAAAAAAAAATTTGGATTATATATATATATATATATTATTCAATCCACACATAACCTCATCATGAAACCTGATTACTATATAAGACTTAAGAGTTTAACACACATAATTTAACCGTAGGGTTGCTAGTTGTCAAAGTGCATGGTGCAGGGCCATTACTATTACTTCATAATCCCACGTGTTTTCCTTAGTAAAGCAATAAGATAGTGATATTTTCTATCTAAGATTCTATGTGCAACAGTGCATGGTCCATGATGGATAATCACCTTACTTCCAAAACCCTTATTCGCAACCTTAAAAAAACAACGCCATAAAGGTGTCAAGCTACTACCGTTGGCAGTGGTTGTTGCTGGAGGTGGCTATTGTTCCAGTAGCCGGATACGAACCTGATGCCGGTGGTGGGTGAGGCAGCCGATTACATGAAATCCGGCTATAAGATCCATATTGTCTTTCTATAATAAAGGGTTTCAAGCCTTGTATAACGACGGGTTCTCCATCATCTTTTCGGCTAGGAAGGGACCCGATCTGACCTCCTGAACATCCGTGTTCCAGCAAAAACTATTTAGACAGACGGCTGGTCTTTGATCACGCCGTTACCATCTAGGGCAAAAATCAAAACCCAAACGCCGAGGTTCGAATCAAAATATGGCAGCAAACTACTTGCGCAATCTTGAATACGATTGAGCACCCTAGGCTCTAATACCACATGTTATATTTTATAGGATCAAGCCAATCAATACTCAAGAATCACATACCTGTGTCGGCCATTGAAAGTAGAGAGGAAAACATTTCATTGTCGATGACGATGAAACACACGGTCTTCAGATTCCATGACTCCTTAACTCTCAATGGGGAAGATGCTTTTCTGCGGGCTTTCTTAGGAGTTGGATCTGGGACCAATAGCCTATAAGTATTATATATACTTAGGTTTTAGGTCATTAGAATCCTAACTCATCAAGGAGACTATAGACCATCCTTATAACCCGATATACTTAATTAATACATAAATCACCACTGTTTGACTACAACTAAAACCTTAACTGGAGTAGACTTTATCCGGGTTTGGACCATGAACATTGCCAAGACCATAAACCTTATAGAAAATCTTACATCATGTTGATTCCTTGTGTTATTCTTAGTACACAACATTTCTTATGTTCAAGCCATAGATTATTTATCTAATTCTTCTTAACTTTTTTTTTTCTTTCGTCGGCAAAACCCATTATCTTATTTTATCTATGAATCTATCATGGTAGGGTAGATCTTGAGTAACTATTCTTTTATCCTTCATTCTTTCTCAATTGATTTATTTAATGTTAGGAATCCACAATTTCTGCAACAGATGCTTTATGTACCAGTGTATTTTGTAGTTCATATGTTAATTTCCCAAATATAAACTTAATGGCCAAATAGTAACCTACAACTTTGGATCATATGTTTAGAGCATAAAAATAAACAATTATAATCATATGTGGCATGGACGAGAGTCTTTTTGAGAGTTGGGATCAAACTATTTTAATTCTAGAAAAAAGTTTTTAGCTTAAATTTGTCTATTCTTAGACATTATTTTCATTTTTTTACCACTTCAAGGGGGTACTTGACCTCCATAGATGCCACTTTGGAATGGTAAAATCTCTTTAAAAGACTCATATTTCTTTGCTTAACCCTAAAAACCTAAACTCCTTATTTATAAGTCATGTGATGCGATTTTGTCACCTTGAAGTGGCATCCATGAAGGTCAGACCCCCTTAAAGTGGTCATATCAATAGAAATTAATTTATTTTCTACCTTTCTTATTTTATTAATATGCAAGTTCATAACACAATGAGAGGTTAATCTCATTTTCTCTCTATTTCATTTCTCTTGTGTTTCCTCACCAACCGAACACAATGTGGAAAAGCTTGGATATGGTGTTGAAAAGAAAAGAGAATAAAAGGAGTCAACATTGGGCAATCCTATTGAGTGCTGCCGATGAGTTCGACTCCAGTGACTGGCCAACCATATGGGTTTCAAGAATCTGGCTAGTTATTCAACCCTAAAGACCCATGGTTCAGGGGTCAAGGAGACAACATGTCCATTTAGGGCAAAATAGGGAAGGTGGAAAGAGGGAAAAGAGATTGAAAAAAAGTACCCACCAAACTTTAATGGGTGTTGTTAACCTTCACTGAGTGGTGAACTTGTTAACCTTAACCAAGACATTTTCTCTCGTATTAGTTAGCATACTAACTAAAGTTAAGGGTAGTTTAATCTTTTCATAAGAGACCAACCATTAAATACAGAAGATAATAAGTATAATTTGACTTTTCTTGTATTTTTTGTCTTCCCTATTTGATAAATTATGTAGAAAAATAGTTCACGTACCTGGAAAATCCATTTGTTAAGATAAGGTTGGACCTCATTGGTCCATGCCCCCCCTCTTAAATACTCACCAATTGTGGTGATCAGTATTTAAGAGGGGGGCATGGACCAATGAGGTCCAGCCTTAGCGTTACAAATGGATTTCCCAGGTATGCCTAACACTGCTCAATTATCTATTATAGAAATATTAAAATATCCTTATATTTAATAGAATGGTATTCAATCCATAGAGGTAAAAAAGACTAGTAAAGGTACTTAACAAGTTCACTAGTCTTAACGAAGGATGGTAGTCCCCAACTTTAATTGATGATTTGCCATGAATTAATACATGCAATGTGGTTGGAACATTGGACTTTCAATTTGTCATTCATGGTCGAGCCCTTAAACATTTTCCAATGAAGAATCAACCTTAACATTTTCCAATGAAGAATCAACCTTATGTTGAGGCTAACCGTCTAAAAACACTCTTAGATAGATGAAGACATCTTCTACATTGATTGAAAAGTAATTTTTGTTGAACATTTCTTTCAAATTATCATATATTGGCCTTCAAACCTTCATTAGACTTACCCTTGTGTGTTGATGTCATTCTATTAAATGCAAGGATATTTTAGCATTTTCATAAGTCTAGTGAAGGTTAACAAGTTCACACACTAATAGCTCTTTTGGTAGGTCTTGTCTATTTTAAACATAACTAAGAAAAATAGATTTGTGACAAAAAGATTTATAAGAAATGAATCTGTAGACAATAAAATTTTATATCAGTGCATAATAATAGACAGTTTTTTTATAAAATTGTGTTTGGTAACATCATCTTATTGCAGGGATAGTTGATGTCATTTTAAAATAATAATAATAGTAATAATAATAAATAATTATAATAAAATTAATAATTATGATAGTAATCATAATAATAATAACAATAATTATTATTATAATTATAATAGTATTAATAATAATAATAGTAAAATAATAATAATAATATATTAATAGTAATAATTATTATTATTAATTAAATAATAATAATAATAATAATAATGATAAATGGTCAAAACGGTCAAAAATAACGAAAATCTCAGTTCTGTCGTTTATCTGGAATAGACGTGTGCTTCTTTCCCAAAAATCACCAAATGCTTGAATTTTTGTTTTAGACATTTCATGCATTTTTTGTTATAGCAAGTAGGCGTGCTACCAAATGGTCTAAAACACGAAAATGTCTACCTGCAATAGATATATAGACAAGTAGACCCGATGTTTAGACATTCCAAACGACACCTAAGTTAAATAAAGGAAACAAAAGGTGTAAGAAAAGTCAAACATTGTTTTCTCTTTTGTGCATTTAATGATCAGTCTTTTGTGAAAAGACTAAACTACCCTTAACTTTAGTGAGTTTTGATAATTAATACAAGGATAAAAATGTCTTGTGAAGGTTAATAATAAGTTCACACACTGAGTGAATGTTAACAACACCCTATATATAATAAAATATATATAGAGAGAGAGGGGAAGGGAGGGGATCACGCCGAGAGGGGTCACCATGTGAATAAAAATATTCACTCTCACTCATTCATCCATATACCTTTTTTCAAGTCTCATCTTCCCTCTTGTCTCTCTTTTTTGCTCTTCCCTTCATCTCTCATTCACTAAACCTCTACCTCTCAAAAGAACCTCTAAAACACCATTAAAAGTTTTCAAATTCTAAGAAAACAAAGAAAAGTATTTCTCCTCCATTGAAAGATCTATAGCTGGGTTAGAACATACCCCACAAACGAAATTAAAGAAACGAAGAGAAGAGCCCACCAAGAAATACAGATAAAAAGATAGAATAGAGACGTATCCACCAAGTAAAACCAACATAGAAGCAAAAAGAGTCAATACTCACTTTAAAATCATGGTATGGAGGACAATGCTATTGGTATATATCCAAATTCCTAAGGAGGTATGACTCCAAGGGCTATGTTTTTTGTCTTCCTCTTTTCTTTCTTTTTCTGCTTTACTTTTCTCCCTTTTTGTGAAACGCTATTACAAAGAACTTTCTTTAGTTTTTAACTTGTTTTAGGGTTTTAAAAAAGAATTTATAAAATATCAATCATATCCCTTCACAAATCTGTCAAATCTAACTCGACTAATTCAGAAGAGTTTTTGACTGATTTGTTACAGTTTTGAATTTTCAATGGAGTTGAGTCAAAATCCTATCAAGTTGTCTGAATTTTTTTTTTTAAATTAACCTAGTGTTAAAATTTCTTAACCCTAAAGTTAAGTTTTTTTAAATATATTTTTCTAAAAAGGTTATATTGTTGATTCCTAAGGGTTAGGAAATCTTAACCACGGTTAATAGGGATTAAAAGGGATACGTGTTGACCTATGGGTGCAATTGAACTCTCCCTAAGTTCAATCAAATTGTGATTCGATCTCATTATACATATATATATATATATTGGGAGAAGTAGTAATGAGCCATGCTCATTGAAGCTTGTAATGAGCGGCCCCTCTAGAAAAATGACACGTGGCATACTTTTTTTGAATCCCACCATTGGATGTTAAGTTGGGTCCATTGGAGACACGTGTCAAAAAAATCAGTCCAATCGGACATGTTTGGACCGTCCGATTAGACCCTAATTTGCAGCATTAACCCCTTAGGGTTAACTAGACAACCCTACTTAGGATATAGAAATGGCTGATCTTCCCTTCTTCAATCGGATGGTCTATAAATTTTGCCACGTATCTCTTGAGCAACCCATCTTGACATCCAACGGTTAGATTCAGAATAAAATTGTCATGTGTCCCATTATTAGGGACTGCTCATTACAAGCTTCAATGAGCATGACTCATTAGAATGCTACTCTCTCTCTCTCTCTCTCTCTCTCTCTCTCTCTCTCTCTCTATATATATATATATATATATATATATCCTTTTTTTTTTTTTTGCAGTCAGTTAAAAGTTAAAACTAAGCAAACAAGGATGGTTTGGATGTTGAAGCCTTAACAGAGGTGTAAAAAAGAAGACTGAGTGTTGACCGAAGTAAGTGAGGAGGAAAGAAGATACTAGGATAGCATTACCATAACTCTGATTAATATCTTGTTAAATTTAAAATTGGTAGACATTGCAAGAAAGATCTATTCACCCCCCTTAGGTCAAAGGAATCATTGAACTGTGATATTTCAATAATTAACCTCCATCTCCAATGATAGAAATGAAAATGCAGAAACAAATGTCTGATTTGTTGATGTGACCACAACAATAGATAAGAGAGGCAGCCGAAATTGATTGGTCTTGTAAGTACAGTCAAGAAGGAACACATTTGGGAATGCCTTGGATAGTTTAACTGAAATTGGATGTGAAAAGAACAAATCTGTCAAGTTCTTGCTTTTCTCCTTCATGCAATGGAATGTCACATAACCAATATCATTAAGGCACTTGAAGAGATGTTGAAACAAAGTTTTTCCACCCAATTCCTCCAATCGGATAGCAGCTCAAACATTGTAGATGGTCCTAATAGTAGTTACATTAGTAGGATCATTTTTTTTTTTTATAGTTCAAAGGACATAATGTGGTTTGATGACTACACGAGACATGACTTCAAAAAAAAAATTCTGCTCTATGTTAAGTTTTCCGGCAAAAGAATGTCCTTCCAAATAGGAAGACCCTTCATGATTGTGAATCTCACAAATAACTTTGATTTTATTGATCTAGCCAATTTACTTTCTTTCCTTTCAAAGAAAATGGACATTTGCAACGTTTAGTAGAACTACGACAGATTCCTATCTTCATTCGAATTGTAGATGTTTGCCCATCTCTATAGCTTCCTGGTCGATCACAGCCAAGTAACACCCGTGGACATGGGCGTGAATTCAACCCATCAGACCTTTGGATTGTTAGAACAAAACCAAGATCATGGGCAACTTCCTGCGCCCAATTTATCAAATCAATTCTTTGTTCAAATACCTATCAATCGATAGCAAATAAAAAACACCATATAAAAAAACACAAACATTAATTATTTTAGTTCAAAGAAAAAACCCTATAAAAATAGCAGCTTTAATTTATCCATAAAATACCTTATCAGTTGAAAATTGCTTGATCAGCAACATCAACTTCGATTGTTCTAATGAATGGTTCAATTTTAATTTCATTGGTAAAACTGTTTACGGCATACATATTTACCGTAAAGAATTCCAAAAGAAAATTAGTGCAGTATTTTAGCATAACAAATCAAAATTTGTGATATGAGGTTTTAGCCATTACACATCAAAATTAATGTAGTATTATCCATAGTGTGGGTGGAAATTGAATCACAGCCATTTGCGATTGAACTCGGGGAGAGTTCAATCGCACTCACAAGCCAACAAGTGTCCCTCTTAACACCTAGTAGTTGTGGTTAAGTTCACTAACCCTTAGGTTCAATAATATACTTTAATTTTATATATATATATATATATTTAAAAAAAAAAAAAAATTAACCTTGAGGGTTAATTTTTTTTAACTAGAGTTCAATATTTTTTCAATATCTTTTTCTAAAAACTAAGGTTATATTATTAAACCCAAGGGTTAATGAATCTTAATCATAGTTAATAGAAGTTAAAAAGGAAATTTCTTGGCCTATGGGTGCGATTGAACTCTCCCCGAGTTCAATCACAATTGGCTGTGATTAGATCTCGTGAGGGGGTGGGTGCGGGTGTGTGAGGCCTATGGCATGTGTGTGCGCGCTATTGGGTGTGCTCTTTGTGAATAACCAAAAGCAATCCATGGTAGTATGTTCTTTGTGAATAACCAAAAGCAATCCATGGTAGTATGTTCTTTGTGAATAACCAAAAGCAATCCAAAGTACAGGCGTGTGTGTTTGGATGTGTTTTTGTGAATAACAAAAAAAAAAAAAAAAACAAGTTTTCCTAGATGGTACACGCATGTGTTTGGATGTGTTTTTTGCGAATAACAAAAAAAAAAAAAAAAAAAACAAGCATCCAAGATGTACCGAGTTGTGTGTGTTTACCTTCCTCAAGCATCAAGAAAATTGAGGCTGCTTACGTAAGATGCGATTGAACTCTCAAAAGAAATCTGTATGCTTGAAAGAAATCTGCAAAAGAAGTCTGTAGAGAGGAATAAGAAATCTGTAAAAAAGAACAGTGGCTTCCTCTTCAAGGGTCTCCAATTTTTGGTAGGCCTCCTGACCTTAAAGTACCAAGACAAGTCCGAGACTCCCTTTGAGGCAAACCCCTTTTTGAAGACCCTCGCCAGTTTCGCCAACTTCAAAGAAGCTCTTTCGCATTCCAGCCATGTTCTCGCATTTGCTCAGCATAGCACAAGTTTTGTTCAGAGCTCTGGCTTTTCGTTTGTTTGGTTCTTTGCTTTTCCCCAAAGAACTCTCCTGGTTTGCCTCTCTCTTATGCATTTTCCCTTCCATATATGGTCTTCTCAAGCGCCTTCACCAGATGGATCTTGCGCAGCTGATGATCTCTAAGATTGGTAGTCTCAATTCAAAAACACCCCCAGATCTGAAGAACACAGACATAGTACTAGAAATCCCTGGAGGTAATGGGTAGGGTAGTGTTTTCTTAGATGATTTTTGCAAATGAATACCATGTTTTTTATATATTACAAATGAGTGTCTTCTCAAAACTAATTTCATTCAAGTGCCTACATTATTGAGTTTTTTCAATGATTTGCTAGTATGTCATGATTTCACATAAAGTACTCCTTTTTTTAATATTCAAAAGCCGAAAATCCACATCATTACATGTATTTTCCCAAATAATAAAAGTACGTATGAGACTGTATTTTTGTTATTGGGGAGAATACTTGTAACCAAGAGTATTTTCGTCTTTGGAATTATGAATATAAAAAAAGTGTATTTTGTTCATTTTCAAGTGAAATTTTAAAAGGGCACTCATTTGTTATATTCGGAAAACATGTGTACTCATTTGTAAAAAATTATCTTATTAGTTACTACACAATAAGGGGGGATCCCAATTTCTTAGTTGTGTTGTTTAAGGTTGGGAGTGTGTGGTGTGTGTGTTTCCTTTGTCTTGCCTTCCGTAATCACCTTGTGGAGTTATTGAATCTACCCAAAAAGGTTGGGAATGTTTTTTTTTTTTTTTGATGCGATTATCATTACTTAGATGTTAGTTGGGCAGTGGAGCTCTTGCAACATGCACCGGGTGGGGGGGATCGGATCCCCAGACCTTCCACAGTGAAGGCCACACCCCTACCACTCATGGTTATCTTTTTCTAGTTTCTCTTTCCTGTTTAGGTGTTAAGGAGAGAATTGTTGAGTTGCTTGTGGAAGTTATTCCAATATATTAGTATGACAAAGGATCGACATCTTCATTTGCTAAAAACCCCATCTTGATGCATACAAAAAAAAAAAATTCATGATTAACGGCGTAAAACGAGTAGTGTATTAAATCTAATAATGGCACACGCACATGTTAGCAAATGTATGTATGTAATTTTGACGGGGAGATCTCCGGGAAAAGTTATGGGGAAGTCCTCTGTTTTTATGTTTGCATGAGGATGGAGCCTACAGTCAAATCAAAATGGATACCCTTTGAAAATACAGAGGAGGCTCCGCTTAAGTTTTCATGCTGAGCTCCCATCATGTTTCTTCTAAGTTTAATTTTGATGGGAACTCTTTTATATTAGAGTTTTCTTTTTTTTACACAAGAATTGTTAAATTTATTTTAAATTTGTGATATAAATTTTAATGTCTTTTAAAACTTTAATTTTGTAATTGTTTTTCTATTTTGAAAAGTTTTTAATTTTGTGTAACCGATTTCATTAGTGAGTTAATTTTGTGCAACTGATTTCATTAGTGGGTTGTGATACGGATTATTAATACCCATTATCATCAAGAAGAGAAATCTCTATTATAAAAGAGGTTTCACTTCTAAGGTTTTTTGTAGAAAAGGTTTTACCTTTATCCAATGTTTGATTCCTGAGAAAATAAGTGAAAACATGGAAAAGAAAAGAAAATTGGGCAAAACACAACTAAAAATCGTATTACAAATCCAGAATTTTCTTTTCTTTTCCATGTTTTCACATATTTTCTCAACAACCAAACAAAGCTCTAAGGTTTCTTGTAGAAAAAAAAATTAAGACTTTTAATCTTTTATCTTATATATTTTGAATTGAGTTTTCTTGAGTTGGGTGTCATATCAGAAGTTCATTAGTGAGTCTAATTGCGAGTGCACCCTATTAGACCGCGATTGTTAAATCCTGGAGATCGACCGTCATAACCCGTTTGCATCAAGGGAGATACTACAAGGGGGGCGAAATTGATCTTAAGGACAGTGATTTAAGTATCGTGCCTCAGTCGAAACGTTAACACTAATCGATAAGTTTTTTCTATTTCTTATTTCTGATTTTTGTTAATTTATGCTTGACAAAATGCTATTGTCTTGTGTGCAATCTTTAAGTATCATTTTCAGATTTATTAACATGTTCAATGATCTCTAAATTTTTACAACAAGAATGTCATTCATATCATCAGAATATTTCGGTGGCCTGTGCTATTCTTAGTACACAACATTTCTTATGCTCAAGTCATACATTATTTATCTAATTCTTTTGACTTTCTTTTTGTTCTTTCCTTGGCAAAATCCATTATCTTTTTTTATCTGTTGAATCTATCATGGTAGGGTAGGTTATGAGTAATTATTCTTTTATCCTGTTCTTTCCTTCTTTCACAATTTATTTATTTAATGTCATGAGAAAGAATACCACACACACAAACACTCACCACACACCCTCAACCCAAATAAGCTTCACGCGTGATGGAAATTATAAGGGGATGAGTGCTCGGTTACATATATGTTAATTTCCCAAATTAGAAACTTAATGGCCAAATAGTAACCTACAACTTTAGATCATATGTTTAGTGCATAAAAATAAACGATTATAATCATATGTAGCATGGACGAGTCTTTTTGAGAGTTGGGATCAAACTACTTTTATATACTGTAGTTCCTAATCAGCAAGTATAGGTCAGTGTAAATATAGAAATTATGTGATTCTAGAAGAAAATTTTTACCTTAAATTTATTTTTTCTGTGACATTTTTTTACCACTTCAAGGTGGGGATTGACCTCCATAGATGCCACTTTGAAAGGGTAAAATCTTTTTACAACTCATATTTCTCCACTTAACCCTAAAAACCTAAACTCCTTATTTATAAGTCTTTTTTTTTTGGTAATAAACTAGAAAAGGTTACAAACGTGGAAAAGAAACTCAAAACTAAGCCAAATACAAACTAATCCGGGGAGATACCCGGGTCAAAAGGGTAAGAACATGACGGGCTGGAGAGAGGGCCTGGTATACCTCTCTTTCGCAAGGAGAGTGCCCGTTTCGTGAATTTGTGGGCTTCCATGTTTGCTTCTCTACGGACGGCAGAGATTGAGGCATGTGGAAATTTCTGCCACAAGGCTTTAATGTCATTCATAATGGTCCGTACCTCCCAGTGGATCACATTTGTCTTGCCTAGTAAGAAGGAGATCACCTCCTTAGTGTCCCCCTCAACGATGAAGTGGGACCACCCATGATTGTCTGCTATAAAGAGACATAGAAACAATGCATTTGCTTCAGTTACTCGAGCACTACCTACGTCCAACCGAGTGTACCACCGGATCAATCCTACTGTACCACGGGATCAATGCTCATCACTAATCTGGTCACAACCGGGAATCTCTCCTCTTTGAGTAACTTGGATATCCCTTATCATGTATTTAGAAACATGTATATCTTGGCTACAATCATGCCAACTAATCCCATATCTAAGGGATCTTGTTTCTGTTAAATAACATATAGACATTCTCTATATAATAAAGACTTGACACCAACACACCTTTACGGTGGAAGTTGGGTTTCTCTGTTCATCTCTTCTACGAGTTATTTAGATCTTTTATTGCCGAACAAGTTGATACCCTTGTGATCCCAATGACAATTCCTGCTCCTGCATGCATTGTTGGTGTTGACATCCCATGATCGAGCTGTCGAAATTTAGCTTTAGCCAACCGTGGGGGGTAGGGATCCAGACATTGTATTGTTGGATAATAACTGAACAAGGAGAACTGATCTTAAGATCTTGACCCGCAATAATTTTGTGGGTAAGAGATTTTGCACATTGTAGAGTGTTAATGGGACAAGGTTCGGATTGGTCGAAGACCCTTGCATTCCTGGCGCGCCAAATAGTCCATAGTAAGTCATGACTTGAATTGTGGTAGCATAATTGTCTTTAGCAAACTCTGGGTTGGTAAACCAAGCTGTCCACAGACCCAAAAGGAGAGGGGAGAGGCGTCATATGATGAGATATTTCCACCTCAAAGTGGCATCCATGAAGGTCAGACCCCCTTGAAGTGGTCGTATCAATAGAAATTATTTTATTTTATATTTTTTGAATTTATTAATATGCAGTTTCGTAACACAATAAAAGGTTAATGTCATTTTCTCTCTATTTCATTTCTCTTATGTTTCCTCACCAACCAAACACAATGTGGAAAAACTTGGGTATGGTGTTGAAAAGAAAAGAAAATAAAAGGAGTCAACACTAGGCAATCCTATTGAGTGCTGCCAATGACTTCAACTCCAGTAACACGCCAACCATATGGGTTTCAAGAATCTGGCTACTTCATTATTTAACCCTAAAGACCCATGGCTCAGGTTCAACGAGACAACATGGCCATTTAGGGCAAAATGGGGAAGGTGGAAATCGGAAAAAGAGATTGAAAAAAACTACCCACCAAACTTTAATGGGTGTTATTAACCTTCATTGAGTGGGTGAACTTGTTAACCTTTACCAAGACATTTTTACTCTTGTATTATTTAGCACACTAACTAAAGTTAAGGGTGGTTCAATCTTTCATAGGAAACTAACTATTAAATAAACTAGATAATAAGTATAGTTTGACTTTTCTTGTACTTTTTGTCTTCCATATTTGATAAATTATCTTCTATAAAAATATCAATATACACTTATATTTAATAGAATGATATTCAATACATAGTGGTAAAAAAGACTAGTGAAGGTTAACAAGTTCACTAGTCTTAGTGAAGGATAGCAATCCCCAACTTTATGCAATGTGGTTGGAACATTGGACTTTCAATTTGTCATTCACGGTTGAGCCCTTAAACATTTTCCAATCAAGAATCATCCTTATGTCAAGGCTAACTATCTAAACACACTCTTAGACAAATGTAGACATCTTCTGTGTTGATTAAAAAGTAATTTTTGTTGAGCATTTCCTTAAAATTATTGAACACTATTTGCTTTCAATCCTTCACTAGACTTACCCTTGTGTATTGAATGTCATTCTATTAAATGCAAGAGTATTTTTATAAGACTGATGAAGATTAACAAGTTCACACACTAAGTTAAGTAAGGAGAACACACCCCAGCTCTTGCACTAGTGGTTGGGGTGTGGCCTCTCTTTGAGGGAGGTTTGGGGATCCAATCCGTATGAGTTGCAAGAGCTCCCCTACCCATGCTAACTACTAACTGTACTAACCTAGGTAAATGATATCATCCAACAAAAAAAAATTTGAATAAGGGGACAAAAGTGTAAGAAAAGTCGAACATTGTTTTCCCTTTTTTGTATTTAAGGATTAGTCTCCTATGAAAAGATTAAACTACCCTTAACTTTAGTGAGTTTTGATAATTAAAGTAGGGGTAAAAATATCTTGTGAAGGTTAACAAGTTCACGCACTGAGTGAACTTTAACAACACCCTATATATAACAAGAAAAATATAGAGGGGAAGGGAGGGGATCACCCCGAGAGGGGTCACCATGTGAATAAAAGTTTTCACTCTCACTCATTCCTCCGTATACCTTTTTTCACGTGCCATCTTCCCTATGTCTCTTTTTTGCTCTTCCTTTCCTCTCTAGGGGTGGCAATCTAGTCAGGCTGGGTCAGATTGGAGTTAGCCCAAACTCAGCCTAAAGTTCAAAATCTTAGCCCAAGCTCAGCGCAGCCCAGCCCAGCCCAAGCACCCCAGCCCAAACTCGGCTCACAAATAATATCAGGCTTTGGGCCGAGTTCAAGCTGGCCCAAAGTAGATTGAGTTCGGGCTGACCCAAAATAAACTAAGTTCAAGCCCAAAATATGCTTTTAAAAATGGAGTCTTTCCTTTTGTGGGGCCTCCATTTGGGCTGCCCACTTGAGTTGCTACTATCCCAAACTGCTCTTCTTGCTCGTGGCGGTGATATAACAAATGAAAAGTATAAAATTTGGTTGCTGACATGCAAGGATTTCTCTCTATATGCAATGTATGCTATAGAGATTGAAAAGGGAAGGGAAGAAAAGGGAATAAAAATTGGAAAAGAGAAGAGAAAAGAGTGAAATAGATAAACCGTGGGTGTCCTCTCTCTCTCTCTCTCTCTCTCTCTCTCTCTCTCTATATATATATATATTATTTATAAAATATAAAAAAAATATTAATTCGAACCTGCCTAAATTCGGGCTGAACTAAGGGTAGCCCAAGCTCAGCCCAATATTAACTTTGGGCCAATATTCTTGTCCAAACTCAGCCCAGCCCAAAGTAAGGAAGGCTCAGCCCACCTAAACTTCAGGCCGAACAATCGGGCTTCGGGCCAGCCCAGCCCAATTGCCACCCCTATTCCTCTCTCCTTCACTAAACCTCTACCCCTCAAAAGAACCTCTAAAACTCTATTAAAAGT
The DNA here is from genome assembly GCA_015143295.1 of Tetracentron sinense. Lineage (NCBI taxonomy): Eukaryota > Viridiplantae > Streptophyta > Magnoliopsida > Trochodendrales > Trochodendraceae > Tetracentron > Tetracentron sinense. The sequence goes on along the minus strand of CM026572.1, from coordinate 19,675,122 downwards.
TTTCAAATTCTAAGAAAAGTATTTCTCCTCCAATGAATGATCCATAGCTAGATTAGAACAAACCCACCAATGAAATTAAAGAAACAAAGAGAAGTGCCCACCAAGAAAAACAAATGAAAAGATAGAATATAGACGTATTTACCATGTAAAACCGACATAGAAGCAAAAAGAGTCAATACTCACTTTAAAATCATGGTATGGAGGACAATGTTATTGGTATCCTAATCCCTAAGGAGCTATGACTCCAAGGGCTCTGCTTTCTTTCTTCCTCTTTTCTTTCTTTTCCTGATTTTCCTTTCTCCCTTTTGTTGGAATGCTATTATAGAGAAATTTATTTCGTTTTTAGCTTGTATTTGGGTTTCGAAAAAAGAATTTATAAAATATAAATCATATCCCTTCAAGGATCGGCCAGACCAGTCAACTCGACTAATTCAGATGAGTTTTTGACCGATTTGTTACAATTCTGAGTTTTCAATCGAGTTAACTTGAAATCCTATCAAATCATCTGAATTTGTTTTTAAAAAATTAACCTTGGGGTTAAAATTTCTTAACCCTAAGGTTAAATTTTTTTTCTAAAAATTAAGGTTAATTATATTGTTGTACCCTAAGAGTCGGAAATCTTAACCACAGTTAATAGGGGTTTAAAGGGACACATGTTGACCTGTGGGTGTGATTGAACTCTCCCTGAGTTTAATCATGATTGGTTGTGATTCAATCTCATGAGACATAGGGATGGGCATATTCTCAAATCAACACCCTAGCATTTGCAGAAATTTTAACGAGGTACTGAAGGGCATATTCTCAAATCAAAATATGTATAGAAGCCAAATTGGTTGAGGGAACTCCTTGCAACGGCAGTTCTCTAATAACCGCCATTACAACCGATATAGCAACGACGGTTAATAATAAACCGTTGTTACAAAATATATTATTAAGGCGGTTAATAATAAACCGCCACCAAAACGATGCGGAAATCAGTAATAAACGGCAATTTCGTATAACTGTCGTTTAAAACATCATGCTATGACGGTTTTTTTAAACCACCGCTACAGGCCTATAGTTTTGTAGTGTCATTATATATACATCATTCTACTAATAAAAGTACAAGGAGTATGCAAAACTTTACTTGGACGTAAATACCCTTTAACTTATTTAATACATAACTTATAATATAACCAAACTTTAATTAAGTCAGTATTTAATATTATGTGGGACCTATTATTAAAAGAGAGTTGGTTTAGGACTACCATATTAGGGAAGAATCCTAAAGGAGAGTTGGTTTAGGACTACCATATTAGGGAAGAATCCTAAAGGAGAGTTGGTTTATTAGGACTCTACATATGTTAGGAAAGAATTCTATTTCAATAGAAAGAGTCTCTTGGAAAGGAGAGTTGGTTTAGGACTCTAGCATATTTTAGGGAAGACAATCATGAATAGTATCTTCCTATAATCTCCACAGCCCGATTGATCAATCCTTATGAGAAGGACCGTATAAATTCTGGATTGGCACCTGAGGAGTTACTAAGAAAAGATAAATAATTTTTCTAATATTAAATTTAATTAATATAAGATATATTAAATTTAATTACTCAATTATCTTTATATAAAATATAATATTATATTAAAAAAATTATTTAATATAAAGAGAGTAATACGATTGATAGATCTCTCGATCTAATGGTCACAATCACACATCTTTTTATATGTACAATGACATTTTAGGAAATTTTGTTTTTTCTTAGTCTTTCCCACTTCTCTCATTCTCCCTCTCCCTTTGAAGACATCTCTCCTCGCTCCGACATTCTGTCTCTACGCAGTGCAGTTAGATGAACACATCAAGGTGTCTTAATTTTTCTAGTTCTCCAAAAGCATATGTGAAGGAGCTGTGATGGTTGTCCTTAATTAGATTTACACCTTTGGATGGTCCTTGAAAATTCACCCCATTGGGTGCTAGCATGTTTCTAGGTTTCTGCAATTGGTGCTAATTTTTTTTTTTTGCAAAATTCTATGAACAATAATCTTGAACTGTTGTTTCAAATGGTGGAAGGGAATGAAAAGTTAAAGAGTCAAATAAGGTAACATTGCAGTGCTTAGCTTTCACCACTAGAATATGTGTCGCTCGCCTTGAGAATGCCACACCAGTCCTTGATTGGGCAACTACCTTCTTATCTTGGTACAATGAAGCATTGAAGTTCAAATTTTAACTAGGTTGATTGGGGGTAATGACGAATCTAATCCATCCAATTCATCGACTACACTAGATCTGCATAACACAGGAACAACTCCTCCACCCCTATCTAAAGATAGAATTGGTAACAATGGGTAACCGTATCTCTATATTCTATTTTATACATTTATCCTTAGAAACTTACCAAATGGGGGAAAACCCAATATTTGTAAATCAGTGTAACAAATAGCAACTTACTATTCTTGTAACAAATCTCTGTTATAAATATATCAATTGCACTCCTTCTCACACACGTTTTGAGTGAGGAAGGATTTCACAACTTCTCTCCAATTCTTTTATGGTATCAGAGCATTGCAAAGCCAGAAATTCCTTCCTTTGCTTAGCCAATCAACATGTCTTCACCATTGTCTTCCTCCCTTAGCCCAGAACGCTACCCATGCCCCTCAAACATTAAAGTAGCCAACTTTGTTTCGTTAAAGTTACTGCAGGCAAACTACTTACTGTGGAAAACACAGATTTTGTCCTTAATTGAAAGTCAAGATTTGTTTGGCTTCATTAATGGAGAAACACCTATGCCAGACGAGGAGATAGAATCGCTAGACGGGAAAGGGAGTATTCTTAATCCAGACTTTAAGTCATGGACCCGCACTGATCGTCTTCTCAAGGCATGGATTACAAGCACACTCTCAGAAGAAATGCTTGGCCTAGCAGTGGGACTTGTGACTTCAAGAGATGTTTGGGATGCTCTTGAAAATTCTTTTGCCCAGGATTCGCAGGCTTGTGAATTCGAGTTGACCCAGCAACTACAATTATTCAAGAAAGGTACATCAACTATCCCTGAATATTTACGTCATTTTAAGTCAATTTTTTATCAGCTAAGTGCCATTGGAAAGCCTATATCAGATCGCAACAAAGTATTTTGGCTGTTAAACGGCCTCGGGCCAAAATATGAAACGTTCACTACCACAATGTTAAAACCACCTGTACCTTCTTTTGTTGAAATTTTTCCCCTGCTACAAAGCCATGAGTTGAGGAACAGAGAATATTTAAATGAATCCACGGACCCTTCCATGGCTTTCTTCGGACAACGAACACATGGAGGGAATAAAAACTTCAACAATAAAAAAGGAGGTCGAATCAACAATGGGGGATCATCCTTCAATTCTAGAGGGAAAAGCTTCACACAAACTACTCAGCCCAACAATATTGGAGATCGCTCAAACACAGTTCATAAAAATAACAATCAGGGAAAAATTCTAGACCGTCAGAATCAACAAAGGAATTCTATCCAGTCCAATGATGGAGTATTCTCTTGCCAAATATGTGGGAAACGTGGTCATGTTGCACTCCGTTGTTGGAACCGCTTTGACCACACATTTCAGCCTGAAGATGTCCCTCAAGCATTGACAACAATGACAATTTCTAATACCCCGGATTCTGAATGGTTTCCAGATACCGGCACAACTGCACATATGACAGGGGATGAAGGTAAGCTGTCTAAGCTGGTCCCTTACACTGGTTCAGACTATGTCATGGTAGGAAATTGCCAAAAATTAAAAATTTCACAAACAGGTACAACACAAATTTCTAATGGATTGACTAATGTTTCTCTTCATGAGGTTTTACTAGTTCCTGACTTGAAAAAGAATCTGCTTTCTGTTTCACAACTTACCTCAGATTATCCTTGCTATTTTGAATTCACCAATTGTGGATTTTTGATAAAGGACAAGAAAACAAACAAGGTAATGGCATCAGGGAGTAAGAAAGGTGGACTATATGCCTTGGGTGATTGAACACAAGAAGCTTTCTTCTCTACACGGTTCAAGACCACTTCAGAAGAAATATGACATCAACGACTTGGGCATCCACAAGCAAGAGTTACTAAATTTCTAAGCAATAAAAATGCTATTAGAGTAAATGCATGGAATAAAGATTCTCATCTGTGTAGTAGTTGTGCGATGAGTAAGAGTAGTAAATTGCCCTTTTCAGATTCTGTTAACTTTTCTACTAAACCATTGATGAAGATTCACTGTGATTTATGGGGACCAGCTCCTATTAATTTTGTCCAAGGTTTTCGTTAATATGTGATTTTTGTGGATGATTACTCCCATTATACATGGTTCTACCCATTGAAAAGAAAATCTAATTTCTTCCGGTGTTTATAATTTTTCACAAACTTGTTGAACGTCAGTTGAATAAAAAAATCAAGATTTTTCAATCAGACGGTGGAGCTGAATTCTCAAAACGAGAGTTCTTAGATCTGTTAGTTGCCAATGGTATCCAACATCAGTTATCTTGTCCTGGGACGCCCGAACAAAATAGTGTTGCCGAAAGAAAACATCAGCACATTACTGAACTTGGGTTAGCAATGATGTTTCATTCTTCTATTCCTAAACAATATTGGGTAGAGGCATTTTCCACATCAATTTTTCTGATAAATCGGCTACCTTCTGTTCTTCTCAAGATGGAAAATCCTTATTATCTTCTCTTTGAAAAGGAACCTGACTATTCTTGTCTGTGTATTTTCGGATGTCGGTGTTTTCCCTATTTGCGCATATATGCTACTAACAAATTTGATCTTCGGTCTTTGCCTTATGTATTCTTGGGCTACAATGATAAACATAAGGGGTACCGATGTCTTTACCCACCAATGGGGCATGTTTATATCTCACGGCATGTGGTATTTCATGAAACAATTTTCCCTTTTTCTAGCCCTGATACTCTGTTTTGTATTCAACAAGAAGAAGGGGAGTTCACTACTTATCGAGATTGGGAACAGCCCATCCCAAGTGATGAACAACCATCTACAGGCTCTAGTCTTGAGCAATCTCCAGCTCATCGTGCTCAACTTTTCACACCTATATAGTCTGCTTATGAACTGTCCCTAGGCCAGCAAGAGGACTATACCATTACCCAAGACCCATCCTCTAATTCCTCAACCAGGCCCGTAGCACCAAGCCCCACTTTACTAGTCCCACCTCAAGATCCATGTGACTTATGTCATCCAAATGAGTTGCCATCCTCTTCTTAAACAATGGGGTTAAGTGATCATGTGACTATTACTACAAATAGTCATGCTATGCAAACTCGAGCCAAAGGTGGAATTCTCAAACCCAATCCCAAGTATGCTTTACATGTTGAAGTCAATCAAAGATTGCCCCATGAACCCAAAACAATCCGTTCAACCCTCAAGCATTCTGGGTGGGTTACTGCCATGCAACAAGAACTCGACGCTCTTGCCGCTAATAATGCTTGAGAACTCGTGTCAAGAACTTCTAATATGAATGTGGTTGGCTGTCTGGTTGGGTGTACAAAACCAAGTTAAAGGCTGATGGAAGCCTAGAGCGCTTAAAGGCACGACTTGTTGCCAAAGGATATCATCAAACTGAATGTATTGACTTCTCTGAAACCTTCAGCCCTGTTATTAAACCTGGGAGTATACATTTAATTCTTACTGTGGCTACTATTCGGCAATGGTCCATATGACAACTTGATATCAAAAATGCTTTTCTTCATGGGTATTTATCTGAACTCGTCTTTATGGAACAACCTCTGGGCTTTATGAATCAAACTCGCCCCGATTATGTATGCCAATTGAAGCGTTCACTTTATGAGCTTAAACAAGCCCCTCGAGCATGGTTCAACAGATTCAGCTCTTTTTTATTGAGCTTGGGCTTCCTTTGCAGTATTGCTGACCCCCCTCTCTTTGTGTGTCGCACCCCTCAAGGTGTAATCATCCTTCTCCTTTATGTCGATGATATTATTTTAGCTGACGATAATCCCTCTGTGCTTGACTCCTTCATCTCCACTCTTGGGAGTGAATTTGCCATGACCAATCTTGTTACGTTACACTATTTTCTGGGAATTGAAGTTCAATCCACAACTGATGGGCTCTTTCTAACTCAAACCAAATATGCCCGAGATCTCTTGATACGTGCACAAATGGTTGGCTGCAAGCCGATTGCTACTCCAATGGCTACCAAATCAAGATCTTCCCCTTCTGATAATGCATCATACCCTGACCACACTCATTATCGTAGCATTGTGGGGGCACTCCAGTACTTGACCATGACACAGCCTGACTTATCTTACTCTGTCAATTTTGTCTGTCAATTTATGCATGCTCCAACCATGGGGAACTATCAAGATGTGAAACGTATCTTACGGTATGTCAAAGGCACTATGCACTTTGGTCTTCGCATCCTAGCTCGAAGTTCTCTTCACTTATACGCCTTCTCAGATGCTGATTGGGCGGGTTGTCCCCTCACAAGAAGATCAACCTCTAGACTTTGTACCTTCTTGGGCTCCACCTGCATATCCTGGAGTGCTAAAAAGCAATCCACTGTTGCCCGTTCGAGTGTCGAGGCCAAATATTGTGCCATGGCTGCTACTGCTGCTAAATTAACTTGGCTATCATTTATTCTTCGGGACATTGGCATTGTTCTTTCCAGACCGGCCACTTTATTTTGTGACAACATTAGTGCCCTTTACATGACCGTTAATCTGGTTTTTCATGCTCGCACAAAACATATTGAATTGGACTATCATTTTGTTCGTGAAAAAGTGGCACTTGGCTCTTTGATTACCCACTTTGTTTCATCCCGACATCAGTTAGCTGATCTATTCACTAAAAATCTTTCCCGGGTACTCTACTGTGAATTGCGTGCCAAACTGGGTCTGTGTCCCAAGACCAATCCCAGTTTGAAGGGGAGTAATGACGAATCTAATCCATCTGATTAATCGACTACACTAGATCTACATAGCACAAGAACAACTCCTCCACCCCTATCTAAAGATAGAATTGGTAACAATGGGTAACCGTATCTCTATATTCTATTTTATACATTTATCCTTAGAAAGTTACCAAATGGGAGAAAACCCAATATTTGTAAATCAGTGTAACAAATAGCAACTTACTATTCTTATAACAAATCTCCGTTATAAATATATCAATTGCACTCCTTCTCACACACGTTTTGAGTGAGGAAGGATTTCACAACCTCTCTCTAATTCTTTTAGGGGGGTGAATTGTTTTCATCACCCGTCAAAGGAATTAAGCTTAAACAGTTTCTTTAGAACTAGTGCCTCTTTAATTCATGGCTAGTGCCTCTTTAATTAAGCCTCAAATACTAGACCTTCTTTGTTGCTATTGGCAGCAGCTAGCACCAAAAGCATGCCCGATGAGCTTGTCATTATCGTTTGTCTCCATCATATTAGCTCTGCGATCAACATATAGAGACTGGCTGTATGGTGGGTACCTCTTCAGCATAAGGCCTAGATTGAGGTGTTCCGCCATTGTGGCCTTAGGGGGGTTATGGAAATTATTGGAGAAGTGATTCCGGTTGGGAAGGTGACGAGGGTTTTAGGTTTTCAATAGAGGAGAAAAGACAATTATTAATATTTATAATATTTTTTTACTATAATTTAATTTATACAAAATAAGGTAAATGGTATCTTTGTAGTGTTAGTAGATATCTTTTTAACTAATATAAATATGATGCCCTATGTTCAAAGCGTTGATGGAATCTTTTGTTTTTTATAATTTCAAAACTACAATTTGCTCTTATCTCAACCTCTTATCTTTCTTAATCTTATATCTTATATATAATGAGCCCTTGAAAACGTAAATGAAAATTTTACAGAAAATTCTCATACTATGGTCTTATCATAATCATTAGATAAGACAAATGTTTAATTGAATGTTTGCTTGATTCTCATACTACCCCTCACTCATCTATCTATTAGGCTATTAGGCTTGAAATTCTCTACAGTTATAACCGGACTCCAAGTTGGTGTACTGTTGAGATCGTCATGTGTCCCTTTTAACACTCTTTAAATGTGCTTCAGATTTACTCACCCCTAAAGTTCACCCACTTATCCTTGAATTTTATAAAAAATAACATGAAAAAAAAAATTAGCCCTATGAATTGGTCAATTTTAACTAAGGTTTAAAAAATTAATTTTAAAAAAAAAAACCAAAGATAGCTGACTGAACTCTAGGGGTAGATGAATCTTAACCATAATTAAGGGATGTTAACGGGACTTCAACTGTGGTTGAGATTCACCGACCCTAGGGTTCACCCACTTATTCTTGGTTTTTAAAAGAAATATTAATTTATTTTAAACTTTGGTTAAAATTAACTAATTCTTAGGGTTAATTTTTTTTTCTAAATACCAAGGATAAGTGAGTGAACCTTAGGGATGAGTAAATCTTAATCACAGTTAAGAAGTGTTAAATGGGACACATGACAAGGGGATTAATGCTCTTTGGCCGACGAGGGGACTATTGCTCATTAGAAAAATAGAAAAAGAGGGGACGGGGCCGTCAACGGAGTCAATGACCCCCTCTCCCACTTTCTCTACGGTCACGGTGATAGGGCCACCATGTGAATAAAAGAAGTCATTCTCACTCTCACTCGCTCTTCTATACGCCTGTTTTCCGTCCCATCTTCACCCACCGTCCTTCTTGTTTGCTCTTTCCTTCCCCGAATCCCTCTACTTAATGCAATAGAATAGAAACTTACCGACCAAGAAAAACCGAAATAGAGGTGAGAAGAGTCGATACCCACTTTAAAATCAAGGTAAGGACGACAATGCTACTGGCAATCTGCCTCCAAGGGCTATGCTTTTTTCCTACCTCTTTTCTTCTTTATCTTTTTTATATTCGAACTGTTATTACAAAGAAATTTCTTTTGCTTTTTAGCTTATATTAGGATTTTAAAAAGAATTTATAAAATACCAATCATATCCATTCAAGGATCAGTGAGATCCACTTGACTTGATCGAGTCAGACAAGTTTCGAACCAATTTGTTACATGAGTTTTAGGTTTCCAATCGAATTGGCTTGAAATCCTTAATTATCTAAGTCGACTATACTTAAATTCAAGTCAACTCGATAATTTTTAAAACACTAGTATTTTGTACTTTAAAAGAAAAATTGTATGTAATGTGCATGACCCTGACACTCTTCATACGGTTTTTCCCTTTCTGTAAATGACACTCCATCCATCAAGATCTACGTACACCAGACTTCGCGGGTCTTCATGAAGGCCTTAGGTCCTTCACTTGCTTGAGCCATATGCCATATGCCATACGTGTGTGGGAAGGGACAAGGAGATCTGTGAAAAAGAACACATGTTTGAACTAGAGAGTGGACAATCGGAAAGTTGACGTATCATTGTTCTTGTATCAAGCACATAATCATAAGATAAGGAGATCCAACGGCCACCATTATATCACTTTTTTTTATATGTGAAAGGATATTTAGTTTACGCGTTATTGTTCTGGTGGTCATTGAATCTCTCAATGGTATGATTGTGTCCGTCTTATTATTATTATTATTATTTTATTTTTATTTTTTTATATAAGAGTGCGTGTGTGTGTGGTGAGACTCCTCACAAATTTGATTACCACCAAGCCATTAGCATGCCGTTCCCAATTATGAAGAGCAGCGGACACCGACGACAGAGGAGGCGAAAGAAGACTGACTTCCCTTTGGAGTGCGGCCTCCAAATTGTGGTAGGCCTCTTGACCTTGAAATATCAAGGCAAGTCTGAGAATCCCTTTCAGACCAATCCCTTTCTTACGACCATCGCCAGTTTCGCCACCATCGTCACCTTCCTCCCCACTACAAAGAAGCTCCTTCGCATTCCAGTCAAGTTCTCACATTTCCTAAGCATAACCCAAGTTTTATTCAGAGCTCTGGCTTTTCCTTTGTTCGGTTCTCTACTTTTCTCTCATGAACTCTCCTGGTTTGCCTATCCCATATGCTATTTACCTCTCGTATGTGGTCTTCTCAAGCGCCTTCACCTGATGGATGTTGCGCAGTTGATGATCTCTAAGATTGGTGGTCTCAATTCAAAAACACCCTCAGAACGATTCACTGACTCAGTTTCTGCTAAACCCCCAGATATGAAGAACACAGACGTAGTAATAGAAATCCTTGAGGTAATGGGGTAAGGTTTTCTTTAGATGATTTTTTGCAAATGAGTACCCATGTTTTTTTGCATATGATAAATGAGTGTCTTTGTAGAACTAATTTCATTCAAGTGCCTACATTATTGGGGTACTAGTATGTCATGATGTCACATAAAATACTCCTTTTTTTAATATTCAAAAGTTAAAAATACACTTCTTTACATGTATTTTCCCAAATAATAAAGGTACATATGAGGCTGTATTTTTGTTATTAGGGAGAATACTTGTAATCAAGAGTATTTTTAACTTTTGAATGTCAGAGATAAAAAAATGTGTATTTTATTAATTTTCAAGGGCACTCATTTGTCATACTTGGAAAACATGGGTTCTTATATGTGAAAAATTTTCTTATTAGTTATTACAATAAGGGGGGATCCCACGTTTCTTAGTTGTGTTGTTTGAGGTCGGGAGTTTTTGCTTTTATAGTTTTCTGTTTTCTAAGTTTCTCTTTTCTGTTTATGTATTTAAGGAGAGAATTGTTGTGTTGCTTGTGGAAGTTATTCCAAATATATTAGTATGACAATGGATCAACATCTTCGTTTGCATAAAACCCCACCTTGATGCATACAAAAAAAAATCATGATTAACGGCTGAAAACGAGTAGTGTATTATAGCTAATAATGGCACAGGCACATGTTAGCAAATGTATGTATGTAATTTTGACGGGGAGATCTCAGGGAAAAGTTATGAGGAGGCCCTCTTTTTTATGTTTGCACAAGAATGGAGTCCACAGTCAAATCAAAATGGATACCCTTCAAAAATACAGAGGGGGAGCTCCGCTTGAGTTCCCATGCTCCCAGCATGTTTCTTTCAAGTTTAATTAATTTTAACAGAGAGATTTTTTATGATTTTTTTTTAGGACTTTGCTACGGAGACTGTGTTAGGGCCGAGACCACTGAGACCTCGCGCCCCAACACAGGATCTCAGGGGAGCCCATCTTCACATGGTGGGCCCTGTTTGAGATCCCATGTTGGGGCGCGCGAGGTCTCGGTGGTCTCGGCCCTAACCCGATTTCAATAGCATTTCCCTTTTTGGACTTTGCTACAGAGACCGTGTTAGGGCCGAGACCACCAAGACCTCGCACCCCAACACAGAATCTCAGGTGGAGCCCATCTTCACATGGTAGGCCCCGTTTGAGATCCCGTGTTGGGGCGAGGTCTTGGTGGTCTCGGCCCTAACCCGGTCTCAATAGCATTTCCCTTTTTGTTAATACACACAAATGGAGCCTGCAGTGAAATCAAAATTTACACCCTTGTTTAAATACAAAAAGGGGATCTACGCTTAACTTTTCATGGAGAGCTCCTCATCATGCTTCTTTCAAGTTGCAAGTTGGATAGGTTTGTCTCATGTCGAGTAAAATCAAGGACTAATAAGATAGAATATCTCGGTGGTTTGAGAATCTCCGATTCCTTGTGTTATTCTCAGTGCACAACATTTCTTATGTTCAAGGCATAGATTATTTATCTTATTCTTTTAACTTTCTTTTTTGTTCTTTCGTCAGCAAAAATCATCATTATCTTATTTTATCTGTTGAATCTATCGTGGTAGGGTAGGGTTTGAGTAATCCTTCCTTCTTTCTCAATTTATTTTTTAAAAGTTAGGTTATGAAGAAATTTTTTAACTTAAATTTATCTATTCTATGACATTTTTCATTTTTTTAACCACTTCAGTTAAGGGGGGCTCGACATCTATAGATGCCACTTCAAAAGGGTAAGACATCAATAAAATTAATTTATTTTATATCTTTTTTAATTTTATTAATGTGCAGGGTTCGTAACACAATGAGAGGAAAATCTCATTTTCTCTCTATTTCATTACTCTTCTATTTCCTCACCAACCAAATATAATGTGGAAAAGCTTGGGTATGGTTTTCAAAAGAAAAGAGAATAAAAGGAGTCAGCACTAGGCGATCCTATTGAGTGCTGTCAATAATTTCGACTCCAGTAACTTCACCGAACATATGGGTTTCAAGAATCCGGCTAGTTATCCACCCTAAAGACCCATGGCTCGGGGTCAACGAGACAATATGTCCATTTAGGGCAAAATGGGGAAGGTGGAAAGAGGGTAAAGAGAATGGAAAAAACTACCAACCAAACTTTAATGGGTGTTATTAACATTCACTTAGTGGATCATGAACTTGTTAACCTTCACAAAGATATTTTTACCATTAATTATCACACTAACTAAAGTTAAGGATAATTTAATCTTTCATAGGGGTCAAGCATTAAATGCAAGAGAGAATAAGTATAGTTTGAATTTTCTGGGTCTTCCTTATTTAATAAATTATCTTTTATAAAATATCAAAATATTCTTATATTTAATAGAATGATATGCAATACATAGAGGTAAAAAAGACTAGTGAAGGTTAACAAGTTCACTGGTCTTAATGAAGGATAACAATCCCCAACTTCAATTGAGGATTTATCATGAATTAATACACGCAATGTGGTTGGAACATTGGACTTTCAATTTGCCAATCACGGTCGAGCCCTTAAACATTTTCCAACCAAGAACCAACCTTATGTTTAGGCAAACTATCTTAATACACTCTTCGATAGATGAAGACATCTTCTATGTTTATTAAAAAATAAGGTGAGTATTTAAGAGGGGGGTTTAGACCAATGAAATCCAACCTTTTGCTTACAAATACATATCCCTAGTACGTTAACTGTTTTCCCTTTTTTTTTCTCTTGTATTAAGGAATGCTAGCCCTACTCTCAATCAAACTCTAGTCTCAGTCTCCACTAACCACTTGTCCATTCTTGATGAAAGATAATGCTTTAACCACCATAACTGATTTGATAATGGATAGGTGGTTGGTGGAGGTTGAGAGTAGAGTTTGACCGAGAGTAGGGCTAGCACGCCTCCTCTTATATTTAATGATTGGTCTCCTATGAAAAATTAAATTACCATTAACTTTATTGAGTTCTGATAATTAATGGAGAGGCAAAAATGTCTTGTGTTAACAAGTTGACACACTAAGTGAATGTTAACAACACCCTATACATAATTTTAAAAAATAGAGAGAGGGAGAGGGAGGGGATCACTCAGCGTGTGAATAAAATTTATGGTTAACAAATAAATGTTAACAAATATTTCTATACAAAGTACAATTTTGTAATTTTGTAAAAGGAGAGGTCTTTATTCGTAAATACTACCTTCTTTCTTCCAACAACATATACAGATAAGTCTGTATTTTTTTTAATCTCTTTCCTTTTGCTCTTCTTCCCTAAATCCTCATTTATTTCCTTCTTCCCTCTTTCTATTAGCTATAAATATTGAAAATTTTGGGAAGAACGTGAAAAGGAAAGATCTTGTTTATAATAAATTCAAACAATACATCGGATCAGGTCTGCCTCCTTACCCATTGATTCTTGATATTTATATATTTCCTTCTTTTTAATTGTAGTTCTTGTTTTATTAAATACTGATTGAAAGAGGAGAGGAAGAGCAAAGAATTTGTGGCAACTCACTGCCACTGCCCGCTGCGACCACCTGTTTTGTCAAAAGTAAAAGAAGATCCCCACAAGTATAGTGGAGGAATTCTATTAGTAAAAAAAAAAATTTATTAATATTTATAATTTTTTTTATATAATTTAATTTATACAAAAAAAGGTAAAGGGTAAAATTTTTATTATAATTTGATTTATATTAAGTAAGGTGAAGAATAATTTTGGTAGTCTTAGTAGATATCCATCTATACTAATATAAAGAGGATGTCTCGTGTTCAAAACGTTGATCGAATCTTTTGTAATTCTAAAACTATCATTTGCTCTTATCTCATCATTTTCTCGTTCTTATCTTGTATCTTATATATAAGGGGAAAATATTTTTACACCCCTGAGATTTGGTGAAAATACACATAGATCCTTTAGTTTTCAGAAAATACATTAGGTATCTTTGCTTTTCAAAATAATGGTACTTACATCCTTTCTGTGTGTTGACCGTCAATCAACTACCGGTTAGGCCCCCTTAGGTGGCCACGTGTCCCTTTTTAAACCCTTTAACTGTGGTTAAGATTCACCCACCTCCTTGGCATTTAGAAAAAAATAATAATAAATCATTAACCTTGGTTAAAATTTTCTAAGTCCTAGGATTAAATTTTTTTAAATATATTTTTCTAAAACTAAAGAAATTTGAGTGAACACTAGGGGTGGGTGACCTTAACCACAATTAAGGAGTGTAAAAAGGGACATGTGGCCACCTTAGGGGGCCTAACCAGTTTACACATGGCCACCTCAGGGGCCTAACTGGTTTTCTTACAAGTGGCCACCTCAGGGGACATGTGTCCCTTTTCACACTCCTTGACTGTGGTTAAGGTCACCCACCCCTAGGGTCCACTCAAATATCTTTAGTTTTTGAAAAAAAAATTAACCCTAGGAGTTTGATAATTTTAACTAAGGTTAATAATTTTTTTTTATTTTTTTCTAAAAAACCAAGGAGGTGAGTGAATCCTAACTACCATTAAAGGTTTTAAAAATGGACATGTGGCCACCTAAGGGGGCCTAACCGTTAGTTGACTACCGGTCTGAAGAGGGATCCAGAGAAAAATTTATGTGGAAACTGGATCCCCTAGATCTTAACACCATATAAAGCATCAAAATTATCGAAGAGTTTTAGTCGTATCACCTCGATGAATGCTTTTTACCATTGAAGCTTAATCCACTCGAACCGTCAGAACTTTTTGTAGAGATTTCTCCGAAAAAATAGTAGAAGCTCGATCGTTGTTCTTCGCTATCCCCACGAAGCTTTAGAATCTCCTTTGGAATTATAAAAGCAAGAGGAAGAAGATGGAGTAATGATATAGACTTTCTATCACCAAAAGTACTAAGGTTCAAAAACTCTAGAATAAATAAAAACCAACTTGCACCACCAATGAAGCTCACGAAAATCCCTAGGGGGATCCCTAGGGTCTCACGGGTTGGAGAGAGAGAGGAGCGGAGAGAAAAAAATCTGGAGAAAAATGCTTAATGGTCTAGGTTGTTGAGGTATTTATAGACTAGGATCCTATCATAATCCTATTTCAACTTGATCTTATCTCTTAAGAAATTATTTAACAATAACAACTCTTATTATTTAATAAATAATTTCCTAGTTTATCTATAACTACTCTAGTTATAGAAAACCTTCTAATTAAGGAGTCCTTCTAATAAGAGGGATCCTTAATTAAAGGGATAAGTCAACATCCTACACAAGAGAATGAAACCTAGTCAAACTAGGAGACCATCTCCAAGGGAGGGGGGGGGGGGGGGGGGCGTGAGCTTCTATGGGGCATGAGTTTTGAGGAGTTAAAACTCCTTTTTGTAATCCGATTACAATTCTATCTTAATCCTAATTGTAATCCAACAATTGGATTTTAATTCCATAATTATAGGAATTATATTTCAACAATTATTTAATTAAACAAATTCTAATCCAATTAGGATTTCTCAAGTAGGCGCCCCACCTTAGGGTTTAAACCCATGGACTTTGGCCCATATTAAAGGTCCATATGAATGGGTTTATGGATATGTGTCAAACTCATTTCTCCTTTAATTATGTTAATTAAATAATTGCTAAAATAATCTCTAGATTTAAATTAACAATTAATTTAAACCATAAATTAACTTTTAATCTATTTAATTAAATGATTAACTTTTAATCACTTATATAATTGATTAACTTTTAATCAATTATTAAGCTTGTATTTCTTATGTGAGCACTTCCACAGATTGCTCTGAGACATTCTTACCCTGGCTTACCCAATGTTATCTCATTGATCCTAAACGGGAATTACATCGGAATTGCAAGTGATGTGAGATATCCATGTTGCAATTGAATCTCAGTGTATGAACATTAACCATTACGGATCCTACCACATGAACTTTTAAATTCGATTTATCCTTCCAAATACATTATTCCTAATGGGCCTTCGAAATTGACATACTATTTAACCTATAACCCATTACAAATTATCCGGGTTTCCAAGACTTATGATTAAGCCATGAGAAACAATTTCTCATGAAAATCATTTGAGAAAAACTTTTTATAAGTATAATACCTTTTAATAAAAGTATATTTCAAAACTTATTTTTTTTTCAAAATCACCTGCGCAGGATTTGAACTTAATCAATTGTCGTACCCCGGAACTTGGATAAACTCTCAAATTAATGAGCATGCATTTCTTGTTTGAAATTCATCATGACTCGAACAGCTTTCTGACTATCCAACTATCACTGTATTGTATTTCCTAAGTTAGAAAATACGTTGGTGGAATCAAAACAGTCAGATCACCACTCAGTTATAGATGAACTCATTAAATGTAAGGATCATCGAAACTGTTCAATGTGAATGAGAGACCAACTATCTGATAGTATGTTTATGCAAGAGGTGTCTCATTGAATGCAATCAGTCAGTGTACATTAAAGCACTCATATGCTGATGTGTAGTCTCCACTATAATAGTTCGAGATAGAACTACATCTCAACTATTGAGAACATCTTAGCATTCTGGTAGCCATATAAGTGAAGTGTCCAGTTTCACCCATAGCCGTGACTATATAAGGTATAAGGAACCGGAAAGTTATTTCTACCTGTGATAATTTAATCACATAATTTTCCTAACCTTTATCGATATCTCATATCGTATAGATCATCTTATGATCATGGTCAATTACCCATAATGAATACACAATAGATTAAGAAGAAGTCTTTATTAATCAAATTAATAAGAATCTAACAATCTAAATGACTTTTCTGAGCATCATGTCTAACAATCTCCCACTTGCCCTAAAAGTTACTGTATCATATATTTCAATCTCATACTATCTAAGTGTGTTACAAATACTTTATCTGACAAAGCCTTAGTCATCGGGTCAGCAACATTAAGTTGAGACCTAATCCTTGTAACCACTACATCTTGCCTCTATCTCTCAATAATCTCATTAATGAGAAGATATTTCCTCTATGTGAAAAGTAAGCACATAATCCCTAGTCCCTTTCAGGTACTTCATGATATGTTTCACTGCAGTCCAATTATCTCATACTTAGATTGCTTTAGAATCGACTAACAACTCCCCACTGCATGACAAATATCCGGTTTAGTACATAACATGGCATACATGAGGCTCCCAATTGCCAAAGGATAAGGGCACCTCTTCATCTACTCGATCTCATCAGTTGATGTAAGGGCCATCTTATTAGACAAAGTGATACCATGTCTAAAAGGAATGAGTGTTGTCTTACAATCACTCATACTGTACCTAGACAACATCTTGTCTATGTAGGAAGGTTGGCTTAATCCCAACACTCGGCATTTTCTATCTCTCAGAATCTTTATTCCGAGAATATAGGATACATCTCCCAAATCTTTCATTGAGAAAGCCATATCTTGACTGATGACAACATCCCTACATCATTCTCAATGAGTAGGATGTCATCTACATAAAGAAATAGGTACACTACCGCTCTCCCACTGTCCTTCTTGTAAATACAAGATTCGTCTAAATTCTTTTGGAATCCAAATTCTTTGATGGAAAGATCAAATCTTTGGTTCCAGCTTCTTGAAGCTTGTTTCAAACCATATATCGACTTGTTGAGCGTGCATACCATGTTCTCCTCGTTAGGAGCAATGAAGCCCTCTGGTTGCTTCATATAGATGTCTTCATCTAACATTCCGTTAAGGAAAGCAGTTTTGACATCCATTTGAAAGCAGTTTTGACATCCATTTGCCATAACTCATAGTCATGGTGTGCACCTACAGCTAGCAATATCCTGATGGATTTAAGCATAGCTACAAGTGAAAATGTATCCTCATAATCAACTCCTTGAATTTGAGTATAACCTTTTGCAACAAGTCTAGCTTTATAGGTCTCCACGTTACTATTGGCACTCTTCTTCCTTTTGTAAATCCATTTGCATCCAATTGGCCTTATACCATCTGGTGGATCTACTAAAGTCCAGACGCCGTTGTCATACATGGAATCTATTTTAGCATTCATGGTTTTATTCCATTGAGATGCATCTACATCTAATGTAGCTTCCTGATAAGTATTAGGATCCGCATCCTCATCATCAGGGATAACTAAATAAACTTCATTATTGTAATACTGAAGTCTATCCGATGGTCTAGAAACTCTTTCTGACCTTTCCAATGGAACAGAATTAGAAGAAATTAAAGTGGAAGGATTATGTTCAGGTTGGATACTGGCTGTGTTGTCTTTCATCTCATGAAATTCAACCTTCTTAAGGAGATCCATTTTTTCCTCCAAGAAAGTGGCATAAAGCCTAACAACTATTGTTTGGTCTGTCCTGGAGTAGAAATAGAAACCCTTAGTTTCTTTTAGATATCTTACAAAATTCAATTTCTCTGTCCTAGATTCCAACTTAGTGGGTTCGAGTTTGAGAACATGCGCAGGACAACCTCATACCCTTAGATGTTGTAAACTAGGTTTTCGCTCAATCCACAATTCATAGGGTGTAACCGGAATAAACTTAGATGGAACCCGGTTCAGACTATAAATGGCAATTTGTATAGCATATCCCCAAAGATATGAAGGAACATTGGCATGACTCATCATAGAGCGAGCCATATCTAATAAGGTCCGATTTCTTCTTTTAGAAACTCCATTTTGTTGAGGAGAGGCAAGACTTATCCATTGCGAGATAATCTCATTATCCCTTAAGTAATCCATAAACTCGTTGGTGAGGTATTCACCACCTCGATCTGATCAAAGTGTCTTTATGGATTTGTCAGTTTAATTCTCAACTTCTAATTTGAATTCTTTGAACTTTTTAAAGGTGCCAGATTTGTGTTGCATCAAATAGACATATCCATATCTGGAATAGTCATCGGTAAATGTGACAAAATACCGGTATTGACCTCGTGCAACAATGTTAAATGGACCACATATATCTATATGTATTAGTCTTAGCTTTTCTTCGGCTCTTCCTACCTTTTTAGGGTAAAGCTTCTTGGTCATCTTCCCTTCGAGACAAGACTTGCAAGTACGGAGTGGTTCTACCTTGAGAAAATCAAGAGGACCATCTTTTACTAACTTCTTGATCCTATCAAGATTAATGTGACCAAGTCTCTTATGCCAAAGATAAGTACACTTAGTGCAATGTCTCTTCATTCCAGACATTCTAGATATTGAGACATTGTCACTCTGCAGACATTCATTATTTACCAAAGAGAATATTAAATAAAGACCATTAATGAGATTTCCAGTAATCAAGACCATTCCATCTTTCTTAATTTCAACAATTGAATTAAAAAAGATAGAAAATCCATAAAATACGAGTTTAGATACTGAAATCAAATTATGATGTGCACTAGACACATTAAAATAGTCTTCTATAATTCATGTCTTTCCATTAGGTAAATAAAGAGTAAACAAGCCGATTGACTTCACTGCAACATTTGCACCAGAGCCAACTTTAAGTTTCTGCTCATGTTTGGTCGGCTTTCTGGTTTCCATGAACCCCTACAAAGAATTGCAAACGTGTGCAGTGGATCCAGAATCTACGCACCAAGAGTTAGGAGGACCGTCTAGAAAGTTAGACTCAACAGTAATCAATACTTCAAAGCATCTCATACCTTGAGTATTTCTGCCACCATTCTTAAAAATTGCAAGGTAAGTCCTGCAATTTCTGTTCCAGTGGCCTATTTTACCACAGTGGAAACACTTTCCATTGCCCTTGTTTTCCTTGCCAGTTTTTCTTGAAGAATCTTTGGCAACTCTTGCCTTATCCTTATTATCTTTAAATTTTCCTTTGCCTTTATTACCCTTTCTAAACTTTTTAGATTTCTTGGAGGTATCAGGTTTATCGACGATTAAAGTTTCACCTTTAGTTGACTTTTTGATCAAATCTTCTGCAGCCACAAGTGAGTTCATAAGCTCACTAAGTGACATTTCACTCTTGTTCATCTTATAATTTAACACAAATGAATTGAAGAACGAAGGAAATGACTGCAGAACAGTGTCAACTTGAGTGATGGCATCTATCTCTCCACCAAGAATTTCCAATTCATTCAATAAACCCATCATCTTTATGATGTGTTCTCTGACTAGAGTTCCCTCAGCCATCTTGGTGTTAACAAGGGATTTCAACTTTACTTGTCGAGCTGACCTATTTTGCTCACCAAACATCTTATGAAGGTTTTGCAAAATGTCAGAAGCCTTATCCATGTGTTCATGCTGGCTTTGCAAAATGTTAGACATCAAATCCAGTATGTAATACTTGGTCATCTAATTGGACTTCTCTCATTGCTCTAACTCAGTCTTTTAGGCTGGTGAAGCATCTGGAGGAATTTCGGGCTTAGGTGTCTTAAGACATAGGTCAAGGTTATCCACGGTAAATACAATTCTAATCTTTCTTTTCCAGTCTACATAGTTAGTTCCAACTAACTTTTCATCACGAAGAATTTCAGTCAATAGGTGTAGTCCTGTCATAATCTAATCAAATGACAAAATAGATAGTATTAGGGATATATTGTATTCATTAATACCTATTAGATTATAGGTCTTTTTCTAATGGTATTGCTAATTTGGGAAGAATCAATTGGCATCGAAAACCTAGACACTAGCTGAATGTGATCCTGCCTTTGGGCACATCATCACATCGCCTTGAATAGGCAGATAGAAACTATCTTCTTCAATTTCACAGATCTCATCTTGTGAATTCTGGAGTATTCGATCTACTATCTAATCTATAAGACATGTTATACTCATGCTTTGGCGTTATTGTATAATATCTCTTATTCATGTGTCCACCTACATGAGCCTAATAAACACCTAGTGAAAGTTCACGTTTTGGCGTTATTGCTCCCACTATTTGCTTATTCAGTTTTCACCATGTTCACACATAGGTAAGAGGGATTGGGCCCGGCTTTGGCCTGTCAGCTTACTCACACTCTCCACTATACAATCACATAGTGTATGGTAGAAGATCATAATACTTAGGGACTTGTTTCCGGTCTTATATACACATGATATATCGAGGGCAATTATTTTAACAGAATAATTTAAACATATTAACAGATATCATCTCATGATAAAATAAACAACTATCATCTCATGATAATTAAAACAATAATATACGAGATTAATCGCTATGGGTCAATAAATTAAAATGCATGGATGCAAGAGAATGAGATAAGAATAAAGGCAGCTTGCAAACTCCTTCGCGATCCCTTCCTTTATCATCTTATCGAGATCACTTCGCAACATCCTTCTTAAATGCATCGCCACCAATAAACAGAATTTAAATGGCATTAGGGAAACCAGTATTCCATTCGCCCTTTTCAGAGATAACGAATGAATCTGCCATTTACAGATTGCCAAAACCTATTACATATTAACCTCTAATATGAATGCATGAATGATAAACAATTTATCATAAAATATGATCCATAACTATAATCTCATATAAAATAGATGTTACATGGTGATGAAGTACTTTTTCTTATTTTAAAAGGATTTAAAATTTGATAACAATTATCAAATCGCTCGATATTATCTATATCTTATATAGATCAAACCCCGGAAAAAATAAAACAATTATATTTTCCTTAAAACAATTTTCATAAAATTATTTTTAAAATATAAGATAGAATTTTCTTAAAATCTCTACAAAATTTTATTTCTTTCCCAAATGCAAGATCCTTTCTCGAATGCAAGATCCTTTCATACAGATTGGTTCTACTATTATCCAAGATTGGTTCTACTATTATCCAGGATTAAAAAAAAAAAATAAGAGAATCAAAAATCTTAAATATGATGTCATCATAAATTAGGGTTTTATAATTTTTCAAATAAAATATATTTATGGGAAAAATTATTTATTAATTATTTTAAACAATTAATAAATATATATTAAATGATCAAATCATTTAAAAGGAATTTCAAAATAAACTCTTTATTTCGAATTTAATTATATCACATATAATACTAGTTTTTAAAATTATTAAATTATCAAATCTCATTCAATAATATAATAAATATTTATTTATTCATCTCATGAACAAATAAAATAATAAAAACTATGAGTAATATTAACTAGATCTAAATTCATTCATCTCATGAATTAAATCATCTATTTAATTACCTTATTAAAATAAACAAAAAATACTCCTAACCATGAGCTCTGATACCACTTGAAGTGGGTCCGGATAAAAATTTGTGCGGAAATTGGATCCCGTAGATCTTAACACCATAGAAAGCATCAAAATTATCTAAGAATTTTAGTCATATCACCTCGGTGAATGCTTTTCACCGGTGAAACTTAATCCACTCGAACAGTCAGAACTCTTTGTAGAGATTTCTCTGAAAAAATACTAGAAGCTTGTACGAAGCTTTAGAATCTCCTTTGGAATTATAGAAGCAAGAGGAAGAAGATGGAGTAATGGTGTAGACTTTCTATCACCAAAAGTACTAAGGTTCAAAACCCTAGAATAAACAAAAACCAACTTGCACCACCAATGAAGCTCACGAAAATCCCTAGGGGGATCCCTAGGGTCTCACGGTTTGGAGAGAGAGAGGAGATGAGAGAAAAAATTCTGGAGAAAAGTGCTTAATGGTCTAAGGAGTTGAGATATTTATAGACTAGGATCCTATCCTAATCCTACTCCAACTTGATCTTATCTCTTAAAGAATTAGTTAACAATAATAACTCTTATTATTTAATAAATAATTTCCTAGTTTATCTATAACTACTCTAGTTATAGAAGACCTTCTAATTAAGGAGTTCTTCTAATCAGAGGGTTCCTTAATTAAAGTGATAAGTCAACATCCTACACAAGAGAAGGAAACCTAGTCAAACTAGAAGACCATCTCCAACGGGGGGGGGGGGGGGGGGGGGGGCGTGAGCTTCTATGGGGCATGAGTTTTGAGGAGTTAAAACTCATTTTTGTAATCCAATTACATTTCCATCTTAATCCTAATTGCAATCTAACAATTGGATTTTAATACCATAATTATAGGAATTATATTTCAACAATTATTTAATTAAACAAATCCTAATCTAATTAGGATTTCTCAAGTGGGTGCCCCACCTTAGGGTTTAAACCCATGGGCTTTGGCCCATATTAAAAGTCCATATGAATGGGTTTATGGATATGGGTCAAACTCATTTTCTCTTTAATTATGTTAATTAAATAATTGCTAAAATAATCCCTAGATGTAAATTAATAATTAATTTAAACCATTGATTAACTTTTAATCTATTTAATTAAATGATTTACTTTTAATCACTTATATAATTGATTAACTTATAATCAATTATTGAGCTTGTATTTCTTATGTGAGCACCTCCACAGATTACTCTAGGACATTCTTACCCTGGCTTACCCAATGTTATCACATTGACCCTAAACGGGAATTACATCGGAACTGCAAGTGACGTGAGATATCCATATTGCAATTGAATCTCAGTGTATGAACATTAACCATTACGGATCCCTCCACATGAACTTTTAAATTCGATTTATCCTTCCAAATACATTATCCCTAATGGGCCTTCGAGATTGAAATACTCTCTAACCCATAGTCCATTGCAAATCATCCGAGTTTCTAAGACTTATGATTAAGCCATAAGAAACAATTTCTCATGAAAATCATTTTAAGAAAAATCTTTTATAAGTATAATACCTTTTAATAAAAGTATATTTCAAAATTTATTTTGTTTTCAAAATCATTTGCGCAGGATTTGAACTTAATCAACTATCTTACCCGAAACTTAGATAATTTCTCAAATTAATGAGTATGGATTTCTTGTTTGAAATTCATCATGACTCGAACAGATTTCGGACTATCCAACTTTCACTGTATTGTATTCCCTAAGTGATAAAATACATTGGTGGAATCAAAACAGTCAGATCACCGCTCAGTCATGGATGAACTTATCAAATCTAAGGATCATTGAAACCGTTCAATATGAATGAGAGACCAACTATCTGATAGTATGTTTATGCAAGATGTCTCTCATTAAATGCAATTAGTCAGTGTACATTTAAGCACCCATATGTTGATGTGTAGTCTCCACTACAATAGTTCGAGATAAAACTACATCTTAACTATTGAGAACATCTTAGCATTCTGGTAGCCATATAAGTGAAGTGCGCAGTTTCACCCACAACTGTGACTATATAAGGTATAAGGAACCCGAAAGTTATATCTATCTGTGATAATTTAATCACATAACTTTCCTACAATATATCCTAAGGACCTTTATCAATATCTCATATTGTATAGATCATCTTATGATTATGCTCAATTACCCATAATGAATACATATTAGATTAAGAAGAAGTCTTTATTAATCAAATTAATAAGAATCTAACAATCTAAATGACTTTTCTAGTCATCATGTCTAACACGGTCAACACACAGAAGGGGTGTAAGTGTCATTCTTTTGAAAAGTAAGGGTACCTAATGTATTTTCTGAGAACTGAGTGGGTCTATGTGTATTTTCACCAAACCTCAGGGGTTGTAAATGTATTTTCTCCTATATATAATAAGCCCTTGAAAACGTAGATAAAATTTTGCAAAAAATTCTCAAACTATTCTTATCATAATCATTATATAAGACAAATACTTAATTGAATGTTTGCTTGATTTTCATATTACCCCTCACTCATCTATCTATTAGGCTTGAAATTCTCTACTGTTCGGACTCAAAGTCGGTTACACTACTAAGGTCATCATGTGTCCCTTTTGACACTCTTTAATTGTGGTTAAGATTCACCCACCCCTAAGGTTCACCCACTTGTCTTTGGATTTTAGAAAACAATATGAAAAAAAAAACTTAACCCTAAGAATTAGTGAATTTTAACTAAGATTTTAAAAAATTAATATTTTTTTAGGGTAAATTACACTGAACTCTCTTGGGGTTTGGCAAAATTTCAAAAACTTCCCCTCTTATGTTCTAAAATTACATTGCCCTCCCCTGTGTTTCAAGTAGTGGTAACAGATTCCCCCCTTCCATTAATATATTATTACTAACATTGACGAAATTTGATGAAGTCATAGTTAAAATATTTTAAAATACCCAAATCGCCCCCAAAATTACCAATAACACAAAAAATATTTCTTTACTCACTCGTTGTTTAACAAAAGCACTTTAGCATCAACGTAAGTAATGAGTGTTAGACTTTTATGTTCTGTTTGTTTCAATGTAAAATAGGGAAAAATATAACAAATCCACGGAAAAAGTCAATTATGAGCGTTTGTTTGCTCATAAAATCTTTCGTATGTAAAATTTTTTATGAAAAAAGAACCATTTTTGCATAAAATGACATACATTTCAAAAACTCACAAGTCATTTGCAAAATTACCCATATTCACTAAACAAAATTAATTTTTTTAATATTTTAAATTTTCATAATTTTAACTTTTAAAATTTTTTTACAAAAACTATTTCCCCTTATTTTCAAAAAATGCAACCAAACAACAAAAAATTGGTTTAAAATCCATATTTTACCATAAAAGCTTTTTGTTCGTAAATGGTTTAAGTCGTAAAAACAATTTACGTGCAAACAAATGGAGCCTTAGTGACGCTATGGGAATACGTCAATATTCCTTATTTTGAACAGAAACTTAATTTTAATCTAAAAATAAATACTAATTAACAAAACGTAAATTAAGTTTTTTTTCCTCAACTATTCACACGCACACAAATATCTTTAAAGCATTACATTCACACAGGTTGCTCACCAAAGAGATAGGAAGGAGACCCACTAGCACCAAACATTTCACAAACCTAGTGAAACGCGGTAAATAAGTAAAAGTGGATTCTCAATTAACAGTGTTAACTTTAAACATTGACAGGGGAGGTCAGTGTAATTTTAGAAATAAGAGGGGAGGTTTCTGAAATTATATCAAACCTCAGGGGAGGTCATTGTAATTTACCATTTTTTTTATAAAAAAAATCAAGGATAGGTGGGTGAATTCTAGGGGTAGATGAATTTTAACCCTAGTTAAGGGGTGTCAAAAGAGACACATGACAACCTCAAGGGCGTAATGGGACTCCAATTGTGGTTAAGATTCACCGACCCCTAGGGTTCATCCACTTATTCTTGGTTTTTAGAAACAAAGTTAATTTATTTAAACCTTGGTTAATATTCACTAATTCTTAGGGTTAATTTTTTTTAAAAATATTTTTTCTAAAAACCAAGGATAAGCGGGTGAACCCTAAAGATGAGTGAATCTTAATCACAATTAAGAAGTGTTAAAAGGGACACATAGCAACCTCAATAGCGTAACAAGACTCGCTCTCTTGAAAAAATGGTCCAAAAGAAATACATTTTGCCAAAACCCTGCCTACCCCCTTTTATTGTTATACCCAAAATGACTCCAAAGCTTTTTGGTTCTTAAATTACCCCCAACATCATTTTTCAAAAAGTAACCTGTCTTTCACAATTTTCTTTATCCAAAATGTCTCAAGTTTCTATACCCCTCACTAGGGTCTCTCTTCTCAGTTTCTCTCATCTTCCTCTCTCTCATTTGCACCCACGTGCCGGCCACAGGTATAAATATAGGGTGGTGCTACTTGTACCCCAACTTTTACTGAAAAACACTAAACTTAAAAAAAATCAATTAAATATAAAATAAAAAAACAAACTTAACCTCTTCTCCTTCTTACTCCTTACTTACCTTTTCCAAATGAAAACCCGAAACAAAGCTTGGGTTGATTTCTCTTCATAGATTCTTGGTTAAGAAAAATTGAAAGAACCTTTTTAGATTTTTGCATTATTCCTTGCAAGAAATGAATACCAAAAGAACAGGGCCTATATCCTTTAATTTTATAGTCAGCTGTACCAGCAGCAACGAAGGAGATGGAGGCTAGGGTGGAAGGAAGAATTACCCTCTTCTATTTCTTCTCTTTTCTTGGAAACTGCTTCTCCTTTCCTACGATCCCTGTCTTAAGTATTGAAGGCTTTGGCTTCGCCATCTTGTGTCTAGACCTCAAAGAGTACAAGTTGGATCACTTTTGCATGTGGTTCGGTTCCTCTGACTAAAGGATCAAGAACCTATTCTTCTAGAAGGTTGCTCAGGAATATGATGTGCGTCACGAACGGGGCAAAAAAGATTCAGAATTTTTTAGTATTTGGCAAGGATCCATAATTGGCCTTCTCTGGCACACTAGCTTTGTATATAGTTTCTGACCAAAAATGGCTTGTTATGGGAAGCTTGGAAGCCTCTTCAATCATTCACCAAGAAAAGAAATGATTAGCAAGCCCTTTTCGTGTTTTAGGTCGAATACAATAAGTAAAGAGCGAGTAAGCAGAAGAAGAGGACAGTTTTGCCTTTTAATTTTTTTATTTTATAATTTTATATTTAATTAATTTTTTTTAATTTTCGTGTTTTTCAGTAGAAGCAAGGGTGCGCTTAGCACCATCCTAAATATATTAGAAAAATAGAAAAAGAGGGGAGAGGGGCGTCAATGACCCCCTCCTTCCCACTTTCTCCACGGTTACGTTGATAGGGCCACCATGTGAATAAAAGTAATTACTCTCACTCTCACCCTCACTCTCACTCTCACCCTCACCCTCACTCATTCTTCCATCCACCTTCTTTTTCTGTCCCATCTTCACTCACTATCCCTCTTCTTTGCTCTCCCCTTCCCCGAATCCACTACCCCCTCAAAAGAATCTCTAAAACCCCATTAAAAGTTTTAAATTCTAAGAAAACAAGGAAAAGTATTTCTCCTCCAATGAAAGGTCCATAGTTGAGTTAGAACAGACCCCACCAACGTTATTAAAGAAACAATGAGGAAAAACCTACCAAGAAAATCAAATAAAAGGATAGAATTAGAAACTTATCCACTAAGAAAAACCAACATAGAGGTGAGAACTGAGAAGAGTCAATATTCACTTTAAAATCAAGGTAAGGACGACAATGACACTGGCATCCCAAGGAGCTATGCCTCCAAGGGCTATGCTTCTTTCCTTCCTCCTTTCTTCTTTAGCTTTTTTACATTCGAACTGTTATTACAAAGAAATTTCTTTTGCGTGTTAGCTTAATGTTAGGATTTAAAAAAGAATTTATAAAATACCAATCATATCCCTTCAAGGATCAGTGAGATCCACTTGACTCGACTGGATCGAGTCAGACAATTTCAAACCGATTTGTTACAAGAGTTCTAGGTTTCCAATCGAATTGGCTTGAAATCCTAACTTGACCTAAATTCGAGTCAATTGGACAATTTTTAAAACACTAGTATTTTGTACTTACAATTTAAAAAAAATATATGTGTATGTAATATTGTGCATGACCCTGGCACTCTTCATACGGTTTTTCCCTTTCTGTAAATGACACTCCATCCATCAAGATCTATGTACACCAGTGACCAGACTTCGCGGGTCTTCGTAAAGGCCCTATGTCCTTCACTTGCTTATGCCATATGTGTGTTGGAAGGGATAGGGAGATTCGTGAAAAATGACACATGTTTGTACCGGAAAGTTGATGTAGCATTGCTCTTTTACACAATGTTTGTACATATACCTAGTCATAAGATAAGGAGATCTAACGGCCACCATCATATCACTTGTTTTTTTTAGGATATCTACGGAAAATTTAATGTTTTGCGTCTTATTATTATTATTATTATTATTATATATGAGTGTCTGTGTGAGGGATGAGACTCCACACAAATTTGATACCACCAAGCCATCAGCATTCCTTTCCCAATTATGAAGAGCAGCAGACACCGACGACAGAGCAGGCGGAAGAAGAGTAGCTTCACCTTCCAGTATGGCCTCCAAATTGTGGTAGGTCTCCTGACCGTGAAGTACCAAGGCATGTCAGAGAATCCCTTTGAGACTAATCCCTTTCTAACTACGCTCGCCAGTTTCGCGGCTTTCGCCACCATCGTCTTCTTCCTCCCCACTACAAAGAAGCTCCTTGGCATTTCAGTCAAGTTCTCGCATTTCCTAAGCATAACCCAAGTTTTGTTCAGAGATCTGGCTTTTACTTTGTTCGGTTCTCTACTTTTCCCCCATGAACTCTCCTGGTTCGCCTATCTCATTTACTTTTTCCCTTTCATATATGGTCTTCTCAAGCGCCTTCACCAGATGGATGTTGCGCAGTTGATGATCTCTAAGCTTGGTGGTTTCAATTCCAAAACACCCTCAGAACGATTCACCGACTCATCAGTTGCTGCTAAACCCCCAGAAATGAAGAACACAGACATAGTACTAGAAATCCTTGAGGTAATGGGGTAGTGTTTTCTAGATGATTTTTTTGCAAAATGAGTACCCATGCATGTTTTTTTGTAGATGACAAATGAGTGTCTTTTTAGAACTAATTTCTTTAAGTGCCTACATTATTGGGGGTACTAGTAAAGTTTTGCTAGTATGTCATGATTTCACATAAAATACTCATTTTTTTAATTTTCAAGAGCCGGAAATACGCATCTTTACATTTAATTTCCCAAATAATAAAAGTAAGTATGAGACTGTATTTTTGTTATTTGGGAGAATAATTGTAACCAAGAATATTTTCGTCTTTTGAATTTGAATTTTGAAGATAAAAAAAAGTATATTTTGTTAATTTTCAAGTGATTTTAAACGGGCACTCATTTGTCATATTCGGAAAACATGTATGCTCATTTGCGAAAAATTATCTTATTAGTTTTTACAATAATCCCACGTTCTTAGTTGTGTGTTGTTTAAGGTTGGAAGTGTTTGCTTTCATGGTTATCTGTTTTCTAGTTTCTTTTTTTCCTGTTTATGTATTTGAGAGAATTGTTGTGTTGCTTGTGGAAGTTATTCCAATATATTAGTATGACAATGGATCAACATCTTCATTTGCATAAAAACCATCTCGATTCATACAAAAAAATAATAATAATAAATATATATATATATATATATATATATATATTTATCATTTAACGGCAAAAACGAGTAGTGTATTATAGCTAATAATGACACAGGCACATGTTAGCAAATGTATATATGTATGTAATTTTGACTGGGAGACCTCCGGGAAAATTTATGGTGAGGTCCTCCTTTTATGTTTGCACGAGGATGGAGCCTACAGTCAAATCAAAATTGATACCCTTTGAAAATACAAATGGGGTACTCCGTTTAATTAATTGTAGGGGACTGAAACTTTACGCGCCTAGCGGACGCCCTCCTCTTGCCACATGTAACATGTTCCTTTAAATCCATTTAAGGATTATTAATTTAAGAATTAATTAAAAAAAATTTAGAAACCAAGGGTAGATGGATGAACCCTACGAGTGAGTGAATCTTAACCACAGTTAGTGAGTGTTAAAAGGGACACGTGGCAACTTGTAAAGCCTTTTAACTATGGTTGGTTGGTAATTTTTTATTTTTTTATTCTAAAAACCAAGGTTAGATGGATGAACCTTCAGTTTTTTCATGTTTGGCTCTTTCATAAAATGGGATGATGACAGAAAGAATTTTTATCCAAACATTAATAGATAGTGTATTAGCAGACGATATATATATGGCCGATTAGTTAGTGTGAGAGGAAATTACCGAAAGGACACGCGTCAGCAGCAGCTCCTCCTAAGCTCTGGTATACCGGTAGAAGGTTGGAGTAGAGGGTGTGGTACCCTGACCTATACTCCGATGATAAAGTCAGTAGGTGTAGAAGAAGATGAACAGTAAGAAAATGCGAAGAGTTTGAAGGTCTTAGCTCTCAAAAATCGCCCCCCCTTTCCTACTGTTTTTCACAGGTTTTTATAGGCCACCTTTGCCATGGCCATGGGCACCCATTGATGTCCATGAATCCCTCAAATCTATGATGTGTACTTCAGTAATCATTTTAGATAGATCTCCCGGTCATTCGTACTGCACGCGTATCTGCACACAAAAGAGAGTAGACAAAGAGTAGGAACTCGTCCGAGGTGACTGGCATTAAATGGTATTTAATGCTAAGGCAGTATTTCCCACCTACCATGGTAGAGGTAGGATCTGTCCCAGGCGACTGGGTAGTAATGCCCTATCTCATCACGTGTTGGGATACGGGATCGTCGTCCATGGGACCACGGGCCCGTCATCAAAATGAGGACGAGATCGTCGTCCATAAGACCACGGGTCCGTCGTCAGAATAAGGACGGGACCGTCGTCCATGAGACCACGGGTCCGTGATCAGAACGAGGACGGGATCGTCGTCCATACGACAACGGATCCGTCGTCGAAGAGACGACGGAAATGAGCTCAAACGATAACACCACACCGAGGACAAGCTCGTTATGTCCATACTTAGGTTTTTACGAAATTTACCCATTACAAATTGCCCCTTTATGATACTTTGAACGTGGTTCAGAGTGTCATAAATATAGCGAAACGACGGAGGAGAAGATACAGCTAACCTCAGAATGACGATAGGTCACATACTCTGTACGCGAAGACGTAGCGTCGTGCCAGCTGTATTGCGCGTGCCGAAACGTCATACCTCATAAATGCTTGGCAGGCTGTCATCATTAACTTTCGGATGATTCGTTTTTCCCAACGGTTATTTAACTCGGTCAATAGACCATCCTGCCCTTCACATTGTCTGCATGTGTGGACACGCGTACGGTACAGATCGAGGTCATTATCGTCCTTGAGTTAGGGACAGGTCTATAAGTACTGAAGGCCTGGTACTTCATCTTCCTCATTTGAATTCTTGCCTTCTGTTACTCTGCCGGAATTTCTTCTCACCGACGATCTGCTGTCCTGCTCTTCTTTCTTCTCCGGCTGTGCCTTTTGCTCCCTAAATACATTTTTCGGTAAGATCCTTCTCTTTTCCTTTTGTTCTGTGGTCGTTTTCCCTATATTTTTTTTTTCTTCTTTTCTGCCACCATGTCTGCCGAAATAGTTAGGATAGACAGTGCCGATGAGGCCAGTTGTTCAGGCAGTGCCCCTCACGGTGTTATCACCGGTGCTCCATCATCCAAAACCAAACCAGTTGTCAGATACGCACTTGACCATTACAGAACCCTCTTCCAAATTCCCCCTCATGTCCACATTCATTTCGGGGAAGAAGACGTTCTTCCTGACCATCGTTCTTCTTGTACTATTGTCTACCTCGCTCAGTTTGAGGCTGGGCTTCGATTTCCCCTATCTCCCGTCACGGACTCCGTCTTGTCCGCCCTTCAAATTGCCCCGGGGCAAATGCACCCGAAGTTCTACAAATACATGTCTCTGATGGACAAGTTCAACAGAGACGGGTATAATGTAGAAGCCAGGCACGTCTTCCACTTCCGCTACGTCGTGAAGTGTCCCGGGGTTGTTGAGAAGGGAAAGAAGACGTACTTCACCTGGAGGCAAAAATCCAGAGTTCCCGATATCATCTTACACCTCCCCGACGTGGAACGGGACTGGAAGGAGATGTCTTTCGTGGTCTCTGGAGCTTGGAGGGCGGAGACTGCCCGTCCTGTTCCCCACGAATTTACCTCAGGTCTGTTATTTTTCAGTCGTTCTCCGTTGTCGGTTCTGACAACGTACTCCCGTTACACGGCTAATAATGTTTCGCTTTTTCTGCAGAGGCTTCTAAGACACATTTCTCCGACCTTTCCGCGGAAGAAGAGTACGCGCTTCGGAGGATTCGCAACGATAAGGGCGACGCTTACGTCACCTGGAAGCCGTCCTCTGCTCGAAAGACAGGGTCCGCCATAGGAGCGGGGACCTTACCTAAAAAGTCTCGTCGACAAGCTCGTCCACCGTCACAGAGACCGCTCGGACCGACAGCTGTCCCTGACGAGGAGATAGACTAAGACATGGCTGACCAACTTCCACCTCGATCTTCACAGGCTCCGGCCTTGACTCGTCCTCCCCGTCCTTCTCGTCCATCCGCGGCGGATAAGAGGGCGGAGAAACGAGTGAGGGTGGAAGCTCTCAAAACGTTGAAAGCGAAGAAAGCTCGGCGAGAAGCGGAGCACGATCAACGGGTCCGAGAACGGGAATCGGCCGGGATGTCATCTACCCCAGCCGCAACACTCGGCGAGGGGAGTAGTGCCCCCGTGGAGGAGCCTCCAATTGCCTGCACCGGCTCTCCCGTGGATGTCGTAGCCGCTCCGTCTACTGTGGCAGAGACGGCTGCCCCCGTGATTATCCCGGCTTCCACTTCCTCTCCAGCCCTCAAACATGGCTTCTTCTTCTGCTTCTCCGCCTTCTGCCCCTCCCCGCGGGAGGATCACCATGGGAGGCCCCGCTGAACTGTGGAATCCCGTCTTCCCCAGAGGGTACACTCGTCCTACCGTCGTCCATTCGGCGATGGAGCACGATTCCATTGCCACATCGATGATGCTGGCGATGAGGCTCCCAGCGGATATAGCCGCAACGAGGGACATGCACTGGATGGGGATGTTCAGTGTTGCGAGTCGAGCTGTTGCCACGGTACGGTTTTTTTTTTTTTTTTTACCATCTTTCTTTCTCTTCTTTTTTTTTAGTTGGGCAACATGCTCACCGGGATGTACGAGGTTACAGCCGAAAACAGGCGTACCTCCAATGGGCTGAGGGACAAAGTCCTTGACTTGGAGAGAAGGGGGGCCGAGGACATGAAACGGCTCAACCACGAGCTGATGTCCGTCAAAGCTGACTTGCGGTCTGCCAAAGGCACGATTGCCACGGCCGTCAAACAACGGGACAAAGCTCGGGACGAGACCCGTAAGGCAATGGAAGGAGAGAAGGCGACGGTGGAACAGGCCAAGAAATCCGTCCTTCGGATCAGCGAGATGGACGAGATCGTGAACACTCTCCGTCAACGGCTAGAGGCGACCGAAGCCGAGAAGGCAGCATTGGCCCAACAGCTTGAGGAGGTCGCGGTCGTGAGGGACAAGGAAGTTGAAGCCGCCAAGGAGGCTTTAACGGAGTCTCTTCGTGCCCACTTCCAGACGGAGATGGAACGGCTGATCACCGAAGATCGGGTCGAGACGGAGAGAGAACTGATGAACGAGCTCCGAGAATCGGGACGACTGGTAGAGTCTCCCCAGCAGTCGAAGGACGAAGTCACTCGTTCTGAGGCCATGGGCATGGAGGTCCCGCTCGATGAAGAGCCCGAAGTACAAGGAGGGGGGCAACCCTCGTCATCTACCGGACCATCTCCCGTTCTTCCCGAGGTCCCAGCTGAAGCCGTTTCTGCTGAGCCCGCCATTGCTGCCGACAACGCTCCGGTCGTTCCTGACGACGCGGTCGTAATCTTTGACGCTGGCGAAGACTGATCCTTCCTTCTTCCTATCTCTTTCTTTTCAATTTTGTATCAGCTGTACTCATGTTTGTCCCTTGTCCGTAAAGATTTCATATATATATCTCCCTTTATAATCAGTGTGTTGCAACCGATTGATTCGGAATAGTCATCTCGTTCAAATAAGACAAATAGCACATAATTAACTCGTGGTTGGATATAAACCTCATAACGAATATAATTCACCATGTTACTCTAATAACGGGTTGTCAAAGATGTAGATTAACACTACGGACGTAATTTCACAAAAAGTCCATTTCATAAAGACGAACTTATGGTAACTCGTGGTGGGACACCATGTTCAGAGGACATTCCATTAGTATAAGCCGCCAAGATGCTCAGATGGCAATTCCTTTGTATGAACCACCTGTGTCCCGTGGTGAGTACCCTGTTCGCGTGAAATGCACTCGCCATGGTAACTCGTGGTGGGACACTATGCTCAGAGGACATTCCATTAGTATAAGCCGCTAAGATGCTCAGATGACAATTCTTTTGTATGAGCCACCTGTGTCCCGTGGTGAGTACCCTGTGCGAGTGAAATGCACCCGTCGTGGTAATACATCTAGACCATTTTACCAAGTAATGAATATGTAAGTAAAACGATTGATCACATGTTCGTCTCAAATGTTCATAACGCACAACTTTATTGAAAAAATTGTTTTAAATTCATCATGTTCCACGACTTTTGAATTACATTACCTTGTAGGTCTTTAAGGTAGTACACCCCGGGACTCCCGACACGGTCCACGATGTATGGCCCTTCCCAGTTGGGACCCAGCTTTCCGCTGTTGACTTCTCGTGTATTTTGGAAGACTTTTCGAAGAACGAGATCTCCGACTTGAAGTGTCCTTTTCCGTACTTTCTTGTTGTACGCCTTTCGTAGTTGTTGCTGATACCGTTTCATCTGAATGCTGGCGTCTTCCCGCTTTTCTTCCAGCAAGTCTAAATGAATAGCCATTAATTCGACGTTTTTGTCTTCCTCTCCGTGCTTCTTTCGGGAACGTGTCGTTGGCAGGCAGACTTCGGTGGGAATAACAGCTTCTGCCCCGTATGCTAAAGAGAACGGGGTCTCGTTCGTAGGGCTCCGTGGTGTTGTCCTGTATCCCCACAACGCATTATGTAATTCGCTGGTCCACTTTCCCTTGGAATCTTCCAGCCTTCTCTTGAGGGCATTCAAAATGTTCTTGTTCGCTGCTTCGGCAAGGCCATTCCCCTGAGGATAATAAGGAGAAGAGAAGATATGCTTGATTTTCAACTCTTGGCAAAAGTCGGCAATGAGTTTTCCCGTGAACTGCTTCCCGTTATCAGAAATGATGGATTGCGGAATGCCGAATCTACAAACAATATGTTCCCACAAAAACTTCTTCACTTCTTGTTCTCTAATACGCGCAAGTGGAACAGCCTCGATCCACCGGGAGAAGTAATCCGTGGCCACCAGCAGAAAAATTAGATTACCGGGAGCCTTGGGAAAGAGTCCTACGATGTCAAGTCCCCAACGAGCGAAAGGCCAAGGTTGAGATACGACGTTGAGTTCCTGAGCGGGGGCATGAATTAACTTTGCATGAAGCTGACACTGGCTGCATTTTCGTACGTACTTCTGTGCGTCAGCTTGCATGTATGGCCAAAAATATCCTTGCCCCAGAGCACGATGAGCGATAGTCCGTCCTCCCGAATGGATGCGGCAAATCCCCTCGTGGAGCTCGGCCAAAATCCTTTCTACGTCTTCAGGATGCACGCATCTCAAAAGAGGTCCTCCAAAGGATTTACGGTACAGTTCCCCGTCCACAAGGGTATAACGGGGAGCTTTATATTGTATTCGTCTTGCTTCCTTTGCATCAGAGGGGAGAATTCCATTCTTCAAATAAGTAACTATGCCCGTCATCCAGCTCGGCACTTGACTTACAGATAACACCGTGCGTTGCGTTTGCAGTTCAATAGAGGGGTATTCTTTATACTCCATGAGGATTGTCTTGGGCTCATCAGTTTGCATCATCGAGGCGAGATAGGCCAATGCATCAGCATGCCTGTTATCGTCCCTTCGGACATGTTTAATCTCGATGACATCAAAGGCCTTTCGTTGTTCTTGTAAAAGTGCAGCGTAGCGTCTCATCCGCTCATCTCGACATTCATAGGTACCGTTGACCTGGTTCACCACGAGCTGTGAATCACAGAACACTCGGAGTTTAGAAATTCCCAACTCTTGGGCACTCTGCAACCCAAGTATTAACGCTTCATATTCAGCTTCATTATTGGAGGCAGCATAACCAAGGCGCGTCAACTTCTGCACTTTAACATGATCTGGACTGACAAGAACTGCACCGAGTCCTGAACCGCTGACATTAGACGACCCATCCACGTACAAGACCCAATCGCACCACGCCGTCAGTTTCGTTCCTTCTCCTGCCTCGTCTTCCACAACGGGATTCTCCTTCGCGTCTTCTGGGAGCTCATGATGGTCGGGCTCTTCCGAAGTTTCAGCCTCCTCCATAGGGAAATCGGCTAGGAAACTTGCAACAGCCTGTCCCTTCTCTGCGGTTCGGGCTTGATATTGGATATCGAATTCGCTGAGCGCCACTGCCCACTTTGACATGCGTCCCGCGGTTTCAGGTCGCCCCAACACAGTTTTCAAAGGGTACGTGGTGATGACGACGATGGTATGTGCCTGAAAATAAGGACGTAACTTCTCAGTGGAAAAGACAAGAGCCAGGCATACCTTTTCCATTCAGCTATAGTTGGATTCTGCCCTGTGGAATGTTTTGCTGACGAAATAAACAGGCTTCTCTACGCCGTCGTGATTTCTGAGCAGCACGGAACCAATGGCTCGTTCCGAGACGGAGAGATAGAGGTACAACACTTCACCAGGTTCAGGCACAGAGAGGATCGGAGCGGAGCCTAGATACGTCTTCAAGGCGGCGAAAGATTGGGAACACTCCTCTGTCCATCTGAAGACGGAATCCTTCCTCAACAACTCGAACAGAGGTCTACAACGGTCAGAAGATTTTGATATAAACCGGTTGAGAGCAGCAATACGTCCTGTTAGTTTTTGAACTTCTTTCCTTGTCTTTGGCTCCGGCATATCTATCAGAGCACGGATTTGCGTGGGATTCGCCTCGATGCCCCGTTGACTGACGAGGTAACCAAGGAATTTGCCCGAGGCGACGCCGAATGTGCATTTCTCAGGATTTAACTTCAGGTTGAAAGTGCGTAAAATAGAAAACGGCTCCGCCAAGTCGGCTACAAGAGAGACCCGAGTTCGGCTTTTCACAACGATATCGTCTATGTACACCTCCACCGATTTACCGAGCAAGGGTCCAAACATCAGATTCATCAACCGTTGATAAGTGGCCCCTGCATTCTTCAGGCCAAAGGGCATGACCCGGTAACAGAACAGGCCACGCTCCGTTATGAAGGCCGTCTTCTCTTGATCGTCCTCCGCTAAGAGGATTTGATTGTAACCCGAATACCCGTCCATGAAGCTCAACATCTCGTGACCCGCGGTTGCCGTGATAAGTCTATCGATTCTGGGAACTGGGAAGAAGTCCTTTGGGCAAGCTTTATTAACATTAGTGAAATCAATACAGACTCTGACTTTCCCATTCTTCTTCGGAACAGCTACTACATTGGCTATCCACTCCGGATATTGGACCTCACGAATGAACCCGTACCGAATTAACTTATCGATCTCTTCATTGACGGCTTCATGGTACGCCGGAGCAAGTCTTCGAGGCTTCTGTTTAACAGGATTGACTACGGGATCAACGTTGAGATGGTGACAGATGATTTCAGGACGGATACCCGTCATGTCCTCGTGGGACCAAGCGAAAACATCCAGATTCTTCCTCAGAAAATTTATCAACTCCTGCTCTTCGTCCGTCGTCAAACAGGTTCCAATTTGTAGCGTCCTTGGCTCGTTCTCCGTCCCCAAGTTGACAGGTTTCGTGGGTTCAACAGAATGGTTCGTCAGCGATTCACCCGGGTTCTCCTCTTCCACGGACCTGACCTGTAATTGCTATTTGAGCGGGTCGGGTGAGGCATAATCACACTTTTGCGATGCCAGCTGATCTCCTCGTATTTCACTTGGTCCGTCAGGAGTAGGGAATTTCAGTACTTGATAATAGGAAGACGGAACAGCTCTCATTTCATGAGTCCACCATCGCCCCAAGATGGCATTGTATGGGGACGGCGCATCGATAATGGAGAATCGGGTGGACAGAGTGATAGGTCCAGCTTTGACCGGTAGGACGACTTCTCCTACGGGTTGCATCGAGCTTCCTTCGAATCCTACCAAGGGGGTCTGTGCAGGGACGAGAACCGCCGGGTCTAACCCCATCTTTGCGAAAGCATGGAGATACAGGATATCTGCCCCACTTCCAGGGTCAACGAGCACTCGCCTGATATCGAAATCGCCAATTCGCATAGTCAAGACAAGAGCATCGTAGTGAGGCCTGACCACAGTTGTCATGTCCTGATCAGTGAACGAGAGGGCCTGCTCGGTTTCTTTTGCCGTCGATCGCACTTGGCAAACTTTTGCCACGTGCGATAACTTCCTTGCCTTCGCACGGTACTGCTGTTCGATGTCTTCCTCCGGTACTCGAGCGCGATGGATGACATTTATAACTCCATTCGGAGCTTCTCCGCCTCGGCCCATATGACCGGATGGCTCTCCCTCGTGAGATCGAATGGACGGATCCGTAATATGCCCTTCTTCTCTTCCAGTGTCCACATACTCTCCCAGATAGCCTTCACGGACTAATCTCTCCAGGTATTCTCTCAGAATGCGACAACGATTTGTAAGGTGCCCGTGACACTTGTGGTACTGACAATACTCATGCGCCCTGGGTCCCGAGGTGACATCACGAACGGTCCGTGCTGGCCATTCGAAGTATGGTTTGTCTTCCATTGTCTTCATGATCGTCGCCGGGCTCGCTGAGAAGTTGACTTGACCACCGCGAGATGCAAAAGGACGTCTCTCTGCTACTTGATTCTCCCTCTCCTTGTAATGCCCGGGTTCCTCTTGTCTCTGATAGGCACGGTCGTCCCGCCGTTGGAAGTTGGAACGTAGATCCGTCCTCCTTGTTGAGTCTACGTCTTGGCGGACTCCCAACGAGAGTCGGTTCGGTTCTCCCCGTCGTTCAACGTACACCACTTTTTCCTGTCGTGCGCGTCTTCGTGGTTCCTCGTCGCTGGAGGATGATTCATACTTTGGTCTCTTCCCTCTCTTCGAGGAGGGTTTGCTTCCCCACTCCACAGCATCTACCCCTCGTGCTCTGGGTCTCGTCGTTGCTGCAATATCTTCCTCCATCCTCCCGTACTTAGAGGCACGAACTATCAACTCGTCCATCTTGATTGGACAGTCAAGGGCAAGAGATTCGTAGAGCTTAGAACTCTTGGGTATGGCATTCTTGAAGGCCGCTATGCAAGTGCAGTCCTCGATCTTATCGATGTTAGAGACTTCATCGGTAAACCGCTGAATAAAATCTCTAAGGGGTTCCGCCGATTTCATTCTCATGGCGAAGAGTGAATCTGCGCCAGCTTTCTTCTTCTTGTTAATGATATACTGGTCAATGAAAACTGACCGGAGATCAGCCATACACCTGATCGACCCCGCGGGTAGATTACGGAACCATCTCGCAGCCGCTCCAGTCAGGCTGCTAGGGAAGGCTTTACAGAGGAGATTATCGTCCAGGTTACGGACAGCCATGACATTTTTGAAGTCAGTCAAGTGGTCAATAGGATCTTTCCTCCCATCGAACTTAACAAAGTTCGGTACTGTGAACTTTGATGGGGTATAAGATTCGACGATCTCCTTAGAGAAAGGGGACGTCTCCTCCTCGTCCTTGTACTTCTGAGCATATTGATCGAGAGAGGCCCCGCTCGTCGTTCCTCTGACTCGAGCATTGATCAGGGCTTCCACGTCCTTGACGGTTAAGCCCGTCTTCAACCCGTCATTGTTGACTCCGAGATCTTGTTGTTCGGCACGAGCACCAAGAGAACGAGGATAGGCAGTTTCGGCAGTAGAAGGAGCGAGAGTGAATCTTCTCTCCAGATTCTCTGGTGCAGACGGCGAGATCGGGACTGTTGCTCTGGGAGGAGGGGAAGGAGGGAAATTTAGTTTACGAGCTGCAGAACCCCCTCTAGGAGATTTTTTCATCGATCTCCAAGTTACCGTGCTCCAAAGCATCAAGCCGCTCCTGCAGTGACTGTTGCTGGCTGACTATCTGGGCCAGAGTGGCCTGTTGTTGTTGTAATAGTAACAAGATGAGATCAGGTATGGTCGTGGGCCTCTCTGGTTGCCCGGGAGATTGGCCTGAAGCGAATGTTTGCATGGTGGAAGGGGTGCAAGTAAGGGCTTGAGGGGGCTGGTTTTCGATGATAGACTGAGGAGTTTGGTCTGTCATGCCGACCGAGAGAGGTGGTGTGAGCAAAGGGTGAGTTCGGCACTCGTTTCCAACAGACGGCGCCAATTTTGTGAGAGGAAATTACCGAAAGGACACGCGTCAGCAGCAGCTCCTCCTAAGCTCTGGTATACCGGTAGAAGGTTGGAGTAGAGGGTGTGGTACCCTGACCTGTACTCCGATGATAAAGTCAGTAGGTGTAGAAGAAGATGAACAGTAAGAAAATGCGAAGAGTTTGAAGGTCTTAGCTCTCAAAAATCTCCCCCCCTTTCCTACTGTTTTTCACAGGTTTTTATAGGCTACCTTTGCCATGGCCATGGGCACCCATTGATGTCCATGAATCCCTCAAATCTATGATGTGTACTTCAGTAATCATTTTAGATAGATCTCCCGGTCATTCGTACTGCACGCGTATCTGCACACAAAAGAGAGTAGACAAAGAGTAGGAACTCGTCCGAGGTGACTGACATTAAATGACATTTAATGCTGCATTTAATGCTAAGGCAGTATTTCCCACCTACCATGGTAGAGGTAGGATCTGTCCCAGGCGACTGGGCAGTAACGCCCTATCTCATCACGTGTTAGGATACGGGATCGTCGTCCATGGGACCACGGGCCCGTCATCAAAATGAGGATGAGATCGTCGTCCATAAGACCACGGGTCCGTCGTCAGAATAAGGACGGGACCGTCGTCCATGAGACCACGGGTCCGTGATCAGAACGAGGACGGGATCGTCGTCCATACGACAACGGATCCGTCGTCGAAGAGACGACGGAAATGAGCTCAAACGATAACACCACACCGAGGACAAGCTCGTTATGTCCATACTTAGGTTTTTACGAAATTTACCCATTACAGTTAGCTTTGCCCCGTTGATACACTAAGCATAGCAACTCCACACCGTTTCTGCAGTGGTTGTCTTGACCATTTTATATAGGAAAGGTGTTCTTGAAATGCCTCTGTAGTCGTAGTCTTGTAGTCGGCATTCCCCAGAATGCCTATGATATAGTGGTCGGCTTTCGAATGCCTCTTTCCTTACTTTTAGGGGTGAGTGAATCTTAAACACAGTTAGTGGGTGTTGAAAGAGACATGTGGTGGCTTATAGAGCCCATTTAACTATGATTAAACTTAACTGAACTAAGGTTAATATTTTTTAATTTTTTTATTCTAAAAACAAAAGGTTATGTGGATAAACTCTAGGGGTTAGATGGAAGTTAGTGAATATTAACTACAGTTAGTGGTATTAGGCAGAGTTAGTGGGCATTAAAGAGCATATGGCATCCCATACGCACGCGCGTTCCTGTTGGGCAGAACGCGCACATGGAAACTATCAATTCCCTTAATTTTTAATGGGGGGCTTTTTTATGATTTTTTTTATTACACAAGAATGGAGCCTGCAATCAAATCAAAATTTACACCCTTGTGTGAATTCAAAAAGGGTGATCCGCTTAACTTTTCATGTAGAACTCCTCATCATGCTTATTTCAAGTTGCAAGTTGGATAGGTTTGTTCCATGTCAAGTAAATTCAAGGGCAAATAAGATTGAAGAGGGAGGCCATGGCATTCATATCATCAGAATATCTTGGGAATCTCCATTTCCCTGTGCTATTCTCAGTACACAACATTTCTTATGTTCAAGGCGTAGATTATTTATCTTATTCTTTTAACTTTCTTTTTGTTCTTTCGTCGGTAAAACCCATTATCTTATGAATCTATCGTGGTAAAGTAGGTTTTGACTAACTCTTCTTTTATCCTTCCTTCTTTCTCAATTTATGTATTTAGTATTAGGAATCCATAATTTATGCAACTAATTTCATATGTTAATTTCCCAAATATAAACTTGATGGCCAAATAGTAACCTACAACTTTGGATCACATGTTTAGTGCATGAAAATGAAAATAAACAATTATAACCATATGTGGCATCGACGCAAGTTTTGTTGATGCGTTTCATTCCGTCTTACGCTGCTTCTTGGAAAACTATCATAGTTTTTTAAAGTTTGTGAGAGTTGAGATCAAAACCTCTATTTTTAATATTCTGTAGTTATTCCTAATTCAGCAAGACATCAAAAGTGTAAATATGGAAATTATGTCACTCTATAAGTAATTTTTAGCTTAAATTTATCTATTCTAAAGTTTTTTAGTTTCATTTTTTAACCACTTCAAGGGGAGGGGGCTGACCTGCATGGATGCCACTTTCGAAAGGGTAAAATCTCTTTGCAGGACTCATATTTCTCTGCTTAACCGTAAAAACCTAAACCCCTTATTTATAAGATCATGTGAGGAGATTTCGTCACCTCGAAGTGGCATCCATGAAGGTCAGAACCGAAATGGTCATATCAATAGAAACTAATTTATTTTATATCTTTTTTATTTGAATTAGTCTAGGGATACTCCTAAGGTGTACTCCCAAATCCTAACCATTTATCTCAGTTGTTAAACGGTTAGGATTAGAGTTGATGTGGCATTAGAAAAGATAAAATAAGTCAATTCAAATCCTGACCTTTAGTGTTTGGTTATAAATGATTAAGATTAGGGAGTAGATTTGGGATTATATTTGGGAGTACCCATTGACCGACTCCTTATTTTATTAACATGCAAGTTCATAACACAATGAGAGTAAAATCTCATTTTCTCTCTATTTCTTTTATCTTTTGTTTTCTAGCCAACCAAACACAATGTTGAAAAGCTTGGGTATGGTGTTGAAAGGAAAAAGAATTAAAGGAGAGCACTATGCGTTCCTATTGAGCACTACCAACGAATTCGACTTGGGTAACTCACTGACCATATGGTTTCAAGAATCCGGCTAGTATTCAACCCAAAAAACCCATGGCTCATGGTCATTGAGAGAAACGTACATGTCCATTTAGGACAAAATGGGGAAGGCGGAAAGAGGGGAAATAGATTGACAAAAAACTACCCACCAAACTTCAATGGGTGTTCCTAACGTTCATTGAGTGGGTGAACTTGTTAATTTTCACCAAGACATTTTTACTCTTGTATTAAAAGAGCCTCTAAAACTCCCTTAAAAAATTTCAAATTCTAAGAAAACAATGAAAAGTATTTGTTTTTCTCCTCCGATGAAAAAGATCCATAGTTGAGTTAGAACATACCCCACCACC
The DNA here is from genome assembly GCA_015143295.1 of Tetracentron sinense. NCBI lineage: Eukaryota > Viridiplantae > Streptophyta > Magnoliopsida > Trochodendrales > Trochodendraceae > Tetracentron > Tetracentron sinense. Next base: position 19,631,261 of record CM026572.1, on the reverse strand, counting down.
GAATTTAAATAAACGAACGTGAGAGCCCATAAAGAAAAACAAATAAAAAGATAGAATAGAGACGTATCCACCAAGTAAAACTGACATAAAGGCAAAAGAGTCAATACTCACTTTAAAATCAAAGCAAAAGAGCCAATACTCACTTTAAAATCAAGGTACGGGGGACAATGCTATTGGTCTACAGTCATATCCAGCTAAGACTCCAAGGGCTATGCAATTGCCTTCCTCTCTTTTTGCCCTTTTCTTTTCCTTTCTCTTTTTTGTGAAATGTTATTACATAGATTTTTCTTTCGTTTTTAGTTTGTATTAGGGTACTTAAAAGAAAATATAAAATATCAGTCATATCCCTTCAAGGATGGGTTAGATTCAATCAACTTGACCTAGTCAAACGAGTTTCTTACCGATTTGTTACAGTTGTGAGTTTTCAATCAATTTGGCTCGAAATCTTGTCAACTCGACTGAATTTTGAGTCAATCAAATTAATTTTTTTTGTTGGTAGTCCTATAATCATTAGCTAGTTATGTCAGAGGTTAGAGGGTTAGGCGGTTAGAAACTTAAGGGTGGGCATCAACAGCCACACCACCACGACTTGAACTCGAGTCACCACTCTATAAAGGGAGATACACTACCACTGGAACCAACCCCTGGCGTGTGTCAATCAACTTGACAACTTTTAAAACACTAGAATTTTGTGCTTACCTAGTGGTTGATAAGAATTCAGTCTTGTCTAGTAAGACGGTATTCAACAAACGATCAAAATCATGTGTATGTAATGTGCTTGACCTTATCAGTTATCACTCTTCTTATGAGATTTTCCCCTTTCTATAAATGACACTTCATCCATCTAGATCTACGCACACCACGAGCCCACACTTCGTGGGTCTACATGATGCCCATGCATGGACATATATCTATCCACATCACGACATTGTAGCAAGAGTCTGGATCTGTCCACGGTTAAAAGGGTCTTGTGAGTGCGCCCGAGTTCAATCCTGGTTGAATATGATCCCAACTCTTGTAGCAAATGCTTTACTTGTTTACAATGTTGAAAAAAAAATGAATATTTCAATCTTTTTTTTTTTGGTAACCCGGGTAGGGCCAGGACTAAATCCCCAAGGGTGTGACGAGAACCCATAACTCACCCCACCAGGAAAGTCCAAAAAATCCAAGCAAGACTGGCCCCAAAGGAGGAGTGAGAAATGGAATTCAAGACCTCCCGCTTGGTGAAAGACCCAAGAACCATTGGTCCACCCCTTTGGGATTAGAATATTTCAATCATTGAAATGAAGAAAGGGGTATATGAATTTTAGATACATGAGAAGAGAAGGGAGAGAGACAGGAAAGAGGGACTCTAGTGAGGGGTATTTTGGAAAAAAAAATTAAAGAATATTTTGGGTGTAAAATCTTAAGGAATATTTTAGGTAAAAAAAATTTGAGGAACACTTTACGTATAGAAACATGACGTAAGGACATTTTGAGAACCCAAAAGTTTTAGGGTCATTCTAGGTATAGAAAAATTGATGGTATTTTGGGTATAAAAAAATTGAGGGACATTGTAGAAATAAAGAAAATGAAATATGAGCAATATTGACGAGTATTTTGGTTGAAATTATGTGAGATATTTTGGATATAGAAATTTGATTTAGGAACATTTTGAAAACTAAAAAATACTCAGGACATTCTGAATTTAGGAAAACATTTGAGAGCATTTTAGGTATAAAAACTTGTTTAAGGGCATTTTGAGAATAAAAAAACTTTAGACACATTCTGGCCAAGAAAATAAAAAATATATTTTTAATAATAAAAGAATATGATCCAACCGGACCGGTCAAATTGGGAATTGGTCACCTGGCCAGTTCGACGGTCGGTCTAGTTATGCAAACATTGTTTTATATATTAATAAATGTTAGTTTTAGGATTATTTTAATTTCAATCAATTTTTTGAGTCTCCTATATTTTTTGAAAAAGTCATCATATATATTAATAAAAGCTAAAAGTAAATGATAATTTTGGAATTAAGTAAAATTTAGTCAACGTTTTGAACCCATATATAAGGAAAATTTTGAAATTAACTAAAATTCAACCCATATGTGTAAGAGCAGTTTTGAAATTAATTAAAATTCAACCCATATGTGTAATGATAGTTTTGGAATTAACTACAATTTAATTCATATTTGTAAGGGCAGTTTTAAAATTACTAAAATTCAATCAAGCTTTTGAACAAAGAAAGTGGTAGTTTTGGATTTAATAAAGTTTCAATCAATGTTTTGAACATGGGCAATCCTCTTTATTTATATGTATATACTAGTGAGCTGCACATGAGAATCTATTCCTAATGAGTGCCAAAAATTAAATAAAATGACATTCTTTGAAAAAAAACATATTTTGGAAAAAAAAAACCTTAATGATGACCTGCTAATGTATAACACAGCAATAAAATAGTCAATTCACATCAATAATATTATTTGACTTTAGTATTATAAGGCGAGTATAGAGAACATACTTATGTCATTGCTATAAGTAGCTCCCTAATGCAAATAGATGTTGAGACATGTGACATCTCCTCTTTCACTCTTTTGCCTTAAAAGATAGATAAATTTTTTTTGAAGTCTTAATCATATGATAGAGGGGAAAATTTACAGTAATATCCCAAATGATTGAAGATTCCTAACCTTAATTTTTTAGAGATTGAAACTCAACAAAAACTTTTTTTAAAAAATCAACACTTTGTTTTAAAAAAAGAGAAAAAAAATAAAGTTGTGGCAATTTATATTAACAGCTATGGTCCAATAATTTTTTTAACAAATATTTTTTTTTCCCCGATTAGTGTTCTAAATCCCTTAGCAATAAATACGCAAAATTCAACCCTTATTCGGTAAACCAAAATTTCAAATAAAGTTTTTGAATCCTTTACCAAGATATGAAAATCAAATACATGAGAAATCCAAGGAAATGAACAAAAGAGTCACCCAATTTAATTTTCTAACGAAGCTCAAATTTAAAAAAAAAAAAAAAAAAAAACTTTCAACAATTTTTAAAAAAAGAGAAAAAATGAAGTTGCAACAATTTATATTACAACCATAGTACAATAAATCTTTAATTTTTTAAACACAATTATTAATTTTTTCCCGGTAAGTGTTCCGATAAAGGTTTTGGTAACCTCCATATTTCAATAATAAACCCAAATTTTCCATTAAGGTTTTCAATCCCTAATTAAGAGGTTAAGTTGAGATGGTAATCCAAGAATTTCATACCCAAAATAGAAGCCTATTTCTGTAAACCAAAATTTCTAAAAAGGCTTGAATCACTCGCCAAAAGATGAAAATCCAACGCATTTGAAGTGAGAATCCAAGGAAATGAGCAAAAGAGCATCCCAAGAAAACATTTTCTGAACTGTAGTTGGATTAGTGGTTGTCTATTTGCAAATGTGGAAGGAAGGAAGAAGAAAGGTTTCCGAAACCAAATGTGAACCACCAGACCTCATTGGTCCACTCTCCCTTTTTAAAAACCCATTACTGTGGTCAAGATTCACCCGTCCCTAGGATTCATCAATCCAATATGGTTTTTAATATATATATATATATATATCTTAATTTAGTTAAGCATAACCATGGTTTAAAGGGGAAATGAATTTTGTCTAGCTCTCGCCAGACCAAAAGCAATCTGGCCCTCATCCAAGGGGTCAACACGTGTCCTTTTTAACACACCTCTTAATTGTAGTTAAGATTCATTAAAATTTCTTATATGATTAATTAAGTAATATATTTATAAAATTTAAAATTTAAAATTATTATTTATAAATTTATAATAATCATTATTTTATTTATTTAATTATTTTTATTAAATTTAAATATTATTATAATTATAACTATAAATATTATTTTTATTTAAATTATTATTTATTAATTTTTAATTATTATTATTTAATATAATAAATTATTATTTATTAAATTTAACTATTATTATAAAATATAATTATATTTATTTAATGTATTAAATTATTATTAATTTAACTCACATGTTAGGCTGGCGAGAGATTTCCATAAGGTTCGTGTATTTCCCTCAATTCCATAACTGTGTGGAATTATCAAATAACATCTCTCACTAAGAATTTGAATTCTCATTTAGCCTATGAAATCACAATTTCAATTCTATGCAAAATTGACAAGTCTAATTTCAATTCTAATCTTTTTTATATTAGAAGCTAAAACAATAAAATTAGAATTGAAGAATAGAATTGTCAATTCCATACACCAATTCCACAAATTTAAACGCACCCATCAACTATGTAACCTTAATTTTTAGAAGAAAAAAATTGACCATAAGAGTAAAAAAATATAAAATTAACAGGCTTTGTGGCTTGTCTTGGCGAAGCCAGAAAGTTGTCTCGGGGTTCCATACATTGTGCGACAGCTGGTAGAACAATGGGGAGAACTCATTCCATTTTCTTCCCTTGATTTTGACTTCTCCCCATTTGATGTATCACTCCCTTATTCTGACACACTTATCGTCACATGCCTTACTATGTAGGGAGAAGTCAAAATCATGGGGCCCATGATTTTGACATCTTCACCACTTTAAGGAACCCGGAGAGAAGCCCTTTCTGGCTTCGCTAGAGGCAAGCCTAGGCCAAATTAACAAGGTTAAAAGGACATTTAGTGTGGCAGATGGTTTTGGTCTGGCCGATCCCCTTTGAGAAACACCACCCACCGAACGAAGCAAGAAATAATTAGAAGACTTTAACAGAAGGAAGCAATGGCGTCGGGATCATCAGCGTCGTACCCTAGCGCTGCAAGAATTTCTGATTCACCCTGTTTTCCTCGATACACAGCTTCTCTTAAATGTACGTAAGCTCTCACTTTTCTTTTCCTTTTCTCTTTTCGAGTTCCAGGAAAAACTAAATGCTAAATCAATCTCATTTTCCTATATCATTTTTACTTCTTCTTTTTTTCTTGGTTGATTCATTCAATCGCCTCTATGATATCTCTCAAATTTCAACAATAATTGACAAGAATCTGCTTTGTATTGGGTTCTTAATTATTATATTTTATCTTCCCATTTTATATATAGGTGCTTTGCACGTATTAATCTTCTAAAATAAGAAAAAATATTTTTGTCAATTAATCTTCTCATGATTTAGCTACACTTTCTAAAGCCTTATAGATTTTCTAAGAACTTCTGGTTCACTGCCAAGTAACACACAATAAGGGGTTTACTCTTATTTCTAATGACTTTTGATTTTAATAAAATAAGTAGTACTCAATGATTTCATTCAAATTGTTAATATGAAAAAGGAGGCTTGAATTCCTTGGTCATATGGTAAGTCATGGCTGGAAAATATCCATCCGGAGGTAAGTGTAAAACAAATATGGAAATCAGCATCCATGTTATCAACTGCTAAATGAGAAAAGGTCTCTTCAAGTAAATACAACTTGTGGAAAAAAAACATTCCTTGGAGAAGCATATATTACCATAGATGAACTGTATAATTTGTTGCAAAAAGATGAAGTAATGAGATGATATGAGGCAGAAAATATAAGATTGACAATATTACTAACAACATTCCTTGGAGAAACAGACATAATTAGCTACACACGCAACATGAACCATGAAGTGCATCTTTATATTTTCATGGAAACCCAATATGCTAGGTTGATCTTAAAAGTATCATATTACTTATGAGATGTCAATTCCAAGAGATAACAATGGACATATTTCTATGGTGTAGCAGCATGTAAACACTGAGAGATACCAGAGAGAAACCTCCCACCTATCCCTATGCTCAGATCCTCATTAAGAGCTAGGCAAATTTCTGGATTGCATGTAGGATAACTCTTCATTTGAACAGCGCCATCAATCTCAGGAGTAAGTATATAACCCTGTTTACACAACATTAGATTACATCAACAATGGCTAACATAATGGGTACTAAGAAACGATAGATACAAAGGATATGTCATGTAGATAGAATTTTTTTCCTTGCAAGTTATAAGAACTAAAATAAGGGCTACAAAAATCAATTCACTAACCTGTATATAAGATTATAGGAATGTTTTTTTTTTAAATAAAAAATATGAAAAAACTTAATGAAATGGATCCCACTTGATTTCCCATCTCCACACCCCAATAAGGGTTAATGAATTTGTTATGTAGGAAATTTATTAGTATAAAACTAAAATGTTTACCCATAAAAGAAATATAGAAATAAATGAAGTATGGATTATGGAATGATCAGTTCTACTTGTGGAATTAGCCATTACTTGCTTCACTTCTGTTATTAGATATGAAGACATGTGTGATGCATGCAACCTTTAGTATAGGATTGCAAAATGCCAAAAACAATGTGAAACGTGGCCATGGGCAAGGGAAGGTAACTGTTGCATCTCCTTAGCTTATGAATTTATTGCCATGTTTCACAAGCCATGTTTTTGGTTGACGACAACAAAACATTGATTACTGTCTATCTTATTCCCACTTTTTTTTTTCTCAATTTAAAGAAGATGAGGCATCCAATCTACAGAGTTTTGGGTCTTCTTGCTGACCCGGCATAGGTTAGCCTAGGACGTATATCTTACTGCTTGTAAGTTGTACCAACTACCGACTAAACCCCTTACCTGAATTCACCAAAAGAGAGCCAAAGCCAGACAATAGATGGCTTCTTCATGCACATAGAAAGTCTCTCTCTCTCTCATGGCTTCTTCTTGCATGTAGAAGCTCTCTCTCTCTCTGAAGATGCTGTCCATGGCAATTCAACCTGGTGTTAATAGCGCTTACGCGCACTCCTTTACTCAGAAATTTGGTTTCAAGCCTTTCAAAGCATTGATCTTTGTCAGCCCAAATGCCTCTTCTTTGTGTATATCAAAAGACATCGAGTTCAAAAATAGACTTAGCAAAAGAGAAGCAAGACTCTCTACTTCAGCAGCTGCAGCTGAAGCATTTGTGGAAGAAGTATTCACCCATGATTCAACCTCTCCAACTCCACAAGAATCCCAACCCATTGAAGGAAAAGAGGAACGTCCTTTTGTTATTGTTCTTATTCCCTCTTCCCTCTTCCCTTGCCGCCCTCTCTTCCCTATTGTGTGTGAGATGGTCTAACCATCGCAACTTATAATTTGCAAGTGAAGGATTAGGTAATGTAGGAGAAATAATGGGAGCAAATTTAGGAGATGTGAATGGAACGTTTTCCAATTCGTTACAACTTATAAAAGAAAAAAGATAGCCATTGACTCATTGTAGATAAAATTTAGGAATTTAGAGAGGTTTATAAAGAGAGAGGAACAAAGGGAGTAGAGTTTGAGAGGGACTCTCTCTAGAGTCGCTATGTCTGAGACGCATCTCTTTTCTTAACTATACGTGATTATGAAGGTTTTTAATTTTAATCTCTTTAAAGCTTCGTATAACCTAAGTTATTTTTAAATTAAATTAAAGGGTATTTTGGTCAACATAAAGTTTAGTATACTCCTTGTACTTTTATTAGTAGAATGATATATATATATATATATATATATATATATATATATATATAGAGAGAGAGAGAGAGAGAGAGAGAGAGAGAGAGAGAGAGTTTAATTCTAAATTAGGAACCCATAATATCTTCAGCAGAAGGCTGTGTATTTTGTGATTCTCAGTCCTTTCTGTAATCGATTGTATGGGTTGGATTTCTGAAATCGGTATTGGTACCCTCAAATGAATAAATAGATCCCCAATCACTTCTAAACTTCTTAGAACAGATTGTATTGGGCAACCATAGGATTTACTTCTTAAGGATTATATGCCAGTGGATGGAATCATACTTGTAATGAAGGAGGAGCTTGAATTTAGAGATTTTTCCCTTTTTCTTTTATATCTATAGATTTAGATGAAATTGCTCATCAGTTCTATGTTTAAGATTGGTTTCAGAGTTTTGGATTCTTTCATGATAGAGGCCTAAGCGTATTTGGCTAGACCAAAGTTAGATCATCATCTGCTTATGTTGGCAATGGACAAGATCAAAAGCAGTCCAAGCCCTTTCCTTTTTGAAAATGTATGGACCATCCATCCATACAAGATCAAAGGCAGTCCAAGCCCTTTCCTTTTTTAAAATATGTGGATCATCCACCCATCTTTTAAGGTGGAAGTGGAGATATGGTGGTCGGGTTCTCAGGAGGGCGGATCGGCAGCTTACTTATGTGTGAAGAATGTGGTTCTTGAAGACAAAAGCTGATAATTGGTTTCAAGGTCTACCTTCTCTTTATTAGGAGAGCCAAAGTGTAGACTTCTTAATGGGATTAGAAGATTGGACAAGATAGAAGAAGAAAGAAATCTTAGGGTGATTGAACTTTGAAGTGCAAGTTAGTATTGTCAAAGCGGAGTATCAAGTGATTCTGACAAAAGGAAGAAATCCATTGGAGACAAAATAAGACAGAAGTTTAAATAAAGAGATGGAAACAATAGGTTCTTTCCCAAAATTACAAATGTGTGAAGAAGGAAAAGAATTGTATTTAAACTGTTGAAACCTTGGAGGAAGGAGTGGGCAAGACCTAAGTGAAACGGAAAAGGTGATTATTGCTAATTTCTTATGTTTTTTCTATGGAAAATAGAATGAGGCTGTGGCTAGTTTGTAATGTGGTCGGATTTCAGAAGACAAATCAAAATGGTTGGAGAGAAAGCTTGGGGTTGAGGAAATCAAAGAAGCTATTTTTGATTTAAACAAGGAGTTGGGACATCATAAAAGATGATATCATCCGGCTGTTTGACAAATTTTATGAGCAAGGAGTAGTAACCAAAAGCTTAAAAGTTACCTTCATAGCCTTTATATCCAAAAAGGATGGTGTTATTGGGACCAAGGATTTTTGGTTTATCAGTTCGATAGGAATCTCTACAAAATCCTAGCCTAAGAGATTTAAGGAGGTGCTTGATGAGGTTATTTCTCCATACCATGGAGCTTTTGTCAGGGAATAGGGATAGGTAGATCTTTAATGAGATTCTTATTAATGCAAACAGAGTACCTAACAACAACAAAAACAAAGAAATATAATGAAGTAAATAAAAAACGATACTTGGATCAAGTAGAATGGAGAGAAATTACTTCTTTGCCCTAGAAGAGAGTCTTCTTTTGTTTCTTAAGAAAATAAGGGACCGTTTAGCATCATTCCCGGGGAGTATTTTTTGTTCCTGAAAATGGAAAATGCCGTTTGGATGTGTTTTATAGTGGAACGATTCTAACAAAAGTCGTGCTTTTGGAATGGAATTATTAGAACAAAAAACTCACTATTAAGAATTGATTCTCATAAGCTGAAATTCTCTCTCTCACCCATACCACCACTACCACCCACATTGCCATTGCCCCCCACCCCCACTTCTACTACTAGTACAACTATCACCACTACCACCGTCATAGCCACCAACCTCATTGCCACCACCACCATCACCCCCATGCACCACCCCCATCCATACCATCCACCCCTGCCCGTCACCCACCCCCAATCTCACTATTATACGATGACTCCTTTGTTTCTTTTTTGCCTAATAGGATAGGGAGATTCTTTTGAACTCATCTCAATCCTCACTAGCCTAATTCTATGAAAGATTTCCTTTTCCAAAATGTTCTCTACGTCTTCACGAATGAATCCTCGTGGTCCTTCATTAATGTTTTCTATCTCATAAGTCATAAGACATTGAACAATTCTTCATAAGTATAATACTATGATCATGTTCACTTTCCTTAGCTTTTATTGCAAGAAAGGTGCCCTCTTTGATGGCTCATCTCAAGTCCAACATAGCTCGTCCAATCATCTTCCTTCAAGTTTCAACCATCATTTTTTTAATACTAAGCCTTGCAATGAGCACCCTTCATCTATGGGTACTCCATAGTCTATATGTTCACATAAGATAATGAGGGAGGATTCTTTTCCATAATATAACCTCATTTCCTCTCTTTAGAATATTTCAAATCTCTTATTTTATGCCATTGAAGAAGATTGAGGTATTTTAGTGAAGAGTTGTGTGCCATGGAAGTCAGGAGAGGGCGTTGTGTACCCCTAGGTTCAGAAGAAATGGAAAGGATTAGGAGCTAGAGTCTTTAGCCAATTTATTTGCTAGAGTGGAAGAACTAGTATCTAAGCAAGTTCTTTTGACCAGCAAGTCTGGAAATAGGATGTTAGAGCCGAATTACAATGAGATCATTCTTGAAAGCCTTGAACGATTACGACTCAGATCAATAACTCTCCAGACTAGCATACAAGATTTTGATCACTTCTAAAGTGGCTTTTTTTCCTCTGGACGATGTTGCTGGATAAGATCCTCACAATATACCACCTCACCAACAGAAGATGGACTATCCCCATATGTGCTTCATTTCTAGAAAGAGGAGTGAAACAGTTTTTCACATTCTTCTACGTTGCTAGTTCTTATTGCAAGTCTAGCACCATTTCCTCGATCAATGGGTATTGCATGGCAAACCCCTAATCCATTAAGGTTCTATTTCCAGGTGGCCCAATGAGAGTTCCGGTGTAAAGGCAAGGTACTCTGGAGGATCAAAGATGGATACTTTCGCAATCAGTTGGACTATATGAAAATAGAAAAATAGGCACATTTTTTTTTACCATAAATCAGAATTGATCCACTTGGTGATTCTCCAGGCAGTGCTACTACTTCTTTATATTTGGTCCTCTACCCTGAAGGAGTTCAAGGATGTTAGGTAGTTTCTTTTGTTCTAATTAGGTTGTCCTCCTTGGCCCACATTAGAGTTCTTTTACAGTTAGGGCTACCCTCGTTTCTTAACGTGTTAGAGTTCTTCAAGGATGCACTTTAATTTAGTTTGACTTATCCAGACAGCATGTTCTATCTTTTCAGCATGATTCAATAAGAGCATGTTTTAATTTTAAAGTTACACTTTGTTTCTAATTTAGTTTAAAGGCAACAACAAGATGTTATTTTGTAACAAGTAGTTTTGTTGGTTGGTTAATTGGTCACATTTTTTTCATGAAGTGGGTTGGATTGGTATTATTTTGGATACGGCAAAATAATTCTATTAGATCTAATGTACTTATTTGATCTAATAAGTACTTTGTGTCAGAATTGAGAAATTCTATGACATGAGGTGGATGAAGTCTCAACTCGTCAGATAGAGAATCAAGCCTCAGAGATTGAAAATCAAGTGGAAGTGGACCAATGGATTTAGGGAGTAAGTAATTGTTGGCAGGTGTTTAAGGGTGCCTAACACATTCCTTTAGCACAACCGAATCTCTTACTCGATCTCTCTATTTTTGACCATTTGCCTTACCGTTGGATAGGTTTTAGGGTTCTTATTTGCTCCCCGAATTAGAATAGGTGGTGACTCTTAATTTAGCGATTTTGGCTTTATTCCAGATTAGGGAATTGCCCAATTGGGAATGATGGTTGAAATTCGTCCCTCACAGTTTATATTATATCTCAGATCATTGAAGTTTGGTAGTTGATTTGTTTCCATACTGGATTTCTTTTTCACTTGGGATATAATATGCCATATTTCAGATATCCTATTTGGCCTTTCTTATATACTGATTTTCTTCTTATATTATATTCCTCAAGTGAAAGCCTGGCTTTGCTTTAGGATTTTTAATTTCATCCCAAGAAATTATAATTTTGTATTCTTAAAACCCTAAATTTCTGTCTGTATTTCATTTAAATTTTGGAATCACCCCTAGCTGCCTTGGGCTATATCAGCATGATAAAGAGAGATCTGGCAAGAGAAGGACAGCTCATGGTAGAGAAGTGAGTCTATGTCAGGACATGTAAAGATCCTATAAGGCTTAGTGGGTTGAAGAAGGCTCATGAACAAACCTCTCCCTTTTGCTAGCCAAAAAGGTTGCAAGAGAAACGAACCACTAACAGGGACAAAGATTGATAAGACTGGAATTATTAGAATGTACTACATAATAATTAGTCCTAGAAGAACTTCCTCTCCTTTAATAAGAGCGTGATAAAAAGACTCAATTAGGAAAGATGACTTTATTGAAGGAAAAACATGCAACAGTAATGCAGGCTTTGGGTTGAAAGAAGGCTTATGAAGGAACTTCTTTAGTTTTAAGTTATAACTTATAAGCCTAAAGAACACAAAGAGAATAAGTGCTTGAACTCACTAAAAGGAAACCACAAACCATTAGAGGATCCTAGAAAGAACTCTCACCGAAGGTTTGGAATGTCAATATCACAGGATATTCGCACCTTGAAAAAAGGATATATCGTTTCGCGGGGATTATAACGCACGTCGAGGGAAATTTTGAAAAACATGGGGAAAAACATGAAATTTTAGTGAAACTTTAGGAAATATAAAAATAAATGTTAATACACATTTAAGAATCAAAAAATAAAAAATAATAGTGTACATAAAAGATGCAATGTGAAGGGGGGAAAAGATGTGCGCTGAAAACAATGTTGTTAAGTTATGGCTTCAACTTCAAGGAACCGTTCGAACGGCTTTTGTGTCGGTCGACCGGTACCCCCAAATTGGTCGAAAGGTTGCTGCGAGATTAGTGTGATCAGTCCGAAAATCGGCAAGTTGCATGGTTTTGGGACTTTCTAATTATTTAGGACTCTGATATAAGCTTATAAATATGTGTTTATAGGTCTAGGGTTTCAGTGTGGAGATAATAGAAAGTGATTAAGCACTCTAGAGCTTGGAGAAAGGTTAGAGAAAGATTTGATGGAAGGAGATAGGGATTCTTCTTCGGATACTTTGAGAAGGTAACTTGAGAGGGGTGTACAAGGGTCTCTGGGCTTGGGTTGGGAGTTAATCTGAGAGGAGAGAGTGTTTCTTGTACTGGTTTCTCAAGGTTTCTTGGAAAGGGAAGACGTAATTGGATCTTGGCCTGTGGACGCAGGTTATTTGCCAAATCACGTAAATTCATTTGTGTTCTCTTTCTTGTTTTTCTATGTATGTGTGCTCGTTTATCTTTTTTGTCGGATCGATTCTATTGTCGATCTCCCAACAACTGGTATCAGAACTGCAGGTTAGTTATTTTTCAATGGCTTTGAAAAATTCTGGGCAACTTTTTGTGAAGTTTTATGGAAAAGGGAATTTCAATCTTTGGCAAAGAAGGATAAAGTTCATCCTAGTTCAATAGGGCCTGGCAAGGGCGTTGAAGGGGGAATCTAGTGAGTCGGAAAAGATGCTTGAAGCATATTGGGAAGACATTGAGGCAAAGGCATTTTGCACAAATCAATACACCTCTGTCTTGCAGATAACGTGATGTACAACGTTATGGATAAGAAATTAGCACCAATACTCTAGAAGAAGTTGGAAAGTTATACATCAAAAAGAGCCTAATCAACAAGTTATATCTGAAAAGGCAGTTGCATGCTTTGAGGATGGCAGAGGATGCAAATCTCATGGAACATATGAATGTGTTCAACTAAATCTTGAGTCAACTGCGGAAAGTTAATGTCAAGGTGGAGGAAAAAGATCAAGACTTGATGTTTCTTGCCTCACTTTCGGATTCATATGAGCACTTGGTGACAACACTCTTATATGGCAATGATACATTGTGGTTGGATGCGGTCACGACGAAAGCAATCATGATGGGAATCATAATCCCGCTTTAGTTGCTCGGGGAAGAGGAAGGGACTTGGAGAGAGGATTTGGAAAAGGCAGACCAAATCCAAATCCAAAGGAAAATGCCACTTCAGTGCTATCATTGCAAAGAACTAGGATACTTCAACAGGGAGTGTCTGCTACGTGTTGATGGGAAGAGTGGTTTTTCCAGAGGAGATTCTTCAGCGGCAATAGCATAGGACGAAGTTGAATACATTGGAGATGCTCTCATAGTCTCCAAATGTATGGATAATTCTTCTAATGTGTGGTTATTAGAATTGGGGGCTTCATTTCATATTTGCTCAAATATGGATCTTTTTGATACTTTCCAAAGAAGGGCAGAGGAAGTATTCTTGGGTGATGGATCTAAGTGTGAAGTCACGAGATTTGAAACAGTAGAGATAATGTTTGATGGAGTGGTTCGAACTTTGGGAGGAATAGCATATGTCCCTATGTTGCGAAGAAATCTAATTTCTCTTGGCCAGTTTGACTCGAAGGGTTGTTGCTACACAATTGGAGGTGGAGTTATCAAAATTAAGTGGGGATGCTTAGTTTTGATGAGGGGGAAGAAATGTGATAATTTGTATCTCCTTGATTGGAATATAGTTGTAGGTGGAGCTTTTATGGGATCTGCAAGAAATCGGAAACCGGATGTTGTGCAGAGGGCAGGAAGCTTACCTAGGGTCTCTTTCACAGTTGGTGTAGAGACGAGTATTCTAGTGGGCTTCCAAAAGGAAGGAGATGGTGAGGTGCCTTCAGTGAAGAGGATAAGCCTATGTCCTCGTCTAGGGTTCTTCTGGATGAGAGGATGGTTGTCAAGCTACACATGTGCATTTGGCCGTGTTTGATCAAATCAGGTGGATGACATTCTAGAGTGATTCGAGGGTGTGTAGCTAGTGGGTTTCAAGATCAAATGGTTGTTTGCGGTATTTGCAAACAGGTTTGTGGTATTTACAAACGAGGTTACAGAATCATGAGAGAGGTTCTGGTTTGAGGTGGAAGTGCATCCTAGACATAGTTGATGCGGTGATCCGTCTTGGAGATTTGCTTAGCGATTAGAAAATCGGTTCTCTTGGTTTTGGTTGTGGCATTTAGTCTAAAGTGGAGGATGCTGTGGTGGTGCTCGAAATTTTTGCCAAGGTGGAGTTTGTTGAGTTCTGGCTCCAACTTCAAGGAACCATTCGACTGGTACCCCCAAATCGTTCGAACGGTTTTAGGGTTGGTCGACCGGTACCTCCAAACTAGTCAAACGATTGATGCAGGATTAGTGTGCTCAGTTCGAAATCGGCAAGTTGCGCAATTTTGAGACTTTTTAATTGTTTAGGACTCTGACGTAGGCTTATAAATATGTGCTTATAGGTCTAGGGTTTTAGTGTGGAGATAATAGAAATGAATTAAGTGCTCTAGGGCATGAAGAAAGGTTAGAGAAAAGTTTAAGGGAAAGAGATAAGGATTCTTCTTCGGGTTCTTTGAGAAGTAACTCGAGAAAGATGTACAAGGGCCTCTGGGCTTGGGTTGAGAATTAATTTGAGAGGAGAGAGTGTTTCTTGTACTAGTTTCCCATGGTTTCTTGGAAAGGGAAGATGTAATCGGATTTTGTCGTGTGAACGTAGGTAGGTTATTTGTCAAACCACGTAAATTATTTTATGTTCCCTTTCTTGTTTTTGTTTGTGTGTGTGCTTGTTTATCTTTTCTGTTGGATCGATTCTAATGTTAATCTCCTAACAAATGTATGATTGACTAATATTGATATAACATACATAAAATATTTTATTTATCCCTCAATCAATCATAAGTCAAATAATAAAAATATACAATTAGAATTCCATATATAATACATCCATGATCCAACCCACCCCCCAAGAACTACAATCAAAGCCACATGAAGTACACAGAGACTCGAATTCATCTTTGTCCTGACTAGGCTAACGATAGTACCATGATGTATATTCACGTATAAACATTGGTAATCATTTGGTCCAATATGTAGCAACACTCCCACCAGTGGATACTATGGGCAGTGAGGTAGAACTATCACAATGAAGTCTTAAGATTCGGAAAAAGCTTTGTAATTTGGAAGTTGAACTTAAAGGGGGAATCCTGGAATCGCTAGTGGAGGAGGGGTTATTAGAGATCATAATGGAGATTTTGTTGCTTGTTTTTATTCTTTCTATGGTATTGATAGCAATAACACTGCTGAAACTCAGGCTCTTCTGGATGGTTTGAATTTGTGCAAGACCCTAGGTATCTACAATTTAGACATTGAATCCGACTCCAAAATTCTGGTTGAGAGGTGGAATGGGCTAACTTCTTTCTCTTGGAAGAATTGGTATTGGGACAAAAAGATTAAAAATCTTTTCAAAGTTAGCTTCTCTTTTAAGCATGTTTACCGAGAAGCAAATTCGGTGGCTGATGGACTAGCTAATATTGGTTGTGATATGATGTCTTCTAATTGTTTGCTATCTTATAGAAATATTACAGACATGATTAAATCTTTGCTTCTTTTGGATAAAAGAGGTATTGGGAATTTTAGAAAGCTAAAGGCTTAGCTTGTTGGGCTGGATGTTTAGGGGTAAGGTTTTATGTCCCCCCCCCCCCAGTTTTTTTATTTTATTTGTAGGGGTAAGGTTTTATGTCCCCTCCATTTTTTTTTCCTTTTTCTTCTCTTCTTATGTAGGGGTAAGGTTTTATGTCCCCCCCATATTTTTCTTTATTAATAAACTGGTAGGGGTCTACCAAACCCCCCACTCTTTCGGAGTGGCTTTTATTTTAAAAAAAAGTATTTTTAATGAATATAAATGGGGGTACCCAACATATGCTTAGAATTGTTTTTTTGTAAAGTTTGAATGTAAATCATTTTATGTTGAACTTTTAGTTGACTTTTTGACCCTATAGATAAAAATATTTTTTTAGACTAAAATATGAAACTTTTTTTACTGGACTTTTGGGTCTTAGTAATGTGTTTTGATATAATAGAAGTTATGAAATATTAAGATTTGAGAAATACCTTAGCATTTGAAAGTTATATTTTTTACCTAATTCCTGTAAAGTGGATTTTGTTCTTGAACTAGAAACTTGACTTTTTATTCTTCAGAAATTTAGGTGTACGATAATTTTTATTGAATTCAAATAAGGTGTATAACTTTATTTACATATAAATATTGTAAATAAATGAAAGTTAAATTAAAACCATTTACTTAAATAATTTTTTGTGTAAATAAGCTGTAAATAGGATTTGAGAAATACCTTAGCATTTGAAAGTTATATTAGTTACCTAATCCCTGTAAAACGGATTTTGTTCTTGAACTGGAAAGTTGAATTTTTATTCTTCAGAAATTTGGATATACGATAATTTTTATTGAACTCAAATGGGGTGTATAACTTTATTTACATATAAATATCTAAATAAATGTAAGTTAAATTTAAACCATTTACTTAAATAATTTTTTGTGTAAATAAGCTGTAACTAGGATTTGACCATTTTATAGCTAAAAATCCAAAAGAGTTAAGCATTTTACAAAATATCGTATATATCGCGATATATGCAATGTATCATTGATATACACAATATTTTGTATAAAAAAGATACTACCTGAAAATATATCGCACCCCTGCGGTATTGAAATATATTGTGGATATATCACATATATCGACGATACTTTATTCCATGTTCTCACCTCTAACAATAACATATAAGAAGATTTTAACAAGAAAATTCTCTTGGAGAAAAATTATCTTAAGTAATACGTATGAGAAAGAACATGTAATCTACTTTGATTGAAAGGAAAGGCTATAAGGAGCGTTCTTCTATTTTCACCGCCAAAAGAGAGACTGAAGAAAAATAAGCTTATGATTCAAATGACATTAAAAGAGAACTCACTAGATAGGGAATGGTGAAACCAAAATAACATATAGACAATTTAGTTCATGAATTCAAGGAAAAGCCTAAAATAGACTTTCCTTTCAATTCCAAGCCAAAATCACATTGAATGAAAAACAACCTCAATTTGAAGAGTAAAGAACAGAACACCAATTAGAAGGAGATGAGGGACTCAATTATTATTGCCACCATGAATTCAAGGAGAAGCCTAAACAGGAGAGGCTCCCCCCTTCTCTTGGGCAAAATCACATCAATATGGAGGAAACATTAGGAAAATGAGGAGCCTAATGGAATTGTAGGTTATGTGGGATTGAGGAGGAAGGCCATAATGCCTATTCCTTATCCCTTAGCCAGAATGGGGAAGACATGAGATATAACAAATATGATGAAATCAAAGAAACATAGCCCAGAATGTAGGCTATAGATTCAAAGGACACAGCATAAAGAGACCTATCTTTTTTAAGCCACCAAAACACAGGATGAGAGGGAGCATAAAAATTTAGAGAGAAAAGACAGAGAGAGCTTCACAAATCATTTGGGCTTTGGATTTGAGTCTAAGTCCAACGGGATGTTCCTACTTTTTGTTGGACAAAGTTGGAGAACGATGGAGATATATTAAAAGGTATTAAAAGGAAGGCGGAACTTCGAAGAAATCAAAGATATATGTAGGTTATGTGGGTAAGGAGAGGAGTTCTGTGAAGGCTATATCTCATCCCTTTGTTGGTTTCCGGATTATCTTTTGTGTAGCTTGATTTTGTTTCAGTGAACTTCTTTTCAGTTATCCATTGTACTCCTATTGCTATTGCAATTACTGATCAGAAAAAAGGGAAATGCTAGAAAGTCAAACAAAAAAGGTGATGAAATTAAAGAAGATATAAAAGCATGTAAGTTATGGATTTTAAAGGGGAAACCTAATGGGACTACCCAATCTTTTCCAAACCAAAATTGCATTGAAATGGAAAGAATTCCAAGGAGATGGAGAAACTTAAAACAACCAAGAGAAAGGAGGAATATTACAAGTAATCAAAATGCATTGATAAGCAATGTAAGTTTTGTTTAATCAAATCAAAGAGAAGGGAAGGGGGGGAGATGTGGGTGCTAGAGGTTCTGTCCTCTTCCCTTTTGTAAGGGAGTCAATGCAACTGAATATATCCAAGGGGAATTCAAACTCCTTCAAGAAAAATTGGGTTTTTCTGTTTAAGTTGTATTCCTCATTAGCATCTATGCTTTAGAGTTTAAACAGGGGCTGAAGGTGCTGGATAATTCTCACTATTTCCTGGCATGCTTAATATTTTATCAAATAAATCATCTGATCTTGAAATTAGTTGTAATCGTGTAATCCTTATATGGACAAGTGCAGCATTCTCTACCAGTACTTCCAACAATTTGTTCCAGTTTTTCTGTTACCACTTTTGCCAATATTAATATCTGAAGCAAACTTTGCAGGCCTTGAGGAATTTAACATGGACAAGAGCAAATGTCAAGAACAATTTGATTTTTATAAAGAATGCAAGAAGAAGGAGGTACGGAGTCATCTTCCTTGGACTTTTATAATGGTCCCTTTTTACTCATGGGTGCCATGTATGATGTATGTATTTGATTGTTGTTTGTGAATTACAAAAATAATTGATTATGGGAGACAGAACTCGCCTCGCAAAAGATCTGAATAGGTACTGCTGTGTCAGGATGGTGGATCTAAAGAAGCCAAAAAGTCCAGGCACTTTTTCTCATGGGTGCCATTTACGTATTTGCTTTGAAAAAAAAAAGTGGAACCAATGGCTTACAAAAAGCTGAATACAAGCTGTTGTGTCATGATGGGGGGTGTGAAAAAAGCCAACTGTCCTTCCTCTTTCACATATGCAACTCATTCAGAGATGTCAGTAGACTCAGTACTGTCATCGAATGATTCCTGCCAATTAGATATGCTAAGCATGACATCTAGTCATTTGGGTGACCTGTGGACTTTGGCTGGACCATTTGCATGTTTGCTTTTAACCATATAAAGGAAGTATGATAGGATTGGTCCGATTGGATTGGATGGATTCATGAAATAGGGTTCGTGTTGCTGACCCCAAGTAGTTGGGATAGAGAACTGATGAAGATGATGATTGGATCGGATGGTCAAGACCATCTAATCAGGCCAAACTTGGCCTGAGAATTCTGTGTTGGGAGCCATTGGATTATGCATGTCCTCTCCTTCCCGATGCGTGCAACTCTATGGGCAGAGTGGAGAATGAATTCTTCCTGGCCTCTTTCATGATGTCATACTCTCTCAGATGATCTCAAATTGTATTGGTGTGGGAGAGAATACAGCTTCTTCCCCATAAGATAACAGCTGATAAAAACAAGACTAATACTCTTAAACTCCATAGCAACAAGAAAGTAAAGAATATGTCATGTAAATGAGATACTATTTCGGTTTTGGAGTTTGAAAGATAGTTTCTTGTCGCTCCATGTCATTAGCAATATGGTAGTAGCAATTTTCATCTTGTTTAACATGAGAGGGTATAATTATATTACACCTCTTGAGTAAGATCATATGGACATTCTACCACTGCATAGAGGTACGCATTGAGGATACTGGGGTTGGCCTCCATCACTCAATGGGTACTGCCTAATATATCTCAGCCAAAATCAACCTGATCAACTATGATCAACTATTCATACCCATCCCTTGGACAACTGAGAAAAGTAGTGGGTAGTACACACAAAAAAATGTTCATTTATAAGATGCTTAGGACCATTCAATTGAGTTTTTTTTTTGGCCCAGATCTCCCAGATGGGACTTATCAAAAGGTGGGTTGCATCTCTCTTCCCTTTTCCTATGTGTACCACTGTGTTATGCATTCTAATAGACTGTGTTCTTATAATTTTTCTCTCCTTTGCTTTGACAGAGGGAAGCTCGATTGGAACGCAACAGGAAAAGATCTTTGTTCTCATGAGATTCCGATGGAGAACTGATACCGTTTTAGAGTTATCCCCTTTTACTTTTTTCGCCAAGTACAGAAGGGTAGATTAAGGTCACTGGGAGATCTAGCTCATCTCTCTATCATGTAGCACGAGAATTCCACCAAATTTGATGACTATCAACACAGAGTTGGGCTGTAGATTGTCAGCATAGAGAAGATAATCTTAATAACATCCCCTCATATTTGTTCAAACCATTGTGATGCATTATTTCCTTTCATCAATTTACACCATACGCAAACTTATTCTCACACAAATACAGAATTTTTTGCATTAAATTCACAGAAACAGGTATTATTACAATGGGGACTCTTCTGAACAGTTAAAATGACCTTGGATCTTTTCGAGTGTTCAAGTTCAGGTGTGTCTCAGATCCCTGTACTCGACAGAGATAAAACTTGCATAGTTACTGATTGTAATTGTGATACAAACAATATTTAGAAGAATCTTTGGCCCCATCATTAGCTTTGTAGATCTTAAGGCCAATTCTCTTTAACTCTATTCTTCTTGTGAGAATGAGATTGGGTGAACATGATCAACGCATTTACAGGTCTAGTATATGCATTGCCTCTCGTGTTCTTTTTTATTTGTCTTGTTCGAATATGTGCCATTTTAGCAGTCTTCTTAGTTTATTGCATTTGCAGGTCTAAATATTTACATTACATCCAACTGAGCAGATCTTTTGCATAAAAAATCAGTGTAACAAAAACTGTCCACAGATCAGATTGTTGCTGTTCTAGTATACTCATTCAGATGTGCTGGTCTCTTCTAAAATATCTCGAGATAAGTGTGAAGTGATGTTAGTAAAAAAAAAGGACTTTCTCATATGGTAAGTTTCGATCCAGTGCTCCGTTATGTGGCAAAAGGGCTGCCAAGTGATAGCCTTTTTTTTTTTTTAATCTCAGCCATCTTATTTTAGTGCCATGTTTTATTTTAATTATTCATGCCATGAAATAATTATGTGGAAAATGCAATGCAAGAACTTTGTCAAATTTGTTTTGGCTGTGCTTCCGTTTCTGGAAAATGTTTCTAGGCTTCACCAAAAAATTGGGCCACAAAAAGGGGCTAAAGCACGTTTGGTTGTAAAAATATAAAAATGTTCAAAAACCTTTTTTTTTAATTGTTTTTTTTTTCCTGGGTTTTAGATACACACAAACGTATGTTTATCTCATTTCTATGTTGGTTACATATTTGGACCTACAAAAAGATTTTTGTGGACCCAAAAAATATTTTCCAAAGTATAACATTCAAAGGTTTTTTGGATAGTGTTTCACAATTTCAACCAGGAACATTCGAAGTCTGACAAATTCTCACAGAAACACAATTAAATGCAGCCTAGTTAACATGCTGGAAAAGGCGAGTAGCTAATTGCGTAGAGTGAGTGGGAACGGGAGCGAGAGCACCAAATTTAAAAGAGATGGGATCCTCTCCAATTGGTGCTGGCGAGTAGACTGCCAGCATCCACTCGGAAGGTGCCACTTATCTGTCCACAAAGTTGATTTCCGTGCACAATTGCCTTCGTAGGTGTGCGCTGTGCATGTGGTCCCTTAAAAGTGGTGCTGGCGGTCTCCTTTCTAGCACCAACGGGAGAAATCCCAACTCAATTTAAAACTCTGGAGCATTTATAACTCAAAGTGTGTATATATTTACTAAGCAAAGATCCCATGCGATGCACGGGTAGAGAATAGACTAAAGTGAGATAAAAAGTATATTCAAGTAGTTAAATTTAAATACATAATTAATAATTTTTTGAGAGTTAAAGCTAGCAAACAGGTCCTTGAAGTAAAGATTTTTCATAGAAAAATATTTCTTATTTTTTCATTGAAAAACATTACACGAGAAATAAAAATATATTGGACTTGATACAAAATTTTGAAGGGTTTAGATTCAATCCCATGATAACCTGTGAACAACCACACAAGTTAAAGCTTGGATGCAATAATTGAGAATTAAAAAAACACGGTCCATGTTAAAACCGACTATTATACTTATGATTAATTGGGGAGTAGTGAAATATTGGAAAGTTTATTGAATATTCGACCAAATACGGATCACCGCAGCAAATCATTAGCATTAAGGCAATTGAGATGAACAATTGAGTTATTAACCCATTCCATTCCCTTGATTTCTTACTAAATTTTGAATAAGGTAAATTTGTGTGAGAGAGAGAGAGTGTGAGTGTGCTATATAACTAATTTTAGTGGATAGTTAGAGGGTTAGAGTTAGTTAGTGGTTAGTTATTAGAAGAAGTCTTCTCTATTTAAAGTGTTTAGAATTTTGTAAATGGTAATAAATGAATGAAATCAAAGATTTTATCTCAATAGAGGTTTGTTACTCTCGAAGTAACACAAAGGAGACTAGTTTCCCTTGAAGAAACTACAAAATACATAACAGAGAGGAAGAAGGGAGGCATGGAAGGGGCCAGTATGTGAGGGGAGAGAAAGAGAAGTGGTGGTAGTTAAAGAGAGGCGTGGAGAGTTGGGGAAGTGCTGCATTGGGGAGAGAGATTAGAAAGTTGGTTGGTCCATTAAGTGAGAGAGGAAAGTGGGGGTAGTTAGAGAGAGAGGTAGTTGCAACTAGGGTTGTCAAAGGGCCGGGTAGGGGCAAGGCCGAGGTCAACCCTAGCCATACCCTTCCCTATAAGAGTAGGGCCCTAGCCCTTCAAGGGTCGGGGTTGATTGGGCTCTAGCCCTGCCCTCAAAGGCTAGGGTCAGGCCAAAGGGCCGGAAGAGAGCAGACTTTATTCAAGAAAACCATTCAAATATGTGATACAACCATACAACATATTGACCTCGTGAAAATATTTGTGATGAATTTCAAGAAAAATTGGTATATAAAGAGATTTAGGTTGTGAATTTATGAATATACTCCATGTTAATATCATTAATGGAGTTATATTAGTAATTTTAGAGCTTAAATTAAGTATTCTTAAAGAGGGGAGGGCGGGCCGGGCAGGAGTTAGCCCTAGCCCAGCCCTATGGTAGAAGGGCTTCTTGGTTTTGGGCCCTACCCGACCCAAGGGCCGGGCTTTGGCAGGTTTGGAAGGGGCGGGTCGGGTCGGATACCCTTTGACTTGGGCTTTTTTGACAGGCCTAATTGCAACCCTATAAACTACTCCACTTTATCTCTAGCGAGCACCCCTCTTCACCCAACTACCTACCATAAAAAATTAAAAATTAAAAAAAAAAAACTAAACTTGTAGTGAGAGACCTACAATGGAATGACCGGACTGCGGTAGACTCCATGGAAGAGGTTTTGCAACCTCACAGAAGATTGGACGGCGAGTTTCCTGATACATAGGATTCACTATAGGTTAATTTTGCAAACTCCACAGAAAGTGGAATTGGAATTGTTAAAATTTTAGTAAAGAAAGTAATAAAATGTGAATAAACTTTTTTTTTTTTGCATTTCACATGAAAAAAAAAAGAAAAAGAAAAAAGAGATAAATATATTGTACCCACTCCAAATGTGGGTAACAGATTTTCTGCACAATAAACAAAACATGAAATGCAACCTCTCAAGTGATACAACATTACGACAAATCATACCTTCTTCCCTGTTATCTTACTTGCCAAGAAACCCAACAAATATCATAAATGTCAATAAACCAGGGATGAGATTATGCACCATTCCCTACCTATGGACTAAAAACTAAACACTAGACAAGGTTTTTCCCTTTCTCTCAATGTGTAGAGGAAGAGAGTAACTAATGATTATTTATAAACTCAATTGGTTACAGTGTACACATGGTAAGATTTAACTATAGTAACTTGAATACAATAAAATGGGAAGAGCAGCCAAGATTATATCTTTGTGATAATGGATGAGTTGTCCGAAGATTCTAGACTTTCTCTTTTGTATATGTCTTTGTATATATCTTGAGTTGGTCTTTCCATCTTGAGTGTATCTTGAGAGATCTTCATGGAGTGATTGATGGGTTGGCTAATACTCCCCCGCAAGCTTGATGGAGATTGTTTGACGTAAAGCTTGGATTTAAGAAGATTGAATCGTGCCGATGTGAGCCCTTTAGTGAAGATATCGGCAATCTGATCAACAGAGGCAAGATATCGAACATCCAAATCGCGTCGAATAACCCGTTCACGAACAAAGTGATAGTCGACTTCCACGTGTTTAGTTCGAGCATGATGAACTGGGTTGGAGGCTAAGGAAATAGCACTCAAATTATCACAATAAATGACCGGTGGAGATTGAAGGTACACCGAGAGGTCACAAAGAAGCATGCGAATCCAAGCAAGTTCGGCAGCCGTTTGAGCGAGAGATTTGTATTCGGATTCAGCACTTGAGCGAGCCACAGTGGCTTGCTTTTTGGCACTCCACGAAATGAGATTAGAGCTCAAAAATACACAGTAGCCACCTGTGGATCGACGATCATCAGGGCTTCCTGCCCAGTCAGCATCAGAATAGGCAGTAAGAGTGGTGGAGCCTGGCCGAAACTCAATACCAAAGTGAATGGTACCTTTGAGATATCGGAGAATCCTTTTCCCAGCGCTCCAATGGGTAGTACGAGGTGCATGCATGAACTGACACACTTGATTAACAGCAAAGGCAATATCAGGTCTTGTGATGGTAAGATATTGGAGTGCACCTACAATGCTTCTGTATGTGGTGGGATCAAGGAGCGGATCACCTTCATGAATGGATAGTTTACCATTGGTCACCACCGGAGAGCTAAGAGGCTTAGCCCCATCCATCTTAGCTCGTGTAAGAATATCACCAATATACTTCGCCTGACTTAAATGCATGGTGCTAGGTGTTCGATAAACTTCAATGCCCAAAAAGAAATGTAGATCACCAAGGTCTTTCATGGCAAAGACCCTATTAAGTTTGTGAGAAGATGTCGAATCATAATCAAATTATTGCCCATAACGATGATATCATCGACATAAATCAAGAGGATGATCACATAATTAGTAGTATGTCGGATAAATAGAGATGTATCAGCAGAAGAGCCATGAAACCCCAGGCCAAGTAGATAGTCAGTGAGGCGGGTGTACCACATACGGGGAGCTTGCTTAAGACCATATAAAGCTTTGTGCAGCCGGCAAACATGGTGTGGGCGGTGTTTATCTTCAAACCCGGGTGGTTGGACCATGTACACCTCTTCAGTAA
This sequence comes from Tetracentron sinense, assembly GCA_015143295.1. Lineage (NCBI taxonomy): Eukaryota > Viridiplantae > Streptophyta > Magnoliopsida > Trochodendrales > Trochodendraceae > Tetracentron > Tetracentron sinense. The sequence goes on along the minus strand of CM026572.1, from coordinate 19,605,732 downwards.
GAACACCATGAAGAAATGCATTTTGAACATCCATCTGACGGAGGTACCACCCATGATGAATTGCTAATGATAGGACTAGTCGAATGGTAGTAAATTTAACGACTGGGCTAAAAGTGTCATGAAAATCAACTCCAGGTTGTTGATGAAACCCTTTAGCAACAAGACGGGCTTTGAACCGTTCGATGGACCCATCAGATCTCTGTTTGATCTTGTAAATCCAGCGGCAACCAACCAGATTTTGTTTGGAAGTGCGAGGAACCAACATCCATGTTCCTTGTTTCAACAAGGCATTAATTTCACAAGCCATGGCGTCTCGCCATTGAGCACTTTTAGCTGCCTGACTGTAACAAGATGGTTCGGTGGGACCAGTGGCAGCCACAAGTGCAAGGGGGTGTCTAGTAGAGAGCAACACCTTTTTCTTGAAAATACCACTTTTGGATCGGGTATGGTAACGGTAAGACTGTGCAGCAACCATTGGGGTAGGTAAAGGGTCGATGGACGGTGGTAATGTGGAGGGTTGTGGGGGTTCAAGCATGTCCTCATGGTGGGTCTGGTCCAAGGGTGGAGATGCCACCAATGATTGACTAGGTGAGGGTGACGATAAGATGGATCTAGATGTGGAGAGCGGTGAAGTGGGTGAGACTCGAAAAGGTGTAACAGGTGGGGAGGCATTGTTTTGAGAAGGGCCTTGGTGGGTATCTGTGGATGAGGTTATGTGTGGGACTGTAGGATGGTATTGGAGTGTGGTAAATGAGGGTGGACTAGGTGAGGGGACTGATGTGGCCGATCCATGTTCCATAGGGCCCGAGTGCATGGCCATGCTATCCATAAATGGGTAACTTGCTTCATCAAACACCACATGCCGTGAAAGGTAAATACGATTAGTACGAGGATCCAAACAACGGTAGCCTCGATGATTAAGGCTATACCCGAGGAAGACACACTTGGTAGTACGATAATCTAATTTGGTAGCGGTGTAGGGGCGAAGGTACGGGTAACAAGTGCAACCAAAGCATTTCAACAAATTGTAGTTGGGTGCAAGAGTAAATAATTTCTCATAAGGAGAAGCATTCTCAAGAACGCGAGTAGGAAGGCGATTTATGAGAAAGACCGATGTGGAAACCGCATCAAACCAATACTTTTTTGGAAGATTGGAATGAGCCATAAGACTAAGGGCGGTTTCAATTATGTGCCGATGTTTGCGTTCGGCCAACCCATTTTGCTCGGGTGTATGGGGGCATGATAAGCGATGTGAAATGCCATTGGTAGCAAGAAAATTTTTGAATGCATTACTAGTGTATTCTCCACCACCATCAGTTTGGAGGAATTTGATTTTCCTGTTAAGATTATTTTCAACAAGAGCTTTGAATTTAACAAACACATCAAGAGCTTGAGACTTGAAATTTAATGGGAAAATCCAGCAATACCGACTAAAATCATCGATAAATGTAATATAGAATTTAACACCATTTATTAGACTATATGGGGATGGTCCCCAAATGTCCGAATGAATGAGTTCTAAGGGAGATGAAGAAATAGAAAAAGAAGTGGAGAAGGGAAGTTTGGCACTCTTTCCCATTTGACATGCTGTGCAGACTTTGGTAGTAGGCAGAGACCCATTAATATGAAGTAGCTTGGAGAGTTGTTGAAGAGTCTGTTGACCCGGATGACCAAGTCGTTTGTGCCAAACGTGGCTAGAGATCCTAGATGCAAAGAGAGCAGAGGGTGAACCGTCGGACTTATTGGTGTGGTGTAGATCTAAGTGAACTGGATAGAGACCATCACTACTCCGGCCCTGGAAGAGGATCTTCCCTGTATTGTTGTCCTTCACAAAAAAAGAGTTATTAGTGAAGACAAAATAACAATTGTTATCTTGTGTAAATTGATGGACAGACAATAAATTTTTTGTCATGGTAGGGAAATGAAGTATGTTATTAAAGGCCAAATCAAAGGATGTAGTAGAACCAATGTGAGTGATTGGTAGAGCATTACCATTTCCAACGGCTACTGAATCTGCACCTTGGTAGTCCGAGTGAAGATGAAGATTTCCAAGGTCTGCAGTGACATGATTGGTGGCCCCCGTGTCTGGATACCAAATGTTATCAGGTTGTTTGTGTGCAACCATGGCTTGGAGCTTTTGTGGTGGTTGTTTCCCTTGATAAGATAAATCAAGACGATGGAAGCAATCAAGAGCGACGTGATTTGTCCTATTACAGATCTGGCAGATCTGAACATTGGAGCCACGAGTATTGTTATTGGAATTGGTTTCTGTGGTGAAACGACCACGACCACCATTGCCACGCCTCCTACCCCGACCACGATAAAAATTCTTGGACCGGTTACCTCCATTTCCGGTTTGAGTGGATAAAGATCCACGTTGAGTAAAGAGAGCAGTCGTTGGCTGATCATTGTGTTGAAGAGAACTGTCTAGCCCCATTTCGTAGGTGATAAGCTGCCCAAATAATTCATCGAATGTGATCGGTGTTTCCCGGTTGTCAACGGATGTAATGACCGGAGCATACTCTTGTCCAAGGCCATTCATAATAAGACTAATGAAATCCTTATCCGGGACGGGATAATCGATCGTTGCCAATGCATCGGCAAGATTTTTCATCTTGTCGAGAAACTCAGTAATGGGCATATTGCCCTTCTTCATTGACTGAATTTGTTGACGAAGTTGCATGTGGCGAGATTGAGATTGGATGAAGTGCAGACGTTCCAACCTCTGCCAGACTTCTCTAGCTGTGGATAAACCATAGATTCGGGATAAAATAGTTTCAGAGAGTGTCGAGTTAATCCAACAAAGGATTAGTGAATCCTGTTTCACCCATTTCATATACACAGGATTCACAATTGCAGCAGATTCGCCACTCGACTCCTTATCACCATTTGAAGTGTGGAGATATTTTGATGGACAAACGATCGTCCCATCAACATAACCATAGAGGTCATGTGTGCGTAGGATAGGAATAATCTGACTGCGCCAAAGGAGGTAATTATCATGATTCAACTTGAATGAGATGAAGTGTGTAATGTTGGGAATGGTAGGGGTGGTAGAAGAAGCCACTGCTGTAGCCATTAGGACGAAAAGAGGAAGAAAAAAAAAAAAAAAACTTTTGGATCGAATAAACTGGATTGCTCCTTGAGGAGCTCTGATACCATAAAAACTAAACACTAGACAAGGTTTTTCCCTTTCTCTCAATGTGTAGAGGAAGAGAGTAACTAATGATTATTTATAAACTCAATTGGTTACAGTGTACACATGGTAAGATTTAACTATAGTAACTTGAATACAATAAAATGGGAAGAGCAGCCAAGATTATATCTTTGTGATAATGGATGAGTTGTCCGAAGATTCTAGACTTTCTCTTTTGTATATGTCTTTGTATATATCTTGAGTTGGTCTTTCCATCTTGAGTGTATCTTGAGAGATCTTCATGGAGTGATTGATGGGTTGGCTAATATGGACAACCATGGGTGTTGTGTGATTGAAGGAGAAAGAGGCACGTGACATGTGGGAAACATTTGATATGAATGATACAATGAGGGTTTGAGAGAGAGTGATTTGAGAGAGAGGAAGTGAGAATATGTGCTAAATAGTGGTGGGGCCCATTTACTGTTCCTCAAGCCACTATATATAGAGAAAAACGTGAGAGGGATAGAGATAAAGTTTTATTTCTCTTATTACAATCCCCTAAAATTTCTCAAATGGTTTTTGAATTGAGAGGAAGATGTGAGAGAGTTATCGGTTGAGATTAATGAAGGGTATTACGTGGCATCCTTAAAATAGAACACGTAGGATTCCTGGGATTGAACATTGGAAAGCAAAGAGTAGGGATTAGGTATCACTTATTTCTTTATATTATAGATAGACTAGCAGAGATCTCATGCGAATGCACGGGTAATAATTAAGAATATCTAAAATTAAATAATAATATTTATTTATTGAAATATTAAGTAATATATTTTAAAAATATTTAATAAATTTTATTTTTAATAATATAAGTTTTTTATTTATTTGATACATTATTATTTGTATTAAATAATTAATTTTATAGTAATATATTATTTTAATAACATTTAATGAAAAATCATAAGTTTCTTAATAGTAAACTTAAATTAATACATCTAAGAGTTAGAGATAAGAGAGGACTCTACAATAGTGGAGATAGATAGGGCCTCTAGGATGAGATAGTGGACCCCAAACCTGCAAGAGTTGGAGATAGAGAGGACTCTACAATAGTGGAGATAAAGAGGACTCTAAGATGAGATAGTAGATCCCAAACTTGAATGGTGGAGATTAAAGAGAAAAGCCACATGTCATTTCTAAAATAGAACTTATGAGATTGGAGGGATTGGAGTTTGGAGAGCAAAGAGAAAAGTCTCATCTCTACTATTATAATGAGAATGGTAGGGGTAAAAAAATTGATGGAATGTTTTTATAATTACTATGCAATCCCACTATTATGATACCTTATTCCTACACGAGTTAGTTAATAAAGAGTGTTAATGTAATTTTCAAAAATAACTAATTACAACTTCTTTTGAAAACCACAATTCCTTGATATGAGTATTTGAAAGAAGTTGGAGAGAAGAGAAAACCTCTCATGTATCCACGTCTCTATCTCTCTCCCTCTCTCTCATTAAAAACCAACTCCTTCAAACCTCATCCGTTTGCCATGTATGTTCCCTATCCCATCAATGTGTCTCTCCTTCTAAACCAACTTCTCTCAAACCCCATCCAGCCCTTTTCCCTATCCATCTACGAATAGCTTTAAATTTGAACATAGAGATACATCGATGGCATTGTTGGAGCTCTGGAGATTGGATAACATTCATCAATGGAGTTCTATATATTTACAAACTCCTCTATAGATACACATTAATGGCGCATTTATTCTTTCTTCCATTTATTGGTTTTTTTTTTAACAATGAATGAGTATATTCAAGAAACTAATCTATACATGTCCATTGGAACCCTTTATATTTAATGGGTCATAATATATCATGGCTCAAATTACTCAGATCATCCTGCACGATGTAGACTCGCAGTTGAATTTTTGAGTTATTTGTGGATTATGTATTTATGTTACATTTCTAGCAACTCCTTAATGTGTTTTTCATCTTTTTGTTGATCTCTAAATCTTAACTATTAATTTGCGTTACAATTTGCAGTTGGACATCCTAATACATGACCGTAGGCAAATTTATCCACAGATTTAATATCTATTAGGATGCAGTTATTTCAGATATCATGAGGAGGTAGCTTGAAGGTTTTTTTCCTAGATCTATGCAAAATATTTTTCAGTTCATGTCTCTTTAATTGATTAGTGTGTAATGGTTGCAACATTAGATTGCCCATGCATGTCAAGGCCATTGATGCATGAATGGAGTTACAAATAATTATGTCTTGCAAGTACCAATGAGGGAGTCACTCAACTTCAATACTAGCATAAAACTTTGCAATGCATATATTGCAGTTCCAGTAAGCTTTTGATCCAACTTTTAGATTTATTTAAGCTGCTTCGTATCTGAGTTTTCTACCCGTGAGTTTTAGATATTCCAAATCATTTCAAGAATTTTTTTTATTTTTATGAAATGGGTCACTTGCTCCTATTATGCTTTTCTTTGTGCAACCTGGACTTTGATGTGGACTCCTTTGGATATAACATATCATAGATTAGATTCAGTTTTTTGGTCATCTTTGACCTCTCTAGAGGTCTCTAATATAGATTTGCATATTTCTTCTATAATTTTTGTTTTATGAAGGGGTGAGTATATAGTTTCTTCGGTTGGTGGTTTGCGTTGGCTTCTTCGCCATTGCAAGAAAAGGTCTGCTTTGAATCATGCTCTTTTATTTGTTATTATTTAATCCGACCAGAGATGGTCTAGAAGGGCATGTTTTTAATCCATTGTTTCTTTTTCCTTCTCTATCCCCCACCCTAAAGAAAAATAAGTTTTTTTTTTTAATTTAAAGTTTAAATAATCTATAATTCGTGTGTTGAATCCAAGAATGTTCATTCCTTCGTATTTAGGCATTTAATTGTCTTTATATGTACTTCATTTTTTTAAAATTAATTTTTCTTCTTTATGCCCCCTAATATTTGTTTTCTCATTTTGAAGCATATTCCTTCAATTTTATTTCATAACTCATTTCAACCAATTATCAGTGATTTTAAAGATTATAAGATGTTGAGTATTATTATTGCTATAAGTTTTCTAAATTGTATTCCAAATTTTTTTTTTCTATTTTAATGATTTTGTTCTCATAGCTCTAATATGTTACATTCATTATTACTGTTCACCCACGTGCATCGCAAGTGCATTATGCTAGTTTCTTTATATTATAGTAACTAGTAGAGACCCTGTGCGATGCACGAGTGAATAATCTCTACATCTCTCTATCCCTCTTGTCACAATCTCTTAAAATTTCTTTCTACATTCTCTCTCTATCCTTCTTATGTCTCTTTTTATCTCTTATTATAATCCCCTAAAATCTCTTTCTACATTTTCTATCTCTTATCACAATTTCCTAAAATCTTTCAAATGATTTTTAAATTGTGAAGAAAATGTATGTATCCGCTAAAATCTCTCTAATAATTTTTGAATTGAGAGGGAGACATGTGTGAGAGAAAGAGTTACCGGTTGAGATTTTAAATATGGTGTCATATGAAATCCTTAAAATAAAATTCATAGGATTCCTAGGATTAAAGATTGGAGAGCAAAGAGAGGGGTTTAGGTGACACTTATTTGTTGGGGGTTAGGTGACACTTATTTTTTTATATTACAGATAGATGAGCAATGCTAGGTCTACTTTCTAGTTGTCCACTTCTCCATATTTTTATACAAGAAGACAAAATAGTATGACACTTTTTTGTGGACTCATCACTTTTATTTATCTTTTTGTTTAAAATTAGGAAAAACAACCCGAAGAGTGGACAACCACAAAGTGAACATAGCATTGCTCTTATAGTATAGATATATATACAAAGCTCTAGTATATAATAACTAGCTTTTCATAATTATATATTTAATATTTATTTATTTTAGTATTTTTAAACTTTTTTTTAACAATAACTCTACATAAAAATATATGTAATTTTATTTTTTCATCTCTTATATCAAAGTTGATCTAAACTATGATGTTACATGTTCACTTAACTCTACTTCTCTTCTATAATATTTTCTTTAACTATATCATTTTTGTCAGCTTTACATTTAATTTAGATATATTATTTTATAAATAAAATCTCATTTTCTTTACTTATATAAAGAGGATAAAACGATTGATATTTTTGTTAATTTCAAAAATGTCATTGACTAATATAATGATATGCCTGTGTTTATTCCGTGATTGACATTTTTTTAATTTCACAAATGCCCTTTGAAATTTTTAATAATTCCAAAAATACCCTAGCACATATGGGTTGAATTTAGTTAATCTCAAAACTACCCTTAGACATATGAGTTCAAAACATTGTCAAAATGTTGATTGCCGTTTTATTAAATCCAAAACTACTTGGTTCAAAGGTTGATTGAATTTAAGTTAATTCTAAAACTATCCTTGCACACATTAGTTGAATTTTTATTAATTTCAAAACTACTCTTACACATGTGGGTTGAATTTTAGTTAATATCAAAATTGCCCTTACATATGAGTTCAAAACGTTTACTAAATTTTACTTAATTTCAAAATTACCATTTACTTTTAGTTCTTATTAATATAGATGACTTTTTCACCATAAAATATAGGGGACTTAAAAAGTTGATTGAAATTTAATATAATTCTAAATTACCCTTTATTAATATATAAAACAATGTTTTTATAACCGGATCGATAGTCGAACTGGTAGGGTGACCAATTCCCAGTTCGACCGGTCCCGTTGGATCATGTCTTTTTATTATTAAAAAATATATTTTTTTAATTTTATTGGCTAAATTGTCTCTAAAGTTTTCTTATTCTCAAGATTCCCTAAAGTCAAGTTGTTATACCTAAAATTTCCTAAATTTTTTTCTACGGTTAGAATGTCCTGAATAATTTTTAATTCCCAAAATGTCCATAAATCAAAATTTTATATTAAAATGCCATCACAAATTTTTTAAACCCAAAATATTCCTTAAGTTTGCCCATATTTCATTTTCTTAATTTTTACAATGTCACTCTATTTTTTCTATACCCACAATGCCCTCAATTTTTATATACCAAAATGCCTCTAAAACTTTTGGGTTGTCAAGTCCCTATATCATGTTTCTATACCCAACATATCCCTAATTTTTTTACCTAAAATGTTTCTCAAGTTTTTATATCCAAAATATTCTTTAAATGTTTTTCTAAAATGCTCACTAGGTCCCTCTTTTTCTCTCTCCCCCTCCTCTCTCTCTCACGTATAAATCTAATGTTTATTGAAATGTCTATGAAATAAAAAAAAAAACTAAATCGATGAATTTGTTTCAATAAGTGTTCGAGTTTGATAAATTAAAATCTCCCAATTTTATGAAAGCGAAGTTTGAGAATATTAGGCCCAACCTCCGAATTGAGATTTTAGAGAGGCAACAAATTTCCTTTGCAAATGCATAGCCTCTTCAGCCGAACGTGTACATAAGGAAGTTATAGCATGCATTTGGCATGTTCCGAATGGATGGTACGTACTTTCTTAACTTGGCATGTGTTCTTTTTAATACTCATTACCTGTAATTGAGATTCACTCGCCTTTAGGGTTAAATAATCTAACTTAGTTTTTAGAAGAATTTTTTTTAAAAAAAATTAACCTTTGTTATAATTCGATTCACTCACTTGAATCACTCATGTCATTAGTTTGGTTTAATAATTTCCTAAAAACTAAGATTAAATTATTTACAGCTTAAATATAATAAAGCTGCTTCACTATGATGAACAAAGCTCTCCTTTTTACACTATAACAATGGCAATCTTATAAATACGTGTTGTAAAATTACCCCAGCTATTTTTAATAATTACAAACATGTCATGGCTTTAGTGTAAATAGGAGAGCTCCGCTATATCACCATGAAGACGAGCTCCGGCTGAAAATTAATCTCAATTATTTAATCCTAAAGATGAGTGATTCATATTTCTTAACCACAAAGTGTAAAAAAAAAAGACGAGCTAGTGTGCACATACCGCCCAACAGAACTAATGAGATGCATGTTATAACCTCCTTCTGCACGCGTCGGCAGGAGAGGCTATGTTCCATGTACCGCAGGAAATCCGTTGGCACAGAAGATTTCGGGCGCTAATACGTTCCCATTTCAGCATAAAACCCGAAACCAAACACCGACTAAAACAACGAAGCAGAGAACAATGCAGGAGAAGAAATCTTTGAGCAGCTCGGCCATGGAAGGCATATCGGAGAGATTATCATCTCTCGATAACCTCTATTTCCCGCGCGTAATCCAAGACACTGCCTCTAACCCTTCGCAACGAAAATCCATTCTCCTCGATCTCCTCTCCAGAGACGCCGCTGTTTTCTTAGGTACCTTTTTACAAACACCTTATCTTCATCTCTCTGAAAACCCTAAAACTCGAGAAAAATTTTCTGATTCCCAAACCATTTTGTTTTTCTATGAATGGATCTAGAGAGGTACGGATCGCAACTGACAGGCGAAGAGCTTGGAGAGTTTGATGCAATGAAAGACGATTACGAAATCAGTTGGCATCTAAAGCATCTCAGGAGCTTGCTCAGTCCGACTTCGGAAGAGGTGAGATCGCGTTCGGTGATGGTGAAGAACCGACGGAGGGCTTACTTGGATAGGCTTATTTGTGATGGGCAGTACTTCTCGGAGGATGCGATGAGGGGGAGGGAGCCGTATTTGCATCACGAGTATGTGGGGAAGTTTCAGGATCCTAGTGCTAGGAGCATGGCTCGGCCTGGGGAACGGTGGTCGGAGACGCTAATGCGGCGGTCGGAGGAAGCGATTTTGGTTGCGAAGATTAGAGGAGAGCAGCAGAGGTTAGGTGTTGTTGAAAAGGATTGGATTGGAAATGAGAGAGTACAAGAAGAAGAGGAGGAAGAAGAAGAGGAGGAGGAAGAAGAAGAGGAAGAGGAGGAGGAGGAGGAAGAAGCTGATAAGGGGAAGGATGGCGTGCATCGTTCAGAGGTAAATTTTGAATCTTATTTTGTCTATGTTGTTGAACATCTTGTTTGTGTGTGGCTCTGTTTATGCGAACTCGGAATTTCTTGATCCAATGTAAATTTGATATGCTCTGATTGTTTTCGAGTAGCTTTTGTTTCTATAATTCTTCTTGCCTTGGCTTTCTTATCCTCTTTGAACAAACTATTGCTTGATAATGCCTTGTGCAAAATGATATTGGACAAGTGTAGTCATTGAAGTTGTATACTTGGAGGACAACTTGCTACAATGTTTTCCACACTGTTCCCAAAATTCATAGTTGCAGGGAAGCATATACATGGTGGGATGCTTGCTTCAATCATATCCCATTTAAGTGATCAATGAGGGCTATTGCGAGGGCAAAAATTTGTTTAATTTTGTGACATTTATAGCAGTCCAGCTCAACCCAGCCCGACCTACCAATACTTAAGCAAATTATTAATAAACTGAGATTTGCCTCGAGCTGACCACCAGCTCGGGCAATCAGCCAACCGACCTGACCCACAGCTTGGTCATACCATGCAGATGAGCTAAGGCCACTCGAGCTGCAGTATAATCGTCCGACCTTTATTTAGAGGTGTCCCATGGTACCAGGCTGTGGTATGATCCCAACAAGCAAGAGGTACAGATTGTCAACCTAATCTTGTGACAAGGGATTCCAACTTACTGCCATGTGGCCAAGCATGCATGATTAGTCCCTAGTTCCGTACAGAGTTAAAATGACAGTTAACCAACCTTTCTGACAGAATAAGTGGGACAGAGATAAGTCATAGACTAACATAAGACCTTACCTTGATTAAGGAATAGGAGAGCTTTTGGTCACATTGTAAGGGAGATCAAACATCTGGAGGAATTTCAGCCATTATTCTTTGAGAGCGAGCGCACATAGAGGAAGCTGGTTCTTCGAGATTCTAACTTGATTGTTGGAGCATCTTTACAAGTCAAAGGACCACTATTTCAAAGAGAAAGAATATTGCTACCAAGCGGGAGTAGACGTGTGTTACAGAGGTGCCAACTAGGTACAGACCCCCACAACTATGTATATAGGACATGATGAGATGAACCTAAGTGTAGTCAAGGCGTTTAGGCAATGCCTAGGTGATTAGCCCCGGCTAGGCGACGCGTTGCCTAGGTGATAAGTTTTATATATATATATATATATATATATTATTATATATAAAATCCAAAAGACCAAAACTCCACACCCACATTCCACAAAAATATAAAATAAAAAGTCTATTTCAATCATTCATATCATATAACCAAAGACATGTTGACATAGTGGAGTATTAAACACTTCAAAATCTGAGTCAAATATCCAAATTCGTGTCACTACCCATGTTACATATATAATGTTAGGTCCTAGAGCCTAAAAAATGTATTCAAAATTACAACATGATGATTAAAGATTATGGAATATAGAAATAATAACAGAGCTTCATGATTTGAACCCAAGAAATAGTAAAGTATTTAAGAAGAGCTTCATCGTGTGCTGTCCCAATAGTGTGTATCTGCCTATCTAGATTGGATTATGTGTATGTTTCAACCTTCGACCCATCTAATTTTTTTATTTCTAAATTTTGAGCTTCATATTGGCTTTAGAAGTATCTTGTTTGTTTTGGAAGGTTTAATCTTCAGTAGATTGCCCGAAGGGGTGGCAAGGGGGGTAGAGCCTAGGCGTGTTGTTATATTTAGTGAAAAAACGATTTAGAATCTTGTTATTTCTTCATTACATGTTTTTTTTTTTTCTATTTATTGGAATTTTTTTAAGCAAAAAAAGAAAAAAAAAAAAGCTTTTATAAGGCAGACTGCCTCGGCGACCGCCCAGATATCAAATGCCTAGGCAACCACCTAGCTATTTCTGACTACCTAATCACCTAGTTGGGCACCCCACCCCCCAAAACGCCTAGGCGACGCCTTAACTACACTTGTAAACTTTGACTAACTATTGTTTTATTGAAACCTAAAACACCTGGTTCTCCAAACATATCTCATATAAAACAAAAGAGACATCGCTCGACGGCGCGACCACCATTGAGACTGAAGCGTTGTCAACCGTGGTAGAGTTTAGTCATGGAGATTATCTTTCGGTTAGGAGCTTCAAAGAAGCCAAATCTTTGTGTTGGACAAAATCGGCAAAGCTATGGGTGATCACAGACCTGATCATGTTTGGCATACTGTGCTAGTATGGGGTTAACTCACTGAATAAGAGCTTAAAAATAGATGACACAAGAGTCGCAAATCGAACTAACGAATTGGAGAAGCAGAGAAAGATCAAGGAGCCAATTTTAGAGGGAAGTAGAAAATGATCCCAAAGAAACATTTTGAGTTTGAGCTGATTCAATGGCAGAAGATCAGGTCTTAAACAAGGCTATCATAGGTTGAAGACTATAGAATGAAAAGAATAATAGTTATATGTTTAAAAAGTAAGCATGATGGACAAGCCCGCACACTAGCATAGAATTACCTCATGGCTTAATAATCAGAATGCAAGCATGAAGAGTGAACTTGTTAGTTTTGCCGGAAAAATCACATACATTTCGTTGAAAAAGCGTAATGACTTGATACATATACGATAGGTAAACTCGTTGTATAGCGTGGAAAAGCCTTATATATTAATGATAAATTTATGTAAGTGCGAATGTCAAAAATATAAAATAATGAGATGACATTGATAGAAAAGCATGTTAGGATAACCCATAGGTTAGCATGAAAAAATCAAATAGCTTAGTTGTCAACCCTTGTATTAATATAGGGCAAGATCATAAAAATGAGTTAGATGATAAAATATATTCATAGAGGGAAATTTCCAATAGTATGAACAAACCTTGTGAAATATTGATATTTATGACTATGAATTTAAAATATAAATTAAGAAGAAAAGCTTACTAGGCAAGCATAATCCTACTCGTACTCGATAAATGGAAAACATCATGCTTGTGATGTTGTGTACAAGATTAAAAAAATTTAGGTTGTGTTGTAAGTCTTGTTAGCAGATTCTAAAATAATCCTGAAATGTCTTATTTACAATTGGTAAAGATAATTCTGCGTTGTGTAAAAGGAACTAATCATTTTTGCTTTTGTTATCAAAGCAACAACCTTGAGTTGCATAGATTCACAAATGTTGATTAGGTTGATGACTTGGACAATGAAAATTGATATAAGGTTATATGTTTACCCTTAGAGGACATGTTGTAGAATAACAAGAAATAGACCTCAGTCAAAGTAGAGTAAATGCATACGGTACTACTTAAGAAGTCATTTGGTTAAAAAATTTCATTCATGAATTAAAGTTGGTTAAGGCCAATGGATCCATTAAATTTATACTCCGAGAATCGAGCTGTCATTAATATGCTAATAAAAAAGCATCACATTATGTTAGCGAAATGGTTGAGAAAAAGAATTTTTATTCTTTTAGATCTCATCACCTGAATACTTGTTGCTAAATCATTAACGAAGGAAATGTCCGACGAACATATTTATTAAATGGGACTACGGTAAATTATTGTATGAAATGGCTCTTAAATCCAAGTAGGAGTGTTGAAATTTATTTGTTGTAAATTGTAATAGTCATTTAGATCTGAACGTAGAGAAGGGATGTGAAACCCTTGACCAGATGGAATGTAATGACATCCATAAAGTCGTCGGTTACAGAAGATTATTTCTCTATAAAAGAGGGATTATGGATATATGAAGCAAATCCATAGAAACCAATCCATGCATAATTGAAGCTACGAATCTGCTCTTAGGAAGTTGACCTTACTTCGTCGGTTTACATCCACGGCTCGTCTCTTCTTGAATGATCAAATTAATGATAAGAAAAAATCTTGCACTTTCTCGTTTCCCAATGAATTTTTGAAACTCGCTTCTTGCTTTTGCTTCTCATTTTGGTAACTATGTTCCAAATATTTGTGTTGCCGGTCTACCATACTAACTTCCTTGAGTCTATCGCTTGAAGCAAAAATACAATTTGATTACACTAGGTTCATATCACATTTCATGAGCAAAATTACTGTCTTACTCTTGAAAAGTTAATTCCCGAGCTTTGTTATGTGAGGTGAAAGCAATTCAGTCTTACCAAGGTTTTGATCCTTAACTTGATCTGAAGTATGGGATGTCCAATTCCATCGACTTCCCACTTCTAATTCTACAGTGTCTTACTCAGTATTGGTGACTTTCAGCCCTTTTTTCTCCTAAAAAACAATCTCAACACATATGATTACATAAATTAGTAAGCCTATTACCAATTACTAGACGGTGCTGATTCGTAGGGGAAAGAAGGTGTTGCGAAGAATGCTTTCTTCTAAGCGAAGTTTTTCGTTTTTTCTTTTCTTGTTGTGTGCTTTGCTCCGGTGGGGATATTTGCCCCCTTGGAAATCGTTTCCTTCTATTTTCTGTAGTCCTATTTTTCTTTGAATAAAATTTATGTGTTATCACAAAAACAAATAAAAAAAATATCAGTTTTCCCCTAACCTTACAAATGGTAGAAGAGATCATAGTGACAAAATTTTGTGAAATTTTGAAAAATTCGCGAATTATTCACAAATTTTGGGTGTGCCGAATTATTCGCGAATTTTAGGTTTGCCAAATTATTCACGGATTTTGCTTATTATTCCCGAATTTTACAAATTATTCCTGAATTCCGCAATAATTCGTTTAGTTCGACAAAGTAAACTCCTTATTTTCTAAATTATCTAATCAAATTGTTGCATATCTTTTTTCTAATTATTTATTTTTTCCCGAATTTTTTATTGAATTTTCCAAACTTGACCCTTGCCGAATTATTCCCAAACCCCGACTTTGTCACTATGGCAGAGATAACAGAGCAATATTCAGGTCTACAAGTCAATATTAATATCTCATCAAATGCAAGATAGGAAAATGATTGAAATAATTAAGTGAACAGCTCTTTAAAAAATTGTTGAGAACAACAATTATTGTCTTTTCAGTGCGATAAACTAGTCTAGCTTGTGGTGTCAATAAAAAATATTTTAAAATAGCAGTTTTCCCTAACCTTATAGTCAGTAGAAAGAGATAACGGGGAGAACTATATAGGTCTGCCAATCAATATTAATATCTCATCGAATGCAAGATAGGAAAATGACTGAAATAATTAAGCGAGTAGCTCTTTAAAACATTGTCGAGAACACCAATTATTATTTTTTCAGCTCTATAAACTAGTCCAGTTTGTGGAGGATTTATCTTACATGTTATGCTGAGCCAACTACCAAATTGAATGTTACTCTAACATGGTCTCAATGAATTTTCCATTGCCATATAGTCATTACCTTTATTCCTTATCTTTTCTATGTATTTTTTTTTAGATCATGCAATTGATATGGCCATCATGATCTGGATCAATGTTACCTGGTTTGTCAGTTCGCTCGGTTTGAATTCGGGTTCACAATTCGCCACTCTAGAGTGAATCCGGTTCACTAGGGGTAGGATGAGATAATTCGTTTTTCGGTTTGCTTAGATTTTTTGTTTGGTTCACTAGTTTAATTCACTTATATATATATATATCATAATTTTAATAAATTTTAACCTATATAAATAAAAATATAGGTTTAATTTCTACAAATATTCTGGACATTCAATTAAAAAAGAGCAATGATTAGCGGACCGGACTCATGGGTCCGCTACCCAACTTACCCTGTGTCCTTGTGTTCCTTTTAACACTCCTTTAACCCTAGTTAAGCTTAATTAAATTAAAGTTAAGATTTTGTTTTTTTTTGAAAAACTAAGGTTGGAGTGCATAACGCTAGAGGTGAGTGAAAATTAATCATTGGTGAGTATTTAAAAGTGGGTGTAAATCATCGACAACCGGGCATTTCGTAACATAGTGGAAACCAAAGTACGTTAAGTATTTTCTATTAAAAAATAAGAATGAGAGAGAAGAGGGGTTTCCGAAAACAAGAGACGTGATCTACCAAAAGAAGTAAGTTAACTCATAAAAAAATGTGCATAAGCAGGGCGGAGCCAGGAAATTTGCATTGGGGGGGCCGAAATACATGTATAAAAAATTAATAGATTGAGGGTAAGGAAGTTGGGGGTTCGGGAGCATAGCCCCCGAGAAAAAAAATTTTGGGGTAGTTTTTTTCTTTTGAGTTTTCTTTCTCGGTAATGCCCTTGAGGTCGCCAAGTGTCCTTATTAATACCCCTTAACTGTGATTAAGATTCATCCACCTATCCTTGGTAATTTTAAAAAATTTCAAATTTCTTTACCCTAATTAAAATTCACTAACTCTTAAGGTTAAACAAAATTTAATATTTCTTTTCTAAAAACCAAGGATAAATAGGTGAACCCTAAGAGTGGGTAAGTGATTTTTAACCATAGTTAAGGTGTGTTAATAGGGACATGTGGAACCTCAATGGGGGACTACTATTTATGTAACAAAAAGATTGGGGGGGCCACTGTATTATATAAGACAAAAATTTGGGGGGCCTAACTATAGTAAAAAAAAATTAAAACATTTTGAGGGGCCCATTATTTCACACTACCCTAAGAGGGAATCCCAAAAAATTTGGGGGGGCCATGGCCCCTCCCCGCCCCCTAGCTCTGCCCCTGTGCATAAGTACTTTCTTAGTACTATGTCAGTACTTTCTCATGTTTGCTTTTATTAGTTTAAATGAAATATCCCTTTTGGCTCTTAATTGTTAACAAAATATCAGCCCATATGCCATTCTACCTATCGAAAATGGGTAACACTGCTTGGTGACGTATGACCCTTATACCCGAGTTTGCTCAAAAACATCGAATTGGACCGAACCGAACCGTGAACTGGTTTGCTTTGAACCAGTTCGCGGTTTGTAGTAGTAGCCAGCGAACTAGGTAACACTGATCTGGATAGTCTTCAATTGTTTCTAGAAGTTTTCAGGTATTCAAAACATTTTAGGGGAAAGATTGACTCAATATGTTACCCAGAGTCCCAGACGTATTCCATTTTTTCATTTTGAGTCCCCCTTTTTGACACACATTTTGTACTGCTACCAATGTAGTCAAGGCGTCGCCTAGGCGATTTTGGGCCTGCATTGCCTAGGCGCCCCTTTAGGTGGGCAATCCTAGTAAATTTTTTTTTTTTGCTTAAAAAAAACCCAAAATATCTCAATAAATAAATAAAAATAAATAAAACATGTAATGAAGAAGTAATAAGATTTTAAATCGTTTTTTCACTAAAAATATCAATTTTTTTACTAAAAATATCGTTTTCGACGTAATCTGGGCCCAATAGGCTCAGATTGCGGACGCACTTCGTGCGTCGCAGGGGGGCTCTGCCTAATATTATACATGGACAGTGACACAAATTTGGGTATTTGGCTCAGATTTGGAAGTGTTTGATACTCCACTATGTCAACATGTCTTTGGTTATGTGATGAATGATTGTAATAGACTTTTTATTTTATATTTTTGTGGAATGTGGGTGTGGAATTTTGGTCTTTTGAATGTTATATATAATAATATATATACGTGATATATATATATTTTTATTAAATTTATCGCCTAGGCAACGCCTCTCCTAGCCGGGGCTAATCGCCGAGACGCCTTGACTACACTGACTGCTACTTAGACACCTTGTTGGTGCATTCCATTCCATTCCTTTTTTCTGGTGAACACATAATGGCTACGCATTTTCATTGTGTTCCTTTTTCTTTCCTCTGAATGGAAGCATATACATGTATATGGTCCGTTATTTATTTATTTATTTTATTTTTTTGGTACAGGTCATAACTCATACGGTTAGGGCACAACCCCCGTTAGTTAATGCAATTGATTTTGAGCCTATACCTTTGTAGTTTCTGTCATCTGCTTTTATTTGTGCCCAAAACTTCCATGAATCTATGAACAGCTTGGATTTAGGATTTACTATCATTTAAATTAATCAATTACAAAATTTATTATGTGATTATTCTTGTTGACATAATCTTGTCTGGGATAGCTTTTATTTAACATAGGACAAATAACCTTGACCTTGTCAATATGCTGTATTTGTTGAGGTTGGAATGTTTAAGCGCCATATTCACTGTTCTTGGAAATCAGCAGATTGAAATATTTTTGACGTCCCACTGAGCTATCAGTGCCACCTGTATTGATTAATATACGCCCCCATTATCCAAAATAGATAGTTTTTAGCTGACAAGGTTTATTATAGAGCGGAGTTGTATGTTATTTGTTTTTCTTGCATCAGCTCTGTCTCATAATCCTATGAGTCATTTGAGTTACTATGAACTACTTTGGATCTTTATTATGTGACAACTATAGTCTATGTCTTCGACGGCATGGTATATTTGCGGCATTAAAAGAAAGAAGCTGGGTGTCACAGACTGCCTGTAAATTCAGGTAACACGACAAAACAATGGATTTTACAATTTGGAGGAAGTGTGATCATTGTTATTCACAGTGCATGGGTCTATTTACGACATTAAAAGAAAGAAGCTGGGTGTCACAGACTATGCCTGTAAATTCAGGTAACTTGGCAAAACTGTGGATTGTTACAATTTGGGGGAAGTGTGGGCGTCAAGATGCATTGAGATGGGTTTCTGAGATAAAGAGGGACTAGATTGTTACCAGAGTCATCCTTTTTGATCATGCTGGCTGTTCTTGTCGAACCCTGCTAGACCTTGTTTGTACTCTCCTTTGGTGGGTTTATATATATATATATTGCCCTTTCAGGAGGAAGTCTTTTACGTGGGACTGGGGGAGAAATATGATGATTGAATTAACTTGATGATCCAGGACTTTTGAGTTGGTTCTACAGAAAATGGTAAATAATTAATGTCAAGACAAGAGAAATCATCAAAGATGTGTGCAACCAAATAGATCATATTAATTGATTTAATACATTCATAGTTAGCAGAACGTATAACCTAGGAAAAATAGAGGATTAGTGGAAAGAAGGGATGGACTCTGTCCACTGTGTCTATTGCCCTCTTTCCTATTGCAGACAGAGATCTGAAAAGGTGGAGGAATCCTTCTCTTCAAATCCTAGGGTTGAGGCAAGTCGAAGAAAGATTTAGAGGGAAATTAATATTAAAGAACATATATGAGAAGACAATATGGACCTTCGTTTAACTAGTGTGAGGAGGCTGCTGCATTCACCCTTAAATGTTTTAGGAGGGTCAGTCTTTACATTCCCAGAAAGGGATTTTGGATACTTATCCTCTCAGTGGGGTCCTAAAAAACAGGAAGATCTAACAAAATGTGAGTTTATGGCAAAGAAAATGTCCTCTTCAAGTTTGTGATTGAAGAGTGCTGCTGAACACAATAAGATAGTGATCTATGACATTGAAGAATTAGAGATGGCTAGGGCTGACGTATCTATTCCGTATGAGTAAGTATGATCCCACTTGATGCATGTGCTCCATGCCTATCACTATCATTGGTAAATTATCCTTGTGATTGGACAACAGCTAACTCTGAAGTGGCCACGGATTGCCACCTTCAGTTCTGATGTCAGGGCCAGTTGCGTGTAGTTGTGAACGTGGAAATTGGAGTGCCTTAAGCTAATTTTTTATTTGCCTTTACTTAAACCGCCATTTTAATTGTAAACATATTTGGATGCTGTTCTCTGGAAATCTTATAGTATCTTTTCTGATTGTTACTTAATTTAGATGCTAGCAGATCAGGAGGTAGTCAATGGTGCTCAGTGCACTGGCGGGGAGCTCCATGAGGAAGTAACTCTATCTGCTGCAGAGATGCAAGATCAGATGGATCAATTCACCCACATCATGCAACAGAAGTTCTTATCTGGGGAAGATTCTCAGCATTTAGATTACTCTAAAATAGATGAGGACGAGACCTTGGATGATCACTGGCTGAGGGAAGCCAACCATGATGCCGAGGAAAAGTACTTCGCTGAAGATTAAGAGTGACAGCTGTATCGAATAGCTTCCGATTCTGTTGATTAGTACTCATTTACAAGTAGAAGGCTTTATTATACTTGTCTCCTTATGTATATAACAGTGTTGCTGTCTGTTTTTTTATCCTTCTTAGAAGTACTTGCCTGGGTGCTGAAGAACCTGGTGCTGTTTGGAATGGAACCTGCCTAGCTTTTATTCCATCCTTATGTCCATCTCACTGAAATTCCAGCACAAGTAGGTCAGAAAGCGGAGACTTTCGAACAGCGTTATCAGAACCGGACCGGCTGGTGGAACAGTTTCCAAAACCCCTAAAACCGGACCACATTTTAAAAACGGGCATTTTTTTAACAACCGGTGGTAGAACCGGTTGAGAATTGGGTAAAAATGGGAAAAAATTATTATTTTTTTAATTAAAAAAAGACAGTTGAACCGATCAAACTGGGAACCGGCCAGGAAAACATTGCTTTTGAAGGAAAATTTGTAGAGAATTAACGCTTTTGAAGGAAAATTTGTAGAGAATTAACACAAAGGAAAATTTGTAGAGAATTAACACATCTCATCTAGACTAGATAGCAAGATCAGTTTGCAAAACCAGGTGCTTAATGTGCATTGTATGTTTATGGGCTGCATTGTTTTATAATGTGCTCGCTAACAGCTTTAACTCAACTCATTAAAGCTAACTCGTTTGTTTTATTTATTTAAGAGCAGTGATAGGCATACGTGAGATCAGCATTTGCAAACGTAATGACTTGTCTTCGTTCGTTCACAACCCATTCTTAAATATTCACCAACTGCGGTCAGAATTTCAAAGTGGGGCGTGGACCAATGAAGACAACCTGATCTCGGGTACGTTTACTACTTTCCTTTATTTAACGAGTAGATTTGATTTTCAAGCTCAATTGCTTGATGAGCCAAGCTTGAGCATGCTTGTACTCGCCTTATTAATTATTTAATATAATATTATTATATAACTACTAGCGGGTGGCACCTGCGATGCACGTGAGAGCGAGGGGAAGGAGTTAACCACAATTAATAAGAGTTAAAAGGGACACATGTTAACCCGTGGGTGCGATTGAACTCACTAGTGGCACGTGCGATGCACGTGAGAGTGAGGGGAAGGAGTTAACCACAGTTAATAGGAGTTAAAAGGGGCACGTGTTAACTCACGAGTGTGATTGAACTATCCCCGAGTTCAATCGCGATTGGCTGTGATTCTTAATAGATAGATGAGCAAGGGTTGGTTTGGGAATTAAAGTAAAACATAAAATCAAGGTTTAGTTTTTATATAAGGGCAGTTTGGGAATTTTAGAAAAATCATATAGTAAAGATAAAATATAACTATGTAAATTCATTTTTCATTCTTAAATATTTAATTTTATTATAATTTAATCCTTATTTTTCATTGTTTAGGGCAAAATAGTCTTTTTAAAAAAGGAGAACAGTTTTTTTTTTAATGAGAGATATCATTTACCTATATTAGTAGAGTCAGACGGTCTGAAGTTAGCTTGAACAGTGGAGCTCTTGCAACTCACACTTGGGTGTGATTAGATCCCAGACCTCCATGGAAGGCCACACCCCTAAAAAAAATTTAAATGTGTATAAACACATAAAATAAAGTAAATGAAGTACAAAAAAGAACATTTATTTTCAATAGAAGAACATGATAATTTTTTTAAATTATGTTTCAATAAATAAAGCGACTGAAGTACAAAAGAGAGGGATAATTATTTTTCTTTGACATTATCATGTATGGATCCGGCTCCTCTGCTTGGCAAGCCGTGCTGGGATTGTGCTTGGCTTTTAACTCAGCATGTCACCTCACCTTACTAAGATCCAACTGCCCCAAATCTATTCAATCAAAAAAAAGCGTCAAAGCCAAGCCCCCCAATATTTTACTCCCTACAGCAGGATCTGCACAGAATTCCATCCTCACCATTAACGTTCTTCTTCGAGCTTCATAAGCTTCTCCTTCAGATATACTCGGATGGATAGGTTTTGATTCTGGTTGTGGGGTTGCAGAAGGATGAATCTTCAGTAGGAGTCGAAATCAAACTATGTTGCTTGGTTTGATTTTTTTTTTTTTTGAGCGGTTAAAGAGGTAATCTAAAAATACAAAGGATCATACCCTGATTACAAACACCTAGGTTTGTCCCAGTGGTAGTGTATCTCCCTTTTGGGAGGAGAGACTCGTGTTCGAGAGTCCTGGTGTTGCTGTTGAGCGCCCACCCTTGAGTTCTAACCCCTGCTAACCTTTGACATAGATAGATAAATGATTTAAGACTACAAAAAAAAACTCATACCCTGATTAAAGGAGGGCTTGCAAGTTAAGAATAGCCGGAATGAGTTCGTCGGAATGGTTCTCTCTGGTTTGGAGGACTTTTTTTTCTTTGGTTTACCGGAATGGGAGGGTTTTTTTTTCTCTAGTTTGCTGGATTGGGGCTTTAAGATTTGAAAAAGGGGACTTCATTTTGGCGCTTTTTTTGGCTGAATAGATTTGGGACCATTGGATCTTAGTACGGTGAGGTGGCATGTTAGGGTTAAAACCCAAGCATGATCCAAACACAGCTTGCCAAGCAGAGGAGCTGGATCCATCATGTGTAGCCGAGCTTAAACATGAGTTCCCAATATCGAGTGTTTTATTTTAACACACCTACAATTCTGTGAGCCGAGCTTGGGCACCTTATTTTTTGGCTCGGCAGTGTCGGCACCATAATAGGAAGTGCGGATACTTTGAAAATGGAAACCTACCCGAATCACCGTATCTGTATCGCCGTATCGGATACAACACTCTAAGGTAAAACTTAACTATTTTTCATAATTTCTGTCCTATCGCGGTATCCGTGCTACCTAATAATTATTATCACCCCTAGCGTTATTTGAGTGCTACATACTGCCTCGAATTTAGAAATTTCCTCTCTTGCTAAGTTGCTATATAGCCTCATTCATGTAGCATCTGAAAAAACCTAGGAAATGTTGATCAAACCTTTTCAAAAGTTTTTGACAAGAAATGCTCCGGGGTGGTGGGTGGACCCATTCGTTGATTAGAGTGGTTAGGATTAGATTTTTTTTACCAATTAAAATTGGCTTTTTTGGTCATATATATATTAAAGGGATATAATTGATTTATAATTGGTACAAAAATACTATTATATTTGAATTTATATTTTTCTTCACTTCTTCACTTAACTTGTCATGTTTGAATGTCTTTCTTCACTTCTTTCTTGTCCCATGTCTGGTTAACCAATTATGTGTATTTTATACAACCATTCATTTTTACAACTATTATAATGCCAATAATCTTTATCTTTATTATTATAATGAGAGAGGTAAGCGTAGCTTAATTTTTTTGAAATTCCTAAACTACCCTTATATAAAACAAAACTTTAATTTAATTCCCTAACTACCCTCATCTATCTATTTAAAGAGTAGAATCAGTCAATCGTAATTAAACTAGGGAGAGTTCAATCGCACCCGCGGGTTAACACGTGTCCCTATTAACCCCTATTAACTATGGTTAACTCCTTCTCCCGCCTGTGCCACCTGCTAGTTATCTTATAATACATAATGGGCTAAATAATCTTATCCAAAAAAGCCCATCATTCAACATCTTTACTTTATTGCCCTCCTTGCTCAGAGATTATATGACAAATGTAATCAGATAGTACAAATACCAAGCCTAACATCAACCATCGTTACGCCTCCTAGCTGTCGTCCAGTGGTAGACTCGAGTTCGAGTCGAGGGGTTAAGACCCATCATTAATTCTAACCTAACTTTCCAACCGGGTTGCAGCCTCATTGTATAACGAGGTAAAAAAAAAGTCAACCATCCTTACTTCGGTTTGATTAACCTTTCGCAAAGGCCTAAGTTAGAAGAAGCAACTTTCCCTAATCAATGGGAAAATGTTGCCTCTACCTTTTCCATAATTGAAGTTGTTATTGTCTTTAGTCTTTTCCTACATAAGTGGTCAAGTAAAAAAGAGTAACCAAAATTTTAATGTGAGATTTAACTATGAATGAGAACTCGTTTTTTTTTTTTTTGGAGCAACCCAAATTGTCTTGGGAAATGGTAGTTTGGTAATTATGAATACAAAGAAATATTTTTTTTTTAATTAAAATTTTCCATAAATATCCTTCCCCAAATTAATTTTTTGGGTTGCTCAACCGGAGTTCTTCTTGATAGTTAATCTCTTTTAGAATATGCTCTCACATGGAAGTGTAAGGAATAGGAAATAGCTACATGTGGAAAATCAATAATCCAATATTCTGGATAAACCTATTCCTTTTGAGTAAGAGGTAATATAACATCAAACACACATACAATCAGACCTAAGATAACCGCTAAGATGCCATAATGGTGAGTCCAAGCAACCACTCCAAAATGGTCTAAGTAATGGAGGGTCGAGGGCCCCTTATACACCCCTTACGAAGTCCGTACTCAGTCGATGTGGGATTCACAAGCCTACTCCAATGGCATTGTTATGTGCCCAATGTCAAGCATTGTTAAGTATTTTTAAAGCCGCCTATTTATTTTTATTTGTTTGATGCATGAGTTGTGTATTTATTGATTTTCTCTATTGCCATGTAGCTAAACAGGTTGAAGTGAGCTAAGCTTTTGTTTCCTCAAACCCTACCTAACGTAATACAACTAACCCTCCAATCTCCCACTAGGAAAGAAATAGAAAAATTACCATGATCTCTGTAATTTTCAGATTACATACTGATCCCTTTATTGATTTTGGATTAGCCTATAATGTGAAGAAGGTCAAAATCATCTACCTTCTCTAACAAACATTAACTCAACTGGGCCTACTACATATTTCTCTTTCCACTTTTGGACTTTTGGGGTAAAACCACCGATCTATTGCATTATAAAAGTTTTAATTGGCTCTAAAATGAACAACTAGATTAGGATAGTGATTTCGTTCAAAGATATACGGTACTTTGCAGTACAGTAAAAGGGGTTGTCAAACCACAGAGAGCTGTAAAGATAAGGAACAATAATGGAGAAATGGTTTGTAGGATCTTTGGTAGAGAATGTTTAACTAATTTGAGGAAAATATCAGTGAGAGAAAGCGTCAAGGCATCAAGTTTTCCCCTTAATGGTGTAATGTCAATTTGATTGTCCAAGGGATAACTCAGTTGAGGGTTTCACATCTCAAA
Organism: Tetracentron sinense; assembly: GCA_015143295.1. Lineage (NCBI taxonomy): Eukaryota > Viridiplantae > Streptophyta > Magnoliopsida > Trochodendrales > Trochodendraceae > Tetracentron > Tetracentron sinense. Next base: position 19,580,586 of record CM026572.1, on the reverse strand, counting down.
CCCTCAATCGGAAGATTTTAGAAATTTAGATTATAATAAAAGTTAAAATAGATTTCTAGTCAATTATTCAAAACGAATTTTAACACAAGCCCGCACTTTATCGAAAAAATTTGAGGACGACGATATACCCGGAAGCAATACCACAGCAAAGAATAATATCCGCTAAGATGAAGATTCTTCGTTTGAGAAATCAAAAACTATTACTCAACTACGAGAAAAGCCTGACTGAACTCGTGAAAATGTTTAAATCTCAGAGATTCAATTGAAATAGAGATCAAACAAGAAGAACAACCAACATAGAAATCATAAATGTTAAAAACACTAATTAGATTAACTCAAACTAACATTCCCTCATCAAGAGAATTCCACCCTAGACAAGACTAAGGTTTTAGCAATCCATGCAGAGAGAAAAATTAAAACAATAAGAGAAGAAAGATGATTCAAGGGTCAGAGATTCAGAGATCCCCTAATAACACCTCTCTATGAGTTTAAATAACTAAAAGGGAAGAAGAATAATGAAATTAAGCAAAAGGGAAACTTCTAAATACAAAATCTCGCTCAAAATAGTCAATTCGCGGCAAAAAAATGCAAGTCTCGCAACCACCAATCGATTGGGCAAGGGTGCTGATCGATCGGCCTTTCAATCTCAAAAATTCTGAAAAAATCACCGTCCTTCGATCGATCGGCAATTCTGACTAATTGATTGCTGGGGATCGCCGATCAATCGCTCGAATCGCCGTTTGCCAATTTTGCTTGTTTTTTAAAATCTTTTTGACTCTTTTCCCTTCCTTGATTTCCACGAGACTTCTTTACTCGAATTCCCTACATAAAATATCATAAAAAATTATTAGAATTTGCAATCAATAAATGGGGAAACAAGTTTAGAACATAGGCTTTAAATCAAGGATTCAGACTAAAAGAGGCTTTCAAGGGTTACGAAATAACTGGTGTTGAGTGTACTTTTGCACACTCATCACACCCCCCAACCTGAATATTGCTAGTCCCTAACAATAAATCAACTCGCAAGCAAAGCACATAACCAATCGATCTTCATGAATATAGGCTACAACATTCAAATCATTCAAACAAGGTTTTGCAAGAAATTCACCATAACATCCAAGTTTCTCCATCAATAAACAAACTCAGAATTTGTGTGTGTGTGCTAAACTCATAATCATTTTTGAAAACAAACCCAAAACACATACAAATAAGATAGACATCTAGATAAAAGCTTTGACATCAAATCTCACAAGGATTTTAAATCACTCAGAATAATTCACTTGGAGATTTATGGGTCTTCTCTCAATCATATGAAAAATAGAATGCAAGAGCCAAAACATTTAAATAATAATAAGATCTCAAGGAAAGAATGTCATCTATTGAGAACTCCTCCATTCACACCACAAACCCACCTAAGATCAAAAGGTCAGCAACAAGGGTTATAATGAGGCTAAATGGTAGGGTTTATAAGAAAGAAGGAATAAGGATAATCAACAAAACTAGGTATATGTTAGGAATATCGATACACCTTCATTGTGAATCAACTATTCCAAACATCCATAGATTCTTTTTTCATTTCCAATTCAGAACTTCCTTCTTTATTTTTCCCTTTTTCTAATTTTTTCGAATGTATAATAAAACTTGTACTTCTACTTTTTCAACACACTTTTTTTTTTTTTTTTAATAATAGCATTATCCCAATTGAATTTTTCATAACCTGAATTTGCAGTCCTTTTTGAATTTCCAACATACCACTTCAATTTCTAATACCACAAAACTATCATCCCTAGCATAAACTCTAGTTTAAAAGGCTCAAACTTTCTATACTGACATTTATCATTTCTTAGGAAATTCAACCAAACAAATCACAACCCGTGTAATGACATTTCAATGGACAACCAAGTCAAGAAAATAATGAGATCCAACAAGGGAATAATGTCACATGAATAAAAAAAAAATCGAATAATAATAATAATCACTCCCAAAGATGAGAATGACTAAAAAACTCACAGGTGTTATAGGTCTTAGCTGAAATCTGAGATGTTTTATTAAAGTATGCACTTAACAATCAACATCCACTATGACTTACGTGCACAAGAAAAATTTGAGTTTTACTCATAACATATGACAAGAATAGTCTAGATGACTCAATTATAACACCCTACTTTTATGCTCAACTGCAAAGCCACAATTCATGCAAAAAGATATAACAGATATTTGATTAAGATTTGACTATCATCCCCCCAACCTAAATTAGACATTATCCTCAATGTTCCATAAATGAAATAAAAGATAAGTAAAAGGAACACAGAGAATGGGTAGATAGCACCTGAGAATATGAGTGAACTTCTAATAATGGGAACCTGTAAGGTTAGCTCAAATAGAAAACTAATATACAAAGATGCGGAGACTCACAAAGGTAAGTCAATCCCGGTAAACGGGATCCGCAAGAGTGGTAGTTTCTTCTTCAGGCAGAAGCCTCTCGAGAGCGGGCTTGAGTCTGTGGCCATTGACTTTAAAAATTATGTCGTCTGGACGGTCTGTGATCAAATACTCTTTTAATCACGACGGGGCCATACCATTTAGACTTTCGTTTTCCCGGATGCTTATAGAGTCTAGAATCATACAAGTACACTTTTTGATTCGGTTCAAAATATTTTCTCAAAATTCTTTTATCATGAAAAAATTCATTTGTGTTCGTAGATTTTAGAGCTCTCATAAGAGTCATTTCTAAGCTCCTCCAATTCAGTTAATTGGAATTTTCGTAATTTTTCTGCCTTACCCAATTCAAAATTGAAGGCTTTAATAACCCAAAAAGCTTTATGTTCAAGCTCCACAGGCAAGTGGCAGGGCTTCCCAAAAATAAGCCTATAGGGGGACATACCAAGGGGAGATTTATAAGTAGTGCGGTATGCATAAAGTGCGTTAGTTAGTTGTAAAGACCAATCCTTGCGGTCGGGATTAACCGTCTTTTCAAGAAATTGTTTTATGTCCCTATTGGCAAGTTCCACTTGGCCACTTGTTTGGGGGTGGTAGGAGGTGGAAACTTTATGAACAATTCCATACTTTTTCATTAAGGTCTCAAAAAGTCTATTATAAAAGTGGGTGCCTTGATACTTAATGATGGTACGTGGCATCCCGAATCTGGACAAAATATGTTCTTTTAAGAATTTAATAAAAATCTTATTATCATTGGATTTGAAAGCCACGACCTCAACCCACTTAGATACATAGTCCACACCAACCAAAATATACAAGTAACCAAAAGATGGAGGAAAGGGCCCATAAAGTCAATACCCCAACAATCAAAAATTTCAATTACTAGAATGGGGTTTAAGGGCATCATATTCTAGCGAGAAATCACCCCCAATTTTTGACATCTATCATAAGAACCACATAATTTATCAATGTCTTTAAAGAGGGTGGGCCAATAAAATCCACACTGTAGAATTTTTGCAGCAGTCTTCTTCATAGAAAAGTGTCCACCACATGCCTCAGAATGACAAAAGTTTAAAATACTCATAAATTCGTCATTAGGAACACTCCCCCTCATAATTTGGTCAGGGCAATATTTAAACAAATAGAGATCATCCCAATAAAAATTATGTACCTCAACCAAGAATTTGCGTTTATCCTGAGTGTTCCAATTCAATAGGATCTATCATGCAGCAAGATAATTAACAATATCAGCGTACCATGGCAGGTCAGAGATAGAAAATAAATGTTCATTTGGAAAATCATCATGAATAGGCATTGTTTCCTGATTATTTTCATAATCAAGTCTTGATAGGTGATCAGCCACTACATTCTCCACGCCATTTTTATCCTTAATCGTGACATCAAATTCTTGCAATAATAAAATCCACCTAATGAGTCATGCTTTAGCATCCTTCTTTGTGAGAAGGTACTTAAACATCGCGTGGTCCGTAAAAATACAAATAGGCAAACCAATCAAATAGGCACGAAATTTATCTAAAGCAAATACTACAGCTAGCAACTTTTTTTCAGTTGTTGTATAATTCATTTGAGCGCTGTTAAGGGTTCTACTAGCATAGTAGATCACACATGGTTTCTTATCTCTCTGCTGTCCTAAAACTGCTCCCACAGCATAATCACTAGCATCACACATAATTTTAAAAGGAAGATTCCAATCTGGTAGTTGCATGATGGGAGTGGACGTAAGTTTACCAATTAGCTTTATAAAGACTTCTTGGTATGCTTTAGTCCTGTCAAAAGGAGCATTCTTGAGAAGGAGACTACATAAAGGTCTAGAAATAAGATTGGAGTCTTGTATAAATCTCCTGTAAAATCAGCATGACCAAGAAAAGATCTCACATCTTTCACGGTCTTGGGGGTGGGTAAATTTTGTATTAATTCAATTTTTGATTTATCTACTTTTATCTCCTTAGAAGAGATAATGTGGCTTAAAACAATTCCAAAAGACACTATAAAATGACACTTCTCCCAACTAAGCACAAGATTCTTTTCTTCACACCTAATCAATACCCTTTTTAAATTAAGCAGACAAGTATCAAAAGAATCTCCAAAAACTGTTAGGTCATCCATGAAGACTTCCATACAATCTTCTACCATATCACTAAACATGTTCATCATGCATCTTTGAAAAGTGGCTGGGGCATTGCATAGTCCAAATGGCATCATTTGAAATGCATAAATGCCAAAAGAGCAAGTAAAAGTGGTCTTATCCTGGTCCTCTAAGGTAATTTCAATTTGATAATATTCAGAATAGCCATCTAAAAAGCAATAAAAGGAATGCCCAGCCACTATTTCTAATATTTGGTCAATGAAGGGTAAAGAAAAGTGATCTTTTCGGGAGGCAGCATTTAATTTTCTATAGTCAATGCACATTCGCCACCTGGTCACTAATTTAGTGGGGACTAGCTCTCCAAGCTCATTCTGCACAACAGTGACTCCTGACTTTTTAGGTATCACCTGCGTAGGACTAACCCATTTACTATCGGCAATTGGGTAAATAATACCCGCATCCAATAGTTTTAAAACTTCAGATTTTACAACTTCTTTCATAGTTGGGTTTAGTCTGCGTTGGGGGTCTTTAGAAGCCTTAGCCTCCTCTTCAAGATTTATCTTGTGGGTGCACACTAAAGGACTTATTCCCTTAATATTTGCTATAGTCCACCCAATAGCAGATTTATGGTCATTTAAGATTTTCAGCAATTTACCTTCCTGAAGTTGAGATAATACAGAAGAAATTATAATAGGGAAGGTATCACCTGGGCCTAAAAAGGCATGTTTCAAACCATTTGACAATTTCTTAAGCTCTAGATTTGGCACTTTAACACTGGAGGGTAGGGACTTTGGCTTTTCCTTAGGTAGCTCCTTAAATCGTGGTTGCCAACCTTTTGTTCTTGGAACCTGTGCATTAAATAAAGCACAAATTTCAGCAAGCTCATTCGAAAGAATTAATATGAATTTGAGAATTCACAAGAAGAATTTCAAGAGAGTTAGACAAATTTGGTGATTCGAATTCTTCTTACACAACTGCTTAACTCCAATTTGTAATTTCGCACTCATCATGTCCTGGTAATTGTTTGCCTATATTAAAAATATTAACCTCTAGGGTCATATTTCCAAAAGATAATTTCATTAGCTCATTCTTGCAATTAATTAAAGTATTAGATGTAGTAAGAAAAGGTCTAGCAAGAATAATTGGAATTTTAGAGTCAGCATTCACCACAGATTGTGTGTCCAAGATAAGAAAATCAACATGATAATAAAATTTATCTATCTAGACTAAAACATCCTCTACTACCCCCCTTGTTTTCCTTACAAATCGGTCAGCCAATTGTAACACCACAATAGTAGGTTGTATTTCTCCTAGGCCAAGCTGTAAATAAACTAACTAAGGCATTAAGTTAACACTTGCCCCAAGATCAAGCAAAGCTCATTCAAAATCATGGTCCCCGATAATATAAGAAATTGTAGTGCACCCAAGGTCTTTATATTTGAGAGGAATCCTATGTTGAATTAGAGCACTTACCTGTTCTGTGAGAAGTTTTCTTCATATGATACTTCCTTTTGATGGTGCACAAATTTTTTAAAACCTTAGCATAAGTGGGCACTTGTTTGATAACATGCAGAAGTGGGAGATTATTTTCACTTGCCTAAGATTTTCTAAGATTTCAGTATTACAATATGATTTTCTTGATGATTTTAAGGCTTCAGGGAAATGGCATAGAGATAGGACTTCGAACTACCTCACTAATTTCGGGCACATCAACATCATTATTACTCGTGTCATTGATCTCATCCTCTAATTCTTGGGTAGAGTTAATGATGTCTTTTGCTTTTTCACTACGAGTAGTAATGACATTAATTTGCTCAAACTCTTTCTTCTCGAGGGTAGAGTCTTGTACCATGTGTTGACCTTGAGGGTTTTTGTTGAGTTTGTGAAAGAAATCTCTCTTTCTCATTAAAACTCAAAGAATTTATCAATTTAGATACATGACTTTTAACTTCCTTAAATTCCTCAGCCATTTGAGTGAATAATGCTTCAAATTTTTATTTGTTTTACCTTGAACACTTATGAAAACATGCAATGTCTCCTCAAGAGAACTCCTAGATGGTAATGATGTATTAGGTGCAGAAAATTGAGGTGTAGCGAAATTTCTAAGAGGCATCTGTTGTTGAGGGGGCTGAGAAATATTACTCCAGCTAAAGTTATGATGATTTTTCCAAGCTGGGTTATAAGTCTTAGAGTAAGGTGAACATGGCTTCCTGTAAATGCCCATAGCGTTACAATGTTCTTCATACACCCCCCTCATCTCCTGGAGTGTTGGACACTCTTTGGTAGGATGCTCAGCCTCATGGCAAATCTTACAAATCCATCTGGTCTCTCCCTGATAAACAGGGGTAGTTGTCATTTTTTCTTTCACACATAGAGCCTTAACTTCCTTAGTTAAGCTCTTCAATCTAACCTTTAGATTATCATCTTCTCTCAGGTGAAAAATCCCTTCACTAGAAGGAGTGGAGGTGGATCTTGACTTATGAGTGCTTTCAGTAGCACTAGGTCCTGTCCAAGTATGGGCTTTTTTAGCCAACTCACTTAGGTAATCCACGGCTTCATCGGGGGTTTTTTGAAAGAATTCCCCATTGCACATCATCTCAATAAATTGGCGTTCCCTAGAGGTAAGTCCTTCATAGAAGTAACTCACTAGGCGCCAGCTTTCATACCCATGATGTGGGCACAAACTCAGAAGACCCTTGTATCTTTCCCAGGCCTGATACAAAGTTTCACTCTCTTTTTGAGTGAATTTAGAAATTTGCTTCTTCAAAGCATTCATCTTATGATTAGGGAAATATTTATGGAAGAATGTTTGAGTCATCTCCGCCCATGACCCAGTTGACCTAAGGCTCAAAGCATACAACCAGCTCTTTGCTCGATCCTTCAAAGAGAATGTAAGAAATTTGAGCTTGGCAACATCCATGGTGCCTATTTGATTGTGAAACGTGGCTACCACCTCTTCAAATTCTCTAATGTGCACATATGGGTTTTCATTATCTAAATTATGAAAAGTGGGGAGGAGTTGAATCATCCCTGGTTTAAAATCAAAATTTTGTACATTAAGAGGAAATATAATGCAAGAATGTGTGGCCGCTTGTGTAGGGTGTAAATGCTCATGAAGAGTTTTAACTTGATGATCCTCGTGTTCACTCATTGTACTCAAAGTATGTGTAGAGTCAGGTGAAACAGAATCAGATTCCGGGGGTGTATCAAATAAATTTGTAAAGAAAGTTTCATATTCTTCCGATCTCTTCGCAAATTTACCTAATTCGTTCTGGTATCGATGCATGCACAAAGTGAAATAAGAGAATCAACTAAACTAATAAACCAAAAAGGGAAAGGAACGAGATTACCGCTTCGATGAGTCAATTTAGCAAACCTCCTTCGGAATAAGAAAAAAAAAAAGAATATATGCTCCTTAGCTTTCACCTTACTCCTCGACAACGGCGTCAAAATTTGATGTCGCTCAAAGATACGCAGTACTTTGCAGTATAGTAAAAGGGGTTGTCGAACCACAGAGAGCTGTGAAGATACGGAACAATAATGGAGAAGGGGTTTGTAGGATATTTGGTAGAGAATGTTTAACTAATTTAAGGAAAATATCAGTGAGAAAAAGCACAAAGACATCAAGTTTCCTCCCCTTAATGGTGTAATGTCAATTTGATTGTCCAAGGTATAACTCAATTGAGGGTTTCACATCCTAAACCCTCAATCGAAAAATTTTAGAAATTCAGATTATAATAAAAAGTTAAAATAGATTTCTAGTCAATTATTCAAAACGAATTTTAACCCAAGCCCGCACTTTATCGGAAAAACTTGAGAACGACGATATACCCGGAGGCAATACCGCAGCAAAGAATAATATCCACTAAGATAAAAGTTCTTCATTTAAGAAATCAAGAACTATTACTCAACTACGAGAAAAGCCCAACTGAACTCGTGAAAAGGTTTAAATCCCAGAGATTCAATTGAAAGAGAGATCAAACAAGAAGAACAACCAACATAGAAATCATAAACGTTAAAAACACTAATTGGATTAACTCAAACTAACATTACCTCGTCAAGAGAATTCCACCCTAACAAGGGTTAAAGTTTTAGCAATCCATGCAAAGAGAAAAACTAAAACAATAAGAGAAGAGAGATGGTTCAAAGGTCATAGATTCAAAGATCCCCTAATAACACCTCTCTATGAGTTTAGATAACTAAAAGGGAAGAAGAAGAATGAAATTAAGTAAAAGGGAAACTTCTAAATACAAAATCTCGTTCAAAATAGTCAATTTGAGGCCAAAAATGCAAGTCCCACAACCACCGATCGATCGGGCAAGGGTGCCGATCGATCGGGCCTTTAATCTCAAAATTTACGAAAAAATCACCATCCTCCGATCGATCGGCGATTCTGGTCGATCGATTGGCAATCCGATCGATTGCCGGGGATCGCCGTTTGCCAATTTTGCTTTTTTTAAAAATCTTTTTGACTCTTTTCCCTTCCTTGATTTCCACGAGACTTCTTTACTCGAATTCCCTACATAAAATATCATAAAAAATTATTAGAATTTGCAATCAATAAATGGGGAAACAAGTTTAGAACATAGGCTTTAAATCAAGGATTTAAACTAAAAGGGGCTTTAAAGGGTTACAAAATAACTGATTTTGAGTGTACTTTTGCACACTCATCAGGTTTTCAATGGGCTTGGCGGGGCTGTGCTTGTAAGCATTCAATCCAAATTCAGCCCAAGCCCTCGATTTGCATGAACTAGACCCAAGCCCTACCCTTGGGGGAGTCAAATAGGGGCTTGAAAGAAGGTAAATAAAAACTTGTTTGTCATGATATTTGATGAATAGTTTTTTCTAAACCACCACCAGTTGCCAACTTGAGTACGAATAAAGTCGAACATGACCAAAAACACTGAAATGCTATATGAGTTGGGAGGAAGTGGGAGAGGTCTGATTAATAAGAACCATCATGTAGTGCAGTGATGTTGGAAAGACATCAAATGCTTAATTCATTTACCCTTTCAACTAGTGATGTCACCATCTCATGGTACATGCTTGGAAGGCATTTTGAGAAGGAAAAAAGTTTTGTCTATTGCTGGGTGTTTCGGGATTTGGGTTTGCGTGATGAGATGTTGATATTAATCTAAATTTAGTTTGGTGATAACCTTGAAGCTTGAGGTATGTTGTAGTGGATCTTAAGATACATTAATGAGTACTAATTAATATACATTTTACATAAGATAGGGTCAGTTTGGGCTGTAGATGGTGTTTCCTAAGCCCATCCCTCATGTTAGCAGGCCTAGAATTTTTGGCCCAATTGAGCCTGTAGACTTTACGGGTGGAAAAATCCCTCAATTTGTGGATTTAGGAGGATTAGGTTTGGTACCCTCATCAAATATAATGGCTAGATTGACAGCCCTAAACACGATACATCCTAGCTTTAGTTGATTTTTAATTTACCAATGTCGTCCTCAAGATAAGGTTTGTGTGTTGGCAAGGGTTGGAGAAAATGTTTCAAGTGTAATATTTATGAAAGAAATTACCCTATAAGTTAGAAATAAAATGAATGTCAAATAAATAATAAAAATGTGTTTGTGTGTGTGAGAGATATAGAGGACCTGAAAATGGTGCTTACAGTTGTCAACAACACGAAATGCTAGTGGTGGTGACTAAAATTGAAAAAGATGTGTTGAGAATTCCTGATTTGACTTGACATAAAGTGATTAGTAATGAAAATTAAAGAGATCATGATAGTTTTACCAAACAATAAAAATGCAATCAACCGAATCTTGTTTTAACACATTGGTGTTCTGACAAGACTTTGGGGAGGTTTGGTATCTTATTGTACTCCCGAAAACATAATCAAAAAATTGCATTTGGCAAAACCTTCATAGAACTATTTCTTGAGGAAAAAAATGAAAACGTTCCCAATAAACACTTTATGATAGGTGTATTTACAAATGAAACTTGTTTCATATATCTCTTGAACGTCTTCCTCTCTACCTAAATCCTTCTTCTCCTACTGCAAGAGCACCACCACCATGACTGCCCCTTGCCATCGCCACCCCTATTACTAGAGTTGTCAACGGGTCGGAGGACCGGATCTCCCTAGATCCGATTAAGAATCCAACGGATCCGAATCTGATCCGAGATCCCCCGGATCATGAATTAATCAATCCGAATCAATTATATTTTTAAAATCCAAGTCCGATCCGATCTGATTAAGGTTAATTTTTTTAAAAAAAACTTTATTTTAATAATATAAAAATCTAATAGTGCCGTAATTAACTCTAATTAATGTTAATTTTTTCACATGATGACTTTTGTAAGGGGTATATTGTGTACTTTCCTTCTCATCTAACTTTTTTTTTTAAAAAAACAAGAAGACAAAATAATGTGGTAGCTTTTTGTGAGGTCCATCACTTTTTTTTGCCTTCTTTTTTTCTGCCCTCTTGTTCAAAAAAGAGAAAATTGATGAGAAGAAAAATAGATCTAACATTACTTCTTTATAGTTGTTTTGGTTGTAACTTCTGTCAAACATATGTTTTGAATTCCAAAATATTGAGTTGAAAAACATTTCCTATAGTGATGTCAAATACCCCTAGCTTTTTTTTTTTTTTTGTAAAAAAGTAGATATCTATTGCAGGAACACCCGAGTAATTGCAGATGGGTTTGGAGGCGCTCTAACGCAAAGACCGGCCTGGGAGTTTACAACACCCAACACTGGGCCATTACAAATACGTTCATTCAGAGCGAGCTAGGCCACATTGTGGGCTGCCGTGCTCACTAAACAGGGGGCAAAAAGAATCGATACCCCATTGCGACGTTGCCACAGACACTTGATGTCTTCCACTATTGTATAAATTTCCCAGTGGGCTTCAGTAGTCCTCCCATTGAGAATGTCCACAATTTCTTTGGAGTCGGATTCTATGATAACGTTCTCCCAATTATGATTCTTAGAGATTTTGAAACTCATTCGAAGAGCTTCAGCTTCAGCAATTCTGCTAGTTCCCTCGTTGAGGGCTTTGGATTTGGTAAGCAGAAAACAACTCAAATGGTTACGAACCACAACACCTGCACCTACTGCCAAATTGGATGGAAGGGCCGCACCGTCCATGTTTATTTTCAACCACCCTACCGTGGGAGGAATCCACTTATGGAGGCCTTGAGTTTGGGCTGTTTCACACCAAGAGGGACCCAGTTGGCACCCAAACTCCTGACAAAAGGAAGCCGCCTTACGGATTACAGCACTTGGGTCGGGGGACACTCCCTTGAAACAAACCTCATTTTGATGATACCAGATCCACCAGAGATATGTGCTAAGAGTCACAGCCAGGTTCCTATTGCCGGTGCAAAAATCAAGATGAGTAGCCCATCGGTTCCACCACTTGAGGAAGGGAAGCGAACTTGTGTTAGCAAACTGGAGGGACAGAGAAGAGCCGAACCAGATGCATCACGAGCAAGGCCAATCTAAAAATAGGTGAATGGTGGTTTCCATAGCCGAATGATAAAAGGAGCAACTATACTCAACTGGTATATTTCTCCTCCGAAAGTTTCAGCGACTGTAAGAGAGTTATGACATAACCTCCAGAGAAAGATTTGAACTTTGGGGGTAACTGGAATTTTCCACAAAACCCGCTAGCAGGTATCATTCGGGGTTGAGACACCATGGCTAGATGAGGGCCGCTTTGACTCTATCACTTGATTGGCAAGATGGGTAGCTGAACTCACTTTAAACATGCCAGACTTAACGAAATGTCAAATTAACTTGTTTGGGCTCTCGAGATGACTTATGAGAATTCTTTGAATTTCAAAAACATTAGTTGGGGGCCATGTGTTCGCGAGGTTCCTAAGGTCCCAGGTTCCTTGATTCTAATTAATGAAGGAAGAAACACGAGTGTCCCCCAAAGTAACCTCTGGTATTGTATAAGGCTTAAAGCACGGTATAGTGGGGACCCAAGGATCAAGGCCTGCCCTGACCTGGGATCCCGAACTAATCTGCCACCGAAGACCTTTCTCAAGGATCTCTCTACCAGCAATCATGCTTCTCCACGCCCAGGTTGGCTTACTACCCAACTTTGCTTCCAAGAAAGTTTTGGTTGGGAAGTAAAGAGCCTAAAACGTTTTGGCCCAAATGGATGAATGATTTTTTAACAATCTCCAGCCTTGCTTGGCTAGTAGCCCAGGATTAAAAGCCTCTAGATCTAGGAGGCCCAGACCCCCTATCTCCTTTGGAATGACGACTCCATCGAAGCTAGTGAACCTTATTCTCTTGGCTACTACTCCACCAGAAATGAATTGTGGCCGAGGTCAAATCAGAAAGTCATTTCTTTGGCATCTTGAAACAGTTCATTGTGTAGGCTGGCATTGTTTGGATGACTGTTTGGATCATAATACCACGCCCCGATTATAACAAAAGGGAGCTTTTCCATCCTTGCATTCGAGAGAGAATCCATTGCTTTACAGCCTCAAAATTCTTCACTTTTGACCCCCCAAACTCCGCTGGTAAACCCAGATATTTCTCGAGAGGAGTAAGTTTGAGGATGTGGAGGGCCCCCACAAAAAATGCCTAAACTGTTTGGGAGTTCGCTGGCTAAAAGAGATGCTGGATTTGGAGTGATTAATTTGTTGTCTCGAGGTTGTGCCATACCGGGAGAGAATCCCATTGAGGTGATCCGTCTCGCCCATGTTTGCTTTTAGGAACACTAAGCAATCATCCGCAAAGAAAAGATGAGAGATGATGGGTGCTCCCCAGGCCACCTGAATACCACTCAGACTCCCTTCAAGAACTGCTGTGTTGAGGAGACTGGAGAGGCTTTCCATACATATCAAAAACAAGTATAGAGATAGAGGGTCGCCCTGTCAAAAGCCTCTCGACGGGGTGATGTAGCCTTTTGGGTCACCATTTACCAACACCGAGTGTTGCCCAAGGATTGGATCCTAGAGGGGGGTGAATAAGGTCTATGACAACTTAAAATTCTTTCTACTTCCCTAAACGGAATTTTAACTTAAACAAGTTATAGGGAATAGAAACTTATGCAATTCTATTTAATCAATTCAAACAAGAATATAAAGAGAAGAGTTAGAGAGAATGCAAACACGTTGACACACGATGTTGTTCACGAGGTTCGGCAACCTGCTTATGTTCCCGCCTCAAGCTATACCTGCTAAAGGATTCACCACGATTTATTCTCAATCGCCGATCTTCTTCCGAGTGAAGATCAAACCTTACTAAGGAACAATCCTCCCTAGATTTAGTCCACTTTTCGGATAGTGACCAGACCTTCCTAATCTCATTCCGGGCAGAGATCAAACCTTACAAAGCTTCCAGCTTCACTGACAAGAGTCCCTTGGACCTCTTGATTTCAATACACTCTTGATAGAAGATGTTTAAAATCTGATTATACTCCTTAGATGAGCTGATAAAGACTTTAACACTCTCTATAAAATCTCCCAAAAATTGGAGTTGAATAGCTCAAAAACTAGGATTTGAGATTTCTAGGTTGAACTCGATGGATTTGGAAATCTAAGTTTTAAGTGAATGATTTGATTAATTGAAGTATTAAAGTTGTTTTTCATTCATAATTCATTCCTATTTATAGCCCTTGCAAAAATATGGCCGTTGGAAGAACATTGGATTCCAAACTAGTCGTTTAAAATATAGTCGTTACAGACATTTTTTTGGTTTTTCGCAAGCACTCGTTGATAAGTGCACAACTGCACTTCCCAATCGTTGCCGAGTCAGATGATAAAAAATAAATAGTAGCTTCTGCTACTTCACTCATCGACGAGTATGAGTTGCTCAAACCCACTTGTCGATGAGTCTTCTGATTTCTTTCAGAAAACTCATCTTTGTTTAACCAATATGATGTGCATGATTGCCTTGATCTTATACCTTATCTTTAACAAGATATTTATCATGTTTTAGGTCCTTAGATTGATATTCACTGGGTCTTAAGGTACATATGATCAATCTAAGTATGGAGCAATTCAACTGACCAAACTTTAGGGACTTCTTACATAAGTCCTAGACTCTTAAATAAAATAATTAAACTTTTTTCAAGTCTTCATTCTTCTAGTTTTGATCTTGAATTGATTTTATCTTAAGCTTCATGATCCGATCTTCAATCTTCTTTGATGATCCGACTTGCACTTTGGGATTTGATATGATCTTTGATCGGTGCTAATTGTTACACTTTTAAGCACCTCAAACTAAACTTGTTAGTTCCTTAGAGTTCTATTTTAAAATGTTTTACAGTACTTGGTTGTTTTTGTCATTTTTAGGTTCATGTGAGGAAAAGAATATAAAATGGAAGATTATAGATGCTTCAAAGATTTATAAGAATCTCAGAAAGAAGAAGTGCAAAAGAAAGAAGAATAAAAGAGAGGAAAATCACGGAAATCTACCTTGACAGATCGATTAGACAAAATTGCCTTTCTATTAATAGAGGAGTATTTTGATCATTTTTCTTTATCCAAAATTTATAAAACTTTTAGGGTAGATTCTAGATGACCTAAAGTAGCTATGTTTCAAATTTTAGGTCAATCCGATGAGAATGAGCTCTTTAGAATTATTCAAAGTTCAGTGGTAAAATTGTAAATAGAGTGAATAGTAACCATGTGAATAGTATTTTTAACACTTTCCAACTCTATTATTGCCTACATAAGTGAGAGTTTGATCCTCATTCAACCCTAAGAAAGTTTAGAGAGAGAAAAAGAAGAGTTTGACCTCAATTAGGATTTCTAAATTAATAAGGATTCTCTTTCTCTATAAATAAGAGAGTCCTTGGCCATCACTATGTAGAGATTTTGAGATTTGAAGAAGAGAAGCTCTGGAGATCAAGGAAACCAAAATGATGAGTTCTTTGTTTTTCTCTATGAAGATGGTGTGCTCTCCCTCGCGATGAACTAACTTTCCATTCTAGGGTTTTGATCAAACCCTAGCCAAGTAACTGTGTCGTTCATTGTTTTATTTAGATTTCTTATTTGTATGACATTGATTGCATAATGAGAGGGTTGTTTTAACAACTAAATTTATTGGATTTAAATTTGATTTCAATGAAATTTCTATCATTGTCTTAGGTGTTAGGAAATTGGAATTGAACTAACTTGTGTTAATTTTCGGTAGAATTTTAATATAAGTTTTATGCAATGGTTTTAATAGTTGAAGAGAATAAATCTAAAGATATTTTATGCTAAGGGAAGACGAGTGATCATAATACCTTAGTTTAATGTATATCACTCGTGCCAACCAAAAAATATGATATGTCTGGGATTTAATCTTTTGTATTTTTCTTGATCAGTTGAGAGGGGACATGTCGTCACTCTCACTGTAATGTTTGCAAATCGAGGGTCTTAATAAAATCAAAGTAAGATTAATTATGAAACTAGTGGTGGATTCAAACACCCTAGATCTTCTCCAACCGATATATAACCACAAGATCTTAGTAATTAGGTTAAATAAAATATGATAGTTTAATTAGTTTAAAATCAATTAATCTTGTTACTCATTAGTTTATAATTAATTTTGATAAAAGACAATGAAATCAGCGCAGTCCTCAGATGTTCGACACCCTTACTAGTACTATTCTATGAAATTATTACTATAAGGAATAATTAAAATTGCGTAACGACCAATCTTTAATATCTTTAATGTGATCAAATGGCTTGACTTGACTTTTGTGATGAATCTTCTTCATAGATGGAGCATTTTTCATGCTTTGTCATTGAATAACTTGCTAATGCTCTTAGTAGAATGTTTTTCAATATAAACTCAAGAGAGACATTAGTAACATAAATCTCATTCTATTATTGTATTATCATCAAAATCAATATGGAGATCTAAGGTGAAAACCTATAGGCTGACACGGAGTACGTGACTGACACATTACTTCACAAGATGAGTCCATTTCTCACAAAACCCTAGTTCATCCATCATATTAAAAAGAAAAGTCCAATCAACTCTATCGTAAGCTTTACTTATGTCCAATTTTACGGCCATAACTGGATCCCGCTTCTTACTGGCTTTGAAATAATGGCCAATTTCATGAGCCATCAATATATTATCGGAAATCAGGTGCTCCCGGAGGAAGGCTGACTATGATCTCCTGAAGACATTCGCAGAGCCGGTTAGCTAGAACTTTTGAAATCACCTTATATACTACATTGCAAAGACTTATAGGTAATCACATAAGCCCATTAACCGTGGTTATCCCCCAACCCTAAACCCTAGTCAAACTTAGGTAAAACCCTAAACCTTAGTCAAACCTAGGTAAAACCCTAAACCCTAGACTAACCCTAGGTAAAAGACAAGCCCTAGCATCCAAA
Organism: Tetracentron sinense; assembly: GCA_015143295.1. Taxonomy (NCBI): domain Eukaryota; kingdom Viridiplantae; phylum Streptophyta; class Magnoliopsida; order Trochodendrales; family Trochodendraceae; genus Tetracentron; species Tetracentron sinense. Next base: position 19,563,722 of record CM026572.1, on the reverse strand, counting down.
GCCCTAAGGGCCCAAGGCCCATCTCAAGCCCTAGAACCCCCTAAAACCATCTCAGAACCTCTGTGGGCCCAAACAGGGCCCACAATACCCTAAGGACCGTTGGTGTGCGGCCCACAATTCAAAAATTCAATAATGGCGGTAAAAAATTTACCGCCATTATCAAAATATGGCAATGCTACAGTGTCTTTCGGCTTAAGTGTGTGGGGGTTTAGCCATTTTTGGCAAAAATCCTAAATGGCGGTAATTATATTACTGCAATTCCCATATTGCACTAAGCTGGGAATGGCGGTAATATAATTACCACCATTACCTGAGTTTCTATCTGTAGCATACAACACCCCTCCTGGCCATCTTGACTCACTTCCAGCTTGTCCCCCATGCCTGTGGTAATGCCCAGAACACCCTTGGGTCGTCCCTTCATTCCTATAAATCCCCCTTAATCCCATGGATTCAACACTCTTTCATTTTCCATACCAAGCCCCTCTCCAAACACGGTTAGCTCATATCCCTAGTCTTTCAGCCACTAACCCTCTACCTGAGGTGATCCCAAACTTCCCAGAAGCTCTCCTAGGCTTGCCCCAGGCATCCCTCAATGTGTGACAGCCCCCACCACCTTGCTCGGCACCTTGCCGTAGCTCAGCCGAAGGGTAGGACCCCCTGCCCTTTTTTTTTTTTTTTCTGTTCTCAAATGTTGTAAGGCCCCTGGTCCTACTCCAAGGGCTACTTATATTCTTGTTCTTACATTTCTTGCACTGTACAACTAAGGATAGGGGTCCCCCTGCCTCCGTCGTAGGCATAGGGGAACCCCTTGTGGTGTTTAGCTCGGGTATAATGCCCCCATTATCATAGTTAATTCCCTATAAGTTTTAAGGGTTCCTCAGGCCATGAGGAAACTTTTGGAACAGTTCTGGTCCTATCCAAGGGGGAGCACAGTCAATTTCCGGACAAAACCAATAATGACGGTAGAATAATTACCACAATTATTGGCTCTTTTATTCTCAACCTTTGTAACCATGGTCAATATGGGCCCTGGTCTAATCCAGGGCCATAGTTAGGACCCCCAGACCTTCCTATACTTGACCTGGTCTTTCTACACCCAACCCTTGACCTTAACCATGGCTACAGTGGCTTCAAACTCCAGTTAGCTTAATGGCGGTAGACTATCTACCGCCATTATAGTCTTCCAAACTCAACACCTTTGGCCCACTGTGGGGCCCACTACAGACCTCTTCCTGGACCCTCCAAAGGCCCAAACTCTTTCCTGGACTTCATACTTCACCCATGTGGGTTTAAAACCCCTTAAGGTCACCCCTAACCTGAGTTACAGGCTTGCAAACTAGGGTTAAAAGTGTCACTGTAATGGCGGTAACCCCATTACCGCCATTACTGACTTTTTAATTTCTGGGCTTTGCACAGAGCCCAGACCTAGTAGGAGGCCATTGTAGGCCCTGCAATACCCTCTGGCCCCCACCTAGACCTTCCTGGACCCTTAACCATGGTTAAACCAACCATTGGTTAACTTTTAACCATGGTTAAGCTCCCTTGACCATAAAAAATTTGAAAAAATACTGAAGAAATCAGAAATATTCTGAGGAGACCAAAATGATCTGTTGTGACAATTTTTTACCTTAGTTAGCATCCCTAACCATGGTAACCTTACCCATTTAACCATGGTTAAACAATTCCTAACCCATAAAATTTTTTGAAAAATCTCAAAAACATTCAAAAAATCCAAAAAGACCAAAAATGTTATTTTTGAACCTTTTCACCATGGTTAACAGCCCTAACCATGGTTAACCATGCTTTTAACCCCAGTTAGCAACTCTAACCCTTGGTTAACACCCTTTGGCCTACCGGGCCCAATCTCAACCTACTAGGCTTGACCATACCTACCTTTAACTGTGGTTAGTAATCCTAAGCATGGTTAGTTTGACCTAACCCCGATTAGCAATCCTAACCGTAGTCAAACTTTGTCTTAGTTTACCGGGCTTCTCTCTTGGTCTACAGGGCCTAAACGCTAGTCTACGGAACTTAACTCTTGGCCTACCGGGTCTAATACCTTGCACTTTGACCAACCTCGGTCAACTTAACCCTAGTCTACTAGACTAGTCTGTTAGCTACCCTTGGTGCATACACACACACACCCCTTAGTCTTGGCATGGGCTCATGCGCCAGAACTACGCTTGGCCTGATCTCACCCCAATGTGAGTACGTAGGCAACCCAACCCGGGTTCGACCTTAGTTTAGCTTTTCTTTCTTAGATTAGTGTTATTTTAAGCACTTAGACATTTTAGCAAACTTTGATATTAATTGGCTTAAACCTAGGGAATAGGGAACCATTGAAAAATAGAAGTCTTGGGGTGCCTAACACCTTACTCGGACTTAATTGAACCTCTTACCCTAATCTCAAATCGTAGACTAAGACCTTATCCAAATCCCGGGGACTTATCCCTTCTGAATGACTAGGTGGCGACTCTAATCCCGTGAGATCTAATCAGGGTTTTCAAAACCTGTGCTTACAATAATCGCCTAGGTTCAGTAATTGGATCCTGGATTTCTGCCTCCAAAATGTTTCTTCTTGTTTAAAAGTGGAGTCCAATTCGATCGTAAGAGCCTGCTTCAGTTGATCTTTCTTCCCGTCTAGGTCCCTTTGTTGGACAGCCGCTATTTGATGCTTGAGGTTCTTTATACGCGTGTGTATATTGCCAAAAGTGTGCTTGTTTCAAAGATTCAGATGTTGACGACAAGAGTTTATCCGTTGGCAAAACTGATACATAGTAGATTCGTGGGAAAGAGTATCTCATGCATATTTGATAATATCACAACGATTTAGATGATGTTCCCACATCTCTTGGTACCGAAACCTCCGTCAGCGATGTTGACCTTGCAAATTGAGGCCTAGAAGGATAGGGCTATGGTCTGAACTAATAGCCGGAAGCACCTTGACTACCACATTTGGAAAAAAATGACTTCATTGAGGGTTGCCCAGGGCTCGATCCAGACGAGCTACGATAAAATGGGGATGCTGTCTCTTGTTCGACCAGCTGTAAAAAGGTCTATGAGACCCTAAGTCAATGAGGTTAGAGGATGATACCATGGTTTGGAAAGTATGACAATGAGATAAAAGAGGAGGGTTACCTCCAATATTTTCTGCAGGATTAGAGATTTTATTGAAATCACCCATACATGCCCATGGCCAAAGGATGTGTTGACCTTTTAAGGAGATCGATCTCCATAACTCTTGATGTTTCTGATTATCATTTAGTCTATAGGTAAAGGATCCAGTCCATTCCACATGGGTTTGATGATCTACGACTAGAGCCTCGATCATGTGGGTGTCTGCCGATGAGATGTGAAGGCTTATGACATTGGTCCACATAATAGCCAACCCCCCTGAAAGCCCCTTAGGCTCTACAGTATAAGCGTTATCCATTTTCAGCTGACGAGCAACTTGAGTAATCTTTTCCCTTTTATTCTTTGTTTCCATCAAGAACACTAACATGGGCTAGAAGTGAAAGACAATCCTTCAAGAGATGAACTGTCTGGGTCCGCCCAACCCCTGACTGTTCCAAGCCAAGGCGATCATTGGGACAGGGATGACTGCTTCGTGGCAGCCATCCCGGACTTTAATGGTGAAACGCTTTTTCCTAAGTAATAACGTTGGGGCCATGCTTGTTTCCGAGATTGCTTTGGGTGGCCAAATGTGTGGAAGAAGGAAGGTGGTGTATTCAAACTGAGATTTGGATTAGGGAGTGAGATAACGGGGTGGCCCAAGTCTATAGGAAAGGGGGTGGGCTCTGCTATGGAAACAGAAAAATCATTTTCTTGGGCTTGGGATAGTGTTTCTGGATTGGATTGGTAGGCCTTGGGATTGTTTGATAAGTGAGAAAAAAGGCTCAGGTTTGTTATGTCTGCAGCACGATGGTTCGGGCACGGAATTCAGGTATTTGGATAAGGGTGGGTCTCACATACGACTCGGTTTTTGGGGTGTGATGGGGGAATCCTGTCCCCATCAGGGAGTTTTCGAACATTGCTGCCTGTAATCCGACCCTCAATAATGGGGGTAGCAGAGGTTAGGCTATTTGGAGGATCGCTGATCATCAGGAGGTCCATCTTCTGTGCAGGAATCACGTCCTCTGCGACACTATATAGTTTGTCCCCTTATTGTACAATCCAGTTGTGTGCCAGGTGTCCTCGTTGGTTGGGACGAGGAATCTTCATCCAGGCTTTGTCAAGATAGGGTGTCGGGTGTCGGAAACGATCCGCCATGGCCTGTAACTTGGTCTGAGTAGAAACATGTAGGATTTCTGTAGGAGGTCGAGAAAACAGCCATGTTTGGAAGTGAAACAAATCGGCCCGTAGCCAAGCATTGAAGAGTTGAATGCTCTCTTGTTTGACCTGGTTCTGGCCTTCGGTGGAACTATCACAGTGTTTATTATCACGCCTCACACAGCCGTAGAGATAACAACAAGAGGGGAGGCGCTCATAAGTTGGGGGAAAAGGGACAAAGGGGAAGGAACTCAACATTACATATGGTCGGAGAGGCCAGTGAACGTCGGTGAGACTACGAAGATGCATGTATTGCATCTTTCCTAGAGCTTGACTAGGTATATCAATGTCTTCCAACTCTCCCAATCTAGTGGTCACAATTTTTGCAACGTCTTCAGTGTGGTACTCCGGTGGGAGTCCATGAACCTGGACCCATAGTGGAAGGGTGTACAACACCAAGTCGGCAACAAAGATGTTTGGATGCCACTTTATCATCAATAGGGGTAGCCGTTGAAACACCAAGGTTGGTGGTTGAACACTCGGCTCAACTTGGTTGCCGAGGAAAATTGAAATAGGACGAAGCCGTTGGTGAGGTCCACCACCGTAATTAGATTTTGGGAGTTCCAAGCTTGGATGATGGTACATTTAACTATGGTGGAGTTGAAAGGCTTGTCGGATAGAAATTTTTCAATGATGCTATACTAGTATTCGTTGAGCCCTACCGAAAGGGAGGAAGGGGTCATTTAGTTGAGTAAGGGTAAGTTTCCGGTTAACCTCCGCAACTTGAGATTCCGGACAAGCAGAGGATGAGGATAATGATTTTTGGACAGGTTCCATTTTGAGGTTTGTAACCCTTAAAACTGTAGAAGAAGGATGGAGAGAAGAAGGAGAAAAGGCCACGGTCAAAACAAACAAAAGAAAAGAAAACGAAAAAAGGATCCACAATTCGCCGGAGTAAAAGTATGGATCAGGAAAGCTGGCTACGATGAATGAAATTTAAAAGTCACCTATTATCTCACCATTGCGTTTATTAAATGCCCCTAGCTTACCTATTAGAAAGGTATACATCTTCTTGAATGCCTTATAAGAGGCATGTTTCATTTCTTTACAAAAAAAATAAAATTGAAAAGATGAAATGTGTGGTTGCCAAGTGGAACATGTGTATCATACTAAGCGTGTCAAATAGAAGTGTGAGGTGGCGATAAACGTGAAGCCTTTCGGACATGGATCTCACTTATGCACTTTTTTTTAGTGTCTCACTTATGCACTTTTTTAGTGTCTTCTTCTCACAATGCTTTATCCCAAGCATTTGCAGACGAGGCCTATTTTGTCATTCAAAGTCACATTTTCAGTAAAAGTATACGTTACCAAATCTATTTTCACTATAGCTTTTCCTTTATCCTTCACCTTGTGCCAATCTGTTCATTTTCAGTTCATTTTCAATAGCTTTTCCTTTATCCGTCATCATTGAGTTATCATATTGGATCTACTCCTATATTTCTTTCCTTTATACTGATCAGAATGCGTTGATCACATAACTTTTCAAAAACGTATCTCCATGTATAATTAGATTAATATATTTTCACTTTAATTTAAATAATAATCTCATTGTCATTGATCTTAGAGTCGTGCTAGCCTTACAAACATTGTTTTCAATCAAAAATCAATACTTATTCTTTTTACTTTTAATGGTGTTGGTTTTTGGCCGAAAGAGACTACCATTAGGGCTTGTTCACAGTTTCATATTTAAGTATAGCATCACTCTTATTGGAGTTGTTACTAAATTTGCATCACATATTATTTTAGCTTACATGTGAAGTGACCCTCTAATTTTGTATGTACCCCATCTTTTGCCTACGATGTGTCACGTGACCTTGTAAAATCAAACAGCTCTAATACACTTTGGATCCTCTACAGTAGATGCTGGAGTAAAATCCTCAGCATCGACACTGAAGTGACACATACCAATGGCATTTCGATGATGAAAACCAACGAGAAGAATTTCTTTGCCCTTTCCCTTCACTTTTATTACCAAAATGTCCCAAGAAAGATATGGATTCACATATAATAATTCCAAATTTGAAAAAAAAATCTACTGCAAATAGACTAAGGTGACCCGCCGGCACAGGCAAGCTTCCCTAAGTCCTAACCAGAGGGTTCCAAAGCCAACGCAACCTCTCTCTCTCTACCCTTAGGTGCCCCTCTTCGAAGAGAGAGAGAGAGAGTAAAAAAAAAAAAAAACAAGAGATAGAGAGAGAGAGAAGAGGGTTTCTCTCTCTTCCTCTCCGTCCCGGTCGAGGCCTTAATTTTCCCAGTCTCCTTTCAAAACCCTAATTTTCTCTGTAATCTCCGTTCTTCTTCTTCTTCTTCTTCTCTGCGAATCTTGAATTTCTATATTTCTCTATCTGTTCAACCATTAAAAAAAAATCTCACTTTTGGCTTGCTATTGTCTGAAAACCCTAATCTGTTCGTCACTGACTAGTTCTTCACCTGTAATCTAGGTTTTTTTTTTTTTTTTTTTTTTTGGGTTTCTGTTCATAATATGTCGATGTTGTGGGGAGGAGATTGAGATTTTATGCTATAAATAAAGGTGTGGGGTCGAGGAAAGGAAAGGGAAGAACATGTATAGAGATCGAGGCGGAGTCGGATCGAAATCGGAGATCGGTCCTCTCGATCGTAAGCGGATCAATGATGCTTTAGATAAACACCTGGAGAAGTCGTCGCCGTCGACGTCGAAGGGATTGAACGGCAAGGAAAAGGGCAGATTATCCGTTCCGTCCACTTCCGCCGGCAAGCCACCACCTGATCACAGGGACACTCGTTCAGCTTCTCTCTCCAAGAATAAATGCTCTGACGGTTAGTTTTTATCTGTTTTATTTCCCTGATTCTGATTCTGTTGCTTTACCTTTTCTTTTCCTTTTTCATTTTGGTTTGCCCCACCCCGAAGTTCAGTTTTTTTTGGTGCAATGGGATGTATCCGGTGCTGGATTTGTGCTGTTCATGAGTTCTGGAGGTTGGATTGTGAGCAAGTTTGTGATTTGCAATCTGGGTTGTCTGAATTTTGTTTTTAGTTTTCAGTTTTTGACTTAGATTTTAGTAAAACTGGTTTGATTTTAGGTTTTGATTAAACTTGTATGGGAAACATTTAGAATATGGGCTGTAGACAACGGATATATTAGATGCTATCGACCACCTTAGGTAAGTTTTTACATTTTTTTCTTTCTGGAATTGGTGACACTTGTCTTTTCTGAGGAATTTGGAGTGACGAGGGTTGTGAATAACGTCAAATATTCCTCATTGGTCACATTTATCTTTCACCACTGCTATGCCTAATGCCTAAAAACTCTGCTGGTTGAAGTTAGAAGTGCAGATGTAAAGTACTAAACCATTTGATCTGTCTAATTTTGGGCTTGTGAATTACATCTAAGTGGGTGGTCTGAGAAGTTTTAGCAATGCTCATGTGTATGACTGTTTGCACAGTTACCAAGTCGGAGTTTGGAACTATTGGACTAAGAAAAACAGTAAAAAAGGGGCAAAATTGAGAAAAAAATAAAAAATGTCAATTAAGAGATGAATAAATAATAAATATGAATTTTAATTATGAAAACTTATAAAAATATATTTCATATATTAGATATTTATTCAGGATTTTTTTTAAAAGGTCGTGCATAATTTGCGTCTAATTCACAAAATTCACGACTTTATGAAAAAATCGCAATTTTTCAAAAGGTCGCGAATACTTTGTGAATTAATCATCTAAGGAAAAAAAGTTGCTACTTAATTCAAGACTTTGTGGAAAACATCGGAGAACTTTGTTACTATGTAAAGAAGTGCTGCAAAGAAAGTAATCTATGATTGAACTTGATAGTTATAAACATTGTCAGTTCAAATTTCTTTCAACCGTTATGATGGACATTCTAGGAATGATAGGAAACAATAATAAATGAGGCCATTCAATACATTGGAGATCTTGTGAGTATTTCTCAATATTGACACGATGACAATCTCACCTAATTATTTTAAATTTTATCGTCCATCTTTAGAAATTTTAAGTACTGCCTAGAACACATGACAACAGAAGACATGATATGGAAGGATATGTTAAAAGCCTACATCTTGTCATAAGACAATAATCACTTCTTGGGGAAAACTTTCAATCAGCAAGCATTTTTTTCAAGCAAGTTTTTTTTTTTTGAAGTAGACATAGTCCTTTTATAGTAACTTAAGGCCTTCAAACTGAATAACTTGTCTCTTAGTAGGAAGCTATGCAGTGTACGATATATTTATTAGATTATGTTGCTTATAATATTATACTATTTATCCCGAGAAGTGCTTATGATGCATGGGATTTTTCTCCTTTTCTTTTTGGTAAAGCGTAAGACTAAGGTGGTATTGCCTCTTTTCCATGACTAATGGAAGGGTTCATGTTGTCATTCACAATTCTAAGATCAACTCATATGTTTCTCTTACAGACAATTTCAGGTTTCAGATATTGCATGGATACCAACTACTGAATATTCTGATGAGTTCTGCCTTTTAGGCTAAAAGATTAGTTATTCTTCAAATGTAACTTTTAGTTCCCCACATGTAATAAGAAACCACACACTATCCTATCATTCTGCCACATGTCTTTTTTATGCATGTTATCACTCACTGCGAAAATTTCTGTAGATCATGCAGCACTGGTTGAGGGTCTGTTTGGTTTGTGTGGTTAGTTTTATGGACTTAATTGTTTCTGGCTCGTTTTTGTTCTGCTTTGACACTAGCTAGTTTTTGTTCTTTTGGCTATGGGTTCAAGTTGAGCTTTATTAATTACCAAAAACTCTTTTGGGTACACATCCTGGAATACAGGCCACCATTTTCATTGAATTGCTGTTGATGTTCTTGTTTTGCGTTAATTACAGAGGAGTCTGAAACAGACAGTGAAGAGTCAGATGTTAGTGGTTCTGATGGGGATGACACATCTTGGATCTCATGGTTTTGCAATCTGCGAGGGAATGAATTCTTCTGTGAAGTTGATGATGAGTACATCCAAGATGATTTTAACCTCTGCGGGTTAAGCAGTCAAGTTCCTTACTATGATTATGCACTTGATTTGATTTTGGATGTTGAATCCTCTCACGGTAAGCATTGTTCTTTCTTCAGGATGAATTGCTTTCTGCTACCTTATTGGCATCAAATTAGTGATATAAACTGAAATGGTTGCAGTATTACATACACACAGTTTGATGTTGGAAAAGTGGGATTATTCATGATTTTGTTAGTCATCTGATAAAAATTTGTCACTAGGAGAAAATTCAAAGAAGATGCCAAATAGGTAAAAATAAAAACAGTGGCAAGACATCGAACTTAATAATAGGTATGTGATTACACCAATAATGGTTAAACCAAGTTTATCAATACCGTGCAAGCCGGAAATAAAAATCTGAAACCGATACGTATTGGTTTGGTGAACCCCTATATGATATTTATATTAAGACATTATTTATACAAGGATTGATATGACTCGTCCGAAACCGATATGTAATGGTAAGACTCGTCTAATAAATATCGTTTTCGATAGGACTCGTTCAACACCTCACTCATAAAAGCTTGCTAATATAAATTTCTCCAATATGTATCGGTAAGACTTGGCTGATATATATCGGTTTCGAATGATACATTGATTTTATTTGCTTTACACATATCGTCATATACATATCAGTATCAGCGATACAAATATTTCGGTTGAAACCGCTAGTCCGTTATGTACCCAAAACCCATATTTTAATCCATTCCTTGCTATGGGCATAGGATCTAAGAAAAGAAGAATCTCTTTGGTTTCCTAAAAGTTTGGAATAAACAGCTAAGGGACTATTGTTAAAAAAAAATTTGATCGGTAATCAAGAGGGTATATTAATAAAAAAGAGCTACAAAACGAAGATAATAAAGTAGAGGAGTTTACAACAGCGTAAACTCTAGACAAGATGTTGCATCAGACTTCCAGGTCATGTTGCTGCGGAGGCCTAAAGGGAATACAAGTTTTGCGGGTCACCTAGCAGTCTAGCACAACCTTTGGTCTGAATTTGAAAACAGTTAAAAGACTTAAGACTACACTCGCACGTTAGAATAGGGGGTAGTCATTTGGAAGTCTGAATGTGTGAGGAAATCAAAAATTTTAGTGGAATTAGCCGAAATTGACAAGATGGAAGAATCTTTGTCCTCTACTGTTAAAAGTAGAAAAATAAGATCCAAACTGAAAGAGTACCAAAATCTGGTGGTAAATGAGGAGATTTTTTAGAGGCAAAATTCCAAAATGCGATGGCTCAAAGATGGGGCAAAACACCAAATTTTTCCATAAGATAATCAATGCTTGGAAGAGGGCCAACCACATCTCTAGATTGAAGGTGAGAGGGATTTTAGAGGATAGGGGAGGATATCTGAGGATGGGGATTATCAAGTTCTATGAGAACCTGTATAGGGAGAGGAACAATTATAGGCCAAAAATGGATGGTGTCACTTTTTATCACATATCTAAGGAGGATTGGGAGTTGGGACAAGCTCAAGAGGTTGTTCTAGGAGGAGGAAATTCTGGGCATTATTAAAGAAATGATTGGTGATAAAGCTCTAGGTGCAACGGCTTCGCTATTTCTTTCTATAAAAGGTCTTTGTCCATTCTTGGTGTTATTTCATAAATCAGGCTCCTTTGACAAGGTGTTGAATAGTACGTCCATTGCCTTAATTCCTAAGGTTGGAGAGGCCCAGGAGATCGAAGACTTCTGCCCTATTAGTCTGGTGAGTGGTTTGTATAAAATTATGGCCAAAGTGTTAGTATGCTGCCTGAAGCTAGTGATGGGTTCAATTCTCTCTCTTCCGCAGGGTGCTTAAAAATGGTAAGGTGGGGATCCTTTTGTAAGGTGGGGATCCTTTAGTGAAGGCCTATGATCATGTGTGAATGAGGAGTTTCTTGGGTATTTTTTGAGGATGATGGGCTTTGGTCCAAAATGGAGGTCTGTAATGAGTCAGTCTTTTTCTTGATTATAGTTAATGGTTGCCCTGCTTGGTATTTCAAGAGTTCCCACGGCTTAAGGCAAGGTTATACTCTTTCCTCTTTATTATGGTGACTCAGAGATAGAGGCCTTGAGGCGCATGATCAGTAGAGCGGAGGAAGGGATCATTGAAGTTTTCTCTGTGGGTTGAGAAGATTTGTCGGTTTCCCATCTTTAGCTCGCAGGTGATACTTTGATTTTATGTAATGTGTTTTTTCGGCAAATTGGATATCTTAGGTGTCTTCTTAGATGTTTTGAGGTTATTTATGATCTTAGGATGGATTTTCACAAATGCGAGGTGTTCAGAGTAGGAGATGTTTTCAGCCTTGGGAACTAGCTGAGGGTGTTAGGGTGCAGAGTTGTTAGTTCCCTTCCTCATATCTAGGTTTGCCTTCAGGAGCTAAGTTCAAATCCAAATTGGCGTGGGAACTGGTAGTGGAGAGAGGGTTATGTAATATTTCCCTGGAATGTTGAAACTTGTCTTGTAGAACCCTATTTCTTGCATTGTGGCCAATTGTCATTAATTAAAAAAAGCCATTTGCTCCTCCACGCACACATATTGACTGTTTTCAAGTAGTCAGTTTTCTCTAAAAAGTAGATACAACCAAAGAATAATATATTTCTTTATATGGAACATTTCTGGTCATTTTTGTAGGGTGTCCATCCAGCATGTCATTTACAAAAATATGTCTTGATAGAACTTTTAGTACATGGTTTCTTAACTACATATAGTTCATTGTATTTTTAAGAAGTTTCTGCTCTGGTGCCACAGAAGCTGTTTTAAAGTATATTAGAATGTTGTAGGATATATTTGCATATTAATGCCAGCATACATACTCATTCAAATACAAAGTTCTTGCTTCTGATTAACATATGATAAGACTTTATATTTCAGCATTACAATTGCAAGAAGTAGCTGATTCAAAATGTGATCCATGGAGATCTAAAGTACTCTATTTTCATATGTACATTTCTCAACAGTGTTTTAGAGTTTAGACCACCTATGAATTGAAACAGCAGGCTCATAGGTCCAACCCCAGCAACCAACCACCCCCAGAACCATGACAGACAACAAGGATAAATATTAATTAATGTGTCGGCTAAAACACCTCCATTACCATTTTTATTATTTAATTTTGAGGGTTTTGCTCCCAAGTAAAATGGCAATATATCTCCTATCGCATGCTCCCAAGTGTAATGCTCATAAAACAGAAACCTTACTCGCATCATTTAATATGCTTAACCTAAAGCTCAGATCTCCTAAACAGGTCCAATTGGGATCGTATTGACCAATAGTGCTGTGTTAGTTTTTCATGATCAAGATATGGTAGACTGCAACTGATTTAGCTCGAGATTGCATGTTGAGTTAAGGTCAACTTATCATTTACTTTAAAGACCCAAGGAGTCAAAAGATACTTACAGTTGGTGCTTTTGAGCTAAACCCGGAATATTCACACTGATTGTTAACATTTTATGATATTTCAATACCTTTCATGTTTCACCCTTCTGTTCTTGAATTGGATTTCCAATATATGGCCCCCAAAATTGTGATGAAAAATACTGATAAAAGAGAGAAAAAATCGTGATGAAAAATGCTAACCCACAAAAAAAAGGGAAAACAGCAAAGATGACGAGAGTTTTGTATAAATGTATTGCTGTGTTATTAAGTTTTTTGATTTAAGTTCTTTCCTTTCTAAGATCATGTGTGTGTGTTCGATGGCGAAGAAAACAATGAAGGAGATGAACTTGTTATTTTTCACAAGAGCAAATAAGACATGAGGGTTAGTTTTAGGGACATACATAGTCATGTTTAAAGACAATATTTTGCGCATGTTGGAAAGAATACCAGTTAAGCACATAAGTGAAAAAATTTCTGAATGGAAAAAAAAACTTCGGTTCACTTATTACTTAGGGGGTAAAACCTCCACAGCTAAAATATTTAGACATTGGATTAGACTTTCACTAAACAGTATAAAGTTTGAATTAGCTCTTAAATTTGAAGGTTAAGCAAACAAGCTCTAATTTTTAGAGTTAGCCAACACTCCCTTATTCCTTTGACCTAGGAGATCTTATAAGCGGGGCTTGCTGATTGGTGGGTTTTGTTTTACCCTAATTTATGGCATGGTGATTACATGTCATGGTCAAATCATTTGAATGCCATTTATACATTAAACTGAAATGGCATATTCAGATTAGGAACCCATTTTGGGTTGTCTGGGTAAAATAGATTTTCAAAATTCATGCTAGGGTTCCTCGTATATGAAACACATTCACACTCAAATATATGTATCAATAGCTTAGATGGGGAAATAGGATGCATTAAAATTTTGTCCTAACAAAAATGGTGGTGTTTATCGAGCACAGAGACATGCCACTTGACATTCTTATCACACTTCATATTGATCCTTAGCATGCTATACTTAGATTTGCGTGCTCATCTGGTTGCTGATTAAGTTCCTAACAGTGTAGTCAAAATGTCGCTTAGGCAACGCCTCACCTAGCCAGGACCCCTATCGCCTAGATCATGATCTAGGCGGGCACTCATTAATTCTTATATGATATTATATAATATAAAGAAAATAAATAAATTTTGGTCGCCTAGGCATTGCCTCACCTAGGGAACTCCCTATCGCCCAGGCGTTGCCTGGTCGCTTTGACTACACTGGTTCCTAAACGATTACAAGACCAGTGGTCTTTTCTCTCATTTTAATAAGTGACAAGTTTTAAGAAGTATGGATATATTTCAGACACAATTCATTAAGTTATATGATATACCTTTTCCAAAGAACTACAATGCAACAACTCCGATGTTGATCCAGTCGTTTTGCCTTTCGAGTTTCGTCACCTGGGATATTTACGGGTCTTTTCTTGCTTTGATTTTCTTGACTACACCTTCTTTACCCCTGAACTAGGCATATGAATCTTGATTGTTTGTGTATAGTCTAATTTCTCTTTTGGCTGGATCTTGCTAACGAGCAATTTGGGTTTGTATGGGCATGCACAGGTGATATGTTCACTGAGGAACAGAATGAATTGGTCGAATCGGCAGCAGAGATGCTGTATGGTCTGATTCATGTCCGATACATACTAACTAGCAAAGGAATGTCCGCAATGGTGAGATCTTGCTTTTATTCATTTCTCTAGTTGCTTATAAAGCTCTTTAGTACTGGACATTGGCTATGATTGTGCATTGGGAATCCTACAGTTAGACAAGTACAAGAACTACGACTTTGGGAGATGCCCAAGAGTTTACTGCTGTGGACAACCCTGCCTTCCAGTTGGTCAGTCAGACATTCCTCGGTCGAGTACCGTAAAAATCTACTGTCCTAAATGTGAAGATATTTACTACCCTCGATCCAAGTACCAAGGCAGTATCCTTTTGTTTAATTAAGCTTTACAAGCTCTTATGGTAATATTGCATGCATCCATTAGCTACTTCAACATTGCATTCTCACTAGTAATATTTATCTTGAACTAAATCTGTTTAACTGTTAATTTTCATGCATTTGTTGGTTAACTTTGCATGTAAGGATTCTTTGAAGTCCTTTGCTTTTAGATGCTGCATAGTATAAGGTGTTGGCGTGCTCGTAAATCTGCATGGAACTTCATTCTATCTAATCCGAATTTCATTGTATCTGCAAAATATAATAGTTATTCATCTGACAATGAGTTAGGTGCAAGGTATTAAACTTCGGTGTCGGTCGCTAAAGAAGTTGGCACGTTTTGTGAAAGTTTTAAAGAAGTCCAAGGAAATCATGTAAAACTAAGGAAACTTGGGAAACATTAGGGAAATGTTGGAAATAAGATGATATCATGATACTTTATGAATTGAATACTTAAGCATAAATAAACATCTAGAATCCATTACATAATGAAATGAAGGAATGTAGAGAATGAAATGTGTATGTTCATCATTAACTATTCACTGATATAAATATGTACGTCTAAGTAAATCATGTAAAAAGTAAAAACTAATGAAACTTAAGAAACATTAGGGAAATGTTGGAAATTTAAGATGATACTTTATGAATTGAATACTGAAAGCCTAAATACATATCTAGAATTTATTACATAACAAAATGCAAACATATAGAGTATCAAATGTGCATAGTTGTCAAGGCGACCAGGTGACTTGAGGCGACAAAATCCATGGACGCCTGAGTCGGTAGCCTGAGGCGTTCGAGGCGTCGCCTGATGAACTTTTTGTTGCAGAAAATTCCCCCTAATATGAGATCTATATATGATGCATTTTCTTTTATAAGAGATTCTACATTCATATAAATTACACAATTGTCAAGACGTACTTTTATAGACTATCGCTAGAGAACAGTTCTAAGAATAATAAAAGGGGATTTAAAGTATTGGAAAAAAATGGAATAAAAATTAAGTCTGCAATGACTACTGAAAGAGGGGAGAGAGATTGTGAGTGATAAAAAATAGACAGTCCAACATGAAAGAAAGAGAGGAGAGGAGGGAGAATATAAGACTGAATAAAAAACAGAAAATAGCTCGACAGTAAAATGTGACGCTTAACTGAGGAGAAAGAAGAGAGGGGGGAGAGGGAGATGTACCGTTTACTCTCATTTTTTCTTTCTATCGATTATGCTCAAGATAAGTAATATAAATAATATTGATAAGTAAAATATATAATTATAGGGCTTGCACTTATTTAAATTATGAAAGACTCCTTTAAAAATGAGTTTAAGAGAGTTTGGGGGGAGGGAGTTAGAAGAAATTTGGGGCATTTAAAGGCTCTTAATTTTTTATTGGGCCGCCTGAGCTAATTGTAATTTAACAACCATGGAAAAAAAACAAATGAGGACTAAATGATCCACCCATAAACAGAGGGAGAGAGACCATTTGGTCCCCCCATTGAGAGAGAACAAGTTAACATGATAGAAACATACTTGACACCGTTCGTCTTTTTTTTATTCTTCTATCTGCAAACTTTTTTTGTAAGACATACAAATACTAACATATTATATTGTAAAAGACATGAGAAGTATATAAAATAATATATTTTTTTGTTACCAAACAATTATATTCAAATAAAATAATTTTTTATATCCTTAAACAGTAATAATATTATATATATTAGATTTTTAATAATAACCGCCTGAGGCGGCCAGTCGCCTGAGCCCAACAGAGCGCCTGATCGCCTAGGCGACCGCCTGAGGCGACGCCTTTAACAACTATGCAAATGTGACTTCGAATTTGTTCATCATTAACTGTTCATTAACATAAAGATGTACTATTGTGTATAAGAGATACAAACATGCCCCCACACACATGTATGTATATAAAGAGAAAAATAACATAATTTACTATTATGGGCATGGGCTTATTATTGAAACTTTCAATCTGGATTTTTTTTTATATAATTTAATAGTTTTACAAAACAATATATAATTTATTTACATTAAAATATATTTGTAATTATTATTAAACCATTCGTATTCACGACAAATGACTTTGAATCCGAATATGATTAATCTTTTTATTATTTTTTTGCTTTTATATTTTTCTCAATTTTTTAATAGTGTACCATCATAAGGAAATTATACATGCTTTCTTTAGTGGTCTTAAGTTGATACAAGGGTAAAATAGTCTCATCTAATTTTTTTTGTGAAGCAAGGGTATATTACTAAATTGATATTTCACCTTAACCTAGAACTAAATGTGCGGGCCATTACTATTAGATGTCAAATGATTAAAGCAAAGAAAAAAGGTTTACATAAGAGATCTTTAAGAAGACAACACTTTTTTTTAATCTTTAAGACACACCTTGTTCTTTGGTCTCAGAAGAGGCTTGGATGATTTCTTCTCAAAGCAAACTTCACAAGTAGGTGAAATATTTCCTCAAATGTGTCGGGAAGTCTTGTGCTGTTTATACTACATAGGAGCTTCATTTCCCTTGCAACCGAAGTCAACATGTTTCAACCGAAACATGTTGATCTTTAATACCATGGTTAGGTGACCAATCGTCATAAAAGTGTTGCAGTCCAAATGAAATATTGACTCGCTTTGGGAACCAGTGACTTTCGGATCTTCTCAAGCACCCCCTGTCCACTAGAAGGATATGTAGGATGAAATGATGAAGAACTCTCCTTTTAGTCCTCTTTCTGTATCCAACGATCCTCCCATTTTTCAGAAATTTGAGATTCTTCCATCCTCTTGAGAATGGTTATGCATTCCTCAACCACTTAGTCTCTAATATTTCTTTGAAAAAATAAGGCACCAAACTGTCACACCTTCTCTTTCAAAATGATGATTTATCTTAAGTTCATTATGAGGAATAAGACTGTAGAGGCGAAGGCATAGCTCACTTAGCTGGCCAATCCCGCACCATCTACTTAGAATCTGATTCGTTTATTATTTCTTTCTGTACATCTGTGTAGGTCGAAGTAATTGCATGAGGACCCAATTTTGATTTGTGACTCCAAACTTGATCCCGGCAACCCTCTTAGAGAGTTAGGTCTTCCTTTCTGAACCATCAAACCTATTTACCAAGAAGAGCTCTATTCATGATCCGAGTCTTTTAAAGTTAACCCCACCTACTCCTTAGGAGTCAAGACGATTTGCAATTGACATTGGCACCTTGAATATCAACATAGTAGTATCGGTAGGTTGGCAAGGGTGCTTTTGATTAGTGTAAGTCAGCCTCCTAAAGAAAGATAAATCCTCTTCCATCTTGTAAGCCCTATTTGCATTCTCTCACTAATTGGGTTCGAATTGCTTTTTATTCAATCAAACGGCCCTGAGATGAATTTATAGGATATTTGCTAATTGGCAACGTAGATAGCTGCTGGCACAATCTTCAAATATGCCTTCCTGATCATTCCAATTAGTTTTTCTTCAAATTTATATGTAGACCAGAGACCACCTGGAAACATCTAAGAACAACCCTTAAATTTGAAGCTTGCCCCCTTGATGCACCAAAGAAGATAAGGTGGTTGTTAGTATTTAGAGCTTCTAAAGTATGCTCTGCAGACCTCTTAAGAAGACCAAGGAGGCGGATGAGATTCTAGCTCACTCAGCTTCTCCGCTTCCTACCGGAACCCATTCCCACCATCTAGTAGGAGGGAGCAACCTTTCATGATCATATGCTTTTTCAATGTCTGTTTTGTAAACAACTGTTCCTTTGTTTCCTTCACAAATTCTCGAAGCAGTGCTCTCATTGGCTATTAACACCCTATCTAATATGTTTCTTCCCTACACGTATGGCTTATCAACCTGAAAACTTTCAGCTCATCTGCCTCTTCTTTCTTTGAAATGAGTTGTTAAAGTTGCACCAGAGGCTTTCCCAACTAGGGTGAAATTTGTCAGGACCCTTCAAATCCCTTTGATTGTCTCATTCCATCCCTTATCAAAGTTTTGAGTACATTCAATTATATACTGAAAACGCGGCCTGCTCACATTAAAAAAAGAGCGATTTCCACCATACTTTAAATAATTTGCTTGAAATTTAGGTCCTCTAGGAGATGTGCTTATTGATCTAGACTTCGGATTGATGGAGAGCAAGAAGAAGATCCCATGGCAGGAAAACATGATTAAATGAATCTAATCATTGGATTAGACGGATTTGTTTTCTGAGCTCTTTCTTAGTTATTTCTGTTTTTTTTTTGGGCCATCCAAAAATAATTTGATTGGATGGGTGGTTAGTAGAACCATCCCTTCGGCATGAGGTCAGGGGCTGCACTGTGTGGCCCTCGGTTTAACTGCTGGATCAACTAGCATATAGCCTTGCGAGCAGTAAGGTGGGAAAAAAAATTCTTCTCACTGACTGCCAACTAGTAAATTGCATGCGTACATATGTAGGAAACTTTGTGAACACCTGATGTTTTGGAAAATTCATTTGTATGATTATCTGCTGGGCGGTTGGGAGACCCCATTTAATAGGCTCAGTAACAGATCCCTTAGATTAAAATGATAATTAGCATTCTCTTAGAAAGGAAGACATCATACAATTAGGGAGTGGTTAATTGCTTTTATATGATTGGGTTTTGACATTTGAGTTTCCTAAGTGGCACCCATCGAATGGCAGTTACCACAAGACTTGCACAGCACCCTACACTTCAGATATCTTCATTGTTAGTAGCTAACCCCACGACCCCACTCTCCCTCTCCCCCCCTCTCGTCTGCATAACATACAGTGAACTGTTGATGTTTTAGATTCACGTGAATTTGCAATGGAAAGATAGGCCTTGGATAATAAGCCAAAGCTCTGTTTGATTTTTTTGCTTTATACTGTATCATTTCAAAATTCCTTTGACTGTACCTAGACATTGATGGAGCTTATTTTGGAACCACGTTTCCTCACCTGTTTCTGATGACTTATGGGCATCTCAAACCACAAAAGGCGTCACAGAGCTATGTTCCAAGAATATTTGGCTTCAAGATCCACAAGCCATGATGAAGGAGTTGCAGCAGCAATTTGGGGCAAAAATTCCTATGTTCTATTGTTGGTGAATCTCTTCTTGCTTCTGTTGGAAAAGAATGGTTTTAACTATCCAATTAGAGTTCAGAAGTGCCCAAAGTATTGCAACTGGTTTCGCCTCCTTTACATATTGAGGAAAATGTTTGGAAAGTGATTTGACCTACCTGTTGAGCTATTATTTCTTTTCAATTTAGCTGTGTATCTAAGAGCGACTGTATGCTTTTTCTTGGTTGATAAGTGATTGAAGTGCCTTGTATTGGGTTCTTTAGTCTTGATTTTTTAAAAAAAAATTTGTTTGTACTATTGCTGCTGTAGTGTTAGAATCAATGCTATTGATTTAGATGGTCATCTTTGAGGAGGCATTGATTCTAACACTACAGCAGCAACTATCTACAAATGTACTAGGTTCATCCATCTGAATCCAATGGTTGATACAAATGCCCCCTCATATTAATGGTTAGAATCAATGCTATTGGAAATTCACCCATCTGAATCCAATTAGAGATCTTCTGTCTTTGATGCTATTGATTTCTTGCAACTTTGAATCAACCATTTAGATGTAAGACATCATGTCAATATAAAGCAGTAGATCTTCAAACCAGACCTTACAGAGGTTGTCTAATTTGATATATATAGAGAGATGGCAGTAGTGATGGCTTGTTAATTTCTTTCAATTGAGAAACTGGATTAATTTCCATACTTGTCTCTCTTAGGTTCTGCTCATCAATGAAACAGGTATTGTTCAATTTTTTTTTTTGCTCTACAGCCCAACCATAAGTAGTTTCTTAATCAAGTGCGCCATGTTTATGCGCGAGGTTAGAATCCTTGTGTGTATATGTTGTGGTTGTAGATTTTCCATTTGCTTGGTGCTGTATGTTGTCATACAGTTTTTGGTTAACATACATCTTTGATGAGCTGCCTTTTTTCTTCTTTGAATTGCTAGTTCTGGAATTAAGTTAAAGGTCCTTTGGTTTCAAATAAGTTTTCTGGGTGATAGGTTTAGCTTCCCAGCTGTAATGTTAAATGTATCAGTTATATTCCAACACCACTGCCTGCAATGCAAGCGGCCTGTGTTCAAAGCATTCCACAGAATCAAGGCTGCCTGAACCTGTGAGGCTATCTATGGTATGTTGGACATGCAAGTAATGGATCTCTTGCCTATTTGTTAAGCATTTGAACGGAGCAAATCTCAAGATCCTAGTGCCTATTAGCTCTTATATTTGGTGGCTGTTAAGGTATTAGGGAGCTATCCCTCTCTGAAGTATGCTTCTCTCTTTACCTTTGTTGTAATGCCTGAAATAAAAAGGAATGTAGATGTTGGAGACGTGTTAGAAATAAAGTATTAATGAGGTTTTTTCTATGTTATGATATTATTTTTATAATATTAGAATGTAGATTGATGAGAGAAAAAAAACAAAAAGATATAAGAGAGTTGGAGGAATATGTAAAATTATGTTAGGGCAACGTTGATAGGTATGGTGTATTTTTTGGTTTGAATATAGGTATGGTTCAAATGGGTAAAAGTGAAAGAAGTTGTGCAGGTATAAATAAGTTTTAACCATTCTACACATTGTATAAAGGGTAGTGCTGTCAAAGGGCCGGGCCAGGGTAGGGTAGGGCAGGGCAGGGCGTAGGTTTTCTCAGGCTCGGCCTTCATTCGTGGGACGAGGCCTTAGCTCTTGAAGGGCTTAAACTGGCTAGGCCCAAGCCTTACTCTCAAGGGCTGAGGCCTGGTTAAGGTTGGGCCAAGGCTGAAAGAACAAAAAAAAAAAAAACTATTATCTCTTAGCAGTGAGAGATTGAGCTACAAGCTACGAATGGAGAGAGGCAGACATCTTGATTGCTTGAGAGTATGAGTTTGTGATAGAGGAAAAATAAGTGAGTAGAGAGAGAAAATAGGTTAGAGAGTTTAGGTTTATTTGTAGGTGAGTGGGGTTAGTGAAATTACCATCACACCCCTAATTTTTACCTTTAGATTTAGAGCAGTGACAGTTGGGAAGTATTTAGGGGGGGGGTTAGGTTTCTAAATGGATTTCATGGGTACGTTAACTATTACCGTTAAATTAAGAAGGGAAAAGGAAGAAGAAAAACAATGTTACAACATACAAGTTACTAAGGGGTTGTTTGGCATCGTTTTTGGGGAACGATTTTTCTTATCCCAGGAACAGAAACAGTCTAAACACATTTGAAAAGTCATTTTTAGGAAACGATTTTAAGAATCGTCCTACTTTAGGGACAATTTTTAGGGAACAAAAAAAATCGCTTTTCATAATCAATTATGAGAAACACGCTTAAAACGAATGAGATAAACATTAAAATTGACAAGATAGATGAGACATAATAAAAAGAAATTTGTATTTTATGATACTTATATATGTGTTGATGATATAACCATATTTAATGCCTAAAACAATTTATTTATTTTTCTTTTTCTTTTCTTCATTCAAACTTAATTCTGTTAATTTTTTTTCTTTTGCATAATTGATTCTAACTGACAGTTACCAAGTACATATACAGTACAAAATCAATTATAAGAATAAAAACTTATAAAAATTAATTCTTTTTCAGAATGAGAGAATCGTCAGAATTGATGTCAAACGGCCCCTAAGTTACAACATATTCTAGAAAGACTTACACAACACTCCATAACCTACACACTAAATTGATAGTATGTTATGTTATGCATACAATAGTGAAGTCTTAGGTTATTACATACTAGTGGGTTGCACGTGCGATGCCATGAGAGAGGAAAGGAAGAGAGAGTGAGCAGATGGACCATAATAATATAGTATATTTATTAAATAGAGATTAGTTGGCTCAATCCGGCCCAATATAGCTTTAAAAAAAATAAGGCTTTGGCCTATATTTCAAGCCTATTTTGAACCAGACCTAATCGAGCCCGGCCCAAAAACCCTACATTTAATGAGTTTTTTTTTAAAGCATTGAATAATCATGAGTACTTGGGAAGTCTCAATGCAAACAGTTAAAATATAACCAAAAATTTGGTAAGGAATGAATGATTTAAAAAAAAAATATTTTCTCTCGCAAGTCTTAACTATCCCAAAAAGTTAGTTAGAATGATACTTGTAATTCTTTCCTACTCTATCCTAATTATTGTAATAAAATAAATAGAGTTACGCTTTAAGGTAACATAGTATAGGAGATAGAATTTCAATCAATGTCACCTACTCATCCTTCTCTCATTATAATAGTACAAATATGTATTGTATTATATATGGTATTGTATATAGACTAGAGAGCCAGGCCAGTTGTTTACTAGGTCCGGCTCTTAAGTAAGAGAGTTTTTTAAAATTAGGCCCTGCTCGACACTAGGACCTTAAAAAAGCCCTCTATTTTGCGGGTTTTGAATGGTTGAACCCCCTCATCGAAAAGTCAGATTGACAACCCTAATAAAGGATTTGCCCGCTGCAAATTTTGCCACATATGTATGTGTATGTAGGTACACGCTTACAAGGAGCTCCAAATAGGGGTGTCAATAAGCTAAGCTTGGGCTTGAATTTTAGTGATTTTTGAATAGGCCCGAGCCCGAGTCTGACACATTTACAAGAGGCTTCGAAGTTCGATCCGATTAACACCCCTAGCTCCAAACCTATGGTATTTCTAAATACAAAAATGCTAGAACCAGTTGCTGAGAATCTTGAGACAAAGAATTTTGTTTCCATCGAGCTAAAATAATCTATCGATGGCTCTAGTATACCAAAGGCATCGTTTAATAGCTATTTTGCCCCAATCTCCCCTTCACAAACCGAAAAGTGAAGATTTAGTTAAGATTAGAAATTCTCTTTTCTATCTTCATCCATGGATCTTTTACTCAAACTCATTCAATTGGAAGTGTTGATCCAATTCTACAAAAGTGTTGATCCAATTCTACAAAAAAATTATGTATCACGATTTCATAATCCAAAATTTCAATTTCTAATTGACCATTGGATACAAATCGCGAGAATTCATATTCTTCCTTGAAGCCCTCATTGAGAGGTAAAGGATTAAATCCTTTTACACAAGGTGGTTGCAACATGTGTCAACCCATCTCCCTATTATAAGGTAGCAACACCACGTGTTCCACCCACTCTGCATTTTGGAAAAAAAGTTGACTTATGCATTTGGGGCTAGCACTCCTCTTCTAAATATGGTGCTTTAGTTCTGGGCACTTGGCTCAAGATGTTTTGGTACCTTGTTTTCTGGGCACATTTGAGTTTGAAGTCCATCCTCCTAAGCAGAGAACACCAAGTCCCACCTTAAAAAAAACAAAATGAAATCTAGCTAGAAGGTTGAAAGTACATCCTTCATTTTAAAGAGATCTTGGATCGAATCTACGGATTAAAATTCTCAATGGATTGATAGAAGTTTTTCGTACAACGTAATGGGACAAGAGAACCAACTCAAACCCTAGCCCAACCCGAGGCTCACTATCAACTAATTGACAACAACCATTTGTTGTACCCGAAAAAAGGGGTTATACGAGAGAACGGGAAGGTATGAAGCTTCAATCAATGGAAGTCTCCATTTGGGCCATCTAGCAGAAAACCAAAGAAGTGAGTGTTAGAGGTGGCCAGTGTAGTCAAGGCATCGCCTAGGTGTTTTTGGGCCTCAACCGCCTAGGCGCTTCTCTAGGCAGGCGAAAGTCACTGGATGCCACCTAGGCATCTAGGCGCTAGGTGGTCACCTAGGCAGTCCATATATAATTTCTTCAAAAAACCTATTTTTAAACCCTCTTTTCAATCTTCCTTTAAAATCTTATTTTAAAAACTCAACCCTTTTTTAAACCATATTTTAAATGGGATAATGATTAGTCTACCACACATTTGATTATGTAGTCAAATATTGTGTCCACGTGTCCCTTTAATACCACTATAACAATGGTTAAGCTTAAGAAAATTAAGGTTAATATATTATTTTTTTCAAAAACTATGGTTAGATTGCTTAACCCTAGGGGTGAGTGAATCTTAATCGCAATTGATGAGTGTTAAAAAGGGGGACATGGACCAATAAGGACCGCACATTCCTCTATAGTGGAATGTGGCGGCGTTAAGTTAAATATTTTCCATTTTAAACCCTATTTTAAAATCATCATTTAAACTTACCCTATTTTAAAACCTTTTTTTAAAGTCTAAAAACATTATTTTAGATATAAGTGGTGCATTTAAATTTTAAAAGCAATATTCAAAGTCAACACTCAAACTCACCTTAAAAGTTAAAAAACTTCAAACTACTAATTATGTATCTATTATTTATATAATGTCTATATACTAATATACATATAAATATATTTAATATATATAAATATAATTTAATTATTTTTATCGCCTAAGCATCGCGTGGGTGTCACCTAGCCAGGCCTAATCGCCTAGGCATCGCCTAGTCGCCTTTTAACTATACTGGAGGTGGCCAGGATAATGAGTTGAGAATAGAGATAGCATCATTATCATCCATTAATTGACCTAGGAGACCCTCATAGGTTCTTTGAACATATACCTTGTACGTGTTTAGGAAAATCTAGTTATAGTTAAAATAATGTGAGCATTGCATGATGGTGACTTGTCACCTACTTTCACTGATTTTTAATACAATACTGTTACTTCTTCTTTTTGAAAATCATTCAACAATATTAAATTAGTAAGCGATCAAATCCCCCCACCCCTCCCATAGATAGAAAGAGACTACTTCACTGATATTTTTAATACAATACTATTAAGTTTCTTTGTGAAAATCACTCAATAATATTGAATTAGCTAATGATCAAATGCCTTTCTCTTTCTATATTTATATATACACTAGTGGGCGGCACGTGCAATGCACATGGAGATAGGCGAAGGGGAGAGACACTCGGTAGTGAAGGAATTTTTAAATTAAAAAGATGGAGTTGTAGATTGAAACTATCTCATAACACATATCCCTACTTTTTATCTTGAAAAATAGTTACAACATAGCAAGGATGTACCTCTTTGTTGAGAGGCCAAGAAGGGAGCATGAGAGAATATAAAACTGAGGATTTGAGGGAATTTTGGAGATATTGAGGGATTATTATTAGTTGTAGTTGATATTTACTTTAATACCCCTACTAACTTTTCACATGTAAAATAAAATAACATAATATCTTAATTTTTTTATACGAGGTTATGAGCAAAATATAAAAAATTCACCCTAATACCATAAAATTGGGACTCATTAGGAGTATTAGAAAAAAATCAACCAACTTTTTAACTCCGATTCTCTCATTATAATAGTAGAGATATATACACTAGTGGGCGGCACGTGCGCACATGAGAGAGAGGCGAAGGGGAGAGAGACTGGGAAGAGAGACTCTAGTGAGAGAATTTTTAAATCTTTAACTTAAAAAGATGGAGTAGTGGATTGAAACTACCTCATAACACATATCCCTATTTTTTCTCTTGAAAAGTAGTTACAACGTAACAAGGGTGTACCTCTTTGTTGAGAGACCAAGAAAGGAGCATGAGAGAATATAAAGATAAGGATTTGAGGGAATTGTGGAGATATTGAGGGATTATTGTTAGTTGTAGTTGATATTACTTTAATACCCCTACTAACTCTTCTTATGTAAAATAAAATAACATAATATCTTAATTTTTTTTATACGAGGTTATGGGCAAAATAGGAAAAATATAAAAAAATTCACCCTAATACCATAAAATTGGGACTCTTTAGGAATATTAGAAAAAAATCAACCAACTTTTTAACTCCGCTTCTCTCATTACAATAGTAGAGATATATATTGGTGATTGGATTTACTCTGGTTGAGACTAAGTAAAATGCTCTAGCAAAGCCTCTAGCACCCTTTAACTCTGGTTAAAAAATTTCACTCATGTGATTGAAAAAAATATTTCCTTAAAAACCAAGGTTAGATTATTTAACCTTAAAGGTTGGTGAATCTTAACTACAGTTAAAGAGAGTTAAAAGGGGCATGTGGTGAGTTGGAGAGGTTTGACCATTTACTATGGCCCTAACTAGAGGAAATCCTAATCCCATATGGGGAGAAATAGTAGATGCCGCCTTGGGTCACATGCGGGGGCGGAGCCAGGTGGGGGGGCATGTGCCCCCACTCAACATTTGAAAATTTATTTTTTTAAAATTATGTTAGGGCATAGCATGGGAATGGGGGTAAGTGTCCCCTAAACTTAGAAAAAATAATTATTCGATTGAACTCAACCCACACATGTTCCTTTTAACCCTATTAATTACGGTTAAGATTTATTAACCCTAGTTCAACAATCTAACTTTTGTTTTTAGAAAAGGAATTAACTTTAAGGGTTAAAAGTTTTTAACAAGAGTGAAAGGGGGCTATGTAAGTGTGACTGAATTGTTAGAATTCTTCGGTAGCAATTATACAAGATTTGGACTCATATTTTTATACTAAGTTGTTTAAGTATTTAATCAGACATAATTCGTTGGACAAGGGAACAGTTGTCCCTTCAAAAAATTATCAATAATATTTAATATGGCAAGAGGCAACTATCCCATGAATTTTTTAATACAAAATATATCTTTTATACCATTTATTTTAAACAATACGCATAATATGTACAAAATATATATGGACGAAAGGGGGCCGAGAATTTAGTTGTCAAATTTTTTGGGGGGGCTATGCCACTGAACCCCATCTCCCTAGCCCCTAAATATTTCAGATTCACCTAATCTTTCTCCACAAAATTTATCAACAATCACTACTATGTTCAATCAACCACCATGGGTGCCCCTACTAGAAAATCCGGGCTCCGCCCTAGTCACATGGTAGGTATTTGAGTTGTTAAAAAAAATCATGAAACAGATCCTTTATATGACATTTGTCAAATAATCACGGTGAGGATTGTCTCTGGCAAAGCCAGAAAGGTGGTCTCGAGCAAACACTAAATATGGGACATGTGGTGATAAAAAAAAGGGCGAAGACATTCCATTTTCTCCCCATGATGTTGACTTCTCTCCCACTTGATATCTGTCCTCATTTATCTTACCATTTTATCGTCATGTGTCAACATAATGTGTGAAGAAATCAAAATTATGAGGCCCATGAAATGACTTCTCCAACCACTTGTCTCCTATTTTGTGGTTGCTCAGAGGAGCCTTTCCGAGGACGACAAAAAATGTAGAGACAGTTTGATCAGATTAGTTCAGCAGTCATTAGCCACGTCGTCAACTCGTTATCTAGCCCAACAACAAATGTGATGCAGGGAAAAGTTGCCTATGCACCCACATGCGCTATTATTGTTCTCATATGTATAAAATTTATGTTCACCCTGTATGTGACATTACCAGACATTTTTGCCTGAGTCGAGCCGAATTGTGCCCTCTTAGTTGGAACGAGATTTAGCATGAACCAGTCAAAATTTCGGTCTGATACTGATCCTCAACGTAGCTCACTGAGCCATGGCCTAGCCTGCTCTTACTGAAGCTAGAGAGGCACAGGCCTCAAGCCCCCACCATGCACAGCCCTACTCATTAGTCCTGCTCTCTTTCTCATCTAGTGCATTCTTCAAATTTCGAGACAAGAAGATAGAGATTTTGTGGTGGGCTCACAACTCTTAAAACAACATCCTTTTCTTTTTTCCCAAAAAGATAGAGTGGGGCTAGCAGTTCCCTTATCATAATACATTACATTTCTATAATATATTAAAAAGTCTACACCATCTTTGAAATTGTATTCGAAGATAAGTACTTAGCTTAGGACAACCAACTTTAAATCATAATTTGTCACATCTACGACAGAGACATGGCATAATTCATGACACATCATGATCGACAAGTCATGTCTAGGGGATCTTGTGGCAAAAAAAATCGGCCTAATCGAATTATCCAAATTGCCATCAAAATCGAATTAGGGCTTCCCTCTCCAATTCTTTTGAAAATGAAATCTAATTGAAAGGGTTTATTCCTATTATCAATGACTTGATCCCATTTCCATCCTTTTCTCTTCTTTGTTTTTATCCTCTCTTATTTCCATTACTTTCCGACACACATATCTACAAAGATAAGCTAGTAAGAGTAGATATGATGTACAAAACAAACATTACATGCTTTTGAAAGGTGATTTGCAATTTCTCCTACGAGACTAGGGAGACTGAGAAATATGATAAAGGCAATGGTGTGGGCTATGAAAGGAGAGGCAGAGTTGAATAAGAACAAAATAAGGCCGCCACAATTGCATAATCATGCAAGTGGAGGCCTCAGCCCTATAATTCTATTATTATTATTATTATTGTCGTTGCGGTGGTGGTGGTGATGGTCAGGAGGCGGAGCCACAATTTTCTTGCAGCGGTTAACAATGGGGTTCGGGGCCGTAACTCCTAAATTTTTTTTAAGGATCAAGCTCATGGGTCATTGAATTTATTTATGTCAGTTTGTAAAGAATATAATTTTTCTAGAAGTTTAGGGGAGGCTAGAGTCACCCATCCCCAACTCTTTCCCTCTCCCCGGCTATGCCCCAACAACAAACATTTGAATTTTGTACTTTGCTTTATGCCTCAAACATAGCAAATTTCCCATGTGAAATTGAAAGTAGCAAATTTGATATTGAATTTGCTGTGCCGGCCTGTTGGAGAGGATGTTATCCAACGTGGCACAACATTTGTCCTTTGCTACTCCATTTGCTTCCGCCTTTGGAGATGGTCTAAGGCCTTAACTGGAATAATAATTTGTGGGCATCCTAAAAGAAGGTTTAAGTATAATTTCTATCATATAGTGCATGTATGTAAAGGGACGGATCGATTCCTGACTAGGTTGAATTCTGGAGATAGAGTTGCCTTAATCCCTTACACAAATGGGAGGCTCCAACTATCTTCAAGAAGTGTTTGTTGCGCCTCTTAGCCGAAATTGATTAAGGATATTTTGTGGACATCGTTTGCAAGCTATTTGAAGTAATTAACCAACAAATTGAAGATATATCTACTCTAATGACCATCGTGCCTCCGCTCGGCCTTGTCCCTATAACACAAACCGTTTTGATGATCAGTTTGATGAGACCAATTTCAACCGCTATGAAGAACAGATCATGTACTTCATGAGGCAACTGAAGGTTGCTTATGTTTTGGCTGATGAATCCCCCAGCATTTATGCTGCACCTGGAGCATCCAATACGAAGATTGCCGTTGCAACGAAAATTGCACAGAAATTGGTTGATGATGACTACACTTGTCGTTACAACATATTGAATTCCCTTTCTAATCAACTGTACAATTCTCTAAGAAGACTAAGGAATCTAAGGAGGTTTGGGATGCATTGAAGACTGTCTATATGGTAGAAGAATCTTGAAAGAAGAACGTTGAGGTTGCAAACTATGTTGAGTTCAAGATGGAAGATGGAAAACCAATCATGTCCCAAATTCAGGATTTGTAGAAGATAGTAGATGCAATCACTGCTGGTGGGATGACTCTTGATGAGAACTTTCATGTTAGAGTCATCATCTCGAAGTTGCCTCCAACTTGGAAGTCTTATCGCTCCAAATTGATGCATAGGAAGGAAGACATCTCTCTTGTGGAGTTAATGCATCATCTGAGGGTGAAGAAATAATCTCACAATCGAGTCAAGAAACAGGAGGAGCAGTTGCTAAGGCTCATGTTACTGAGGCAAGGATTGAGAAGAAGAAGACTAGTCCGAATAGTTCTGGACTAAGGAAGAACAACATCAAGAAGCAAGGATCAAGGAGGAATATGGCATGAGGGAGTCCTATAGGAAGCCACTGGAATGCTACACCTGCGGAAGAATCAGACACATTGCCAAGTACTGTGGTCTCAGGAAGATAGGCAAAGACACTAAGGAAAAAAGAGATCAAAATGACAAGGATAAGGATGACAAGATGATCGCTGTTGTTTTTGAGGTCCTTATGATTGGTAGGGATACTAAGTGGTTCATCGATACCGATGCCACTCTTCACGTCTGTTGTGACAAGAATATATTCACCT
The DNA here is from genome assembly GCA_015143295.1 of Tetracentron sinense. NCBI lineage: Eukaryota > Viridiplantae > Streptophyta > Magnoliopsida > Trochodendrales > Trochodendraceae > Tetracentron > Tetracentron sinense. Next base: position 19,533,054 of record CM026572.1, on the reverse strand, counting down.
CCTACGAATTAGTGTGAGATGAGATGAATATATTCATGAGTAACTCCTCATACTCCAAGGTTGTTGGAAAGGGCTCTATTGAGCTAGTGTTTACCTTTAGGAAGTCTTTAACTCTCACAAAAGTCCTGTATGTCTCTGACATCATGAAGAATTTGGTCTCTGGTGCTGCTCTTAGCAAGCATGATTTTAAGATATTGTTTGAGTCAAACAAGTTTGTCTTGACTAAGAATGGGGTGTTTGTGGGTAAGGGTTATTCTGTTGGTGGCATGTTTAAGCTTAACATTATGAATGAAAACTCTGCTTTTGCTTATATTTCTGAGTCTTGTGATATTTGGCATGATAGATTAGGCCATATGAATTATGAAATAATTAAATCAATGACTAATTGATGGTTAATTATTAACCATAATAATAACGACCAAGAGAAGTGCATAGCTTGCAGTAAATGTAAAATTACGAGAACCTTGTTCAAGAGTGTTGAAAGGATATCCAACTTCCTAGATCTCGTGCACAGCGATATCTGTGAAATGACATATACACTGGCTAGAGGTGGTAAGAAGTATTTTATCACTTTCATTGATGATGCTTCTAGATATGCATATATTTACCTCATTCACTCCAAAGATGAAGCGTTTAGGATGTTTAAGGCATATAAAGCGGAAATTGAGAAATTCCATTAAGCCAAGATCAAAACTCTAAGATCAGAGATGTGGCGAATACCTGGATACAGAATTCAACAGATTTTATGAAGAGAATGAGATCTATCATGAATTGTTAGCTCTGTATACTCCTCAACAAAATGGAATCGCTGAAAGGAAGAACAAAACATTAACTGAAATGGTCAACACCATGTTGGTCAGTTCAGGATCTCCATCTAATCTTTGGGGAGAAGTTTTATTAACAGTAAGTCATATACTCAACTGAGAATTCCAAAGAAAGCTGAAGATAACTCCTTATGAATTCTGGAAGGGAAGAAAGCCGAATCTGAAGTATCTGAAGGTATGGGGATGCTTTGCTCATGCAAAATTTCTGAATTTGCTCAATCCCAAGGTTGGATCCAGAGGAACTGATGCAGTACTTGTTGGTTACTCAATGACCAGTAAGACATATAATTTCTAAACCTAGAGTCACTAGCTCCACATACGATTGTTGAAATAATCAATGCAGAATTTTTTTAGCACATTTTTCGGTTGAAAAAAAACTCAGAATTAGTGGGGGTCCAAGCTCAGTCAAGTACAAAGAGGAATGAACCTGAACCAGCTGAAACCTCTGAACCTCAAAGGAGTTCTGGAGGAAGAGTTCCAAAAGACTTTGGTCTTGACTATGAAGTGTATTTGGTAGAAAAAGATCCTTCTACCTATACAGAAGCCATGTTGTCACATGATGCTATATTTTGGAAGGATGCTATTATTGACGAGATGCATTATATCATATCCAACAACACCTGGTCTTTGGTGGACCTGCCTCTAGGCACCAAGACTATTGGATGCAAGTGAAACATTAGGAAGATGCTAAAACCAGATGGAAAAATTGACAAGTACAAGGCTAGGCTTGTAGCGAAAGGTTTTAGACAGCGAGAAGGTTTCGATTACTTCAATACCTATGCTCCTGTAGCGAGGATATTGAAAAATCCGGTGAACCTCAAATCTAATGTTTGAGTTGAGAACTCACAAACCCAAGAGCATGGTTAGATATCCCTACAAGTCTATCTATCCTTTTAAAGATTATGCAATTAAATTATTAATTAAGGGATGATGAACTTAAAGTGTGAAATAAGGGAAACAAGAAAACCAGAACACAAGCAATTTTACGTGGAAACCCTTTCGGGAAAAACCACAGGACCTAGTCCAGTAAAGCAAATCCACTAAGACAAAGTACTAAATACTTACAAACTCGAACCTCACCCAAACAGGACTCGACTTTCTCGATCTACGGCTAGTTCTTCACGCCTCAATAAGTAATCACGATCTCGCAAGACTCGCAATCTACTGCGGTAGCCTGTTCTTCTCTGGTGTCTTCACCACAACCACGATCTCCACGATCGATCTCCGTCAACGACAAATTCGGATTCCATTAACCAAATATCACATCCACGATCCTCCTTGGATCGATCTCCTTTGCAAAGGCTCCGGAACACTCCGGTCAATTATTCTTAACAGAATGAGCTGATGGTTGTTTATCAAATAATCCCTAATTGGATTCCAAACGATAGGAATACTCAAGCAAGCAAAAATGAAGTAATCAATGACTTGCAATCTCTAGGGTAGAAGATGAGAGGAGAATGGTTTGGGGGAACCCTAATGATCCTTTTGAAACTCTCTCTCTATCCTTAGGACGAGCTAATGAATGATTTAATAAATAGCCAAGGCAATAGAAGTTGCCCAAATATGATTCAGATGATTTTAGTAATAAGATATATGAGGTCTGTTCGAACGGTCATAAGGGGCGTTCGAACGGCCTTGATTTTGGACAAGAACGGTTGAAAACGGGCTGACAGGGAAGCTACTGGATTTGATTTTTACTTGCCCGTTCGAACGGCTAGCTGGCCGTTCTTGGACGTTCAAACGGCCAAGCTGGGCGTTCAAACGACCACTATAGTTTTGCTTCCTGTTTTCACACAGATCATGTCTCTTCAACCATTCTTATACCAAGACCATTCAAAGGCTATTTTTAATACTTTGGGTCAATTTCTAATCACCTAGGGTATGTTTTATATTTTCTAAGTCAATTCCTCCTAAGGTAACATGGTATCTAGGTCACTTACCATCTTATGAGTGAAACGAAGGCTATGATTGGAATGTCTTCAACTTATCTTCTTCGGTCTTCATCTTCGCTTGTCTTAGACGCTTATAGGTAATGACACAAGATACACTAGATTCACTGTTTTGACAATGGAATAAGCCAACACTAAAACATGGAATTTACAGATATCAACCATCAGGATGATGATAGCTCTGGCTGCTGTTAAGAATTTGATTATTCATTAAATGGATGTGAAGATTGCTTTCCTCAATGGAGATCTTAAGGAAGAGATTTACTTAGATCAACCAGAAGGTTACATACTGCCTAGAAATGAGAAGAAAGTATGTAAGTTCCTAAAGTCTTTATATGGACTCTATATGGACTCAAGCAAGCACCTAAATAGTGGCATGACAAGTTTAGAAGAATCCTCCTAAATGATGGTTACCAGGTCAATAGCGGAGACTGATCTGAAGAGTTTACTAAAACATTCTTATCTTCCAACTTCGATATGAAAAATTTGGGTGAAGCCGATGTTATTTTGGGAATCAAAATATTTCGAAGTGCTAATGTGATTACCCTGTCTCAGGCAAGCTGCATTGAAAAGATTCTCAAGAGGTTCAATCACTTCGATTGTAGACCGGTTCTCACGCCATATGATTCCAGCATTAAACTGACGAAGAATGAAGGTAGAGGTATAACTCAACTAGAGTACTCCCAAGTGATAGGCAGTCTTATGTACGTCAGGCACTGCACTAGGCTTGACATAGCCTATGCAATAGGAAAGTTGAGCAGATATACCAGCAACTCTTCTCAAGTGCATTGAGATGCTCTTCATAGAGTTTTAAAGTATTTAAAGGGAACTATGCACTACGGGTTGCATTATGGGAGTTTTCCTACTATTGTCAAAGGATACAGTGAGGCGACATGAAATTTAGAACAAGATGAATCTACCTCGATGACTGCTTGAATTTATACTCTGAGAGGAGGTGTAATTTCATGGAAATCGAAGAATTAGACTTGTATAACTCATTCTACAATGCAATCTGAGTTTATAGCACTCTCATCTGCAAGAGAGGAAGCTGAGTGGCTTAGAAATGTATTGGTAGACGTACCAGTAAGAAGAAAGTCAGTGTCGACAATCACAATCTATTGTGATAATCAGGTTGCTATGCTTAAGGCATACAGTGTGAATTATAATGGGAAATCCAAACAGATATGTCTCAAGCATCAACATGTAAGGGGTCTTATTGGTGATGGCGCGGTGGCCATTCAATATGTTAATTCCAAATAAAATTTGGCAGATCCTTTATCCAAGGGCCTTGGAAGAGATATGATCTCATCGACATCGAGGGGAATGAGACTGAAGAACTTGTAATGATATAAGACATAGTGGAAACCCTCTTGATGAGTTTATCAAGTTCAAAGGGAGAAACAAGCTACGATCTTATTTATTTGTATGCACTATATTTTAATGAAAATGAGATATGTCCATTTCTATGATGTGGTAGTGTAATTTCTTGTAAATGTTTATCCTACAAATGATCTTTTGTATTTTGTTGAGGTTGAAAATTTTATGATAATTCTCTTAATGAGACCATGGACCTATTCAGGTCGGAGTGACTATAGTGTCTATTCTTGATGGCTCACTTTTTTGTGTGTGAAAGCTAGTCACTTCCTATGAGATTATAGGTAATCTCTAGAGCACTGAGATTTGACACAGACTCAAAAGTTCAGAGCTAATGTGTACAATTTACCTCTGAAAGAAGTGTGTGTGCCACGAGTCCGATTTTTCCATATGAGTCTGTTAGTTCAAGGCATATCCACTATGTTCTCGAATTAACTTTGATTAGCTTGCACTAAATGAAAGTTCAAACCCTAAAGTTACTTTTATTTATGCACAGGACTTTCTAGGATGCCCATCCTATAATAATTTAAAATAATTATTTTTATAAATCAAGTGGGGGTTTGTTGCTTTTGATTTATGAAAATCAATTTTTTTTAATTTGGTTTTAATAAAATAAAGATTGGGTTTTAATGATTTGGAAGAAAACTGATCGTCAATCAATCTTAAATTATTCATTTTTAGTAATAATTCCGTAGAATAGTATTAGCAAGTGTATCGTTCCTCAGAGGACTACGCTGGTTTCGTTGCCTTTTATTCAGATTAATTTTAAACTAATAAGATGGGTAGTTGAATTTTTCTTGATTAAACTAAAACAATTAAGTAACTAATTAAAAGAGGTTTCTAAATTAAAATAAAAACAATTGGGTTTTTAAATCCTTTTGGAGAGAAAATCTAGGGTTTTCAAATCCACCACTAGCCTAATAACCGGTCCTTATTTTGAATTTATTCTAACCTCTTAAATTGCAAACATTCTAGTTAGAGTGACAGCACGTCCCCTCTCAACTGATCTAGAAAATTTTAAGGGATCAAGCCCTAGGCATATCGTTTCTTCGGTTAGCACGAATGATACACACTAATCTACGGTTGTGTAATCACTCGTCTTCCCGTAGCATAAAATATCTTAGGACTTGGTCTCTCGATATGTTAAAACCATTGCATAAAACCTATGTTTAAATTCTAACAAAAATTAATACAAGTGATTTTAATTCCAATTTTATAAAACTTAAGACAAGGTTGAGAATTTCATTGAAATCAAATATAGATAAAATAAATCCGGTTGTTTGAAAACAACCCTCTCATTATGCAATCAATGTCTTACAACTAAGAAATAAAAAATAAAACAAAATAAAATGACACAGTTACTTGGTTAGGGTTTCATCGAAACCCTAGAGTGGAAATTAGTTCATCGCTAGGGAGGAATGCAACATCTTTATAGACAAAGCTGCAGCACTTCTCTTCATGGCTTTCTTGATCTCCAGAGCTTCTCTTCTTCAAATCCAAAAATCTCTATAAAATTCTCTAATAATGATAATGATGGAATCTTTACAAGGAATCTCTCATTTTATAGAGAAAGAGAGAAAGATAGAGTCCTTATACAATAAGGACTTCTAATTTCTCTACAACTCTTCTTTTCTCTACAAAGTTTGGGCCTTAAATAATAGTCAAATTGGGCCCAAAAGGAAACTTTTATGTAATTAAAATAAGCCCAAAACGCAGGAAGGGTGCTTGATCCTTTCTTCTTCACTTTTGCTCCTGAGATCCTTCTAAACCATTCATATTAAGTTATATTTCTCGGATGAACCTGTAACAAATGTAAACAACCAAGTAGCATAAAATAATACAAATAATTACTCTAAAGGATTTAACAAGTTAAGTTTAAGGTGTTTTTATGTATAACATTTAGCACCGATCAAAAACTATTTGGTTGGATTTAAAACAGTGTTTTTACACTAGTGGTTTTAGGGGAAAAAAAAAATGTTTCAAAAGAAAACTGTTGTGACTTTTATTAGTCTCACATTGGAAATGAGAGTTGAAACCACTTAATAAGTAATTCTCTCTCCTTAGATATTGTTCTCTTGTGTGTGCTCACACACCAAGTGTGGGTGCACCAGCAACACCGAGCGCGACACGCGCAAGTGCAGGGGCAATGGCCGCTATGAGGCGCACTGTCCACTTCGCACGCTGCATCGTCTTGAGTCGCCTATTCTTTTTAAGAATAGAAGTCAGATCTACATCGTTGATCTGATCAGGATTAAGATGGTGGTTCGGATTCCGTGATCCGTTACGGATCATGGATGTGTGTCCATGTTTGTTGAACTTGGTAGACTATTGAATGGGTCAGTTAGGGAAACCCAAGAGACTTAGTAAGTGGGTCGGTTAGGAAGCCCAAGTGGCTCCCAATGCCTAGCCCTTGCCTATATAAGGTAAGGATAAAGAAGAAGATTTTACACGAGTTAGAATTCGTATTAGACCTCTACGAGATTAAGCCCAAAAAGAGAGCCCAAACCAGAGAACAAAGCTCCAAAACTCCATTGGAGATCTGAAGCTCATCTCAAGGTTGAAGACGACTCAACCCAAAAAACCATATCACAGTATTCGACCAATCCATTCAGACCAGTTAATCCTCTGTCACCAAACAGAGAAGTAATCTGACTATTTGTCTGATCAATTGAGATCGTTTTGTAACCAAACAGAGCACTATCTGGATTTACCAAGAACAGAGAACAGAAGGGAACTCAGCCAGTGTGACAAATACACTGACCCTTGGGCATTGTTACCAATTAAACAGAGCCCGTAGACAATCTGTTTCTAAACAGTGTGTCTCTTCAGAACTGATTTCACAATTCTCAGAATCTAGTATACAGAATCTATACAAATCCAATTCTGGAACTGTTTCAAAATTACTCCTAGAGAGTAATTATGTTTGGCAATCATTTGTGATAACGTAATCTAGTTTATACAATCTTTGTAACCAGGATAATTCAGACCTTAACTGGAATAACAATTTGTGAGCTTCCTAAAAGGAGGTTTAAGTACAGTTTCTATCAGATAGTGCAGATATGTAGAGGAACGAATCAATTCCTAACTAGGTTGAATCCCAGGGATAGAGTTACCTTAATCCCTTGCACAAACGGAAGGCTCCAACTATCTTCGAGAAGCGTTTGTCGCGCCTCTTAGCCGAAATTGATTAAAGATATTTTGTGGACATCGTTTGCAAGCTATTTGAAGTAATTAACCAACATAAATGCCCTTGAACTATGGTTAACAAGTTTTAAATTTTTTTTATCTAAAAGCAAGGTTAGATGCTTTAACCTTAAGGATTAATGAAACTTAATCATAGTTAAAAAGGGACATGTGGCAAGAAAAAAGGGAGCAAGACGCATTTTCCACTCCTTGCCTCGAGGAACGGATTATTTTCCCAACGCACACAAATGCCTCAGTCTTTGATAAGTTTAATTATACTAATTCCCATTTTTGCTATATTGCTTTTACTTTAATTATACCTTTTACTAGATTTTTAAAATCCTCTATCTCATCAATCAAAAAAAAATCCTTCATCCCTCCAATGACAAATAAATTCAACATTAATACCATAATCAGTTGGTGTAAAACACTGTCATGTTCTTCTCCTTAGTGTTTTGCTTCATTTGGTCTTTGCGAACATACCTTTTAGACCTAGCCCTACCTCCAAACACCCATTTAAAGTAGATTCATAAGTTTAAGGTAATGTATGGAAATGCTTAATGTTACACTGATGTCCATAACTCAGTGAAAGGAATGATGATATAGCCCCATTGGTATGGCAATACCAAACAATTTCAATAAGATATGGAAATAATGAAGTAAAACTTGGTAGCAATGATCTTTGTAGCTTTATCCAAGGCTACAAAGGACTACTAAACTGTCACACATCAACAAAGTTGTCTGCTAGTAGTGTCAAAATAAATTACATCTAATTTGTTTTTGTAATTTAATATATTATATCTAACACTTTTTGTGATGTGTCGGTAGTTTATTGATCATTTGTAATTTTGAGATACAAAGATCATTGCTATCAAGTTTCACTTGAAATAACGAGTTATCCTCTAATCCTCCCGGGTATGAGCAGCAAGAGCTCCACTACCAAGCTAACTTCTGACCAGCTGACTCTACTTACGTAGGTAAATGATATCGACTAACAAAAAAAAAAAAAACCGTTTGCGTATCAGCTATCATTTAGTTGTTAGTGTCAATGTGTGACTAGATTCTCCTCCAGCATTACCCAATAACAACTACCAAAATCCATTTGGAGTTCTCATGGAATTGAAACCAAGACCTCACCTAATGGACACACCTAGTTACGGTAGTAGTACACATTTTATTATTAATTCTTCAATTAATAGTGCTATAATATGTATATTCTATTCTTTAGATAAACAAAAATACCTTCTAAAACAGATCATGTAAAAACACATACCCTCTCAAATTTGATGAACACTTGTCTTTCATATATGTTGTTATAGACAAAGCAAAGAACTTCACAAATTTCATTACTGCAAATGAAATTTTAAAAAATACATTTCATCACCCTTTTTTGTTTGTACAAGGTATCATGTATCTACCATTAGTAGTTAAGACTTAGTAAGTGGTGAGTTCGAGCTCTTGCTTCTCACAACATTGAGAGAAAACTTCATAAACTTGATCCCATGACCACCCTTATTTAAAGTGAAATTTTAAATACGAGTTGTACTAAATAATAAACATAGTGTAACATTTTTGGTAAAAGAAAATACTGAGAGTGTACATATCTAATACTATAATTTATATTATCTAATTAGTTTAAAATAATACCTCCTAAAACATATATTTTAATAACATATATTCTTTCAATTTGGGAAAAAATTATCTAACCAGAAAGTGGAACTCTTATAAGTTGTCACCCGGTGCGACTAGATCCTTAAACCTCTTTCATAAGAAAAGCCACACCCTACCATTGGAGCAAGCAAACGGGTGTAAAATCACTTAGGCTTGATTATGCAAGGAAAATTTCAAATACATGTGTTGAATATGGGAAATATGTCTAACCAAAAATATATCTATATATATATATATATGTGTGTGGGTGAAATATGTGATAAAATCGTTACCTAACGCTCTTTAAAATAGTCGCCAAAATTTATGGTATTTGAAATAAAAGGAAGAGGCCGAAGTAAGACTTAAATTTCAAAATCAACATTCTACAAAATCTATTGGTTTTGGATATCTAGAAGCATTGACTTTACAAGGTTTGATACCTTATTCACATCATTAATATGTGGCCTACTTTGTGGGTCTCACAAGAAATTATTTTGTAACCCTACACGATAGACCCGGACTCGATGTAACTCGAGTAGCTTCCACAATGAGAAAATGAATTTTGAGAGTGGGGTTAGTATTCCTATTATAAAATTATGAAAAATGCTAGCCCGACTAAAACTTCCAAGCTCTTATTGTGATTACAACAAGTGGTTCTATTTTTTCATGTTACCTTAAGAACTTGTACAGACTATATCTTGACAATTTTGTTTTCTCATCGTCATGAAATGAAGGGATAGCAATGCCACATGCTTTACGTGAAAATTTGAAAAATTTTAAAATTTGCAACTGGGGCTAAACACTCCTCTAAAATTATATACATGAGAGTTAATGACCTTTTTAAAGAAGGGTCAGCGTCACCATCCTAGCCGGATTGGCGAAGGCGGGTGATAAGAAGGTATACAATTAGCATCATGTATGGATTAGACCCCATTTTATGGGTCAGCAGAGGTCCACAAGGAAGCAATATATCTAGATATGGGCCTCGGATTGTCTCTGGCACAGCCAGAAGGGCTCTCGGGGGTTCTATACATTGTGCGACAGTTGGCATAAAAATGGGGAGAAGTCATTTCATTTTCACCCCATAATTTTGACTTCTCCCCATTTGATATCTCTCATCCTTATTCTTACACACTTATCGCCACATGTCTTATTATGGGTGGAAAAGTTAAAATCATGGGCCTCAAGATTTTAACTTCTCCACCACTAGTCACGTATTCTATGGAACCCCGAGACAAGCCCTTTCTAGCTTCGTCAGAGACAATCCAAGGGCCTATATATAAACCAACTTGAATAAGAATTCGCTACCAGAGGGTAACTACAAAAAGGTTTAACCCTAACTTGCTCTTTTGATGACATATCAACATCTTCTAAACTCCAAGGAGGAAAACATGAATCATATAGAGTTAATATTAAAGTCATTACAGGAAGAATGTCTTAGGGCTAAGGTTTTAACCTTTTGGGCTGAAACTTAACCTAATTCTAACTAACCATAAAACATTATTCTGGTTTTGACACGTGGGCATTAACTCCTTAAAGTTCATGATTCCTTTTTAGTTTAAAAAATATTGATGATATAACACTCAAAAAGTAAACTAGAATTAAGGCTTAGGTCCTTTTTACATCATTGTTTGGCAGCCGCACTCTTGCATGATTCTTCCTCCCTAACCTTCCTTGTTTTTTTGTTTTATTGCTCCTCTTTTTCCATTTTTTTTGGGGGTCCGAAAGGTAATAATTTAATTGAGAATAGAGACATCGCATTATAGGTATTGCATGATTTAGACTTTTTTATATATATATAAAAACGGCAACATTCATTTTATTTTTCTCATACAAGCATTTTTTTTGGCTTCTATTTAAAGCCATTTTAAATAGCATGTGAGCTCCCTCATTTATAGCTCTATAAATGTAATCTAAAAGTACATATTTTGTTGACTTCATACCATCAATGTTATCAAGAATTGGAGCTTGAGCTGAACTCAACTTTAATAGCTTCAATTAACACCTTAGAATAGGGTTGACAATGGATCGGATCAGGATTCGGATCTGATCCGATTAGCCAGACTTTAGACCTTATATGTGATTCGTTGGATCGGATTCAGATCAGATTGGTGAAATTCGATTATGATTGGATCGAATCCGAATATAGAGTGATCCGATCTAATTAAAATCCGATCCAATTAAAATAACTTTTTAAAATCATTTTAAATATATTACATAGATTTTCTATGCATAAAGTATTAATTTTAAAAAATTAATATTAATTAAAGTTAATTAAGGTACTATTAGATTTTTATATTATTAAAATAGTTTTTTTTTAAAATTAATCTTAATCGGATCGGATCTTACAAATATAATCAGATTCAAATTGATTAATTCATGATCCGACGGATCTCTGATTAGATTTGGATATGTTGGATTCTTAATCAGATCAGATTCAGATAGGTAGATCTAGTCCGAATCCAACCTGTTGACAGCCCTACCTTAGAACCAGATTGAATCTATCTTATGGATGATAAAAAAAAATGGTCAGTCCTCCATGTCCCACTTTTAAACGCTCACCAACTATGGTTTTGATTAAGTACTCATCGCCCAAGTTAAGTAATTCAACCTTGGTTTTTAGAAAGAAAAAAAAAATCTTAACTTTAATTAATTTAAGCTTAACTGGAGTTAAAGGGGTGTTAAGAGGGACACGAGGAGTAAGATAAGTCGTTTAAGCATAACCGGAATTAAAGGGGTGTTAAGAGGGACACGAGGACACTGGGGTAAGATAAGCAGTGGACTGGGTCAGCTAATCACTGCTCATAAAAAATAATGTGAATACCCCATTTTGGACCCACCAATAAGTTGGATCCTATACCCTATCTACGTGGCACCTGTATAGCTTATCCAAATATTTAGCTTAAAAAATGGTAAACGTACCCTAGGTTCCTATTTTGAAACCAAAGAGTAGATTGTCATTGGTCCACGCCCCAATTTTAAATACCTATTACTTAGTATTTATTCACCCCTAAGATTAAGCAATTCAACTATGGTTTTTCAAAAAAAAGAAGAAACCAAATTCTTCGTTTTAATTTAGTTTGAGTTTAACTAGGGTTAAAAGGGACATGGGGTACGATAGGAAACGGAGCCATGGGTCCGCCTAGCAGTGCTCTATTTCAAACCATCCGGATTAGGTAGACTTACTGTACGGCACCAAATCCGCGGACACAGCTGAGCCGTCTATGTGAAAACTGGAGTCTACTCTGGGGATATATGCCGTAATTAATTTTTGAACTTTTGTATCGTTCCGGAAATTAGATGGAATCGATTTGAATGCCCTCCTGATTCTCCGTTATTACGAGGCTAACCAATGACTGTCTCCAGTACGGTGATTCCCGTCTCCATTCTTATGTGGAGGAAAAGTGGAGTGTGGCGTTTCCGTAATTTATGTACGGTAGTGTCCTTTTTAGTTCCATATATAGAAAGGAATAACAAGTCTCGCTTCGGAGACGGCAAAAGAGACTCGTCTTAGCCAGACGCCGCCACTTGGACAACGTTCGACGGTTAATCTGGGCGTTCAGAACAGAGTCAAGCCTTCTTAATACCCTCAATTGTACTCCAAATTACCAAAGTACCACTTCTTATAAAATTTTGAATTGGAATTATCATTTATATGCTGAATTACGTTAACACCCTTCTAAATGGATAATTTGTATGCCAATTATAAGTTTGGCTACAACTACACTCCGCCTCTTGCCCCAGTGGTGGGGTGTGGCCTCTCTATTGAGGGAGGATTGGGGATCCAATCCCTGTGTGACGAGTCCGCAAGAGCTCCAATTCCTACACTAATTTACTAAGTAGATAAATGATATATGAAGTAAAAAAATGCATACAGCTAATACTTATTTTTTGGGTTTGTACTTGCCACGCAGTGTTAGAGCTAGTATTATTAGTAGTTAAGTTTTAAAAAAAATATATTAATAATTTAGCAGATCGGTGAACAGACTTAGACTAGTCTCATGTGCTACATGGATAATACCCTCACCTCATACAATTGATATTTAGAGGAGCCCAAGCATCGACCTCGAGACCTCCAGGCTTACGGTTCGTTCTTCGACCATTGGGTTACATCCCAAAGGTTTATTGCTGCACATTAAATGGACTTAGAAACGAGTTTACACTACTACTGGGGCAACCAAGGAGGTTGTGATATGGTAAATAATTTTTTTAAAAAGAAGAGGTATCCCAGCATTTGGCCAGATTATTCCTCTCCGATCCCATCCCAGACACCCACACTGGGAAGGAGCAGATAGAAACTATTGGGAGTTAAACCCCACTTCATGAGGTGTGATACTCCACCAACTGACCCAGTAGGCGGGTGTTGGTTAGTACTTTAAAATGCTATACTTTATACAAACCGTTGTATAATGATCAAAGATGTGCAACCTTAATTTAAAAATACTTGTCCTCTACGATTAACAAGTCCAAGTATGTTGCCATAGCAACACTTGTCCCGACAATCCTTTACTTTTTTCTAAATAAAAATAAAGTAAAATAAGCATTCCTTCTATGAATTATGTTACCAATCCAACCGATGTGGGACTAATCCCAGGATCTCCTTAAAATAGGCCCTTTTGGAGTGGTTACCTTTATGACATTTTAGTGGCTACCCTAAATCTGATTGTATGTTAGTTACATGATATCATTTAAAAAAAAAAAATGTTACCAAACTAAAGTTAATGGATGAAGCGTCGCTTCTTTGTTATATCCGGACTCATTCTAACCGATTATAATGGCAGAAATCCAATGTGATTTGAAATGACATGTGTCATTATTGGTGATTATTGGTGAGTGGGATAGCAGTTTCATAAAGATATTCCAAATAACTTAAAAACTATTACTATAGATTCACTGAAAATAGAGAGCTTCATACATCTCTTGAACGGGAGCTCTTAGGCACATTTAAACTGCTTATTAACCCCTTTGATCATAGTAAATTGTTTTTATAGTAGTCGGCCTCGTCCCAACTAGTTAGACACTCCTTTGCTTTGCCATTTCACTACATTTATGGCAAAATTGGTAGTTGTATGAGATTGAATATCAAAAGTGATATACGGTTTCCCCTAAAAATTTGTAATTATTTGTGGAGTGAAATGATAAGTTAAAAAATAACATATTCTAAAGTTATCAACCATTCACAACAAGGTTTGGGAGTCTAGGAGGGGTAAGTTTGGAATCTAAGCAAAAATAGTATATTATTGGGTCAAGCTAGGGGCCAACCCAAGCCCAATTCTACAAGTAAATGGTTTGTCCATGGCCCAACCTAACCCTACTCTCAGCCCAAGATGCATAACTCAAGCCCAGCTCAGGGCTCATTTCTTAACCCTAGTTTCAACTAGGATTGATACAAGTTGGATTGAATTAAGGTGGGTTGTACTTGTATAACTAAAATTATAACAATAAACATGTGATCCCAGAATTTAAGTATTGTAGATTAACAAATAGAGTTTTTTCTTAAGAGCAATAGTTCGCTCAGGTCCTCTCTCTATACACCGGTGTATACCCCTTCCCTCATTTAATCAATGTTATTAGTAACTTGTATAGTTCACTCTCTTTAGACCTGTGAATTATTAGTAATAGATCTTTTCACAATGAAATATACGTATACAGTACAGTAACGGCATTTAATTATGAAGGTTGGCTAGGTAGCTGACCCTGTTAGTCCATTCTTGCAAGAGTGGGCAGGTGAGGAACAAACTATTGCTCCTTGCTCTCACAAAGACACCCCTTCAACTGCCATGAACTCGATGTGGTTAATTTAATTTAATTTATTTATTTTCTAAAAACCAAGGATAAATGGGTGAACCCTTGGACTGAGTGAATCTTAACCACAATTAAAGAGGTTAAAAGAGGGACACATGACAAGAAAAGAGAGCCGAGATGCCCCTCCTCACGTCACTGACCTAAGGAGGTGATTATTTACCTTTTCTTAATTGCTTGGTTAAAATTTATAATTTAATATAATAAAGATATCAATAGTGTGATGACGAGTATTTTAAAATTACTAAAATAATATATTTATCTTACAAATACTATATTTAACTACTTATGAAACTCATTTTGATTAAGTATTAAAAAGAGAGTATAATAGTGTTTTAATGAATAATAATGTACCTATATGTTATATTTTTTTTTATTATATAAATATGTATTAAGAGATACTTTTGTTTTTGGTAGATTAATTTACCACAAAGCAAGCCAGTAGGCAAACGACCCGAAGGACACACACACACACTCTCACACACACCCGACCCACGAGCACACTCCACTGTAAGAGTGGCTATGAAATCTTATGAAGACGAGTACACAATCATACCTACCCCAGGTGGGACTAAAGGTTTTTTTTGGTAGACTAACTTACCACAACGAGCCAGAAGGTAAACAACTTGAAAAGGACACACACACTCACACACACACCCGACTGTATTAAGAGATAGTTTGATAATAACCCGACTGTATTAAGAGATAGTTTGATAATAAAATTTTCTATGATAATAAAATCCATATGTAATAAATTTTTCTTAGTAATCGATTCTATGCTCGCCGAGCAACCTTAACCCAAGCCTAATTCTGGTAGGACTGAAATCTATCAACCCTCTTCCCCAAAAACAAAAAATAAAAATAAAAATCTATCAACCCTAGCCCAACCCAAAATTTGAAAAACTCGGCCCAAGCTCAGCCATTGATTAGGTTCGGGTTTGGTCCGGGCCAACCCACCGGAGATGCCTCATGATGTTATCATTTCCCAAATAAAAACTTTAAATGGAATGGCAGTTTAGTAGTATAAATTAGAATCAGGGTCATTGTCCAAAGTCCCTATTTCTCATCCCCTAATTGAGTCTTCCTCTTCCATCCCCCCCCATTTGATCTGTGTTTGCACTTTGCAGAAGAAAACCAAAATCACGCCAAAACCAGAAACAAAAAACAGAAAACAGAGAGAAACCCATTAACAGAGAGAAAGAGAAGAAGAAGAAGAAGAGATCGTTTATAGATGTAATGTAATGCATCAGAAGAAATCCGAAGTTCAGATCGGAAAAGAAAGCAGCGGTGTTTCTTCCGATTTCAATCCCACACCGCCTCTTCTTCCTTCTTCTATCCACCAAAAACACCTCCATTTTCAATCCCAATCCCAATCCCACAATCGAAACCATCATCTCCATATCCAAATCCCATCTTCATCTTCTTCTTCAACCCCATCTCAAAATTTCACCAAAACCCAGCTCCAAAATGACCCCTTCTCTCCACCAAAACACCTTCTCTCTTCCCCTCACAAAAGACCACTTATGACCCACTCGCCTTCTTCCACTCTCTCCCATTCCCCTACCTTATCCTCCCTCCACCATTACCGCCATCCTAAGCCCTCCCTCAATTCTTCTTCTTCTTCTTCTCGCCCTTGTCCGTTCCAAATATCTCCGGCCACCAGGACCGCCGTCTTTCGATTCCTTCGCCACCTCCGTGGCCTCCGCGTCCACCTCCGTCTCCTTCTTCTTCTCTCTCTACCCTCTTTCTACTTCTTCCTCTCAAACCCCAACAGCTCCTTCATCCTTGATTTCCTATCTGCTCTCGCTTTCTCGGCAGCCCTGCTCATCTCTCTCAACCTTGCCCTTCCTCGCCTTCCCTCAATTCGCCTTCTCCTTGCCCGCTCCTTCCCCCGAAAGCTCTCCACCTCCCTGGCCTCACGCCCTCCTCCGCGGGTTCTTTGGTCAATTGGGTCGAAGCCAAAACCGGAGAAACTCGTGAATTCTGGATCTTGGGTCCAGGTTTATAGCAACGGGGACGTTTACGAGGGCGAATTCCATAAGGGGAAGTGCTCTGGAAGTGGGGTTTATTACTATTACATGAGTGGGAGGTATGAGGGAGATTGGGTTGACGAGAAGTATGATGGGTATGGGGTGGAGACATGGGCGAGGGGAAGTCGGTATCGCGGGCAATATAGGCAGGGATTGAGGCATGGATTCGGGGTGTATAGGTTTTATACTGGGGATGTTTATGCTGGAGAGTGGTCGAATGGGCAGAGTCATGGTTGCGGAGTTCATACATGTGAGGATGGGAGTCGGTATGTTGGGGAGTTCAAGTGGGGCGTCAAGCATGGCCTTGGCCACTACCATTTCAGGTATATAGAAATGGGTTCTTTGGTTTCACCGTAATGGGTATTATTGGATTTCCAGCTAATGGTAATTGTTTTTTGTTGGTGCTTGAATCTGGGTAACTGGATAATTTATGCACTTTGGTTTTTTGGTTGTTGGATTTGTTGTGGGCTTCATGTCCGAGTTTTTTGAGTTGTTAGATTATGGGGTATGTAATGTTTGGTGATATTGTGCTTGTAGGTTCTTAAATTTGGGATTTGGTTCCCCTTTGATTCTTGAATGTGGATTGTTGAATTTGCATTCTTGTATTTCAGATATTAGGATTAGTTGAGCATTGTCTTCTTGATTTTGGGTTTTCGGATTCTAAGGTTGGGGTTCTTTGATTCAAGTTAATGACGCTTTTGAATTCGGATTTTGTGTTCCATTCTTCTGGAATGCGGGTTAACGAATTATCAAATTAGCCAAATTATGTGGTGTTTGGATAGATGAATTGTTTGATTAATCTCAATTTATCCTGGTTACAATCAGTTTATCTGTTACAATGTAAGTTGAAGCTTAGTTCCATTTTAGGCTTTTCTAACCTACTCATTTTTCTTTGTTTTAGCATTTCTCATTGCATACATGTCACCAATCACTGATGTGTCATTTATGAAAAGCATTAAAAGATAGAATAATAAATATAATTGCATTTAAAAAGGAAAATAATTTAGATTAGAGAACTACATGTGTTAAATACCCA
Organism: Tetracentron sinense; assembly: GCA_015143295.1. NCBI lineage: Eukaryota > Viridiplantae > Streptophyta > Magnoliopsida > Trochodendrales > Trochodendraceae > Tetracentron > Tetracentron sinense. Next base: position 19,515,206 of record CM026572.1, on the reverse strand, counting down.
AATTATGTAAAATTGCATTTACATGTTGTTTGATTCATTTTTTTTTACCTTCCAAAAAAAGAAAAGAAAAGAAAAGTTGACTTTAGAAATAATCCATGCATTACAGTTTTATGGGTTTCGATCCTAACTACCTTATGTTAAGGTGGTGCTGTTAATTAACGGTTTCAGCCTGACCATTAAGGTCTTCGTCTCTTCGAAACCATTATTTAATACACTGGTTAGGTGATTAGGGACTAGGGAGGACTTGGTTGCATATCATAAAGCTACTAAGTTCATGGTTTGCGATTAGGGAGGGATTTGTAGACCTTTCCTTACCTGCCTTTCTTTCAGTTGTGGAGCCTGTTTTTCACTTTTATTCTTTTTCTCTTATTTGTCTTGCAATCTCTTTTCATGTATTTTCCTATATTAATATCATTGTAATCAAATTTCGTCTAGGCAATCTGTGGGCCACCACTTGTGTAGCCAAGACCCCTATCACCAAACCATGGCCAAGGTGAGCACCCACGAAGACGAGGTCGCCTAATGGTGCCTAGGCCTCGTCTCTTGGGGACTAAAGCACTACTGACAAAGACGCCCTAGACTCTAATAAAGTCAAATGTTATTTACAAAGCATAAAAGCAAAGAGGATAACTATCAACAGGAGCTCCGGTTGAACAGTCAACCGGAGCAACCCAAAAAATTGCCTTGGGCAGTGTTAGTTTGGTAATTATGAACATAAAGAATGGTGTGTTTCAACATTGCCATTTTTCCATAAAAACCCCTTCCCAAGGCACTTTTTGGGTTGCTCCGGTTGACTGTTCAACCGGAGCTTCAGTTAATAGTTAATCTCAAAAGTAAATTATATATAATAAGACTTTTCTACGTAACAGATTTTGTCCAAAGTTTCTACATATGGATCTCTCTCCTCTCTAAACTGTGCTCCTTTTTTTGTAGTGACATTTGAGGTATTATGTATGTTTTATTTCTTATTTTAATATTTATTTATTATAATAAATGAATAGCATAAATTATTATATATTAAAAATAGATAATTTTGATTGCCTAAGCCACATCTTGCCTAGAGAGCCCTATCACCTGGATTACACCGAGTAATAAATGTAAATTTGTCAACCAATAATTAAACACATTTATATAATGAGTCAAGATGAGAATGTTAAGATGTATGATTGGAAATACTTGGAAAGATAAGATAAAAAATTAGCGCACTTGAGAGAGTTTGAGAGTAGCTCTAGTAGGTGATAAAATAAGGGAAGTTCGAACTAAGACAGTGTGGACACCTTCAACGAAGACCAATGAGGTTCTATTGAGGATTGAGTTGGTGCAAGTTGAAGATTCTAAAAGAGGGAGCAGAATACCATAATGACATGGATGGAAATAGTGCATAAAGATTTTATAGCATACATTTTGACCGAAATCATGACTTTTAATAGAGTGGAATATTGAAATGGAATCCATTGTGTCAACCCAATTATGTGGTATAAGGCACTGATGATGATGAAAATAATTGAATTGTTTTTTTATATGGAGGAGAAATTAGTTCCATCTTTGGGATTAAACATTAGAAGCTCTCGAAATTGGCGATAAAACTTTATGTTTCCTGAAAATACATATTGCATACTTTTTTTTTTATGAGATTCTAGAACATTTCCATGAAATGACTTGATCTTGATCTGCTTAGAAAAAATTTATGTGGTTTCAAGTGTTGGGAGGTACGAAACAAGAGTCCCTTTATAGGACTAATATTTTACTGATTGAGCCCAACAACAACAACAACAACAACAACAATATAATCTTTTCCTAGGTATGTAAAACTTGAGATGCAAATGATAGGTTGATGAGATTTGCCTTCAGCTCATGTAACAAGAGCATCCTAAATGTAGATTAAATTCTCAGATACTTCAATCACTTGAAACAATGAACTTTATTAATTATTGTCAAGACATATATAGATTTGATATGGTCTAAGAGATTTGTCAATAGTTTACGCCTCACAGCTAGGGCTGTCAATGGGTTGGGTTGGGCATGGTTTGACTGGCCCGACTCTAATCCGGTGTCATATATATTGGTCCGAGTGCTGCCTATTATTACTCTGACCCGGCCAGGGCTTTGGCCAGCCCATTGCCTCTCTTGTACCCGTATCTCCTTTGTTGAGATTTGGTGTCAATAGATATTTGTTGTTTTATGCAAATTTATGGAGAATTGCAAAGCATTTCTCTCTTTTCCAATTATTTTTGGGAGGAACAGTAGAATGTTGAGTGTCTAACTTGAAACTCAGAACATCAGCTGTTACTTTTGGATTTATAGAGAATTGCATTGTGTTCTTTCTTTTTTCCATTAATTTTCAGGATGAACAATAAGATGTTAAGCACCCAACTCGAAGCTCAGAACATCAATCGCCAATTGGATAGGGACTGCGGATGGACCATTGTCGACAACTTAGTTGTTCTTAGTAAGCTTGTAGATGCTCTTAAGAATTGCTAATAATTTTAGTTAGTGTAGTCAAAATGTTGCCTAAGCCATTGCCTAGTTAGGATCCCTATCGCCTAATCATTATCTAAGCGGGCCTTACTAAAATTTTATAATATTAACAAAAAAGTAAAGTTTGGCCACCTAGGCATCACCTCGCTTGGGGAAACCCCAATCGCCTAGGCATTGCCTAAACGCTTTAGCTACATTATTTATAGTGATGGGCCATGAAATTTGGCTTACATAAGAAAGATCCTCGTTGAACTCCATGGATCGCAAATGCTGAGTGAGGGATTTGATAGATTAGCTTTTTATACTTTAATTTCATGCTTACATTCCCTTTTGCCTTTACATTGGGATCCAATGTGAAGTTCCTCTCTCTCTCTCTCTCTCTCGCTCTCTCCATTTCTTTTTCTTCTTGCTGACAATTTGTGGCTTACTGCCATTATATGTTCATGCATAGATAATAAGCAATAGAAGATGAAGTGTAACATGTACAAAAAAAAAGGGTTTACCAGTATTGATGTCTCCTTTTTATCTATGTTCTATATGGAAATTTTGTAAAGTTTTATGATTGTTTATCTGATCTGTTTTAATAAGTTATTTGGTGTTTTTCCTTCCATATAATGTTGCTTACCGTATTGAAACTCAGAATCTAGTGATCTTATGTGGCCTCGCTATATTTATAGTTTCAATTTCCATAAATCTTAATATAAATATACCTTTTTTTTAAAAAAAAAAAGGGTAAAATAATTCAGGCCAGGCCCGGACTTCAAAGCACCAGCCCTAGCTCGGCTCAAATAAATATGGGTTTAGAATTTGAGCCCGTACCTAACCCTAGGGCTATATTCGGCCTTTTTTCCGCTCATGGATTGCGGGCATGAACCAGATGGAGAGATGCTAATTTTTCAGGATAAGTCTGTTAGTATGAGGTTTACTATTGAAATGTATTGGAGAAAAATGGAATGTCTTGTGAAAATTTAATGATATTTTAAGGATTATAAAACTGTCAGATGCATAGAGGAAAAGTATTGTAGTACTTATCTACAAGAATAAAGTAGATGCCCAAAGTAGTACCAATTATTCTGGGATCAACCATACATGCCAATATGTCGTATTTTGAAGTTATTGGAGGGAGAGATGGATAAAACAAGTAACTAGGGTTTCTGAAAATCAATTTGGATTCATGCCTAGTAGGTCTACTAATGAGGATATCTTCTTTTCTTTTTTTTTGGTAATAGAGGGTATCCCAAACCCTTTGAAGCAAGGACTAATCCCTTCGGGTGTCTGCATTGACCCACTCAGAAGTTTCCCACGAACACCAGGGTCCAGGGTAAGTTGAGGAGCGGGAGTCGAACACACAACCACAAGGAGCAAACCCAAGAAGCCAGCCAACTGTGCCAACCCCTGGTAGGTAATGAGGATATCTTCTTACTTAGACAGTTAATGGAGTTTATGAAGAAGAAGAAGAAAAATATCCATAGGGTATTTATTGATTTAGAGAAGGTATATGATAGAGTCCCTAAAAAATTAATCTGATGGGTGTTGAGAAAGAAAAGAGTTATGAGAAAACATTTTGATAACATTAAGGATACGTATGAGTGGGCTTAACTGCTGTGAAAATAATTAGTGGTGACACAAATGAGTTTTCTTGGATAATAGGTTTACATCGGGGGTTAGTTATGAGTCATGTATCTTTTTTCAATGATTATGGATGAATTGACGACTCATACTTGAGAGGAGGTTAAGTGGTTTATGCTATTTGCAGATTCCATGGTATTAAATGATGAAACAGTGTAAATGCAAAGCTAGGATAGTAAGAGAATACCTTGGAATTTAAGGGGTTTAAAATAAATCAGATCAAAACAAAATTAATGGAATGCAACTTTAGTCAGAATATCAATGGGGTTGAGCCAGTAGTTAAGATTGATGATCGTGTGATACCCTAAAATGACTAGTTATGATATCTCGGCTTAATTATTCACAAGAGACTAAGGAGAATTTTGAATATAGAATTAGGTCTGGGTGGCTAAACCGCTAAAGTGAAGATATGCTTCTAGAGTGTTATACGATCGACGCACTCCAATAAAAGGAAAATTATGTAGATAATGATATATATCAGTTATGCTTTATGGAGTAGAATGTTTAGGCGACCAAGAAGCTACATAATTCATAATATGTTTTGTCTAGATGGGGATTTGATAATTGATATGGATGAGTGGAAAGACTAGTGAAGATAAGATCAGAAATGAGTGCATTCGAGAGGATTTGAGAATTGCTCTAGTAAGTGATAAACGAAGGGAGAGTCGATTGAGATGATTTACACAAGTTCAACAAAGACCAAGGATGACACTAGTGAGGAGGCTGCAATGTCTTATTTCCTGATAGGAACCTACAACTCGATTTGCTCTTGTACTTTGGAAATTGTTATTATATTGTGATTGCATCTGTCCAAGAAACTCCTTATGGTTTAGCTGTCCGTTTCATCATGTGCATGAGGCCAAACTTGATTACTTTTTCTCAGATTGGTTTCCGATCAACTTATTATTGGTGCCTCAAGTTCACTAGGGTGGATGCCATTATTATTGTTTTTCCTATAGAGGGAAGTTGATGGCTATGGTATCTCTTTCCACTTCATTTTGGGAAGCTCAAAGATGCTTACTAACTAGATTAGCATGCAACCTTAATTTTAATTTGAGGAAGACTGTTTGGGGTTGATAAGGCTTTGTGATGATGCAGACCAGGGAGATGATGTGGCATGCCACGTGGTAAAGGGGAGTAGCAATTTGTTCAAGGAGGTGCTCATGTTGCTACTGTTTAGTCTTCTTGTGACAGACACAGGGTGTTGGAAGGTAGAGGGTGGCATGGAGGAGTCCAGAGGATGGCATGAGAGTTATCGCAAATGGGTGTTGGAGAGAGATTCTTCTTGTGCCTGGCATGAATTCTCACTTCCTTCTTGGCCCTCGGATTCCTTTCTAGTCCCAGAGGTAGATGACTTTGTAGTTTGTAGTGCTAGAGTCCTCGTTGGGGGTGTGTGTGGAATGTGGATTCCTTGTCTAAGACCTACAAAGTGCTTATGTATGCTTATGTCCAACAAAGGAGACAAGTCCTTCCGTCTACTGGGGTAGAGTCATGGATTGTTTTGGTTTTGGCCACCAAACCTTCGACCTTTCTAACTCCCCTCTGTCAAGGATGCCACAGAAGGCCACTGGAGTCTAAGGAATTGGGCTTGCCCTTCTCTTGAGGTAACAGGAACAGGTCCTAAATGTTGAAGGTTGTAGGAACAATGATGTGGAATTTCTTAGTTTCTGTAACTTGATCACTTTAAGCTCATCCCACCTGACTTATGGTTAGACATGTGACCAGTTTGGAGATCCATTTCTTATGGGACATACAAATGCTGTCACCATGTAATGACTATCTGTTGCCACTTGTACTGGATATATTTCTACAATAACACATTGGTCAAATGAAGTACATTGGCCAATGTAACTGTTCACTTGGCTTACGGCTCTTATATTTGTAGCGTCTCCCTTCCATTTCCTTTTAATGAAATATTTATACATGGGCCAGTTATTGGGTCTTAAGAATTCTTCTCCACACCAGAGCAGATGGTATTAATCTGCCACCACTCTACATTTACCTATAGGTTAAGAATCTTATGTATACTTTTTGTGTAGTCTGCGACACCAGGATACTCTTACTTGCCTACCCTATCCCTATTGCCACAACATGATACAAATACTGGTATCGGATATTTCATGATACTTCTAGGATATATTCTTCTCAGTTTTTCTTGTATTATGTTATTTTCCATAACTCCTGAGTATTTTTCATCAATTGTTAGATTTCATATCAAGAAATAATTGGTCGTATACTCGCTCCCCGAGTTTATGTTCGTACCTTGGCAATGTAATTGTGATTAGTTGGATTTTCTCAGAAATGCCATACTAATAGTCTAATACTGTCGTACCCTAGTATCTAAATTGATAATACAAAGGGCTGTCGAAATGAACATGCACTTGGAGCGTGGATTTTGTCCCATTGCATTATGAACATGTACATCTGTCTTGCTCGGATTCCCTCATACCAAAAATGGAATGACAAGAATAATTTCTCCTACACAGGATATACTGGGCAATCCTTACAGTTGATGTGAAATTGCAGTTATGAAAGATTAGATACAGTAAAGCTGTGTTTTTATGAGTGGTGTTAATACATGGTTGCATGTAAATCAGACTTTCTGATCGAGTTTTTGACAGTAACTCCGCTATTTATTGAATGCAGAAATGGAGATATGTATGCTGGAGAATATTTCGCAGACAAAATGCACGGGTTTGGAGTCTATCATTTTGGGAATGGGCATCGGTATGAGGGAGCATGGCACGAGGGAAGAAGGCAGGGACTTGGGATGTACACATTTAGGAACGGGGAGACTCAAGCTGGTCACTGGCAAAATGGTGTCCTTGATGTCCCAAGTACTCAGACCACCCATCCTGGATCTCCGTTCGCTGTTAACCATTCCAAAGTACTGAATGCAGTCCAGGTAACTGCACTTTGGTGAAAGGATTCTCACGTGCAATGCTTAAACAAAAACAAATTCTCTGTAAAATCTAAAATTAGCTGCCTTTCCAGTCAAATAGCATGTCCATCATCCCTGAGATCTTACCATCATTAACATGGGATGATCCTAAGTTCTTGACCATTGAACACTGGAAAGTAGGCAATTGTTTAATTGGTTAGAATTAACCCCATTTTAAGATATGGCCATTTATTAGATGGTCCAAATGCTGGACTACAAAAGAGCAGGTGCAACTATAAACTCTAAACATAACTAATGATAACTAGTAGAGTTTTCTGATTTGATATGTCTAATTGATCAGGAAGCACGGCGAGGTGCAGAGAAAGCGTACGATGTGGCCAGAGTTGACGAAAGGGTAAACAAGGCTGTAGCAGCAGCCAACAAGGCAGCCAATGCAGCAAGAGTTGCAGCAGTGAAGGCTGTACAAAAGCGGATGCATCAGAACAATGACAACATACCAATTCCATATGTGTGACTTTCAAAGTTGCTGCTCATCATCAGCATCCATCAGTGCTGTGCTACAGATAGGCCGGCCCACAACATTTAACTTGTTTAGTGAGAGCAAAGCAAATAAATAATAGCGAAACAGGAGTCGTGCTGCCGACCCCATTTTTTTGGTATAAGGCGAAGATGATGAATGAGAGCAAGCAAAGGGAGGTTGACACCATTTGCCTTCGTTGTTCTTCGCTAGTGTTATTTTCTCTTGACAGAGGACGCAATTGCAAGTTACCTGCTTGGAACCCCTTTTCAGTTGGAGAAAAAGGTGGCTGATAGAGGAGCAGGCAGGGTTTTGTCATTTTGCTTCAATGTAATTATGTGCATAGGATGATGAGTTAATAGAGAGATATGAGTGATGGATTATGCCTTTTTAAGGTTCTGCATCTGCATTGGGAGAGGTCCTTTAATTTTGTTTCTTCTTTCTTTCTTATAAAGGGTTGAGGTTACCTGTGTTGTATGTGAACTACTATGTTTTTATGAGAAGACCTAGGGAGTAGTAGTGCCATTCTCTCTCTCTCTATTACTCTCTCTGTGTTTTATGTGAACTATTATGCTTTTATGAGAAGCCCTAGGGAGTAGTAGTGCCATTCTCTCTCTCTCTCTCTCTCTCTCTCTCTCTCTTCTCTCTCAAATTCAGCTTCTTTTTAATGGATAAGCTGCACTGGAATAGACAAACTCATGGTTGCTGGTGTTTAATGGTGCCCATACTGTTATGTCTGTTTTCTTTTCCTTTTTCTTTCTCTTTCCTTTTTATAGGCTGGCAGTTTTCAGACCCTTTTATTTCAGTTCTAGCCAGGTAACCAAGAGCATGAGCAAACTCCTTACAAAGCTGGTAAGGTCTGTTCCAGTTAAAACATTGAAACTGGGGTGATAGCTATTTTTGTTATGGACTTTGCTACTGAGATCCCCTTAGGGCCGAGACGAGCACGGGATTTCAGGTGGGGCCATTTCACATAGGCCCCACCTGAAATCCAGCACGATCTCGGTGGTCTCGGCCCTAATGGGTCTCAGAAGCTTTACCCTTTTGTTATCTGGCCTAGGGTTTTCTGAACCATCCTGATGGACAATTTAACAGATAATAATCACAAGACACCTTCCACATGATATAATACAGGTATATGGTAAGTAGATGAAAGCAACAGTAAAAGACAAATGGATATATTTGATATAATCTTAGAGACGTCGCCATTTCATACAGGTGAAGAATGATTGAATCTCTTGAGGAAAGCTGTAGAGAATAATTTTTAGTGGGGATTGAAAGTTAGGCAGGTACAATGCATCCATAGATTTTGGGGGGAGAGAAAAGCCTGAATGGGTCATGCCATGAACACTAAAAGAGAGGCACTGTGGGTCTCTCTTACTACTCAAATGAGCCTATGAACCTTTAATGCAACTTTTGCAACCCCCTTTTTATTGACTCCCTTTTGACCATTTGCTCCTTGTCTCCTGCCGCTTGTATGTATATGGCATGCACAAGGAGAACCATGGGCCCTCAATCATTAACAAAATGAACAGGTCATTTTCCAAATTTGGAATGAGCGATAAGATATATCTCATCTGAAATTTGATTTTGGTGAGGTTTAGAAAGAGTGGAAAAACAACCATAACCATTATGGGCAAGCTCAAGGACCTAAGATGATCAACTTAATAAAATTCTAGACCTACTTCAATAGTTTTCATGCAACTTGAATTAAACAACGATTAGTTTTCCAAAAATCAAAAAGTGAAGGAAATTCCTCCAATGGTTTAAAGTATTTTGCAGCTAAAATGAGACTCCAGATACAACTATCAAAAACAGCAAGTAGAAAAGATTGACGACAATCTCAATTCTCAGTTTGCTCCCTCAGCCTCCGAATGGTGCTCCTGACAGTCACAGCACTAGCAGTGCTGTTAAGATCACAGTAATTAGTACGCCTTCAAAGAAGAAAAATGGAAGACAAGGATTAGAGTCTACAAAACAGAGGAGAGAGGAGAGAATCCTTACTTTAGCGTGTAAGCGCCACCTGCTTTAACTTTACCGCAGTCTTTGCAGCCCCAAATTCCCACTGCCTTCCTCTTCACTGCATACTGCAACAGTGCACCATTGATTAAAATTAGTACATTAAGAACTGATACCTTAGGGCCTTAAATATGGAACCACAAGAATCGATGGAAAAGAAAACACACCTTTCCACAAAACTCGCAGAAGTATTTACTGTGCTGACTAACCTCCATCTTTTTAATCTGCTTCCGCAGACTAGCCCCATAACGGGTACCTGAAATGCCACATCAACTTAGTACTGCTGTTTCTAATAAATATAAATGTACCTCAGGTCTATCATCCTCGATGAACACAACCCCCAAATTGTATTTGTGGTCCACCAATCATTAATCCAGACTGTTCAATTGTTGAGGGTATCAGATTGTTTCTGGCTGATGCCACAAAAAAAATGGTCTCAGGCTCCACACATCATCAGACATGTGGCAATAAAAAGGGGGAGAGATATCAAGTGGGGAGAAATCAAAGACATGGGGAGAAAATGAAATGTCTTCTCCCCTTTTTATTGCCACATATCAATTGATGTGTGGAAGCCCGAGACCATTTTTCTGGCTTCTGTCAGAGACAATCCGGTGCCATTGTTGAGAGCTAACCTCTTGGATGGGATATGGCTCAGGACTAGACACTTCTAGCAATATATTAACCTTTTTTCCTGATAACTGATCCTTTCCTTTTCTTTAGGCCAAGTTTTAGCTCCAGATCAAAGCTTAAAATTTTCCCTGTCAGTCTCACACTTTGGTGTGCACTGAGCCCTTAGAAGAGCTACCCCGAATCAAAGTTTCCAGATACATTCTTCCTGAACAGTCTAGATTTATGGTTGATGAGGTCCACCCTACAAATTCTAGTCAGATAATAAGATATGGCTAAACAATATTTTTGGGCACATACCGTACTTCCCAACAATACCAGCTTTCTTTGTTCTCTTTGTCTGCATCACAACAAAGAAATCAACATGTAAACTAACATCCGGACCAAAGTAGCACAAATTAACTACTGTCAGAATTTAGCCGACATAAGTAAGATAGAAACTACATCAATTCATAGGAGCAGTTCTCGTTATACAACACAAGTCATAAAATACCACACATCAAGGCAAGGCTATAATTAAGAACCTTAAAAGAAAGATTATATTGTATGGTCTCTCTAATTTGGAAGAAATCTTAGATATTTAGACAAGATTTCCTATTTCCCTCCATATTAATTAATTGAATTTTTTTTGGACCACAAATTTATACTCTTCAGTCTTCCGAGGCTTTCCAAAAGGAAGAAAGCATAGACATTCAGACGTGGCTTCCTATTTCCTTACATATCAATTGAATTTTTTTTGGACCATTCAAAATTTATATTTTTTCTTTTTGAATTTTGATTGGTAAAATTCCTAGAGTACAAAAAGGGGATTGTTGCAACCATCTCCTAGTTGGGACTCACAAATCTGATCCTGGCCCATCTGTATGCCACCACATGTACAATACAGATCAAGGATGTCCCATCATCCACCACAAATAAAAAATTTTGGTTCCTCTATCGAGAAAAATAAAATGTTCTGAGTTTTAACCCTTTCTCTTTTTCTCTCTTCCCCTCTTCTTTGTGACATCCATTTTCTCGCCCTCAGAACGGAGATGTTAACATCAACATTGTCACACAAAAAACTCCGAATTTCATAATTTTTAAGCGAAAAAATTCAGTCCTCTTACATTTTACATAACCCCTCTTCTCCATGTCAACAACTGTAATTTATTGTTTATTGTTCAACAGGAATTTCATTGACAAAATCCCAAAAATTCCAATAGATTAAAAAATAGCTCCCACTTTCCGCGATTGAAAATCATGAAAAAGGGTGCATGGTGACGACATGAGACATAGAATCCACCACCCTTCTTGTCCCCTTGTTTAGCAATGCTTCTCCTTAGCAAACTAACAGATTTTTTTGATTTTTTTAAAATAAGTCTCAAATAAAACACAACTTTTTCGACGAACAATTGAAGGGTGCATGGAGACGACATGAGACATAGAATCCACCACCCTTCTTGTCCCCTTGGAAGCAATGCTTCTCCTTAGCAAAGTAACAGATTTTTTTGATTTTTTTAAAGTAAGTCTCAAATAAAACACAACTTTTTCAACGAACAATTGATTACCGAAATACTCGCGATTTTTTTTTGAAAAATTTGCAACTTTTTCAAAAAGTCGTGAACTTTGTGAATTAAATACAAATTATTCTCAATTTTTTTAAAAAGTTCAAAACAAACATGTAATATATTTGCTTATAATTTTCATAATTCATAATTTTATTTTATATTTTTCATATCTTGCCCAATAGGTTTTTCACATTATCCAACTTTGGCCAGTTTTTTATTAGTGTAGTCAAGGCGTCTAGGTGACTAGCCCCGGCTAAGCGAGGCGTTGCACGATAAATTTAATATAAATATATATATATATATTATTATATATAATATCCAAAAGATCAAAACTCTATACCCACATTCCACAAAAACATAAAATAAAAAATCTATTACAATCATTCATCACATAACCAAAGACATATTGACATAGTGGAGTATTAAACACTTCGAAATCTGGGCCAAATACCCAAATTCGTGTCACTGTCCATGTTACATGTATAATATTAAGCAGAGCATCTTGCGACGCACGATATTTTTAGTTTAAAAAAATATTATTTTTAGTGAAAAAAACGATTTAGAATCTTGTTACTTCTTCATTAGATGTTTTTTTTTTTTTTCTATTTATTGGGATTTTTTGATATTTTTTTTTTAAAAAAAAATTTATGTGGTTCGCCCACCTAGAAGGGCGCCTAGGCGATTGAGGTCCAAAAACGCCTCGGCGACGCCTTGACTACACTGTTTTTTATGCAATTTTCCCTAGACGAATAGTTGCTAAGCCTCATTAGAGGCAAAGTTAAGAGCGCTCTAGCGAGGCAAGTCATTTCAAAATGAGGAAGAGAGATCACACGGATCCACAATTTTACAAAAAATCTTTGATCTATGCCCCTCCAACTTGTCAACCCAACAAGAAAGATCACCAAAAAATTCGTCAAACAATGGCATTAAAAACAGAGGGAAGAGCACCACTATCATCCAAGATGAAGAGTAACGAAGTTCTCCGATTTTTTCTGAAATACCAAATTAATACACAACTTTTTTGTTGAACAATTAATTAACGAACTATTTACAACTTTTGAAAAAAATCAAATTTTCAAAAAGTTGTGAACTTCGCAAATTAAACATAAATTATTCATGACTCTTTGAAAAAGTTCTGAATATATATCTACCATACAAAATATCTTTGTTTATAATTTTTCATCATAGTAATCTAATTTTATATTTTCCAAGCTTTTCATAATTTATTGTCGATTTTTGGCAAAAAAATTACTATAAAAATAATTCCCGAACTTGGACTTTGTAACTATGCCAATAGATGACTTTGTCGAAGCATCCATAGCGACACCCAACACAGGGAAAGAGGAAAGAGGATGAAAGGCTCAAAGTTAAGCAGGCCTCATAAATACTCTTTTCTTTTTTCCACAAATCCAAGCTTTATTTTTAGAAAAAACCAAATCATAACTATTTAAAAAAAAAATATAGAAATTGATTTTCTCACTTTCCTTATCAACAGCGGATTTTCTATGTAATCAAGCACTGAAAATTGAACTGTCTTCCAATTTTATTTTCCACACTTGAACTGTAGAAAACCAACAAATAGTTTAGGAAAAGAATGATGAAAGAAAATCAAACAAGAGGAAGAGAGCCCCAAACTAATCCCAATACAAGACAACCTCAATATACTCATTTTTTCATCAAGAGAATTGGATAAATCACCAATTTCTTGTCTAAATAAATGTGATGTAATTTGATATTCCATCATTCACACAAAGCCAAGGCCTCTATTAGATGAATCTGGACCCAACCATTCCTTCTAATCATGTATAGATCACCTTTAGATGTCACCACATATACAATTAAAGCAATAATAGATTTTATAATGTATATTTATTACCAATAAAAAGCAATAATATCTGCATGGTTGTCAATGATATCGGAGAGCACAAAGCTAATCTTTAAAAAGAGCTCAATTGGATCACTTCCCAATTCTTCACATCTTATAAATCTCTTATCAATAACTATAATGAAAATGAAGGGTGGAAAGTACATAAAACAAGAAAAAGAAAAAGGAACAGTGAAAACTGGAAAGACCCTATCTAACTAGTGAACTCATGATTGCAGACTTGCAGTCTAGAACATCAACTAACTGAGCTATCAATCCAAACCCAAGGTTTCATATCATTGGTCAGGTAATGATGTCAGGGTTTCTCATGTGTAGCACTAGGGTCTTTTATTTGTCTTCAATATCAATTTCCCCATCTCTTCTTCAGCTCCAATTTCACTCCATCCATGTTACATGGCTGCCGTCACTTCCAATTTTAGAATCTCCATACCTTTTCAAGATAGTTGCAAGATGCTGCTGGATTTTACAGAATCCATTGCAAGCTCTGGTGTGAATGTAAATTTAGGCATCCTTTTGGGTTCTAACTCCTAATTGAAATTAAAATTTCTACCCATGGTAATTTATTCGGCAAAATAGCAACTCTGCATTGACCCTTTTCGCTATCCCGGCGATAGAGATCTAATTCATTGGCATAAGTACAATAACTAGAGGTCAGACTAATCTGTATCAAATATACAATTTTAGAAATTTGCTGATTACCCATTCAGATAAGAACTCGATATGTTAATCGAAGCAGCTTATTCAGTAAGATGATTCAAACAGAACAACCTGAGGCGACCTACATAAAGCCTCAAAATACTCTTCAAATCCTAAGAAAACCCTTAAAATCGCCAGAACAAAATAAAAATAAAAATAATATAAAAAAGTTCGAAAAACCCAGAAGTATTGCTCTTTTTTGAGATCCCTTTGCATAAACTTCGAATTATTCAAATCTTAAATGACGATTGAAAGAACTGCCAAACATTCGTCTTGATTCTAGACTAATACATACATCACGAGTAGATTAACGTAATATATCACATGAGTATGTTAGAGCTTCAACGATCGAATTTAGAGAGAGAGAGAGAGAGTACCATTTTGGCAGGCTTATTCGACTGGAGGAGGAGGAAGCGGCGGCAGCAGAACCAGAAACCCTAGAAATCGTTCCTTTGCTCTCAAGCGAATTGCAAGACCATTTCGTTTGCTTTCTTTTATAGCGAGTCCCAAATAATGGCACACTTTAGCAAACGCCGGGTGCGCATTGTACACCACCAAAATACTAAACGCTAAAGGGAGAAAATTCTATTTTTATTCTATTTTGTTACAAAGAAGAAATTTTTTATGGTAAAAAAAGTTTTAAAAAAATTGAAAAAAATTATGGGGTGTTTGATAAAACTATTCAAACTTTAAAATAAGAGATTATTGACTTATTCTACTAAATTAAGCTTTTATTTAGCAATAAGATTGTTTCATAATATTTTAGCAATGTTTAAACATTTTAGCAATAAGTAATTTTATAACTTATTTAATTAGCAATTTAAAGTTATTTTTTGAAAAATAACTAATTTTACTTATGCAAAAAATGATTGGTCGAAATGGCGGTCTTCTTTGGTCCACGTTTTAACAACAATTAAGTATGGTTAAGATGTACTCACCCCTAGGGTTCATTTATTTAAATTTAGTTTTTTTTAAAAAAAATATTAACTTTAAGTTGGTTAAGCTTAACTGTAGTTAAAGCGGGACAAAATGGGAAGGCATTCGACTACCTATCCAAAAGTGGGGTCGGCTAATCATTACAAAAAAAAAAACTAAGGGGCAGTTTGGATACACTTCCGTTTTTCCCTTCTTTTTTTTAAAAAAAAAAAAAAATTGAAAACAACTTTTTGTTTTCAATTTTTTAAAATAGGAAATACGTTTGGTATTAATAACTGTTACTTATTTTAAAAAAAAGAAAAACAAAAAAACACATTTGGTAAATATGATTAAATAATTTCAATTCATGATGGTGGTAGTGGTGAGTGATGACCGTGGATGTAGTGTGGTAGTGAGTGTTGGTAATGGTGGCGGTGGTGTGGTGGTGGTGATGGTGGCGGTGGTGGTGGTGATAGTGGCATTGGTAGTGGTGGTGATGGTGGCAGTGGTGTGGTGGTGGTGGTGGTGGTGGTGATAGTGGCATTGGTGGTGGTGGTGGTGGTGGTGATGGTGGTGGTGGCGGCGATGGTGGTGGTGGTGGTGGTGGCGGTGGCAGTGGTGGTCGTGGTAGCGGTGGTGGTGGTGGCAGTGATGGCGGCGGTGATGGTGGCGGTGGTGGTGGTGGCAGTGGTTGCGGTGGTGGTGGTGGTGGTGATGGTGATGGTGATGGTGATGGTGATGGTGGCAGTGGTGGTAGTGGTGAGTGATGGCAATGGGTGTAGTGTGGTGGTGAGTGCTGGTGATGGTGGCGGTGGTGTTGTTGTAGTGGTGGTGATGGTGATGGTGGTGGTGTGGTGGTGGTGATGGTGGCATTGGTGGTGGTGGTGGTGACGGTAGTGATGGTGGCGGTGGTGGTGTATTGTGGTGGTGGGTGGTGGTGGCGGTGGAGGTGATGGTGGTGGTGGTGGATGGTGGTAGTAGTATTATGGTAGTGGTGGTGATGGGTGGTGATAGTGGGTTTGTGTTTTCTATTTTTGTTTTTTGTTTTAAAAAACAGAGGTAGTAAAAAATTTTTGTTTTCTTGATTTTTAAAAGTTTTGTTACTAATTTTTAAAAACAAAAAGCAGAAACATGTTTTGTGTAAAAATTTTCAAAATTTTGTTTTTAAAAACAAAAAACAGAAAACGGAAGTGCAACCAAATGAGGCCTAAATTTATACTTATATTATTTTATTTAAGAGAGCATTGGCATGGGTAAAGGAGGCAGTTGCCCCCTGAATTTAAAAAAAAAAAAACCAAAGTTTTATATTATATTATTTAATTTAAGATGACACAACCATGGGCAAGAGAGCAACTATCTCCTAACTTAAAAATATATATTCTTTACAAACGGACACAAACAAATGAGATGGCCCGCGTACTTGGCCCTCAAAATAAAAGTTTTGGGGGCTATGCTTGTCACGCCCCAAAATCTACACACAAGACATCTCATATTTGTGCAGATTTCGAGACGTGAGCCGAGAAAAAATCCCGAGGTAATGGAATTTAATTTAAATAAATTAAAATGAACATATGCATATCTCTAGCATTAAGTTTAAACTAACAAGAGCAAATGAACGTAAAACTGAATTCATTTAAAATCTCACTTACATGACACTCTCCTCAACTAAAAAATACTAAATGAAGTTCTGAAATGAAACCCAACAACTAACTAAGTTCTTGAGCATTTCCCCTAAGTTCTTCAAGTACTCCCTGGAAAAAAATCAATAAATATAACAAGGGTGAGCTTTTTGGCTCAGCAAGAGAATACCATGACATGCACCAGTTGTGATAAATAAAATAATAAACGACAGATATCAATATGCATCATTTTGTTTATCAGTTTACTCAAGTCTTCTGTCAATGGGACTTACACGTAGCTTACCCTACTGACAACGGTCTCAATGTTGTATGGTCTTATACAGAGACCCTTAGCTTTACACGTAACTCACCTAAGGTAGTCACACTGAGAGGCACGCAACTTCTCAATGAGATTACACAAAGCTCTCCCTCAGACTTTAGACCTAGAGAGTCTCTCATTCTCAATTTGTCATCTTTTGGTCTTTCTCCTTTTTAATTTATTAACCACACTCTTTACTATGGTGTCTCATACCATTATAATAAATAGGATAAAATATTATGCAAAGCTAACGCAAATACAAAAATATGCAAGATAATAGATAAAACAAATTTCCTTAAACATACTTTTCTGAATAAAGAAATTACACAAATTTATCTAATATGCTCACAATATGAATTATTCAAGATAGTTATTTTACAAAAATAAAATAAATAAAATCCTTTTATTTCATTTTATTTCTTTTTTTTTATTCTCCTTTTCTTTCGCTTTATTAAGTCATTTATGATTTAATTCTTTTTTTAATTTATTTCATAAATTATTTTATTTAATAATCAAACACTAAAAACGGCGCCCCACCAATCGGACGGCAAGTCGCCGGCGATTGATCGGTGACCACCGATCGATCGGCCCAAGGCCTCCGATTAATCGGTGTTGACGATTTTGGCTGGAAAACGTCAGCCCAAACCCTAGATCTCGATTTTTTTTAACTTTCAGAACCATTTTTCTCGATTTTTCAACCCTCGAAACCCGTGTTAATTAACCCACCATTGTTCTTTTAATTTGTAACCTTCATTCTAACATTATTTATGCATTATTTCATTACAAAGATTTCGATTAACAATTCTTTAATTTATAAATTTAAATCTTGGTTCTATACTCGTTCTTCTTTAAACATCATTATTAAGATTTATACTCTTGGTCATAATTTCGTATTATTCATCAATGTGCATAGATCTCTATCCTAGATATCACACAAATATCAATAAATCTATATGAACCCAAGATAAAACTTATAATGAAAAACCCTAAATCTAGGGGAGTATTCACTTGCCTCAAAGGTTCGAATTTCAAACTTTTAATACTCCAATCCGACCCAAACACGCGTGTCTCGAAAGATCCAACCACCACAAGAGAGAAAACTCAAATCTCCAAACCTCAGATCTCGATCTAGGTGCTTGAAAGCTCTACCAAAGTGCAGCCCTCTTTTCCTTTCTCTCCCACGTTCTATTCTCCAGAATTTCAGTTTAGCAAATTATGAGGGTTAGGTTTATCTTTTTCTATATATATTAATCATATTTTTTTATTTACCAAAATGTCATTAGTGGTTCCTTGTTTGTTTATAGGTTCTAACTAACCACAATAAAATTTATTCTTATTCTCAAATTCATTCCCACTTCTAAATAGTTAATTACCTGAGGTTAACCGAAAAAAACTATCTTACCCTATTCAAGGAGATTACTGAAATACCCTTAGAAATAGGAAAAATAATTTCAAGATTTTATAGTATCTTGTTAATATTACTTTATACCTGTAGCTCCCCGCACTAATGGAACATGAACTTTATCCACCTCGAGGACGAGGGCTATCCTTCCAGCTCAATTTCACCTCCCCCTTGGACTGAAGGGAGTTTTGGAGCTTCCGTTTGAGCTAGTTTTAGACAGAGGTTCCCGCTTGGGAGCGAGGGAGCGGAGCTTGTTTATGGCTCCGACTTGGGGAGCTAAGCGGCGGGGGGGTTTCAAGGGGTCCTCCCCTTGAAGCTCCGATAAGAAAATCTCTTTTCCCTCCCCCTCCTTCTGAGCTTGAGCTAGAGTTGGAGCTCTAGGCTACCATTCCTACAGGAATGGAGTAAGGTCTTCCAAAAAAAAATGAAAAAACCAACCCTTGCTTTTACCAAGCGATCCTCTCTGTATAACAACTCTAAAAAGAAAAGCAACAAAACTTGATCTTCGCTACCATTTTTATTAGGGGTATGGAGCCAACGTCATAGTTTAGGTATAGCTTGCCGAATCTAACTTTGTCCACACCATTTCCGCAGTGGTTTTCTTGACTCAGCAGTCACAGCAGTTTCATAATCCACACCCTCGTAAGGGTGCAACACGCCATCTAACTTATTGCAACTGATGACAGCCTTCTTGTACCGATGACATTGTCCCTCAACTTATCTTAGTGTTTGCTCCCCTCAGAATGAATATTGGACAAGAGTTGGTTGGCTTCCACAAAACATGGTAGCAAAGCTCCAGAAGTTTTAAGCACTTAAGAAAGAAGGAGGAACCACATCGGCTTTCTGTCATCACCTACGCAAATATGAAAATCCACCCTCCTTAAAAGAAATTTTTTCCTCAAAATTTAACATATCTCAACAGGAAAAAGATGTGGATACTTCTCCACCATATCTGACTCTAGCTCACACGATGCCTCTCCCTCATCATGATTATTCTACTGCACCTTCACCAAGAAGATAGACTTAGCCCGAAGCTGCTTCTCCATTCGGTCTAAGATGCGAACTGGTTTCTCTTCGTATGACGCATCTTGTCTAAGCTCTAAGGTGCTAAAATCAACGGTATGTGACTCGTCTCTCACATACTTTCTCAACATGGACACATGAAACACATTGTGTACACCGGACAGACTGGGTGGCAACACCAGTCTATAAGCTACCACTCCAACCCGATCCAAAATCTCGAAAGGTCCAATGAACCTCAGAGATAACTTCTCTTTCCTCTTGCCAAACCTCATCACACCTTTCATTGGTGACACCCTCAAAAGAACATGGTCCCCAACATAAATTCCAAATCTCTCATTCGTCGATCAGCATAACTCTTCTAACAACTTTAAGCTGTGCGCAACCATTCTTTGATCACAGCCACTTTCTCTATAGTCTCACGAACCAACTTCGGTCTGAGTAACCCATTGTCACCACCTTTGCCCAATATACAGGAGAGCGACACGGTCTACCATACAAAGCCTCGTATTGTGTCATGCTAACACTGGCATGGAAACTATTGTTATAGGCAAACTCCACCAAAGGTAAATGATCAACCCAGCTACCCTTGAAATCCAACACACAAGCATGAAGCATGTCCTCCATAACCTGGTTGACCCGCTCTGTCTGACCATCGATTTAATGATGAAACGCAGTACTGAATTCCAATGATGTCCCCAAGGCTTTTTGGAAACTCTTCCAAAATCTAGATGTAAAACGGGAATCCCGATCTAAGACTATTGACGTCAGAACTCTGTGAAGCTTGACAATCTCCTTGACATACAGCTTACTCAACTCATCCATAGAGTAAGTAGTGCGGACAAGAAGGAAATAAGCGGACTTGGTCAAACAGTCTACTATTACCCAAATCACATCAAAACCCAGCTTCAACTTCGGTAATCCAACAACAAAATCCATGGAAATACGCTCCCACTTCCACTCCGCGATAGGCAAAGGTTGTAAAGGCCCAGTTGGTCTCTGGTGCTCAGCCTTCACTTGTTAACAGGTGAAGCATTTCGACACATGTTCAACAACGTCCCTCTTCATGCCATCTCACCAGAAATGTCTACAGAGATCCCAATACATTTTTGTATCGCCCGAATGGACTGTAAATTTGGAACGATGAGCCTCGTTCAAAAATTCTCTCTTTAGATCTACCAGATCTGGAACACAAAGTCTACCACGAAATCTCAGACCGTTATCCGACCCCACGGTCAAATCTTAAGAGTTACCCACAACTGATTCCGCTACTCTTTACTGAATCTTCTCATCATTCAACTGAACATGAATAATCTTATTGATCAACGATGGTTGAACCGATACAATGCAAAGAAGAGCCCTAGCCTCACTCTGAACTGGGCGAAGATCAAATTCTGACACTGTCTCAAGCATCTGCCACTCTTGAACCATCATAACTGCAACCAACCCTCGAGGTTTGCAACTCAGGGCATCAGCTACCACATTAGCTTTCCCAGGATGATACTGGAGCGTTAAATCATAGTCTTTTAGATGCTCCATCCACCGTCGCTGCCTCATGTTCAACTCCTGTTGAGATTACAAATACTTCAAGCTCTTATGGTCAGAGAAGAGTTCAAACTTCTCACCATACAGGTAGTGCCTCCAAATCTTCAAGGCAAAAACTACAGCCGCTAATTCCAAGTCATGAGTTGGATAGTTCTTCTCATGAACCTTCAGCTGTCGGGATGCATAGGCAACAACCTTCCCATTCTGCATCAACACACATTCTAATCCCTGATGTGATGCAACACTGTAGATCACTAGTCCCCCACTTCCCTCCGGAATGGTCAGAACTGGTGCTGAAGTCAATCTATTCTTCAGCTCAACAAATGCCTGTTCGCACTTATCATCCCAAACAAACTTCAAATCTTTCTTCGTCAGATGTGTCAACGGTGAGGAGATCTTCAAAAACCCCTCAATGAAACTCCGATAGTAACCCGCAAGACCCAAGAAACTGCGGATCTCTGAAACAGAATTGGGCTGCTCCCAATTCATCACCGCTTCAACTTTAGCAGCCACTGACACTCCATCCTTGGAAACCATGTGTCCCAAAAACTTAACTTCTTCCTGCCAAAATTTACACTTTGACAACTTAGCATATAACTGATGTTCTCGAAGTGTCTGAAGTGTGATGCGAAGATGCTGCTGGTGCTCTTCTCTGGACTTCGACTAGATCAGAATGCCGTCCACAAATACTACTACAAACTGATCCAAGAAAGGCTTGAACACTCGATTCATTAAGTCCATGAACACAACGGGTGCATTAGTCAGCCCAAATGGCATGACTAAGAACTCATAGTTCCCATATCGTGTTCGAAAAGCGATCTTTGAAACATCCTCTTCCTTCACCCTCAACTGGTGATAACCTAATCTTAGATCAATCTTAGAGTAAGTTGATCGAATAAGTCATCGATCATCGGCAAAGAATACTTCTTCTTGATCGTTACTTTGTTTAATTGCTGGAAATTGATGCATAATCACATAGATCCGTCCTTCTTAACGAACAAAACCGGTGCACCCCAAGGTGACGTGCTCGGTCGAACAAAGCCTTGATTTAACAACTCCTGGATCTGACTCTTCAGTTCCTTCAGCTCTACCGGTGCCATTCTGTACGGGGCTCTCGATATCGGTGAGGTTCCCGACACCAAATCAATACTAAAATATACTACCCTCCTTGGAGGCAAACCCGGTATATCTCTAAACACATCTTCAAACTCGGAGACAACAAGAATCACCTCCACACCAAAACTCTTCTCCACACTCTCAATATAGAAGAGAAAACCTTTGATCAAAACTTCATCCGAATAACAACTTCGAAAAGAAAAAGGTATTTATCCAGAGATTGAGAAAGTTACTGTCTTTCCAAAATAGTCTACCTTAGCATGGAAGGCGGCTAACCAATCCATGCCTAAGATAACATCGAACTCTCGCATTCCAAAAACCACAAGATCTGCTGACGAAATCCTATCCCCAATTTTAACTATACAGTCTCTACAAACTTGACCCAAAGAAGCTGACTCTCCCATTGGTATTACAACTGACAAAATAATTTCTAAAGTTTTTGGCACTAAGTCCAAGACATTCACAAAAGATGTTGAAATGAAAGAATGAGATACTCCTGAATCGAACAAGACTTTAGCGACATAATGAAAAATAGGGAGGGTACCTTCCACCAGTGCCTCAGATGCATCTGCCTCCTTCTAAACTATTGCAAACACTCTTGCAAGACCTCTCTGCTGGTTTAAAGCCTGACCCTGTGGCTGATCAGTTCGCTTCGGCTTGGGATAGTTCCTTGTTATGTGCCCCTTCTCCCTACTGTTGTAACAGATCTCCAGAAAACTCTTAGGCTGCATTAACAACTGGCACAATAGGCACCATGGCTATAGATGTGATTAGAGCAACTACCTTATATCGCTTCCACTGTGGCTACTGCTGTGGAACTCTGGAGTGATTTTTCTGCACTTGCCTAGGCACAGGCACAAACTTGCCCTTGTCCCTCGACTCAAACCTCTGATCTCTGCCTTTTTGATAATCCACATTATCATGTTCAACCACCAAAGCTCGCTCCACTAACTCTGCGTAGGTCCTCTGGCGAAGACTCACTATCATATTCCTGATAGATGGAGTCAACCCTTGCTCAAATTTTCTCACTCAGCGCTCCTCACTCTCCACCATATACATGGAAAAACGAGACAGTTCAGCGAATTTTGCCTCGTACTGACCCACGGTCATCGATCCCTGAATAAGGTGAATAAACTCTAGGGCCTTCTACTCCCTAACGATCTCCGAAAAATACTTAGAATAGAATTTCAGCTTGAATTCCTCCCAATCCATATCAAACACCTTCTCTAATCTGGTAATCATATCCCATCAATGATGTGCTTCACCCTTCAACAGAAAAACTGCGAGTTTCCTTGGCTGAATCTCGCTGCACTCCTTGACCTCAAAGACCTTTTCAAGTTCTTGGACCCACTTATTGGCTTCCATTGGATCTGCAGCTCCACTGAATGCCGGAGGGTTTAACCTCTTGAATTCCTTAATCAAACCAGCCATGGGTGTGGTCTCTGAAATCTGACTAGACATATCTGACCGATTTTCTGCTTGGCGACAAGACTCCTCCAGAAGCTTTGTTGTGTCTCCCAGTGCCTGGTAGACTGCATCAATCCTCGGGTCTAAACCCTCAAATGCTCTAGCCCTTGCTCTTGTTTGACCTCACCCTCTTCTTCTCCTTCCAGACATAATCCTTATTACAAAAATAAGGAAAACATTAGTTTGGTTGCACAAAACAAATGAAGGAAGAACTCAATGAGATAATCTCTCAAAGACCCTAAGAACTCTCTCAGGTGTCACTACAAACACTAGGGGTCTTTAAACTATGCTCTGATACCAATCTGTCATGCCGCAAAACCTACACACAATACATCTCATATTTGTGCAGATTCCGAGGCGTGAACTTAGAACAAATCCTGAGGTAATGGATTTTAATCTAAATAAATTACCATTACAAATGCATATCTCTAGCATTAAGTTTAAACTAACAAGAGTAAATGAATGTAAAACTGAATTCATTTAAAATCTCACTGACATGACACTCTATCTCAACTGAAAAGTACTAAATGAAGTTCTGAAACGAAACCCAACAGCTAACTAAGTTCTTGACCGTTTCCCCTAAGTCCTTCAGGTACTCCTTGAAAACAATAAATATAACAAGGGTGAGCTTTTTGGCTCAGCAAGAGAATACCATGACATGCAATAATTGTGATAAATAAAACAATAAACAACAGATATGAATATGCATCATTTTGTTTATCAGTTTACTAAGGTCTTCTGTCAATAGGGTTTACACGTAGCTTACCTTAAGGTAGTCACACTGAGAGGCACGTAACTTCTCAGTGGGATTACACAAAACTCTCCCTCAAACTTTAGACCCAGAGAGTTTCCCATTCTCTATTTGTCAGCCCTTGGTCTTTCTCCTTTTTAATTTATTAACCACACTCTTTATTATGGTGTCTCATACCATCATAATAAAGAGGATAAAATATCATGCAAAGCTAACGCAGATACAAAAATATGCAAGATAATAGATAAAACAGATTTCCTTAAACATGCTTTTCTGAATAAAGAAATTACACAAATTTATCTAATATGCTCACAGTACGAATTATTCAAGATAGTTATATTACAAAAATAAAATAAATAAAATCCTTTTATTTCATTTTATTTTCCTTTTATTTCTTTTATTTATTCTCCTTCTTTTCTTTCACTTCATTAAGTCATTTATTATTTAATTTATTTATTTAATTTATTTCATAAATTATTTTATTTAATAATTTTAACACAATTCAACTCCTAAAGCAACAATCACAAACACTAAAATAAAGCCCAACCGATTGATCGGCAGGTTGCCTGCGATTGATCGGCCCAAGGCCTCCAATCGATTGGTGTCGGCGATTTTGGTTGGAAAACGTCAACCCAAATCCCATATCTCGATTTTTTTTAACTTTCTGAACTATTTTTCTCGATTTTCCAACCCTCGAAACCCGTGTTAATTAACCCACCATTGTTCTTACAATTTGTAACCTCCATTCTAACATTATTTATGCATTATTTCATTACAAAGATTTCAATTAAATATTCTTTAATTTATAAATTTAAATCTTGGTTCTATACTCGTTCTTCTTTAAACATCATTATTAAGATTTATACTCTTTGTCATAATTCCGTATTATTCGTCAATGTGCATAGATCTATATCCTAGATATCACACGAATATCAATAAATCTATATGAACCCAAGATAAAACTTATAATGAAAAACCCTAACTCTAAGGGAGTATTCACTTGCCTCAAAGGTTCAAATTTTAGACTTTTAATACTTCAATCCTACTTGAACACGCTTGTCTCGAAGGATCAAACCACTACAAGGGAGAAAACTCAAATCTCCAAGCCTCGGATCTCGATCTAGGCGCTTGAAAGCTCTACCAAAGTGCAACCCTCTTTTCCTTTCTCTCCCACGTTCTATTCTCCAGAATTTCAGTTTAGCAAATTATGTGGATTAGGTTTATCTTATTTTATATATATTAATCATATTTTCTTATTTACCAAAACACCATTAGTGGTCCTTGTTTGTTTATAGGTTCTAACTAACCACAATAAAAATTATTCTTATTCTCAAATTCATTCTCACTTCTAAATAGTTAATTACCTGAAGTTAACCGAAAAAATGAAATTACAATCTTACCCCTATTCAAGGAGATTACTGAAATACCCTTAGAAATAGGAAAAATTATTTCATGATCACTACAATGGCCCCCCACCCCATTGTTAGCTCCCCTAGTACCATTGCCTCCACTTTTCAACACTACCACCTCCACTTGCCACCAAAAACACCATCCACCACGACTACCATCATTGCTGCCACCACCACCTATAACACCGCTCGCCACCATTCCTAATGTTGTCACCTACATAAGGACGACAGTTGAACCGTATCTATTACCTAATACTATGCCAAAATCTATTCCCCCTTTCTGCCATTGCCACATATGCTCCTTCTCTTCTACCACGTATCTACCCTAACATTACACGTTCATATTTTTTTGCTTTTCCTGAACAATTATCACAGTTCATAACTTACTTCTCAAACGATTATGTCCTTGTGCTTCACATTACAACTTTATATTCTCCATTTAACCGATTCTCCGTTCTACTTCTTCCTTTGCCCAAACCTGTTATCTCTTTCGTTTCTCTAAATATCATCTGAAAACAATACAATTTTTCTTCTGCCATAATAGAGTGTACTCTCCATCACTACAGGTTATTCGATCTTTCTTCATCCAGCAAGGTTACTACTCTTTATTACTCTTGTTGTCCAGTAAAATCAAACAAATAGCACCCGCAAAAGTCGTACTTCATTCAGACTAGCCATTTTGCTTCCACTCCAGATGAGTTGCTCTGTTTTTATCCGGAAATATAATAGCTCTATGTGCCTTTTGCTACTCTCACTAAGAATTCAATAATCATTAAATTATTTGGGAAACCTATGTTTGCAAGGTTGCAAACCTAATACAATAATTATTTAAAGCTATGTTTCAAACACTATTAGTTATGAGTTTTCCTATCCATCATAACTGAATAAGCATTAAACCATTACATCATTTTGGAATTCAAACACTTTTTGTAACTTTTTTTGTCATTCCTTCTGGTGGCATCGACATCGGCATCAACAACAGTAAACCAGGGGTTTAATTGGAGAGATCCACTGAGGAGGCGTTTGCTTCAAGAGCAGAAAAATTGCTTGTCAGATTCAGTAGAGTGAGCGGGTGGTTTTTATATTCATAACTAGGGCTTAGGAACCCATAGTCTAAACGTGTCCCTATTAAACCCAATTAATTGTGGTTAATATTTACTAACCCATTCGGTTTAAAAATTAACCTTGGTTTTGCGATCAAAACCATAAAATACTTAGTAACCTAACAAGGTCAATATTAAGCCTTATGGTCAATATTTTTTAAAATATTTTCTTAATGGTTTTTAGAACAAAACATTAAAAAAAATATTAGCCTAACAATGTTAATGTTAATACTAACCCTCACAGTCAATATTTTTTTAGTATTTTAAAAAAATTATGTTGGTTTTATAACCCAAATAGTAGTTAATCTTAACCACATTTACTAGGGTTTAAATTCACGAACCATCATGTCTCTTAATTTCACTAAGTAACCAATTATTGGTTTTCTTCTTATTTTAACATTTCCCCAACCATTCTATTCACCCTTAATCTAGGTTTTTTTTGGTAAACTCAATAACACCGCAAGGTGATTACTGAAGGCAAGACAAGGAAACACTCACACCACCCATGCAGACCACACACACACCACACGTGCACCCTTAATCTAGGTTAGTCGCTCTCTATTTATCCGGTAAGATTATGATCTTTGTGCACCGTGCTATTCAAGCATAAGTTAATAACCATTATAGCATTTGTTGAACCTCTGGTTGCAATAGTTTGACAATCACTCTATCTATGCATTCATTGGTTTTTTCCTGTATTTTTCCTAAACCAGCATATACCATATTCATATGTGTCATTGTTTTACATTTCTCTTTTGGCTGCTTTAGAATTTTTTTGATACTCTTGATTTATGCTATTTGAGTTTTATGATTGATTAATACAGGCATAGAGCATGTTCATATATGTGTACTTCTATAGTTCTCTTTTGGCCATATTCATATATAAGTCATAATTTTACATTTCTCTTTTGGTTGCTTTAGAATTTTTTACTACTCTTGATCTATGATATTTGAGTTTTATGATTGGTTTATACTGATACTAAACATGTTCATGTTTGTGTAATTCTTTTATAGCTCTCTTTTGGCCGCTTTAGAAATTCTAAGACACTCTTGTCATGTTATTGCTAATATATTGGATAAGCACATTTACTTTAACTATAAATACTTCATACTTGCTTTGTATTTTAGTATTGTCCCCATACCACATCCCGTGTTATAGTCGTCTCATTCTTAACAATTGATTTTACTTTTAAGAATCCTCGTCTTATCATTATTTTGTATCTCAATTGTTACATGTTTGTTATATTGTCGCATCGCATCCTGCTAACTTTTTGTGTTTTGTTTTTGTAGACCTTTCTTAAGTTAACTTGGATTATTGGCCCGCGCCGTATCTTGATCATTTTAGGTTGATAAATTCATCAATTCTTGATCGTATCTATATGACCTGTTAAATTTTTTATCTATAATTTTATTAATTATAACTATTATGTCATTTTTTATTGTGCTACTTCTTTATCGCTATTTCTCAATACCTACTTTTCATATAAATTTGGTACTTCATAACTGCTTTACATTTTAAGTCTAGAATAAATAAAGTCAAAGTTCTACCAAGATATGTTATATTTGAGCATTTAAGAGATAATAACTAAATTTATTATAAATATAGATACTCTATAATTATTGTGCATTTTTATTCTAGAATGGACACTAGCTCATTTCTACTAAGAAATGATATCATTGAATCACAATTACAAACAAGAATTAGGCGAATGTTAATGTTACGATCAAAACGAGGTAAATGATTAATGGAAGTGATGATCACATTTCACACAATCCAGGTCAACCTATTGGGTCAATGAATTCTAAAAAGGATGCACAAAAGCAGGCACGCTATATTAAAAGGCTCATATTACAATCAAAGCGGAATACTGATATTTATTAAGCTTCTCTAACTCAATAACCTAACTTATAAAATTTAAATTACAATATTTACTAATTCAACTATAAAATCATGTTTAATTTTAGATATACAACGATTCTGAATTAAAGGAACAAAAAAATTACATGTAAATGAGAGTTTGGAATTAGAGAGAATGAACATCAATATTGTTTAGCATTGATGTGGATTGAAGAGAAGTGTTCTAAGAGTTCAATAAGCCGCCCAAATTTTATGCTCTGTTGCGAATCAGGCAAAATTCATTTGTCGCATCTTCTTTCACTGCCAGTATATTTGTAAACTCTTCTACAAAATCGAAGATTTAAAGAACATATAAAAGCATATAACTCAATGTTGTCATTTACATCAATGAGTGGAAAGGTTAATTATAGAGTCTTAAATGATTGTGGTCCATATACTTTTAAAATCAATTACAATAATTATCATAGAATCGGCGTTATACTTCCTTCATCTAGACAGAAACCGAAGTTTGCTCAGCTTTATGTATATGACACAGAGCATAAAATTACTAATTGAATAAATAACGTAAATATACAAGAATGGTACATTACAATATGATGTATCTATAGTAAGTGGCTTACAAACAATGTTAGATGATATTAATCCATATGTGTGAGTATTTTGCAAGACAAGAGATGCGTTGATTAAAGATGAAACACTAAACTTTCATATATGGATTATAGATAGAAAGGATGAGCGACAATACAACAGATTGATATCAAGTGAGTTGTTGCTTTGATGGAACCGAAGATACTGAATATCGTGATATAATTGTATGTACAATAGAAGACTACTTAAAAATGATCAATGAAATACACCCATCTTACATACCCTTATAATACCCTTTATTATTTCCATATGGAGAAGATGAATGACACAAAAATATTTCATTTACAGTCAATTCTTCCACTGTTCAAAAAATTATTTCAACAAGAGAATTCTATGCTTTCCGATTACAATTTCACTCAACGGAATGAACAACATTGTTACAAGGAAGCCATTTGTTTCAACTGTTTGTTGTGGATTGTTACGCGGCCATTAAACAAGAACATTAACTGTGTGAGGTTTAATCAAGCTAAATTGCGTTCAGATCTTTATAAAGATTTAGAAAGCGTGATAACTGCTGGAGATGTCGATGCATCAGTAGTTGGTAGGAGAATCATTTTACCATTATCAATTAATAGGGGTCATGCAATATGGTTCAACATTATCAAGATGTTATGACAATTTGCAAATGAAGAGGCCCTCCAGATCTTTTTATTAATTAAGTTTACATGTAACCCAAAGATTCCCGCGACTCAACAAGAAGTAGTATGTTTCTGTGGCCAACGCCCGAAAGATCAATCGAATATAGTTGCAAGGGTATTCAGTATTATGTTAAAGCAACTAATGTTTGATTTTTTTTTTTAAATCAATCTTTTTTTATCAAGTTATAGCTGGTACGTTTTTATTTCCTTAACATCTAAACTTCTTATATAAATTATTTCATTACATACAAGTTATAATCCTTTTTAAAAATGCGCAGATGCCCATGTCATTGAATTTTCTTTAACATCTAAATTTCTTATATAAATAATTAAATTAAATACAATTTATAATAAGTTTTTTCAATGTTCAAATGTCCATGTAATAGAATTCCATAAAAGAGGCATATCACATACACACATCTTTTTTACTCTAAAAAAAGAAGATAAGTTAAATTTAGTAGAAGAAGTTGATGCAATCATTAGTGCGGAGCTTCTAGATAAGAATATTGACTCGCTGGGATATGAGATTGTTAATATAGGGTTGTTGATGGGAATCTTCATGGGAAGAAAGATTAATCTTCCATATGTAATCTAGTTGGCTTATAGAAGAGTTGGCTTTTGAATATTCTTCTCATCTCATCGATCATCTAAATTTATATCATGCGGTATGTATTTTTTTTTTTTTAGGTTGGTATAGAGACATGCAGTTAGGCCGCAACCCCAGTTAGTCATTAGTATCTATTCTATAGTTAAGGGTGGGTGGAGAGTACAACACTCTCACCCTCTCGAGAATGGATCCCAGAACCTCCCTCCTAAGGAGTTGCATAACATCTTTTTTTGTTTTCTTTGTTTTTGGCCTCAATTCTCACTTCTCAGATACATGACTTAAAGGGTTAACTTAAGTACGAAGTTGGTAGTGGTTAAAACTCCAACTTAGTAATTTTTCTAATCCCTTCTTATCGATTTGTCTTGGGTTTTTTGCCAATAATTCCTATTGATTTGTTCTCTTAACTAACTTGATTTGCAACTTAGTTCATTAGTTTATTATCAGTATAGATGGGCCCTTTTTTTTTTCTATCTATTTACAGGTTTTATTGATTTGCAACTCAGACAATTCCTATCGATTTGTTTTCTCAAATAACATGATTTGCAACTTTTTTTTTTGGGTTAGCCATGATCGTTAGTTGCGTAGCACCTCTGTTTTTTTTTTTTTTACTATCTGTAATTTTTTTAGGAACAACTTTAGCCAATATTTCTCATTAGGTTTTTTAATATTGTAATACACTTTTATTCTTATTTCATTTCCGTGCATCACACAGGCTTTTTACTAGTATTTTACAATATAAAATTATCAGAAATGATGTTTATCGAAGAGACATATATTCATTCAAGCAAACAAAAGCAATGATTTAGATATGAAGTTATTGAGATGTATGATGTAAGAATATTGGTTTCCAATCCTATTGACTGCAAAAAAATCATCGGTTTATCACGATGAAAGAGTTCACAGTATTAAATTTTGAAGAATATAACCGCACTGAGCCTAATATGGAACTTTTTGAAAAGGTAATTTATATTTATTTATCTTCATTTTATATTGTTTATTACATATTACTAATACCTAACTATTATCTACTCATACATAATTCTTTTAGTTATTATGAAATACAATTTCATTTTGCATTCTAATTTTATTTACTTAAGGAGGAAGAAGAGGAAGCTAGGGTTTGAAAGCTTGGAGTAAAACTTGGAGAAGGTGATTCAAGGCTCAAGATTCAAATTTCTCACCGAAGGAAGATCAAGAGCTTGAAGCAAACTCATTTAGGCCCTAAAGCATTAGGGTTGAGGCAAGTGAACACTCCCTTTGTCATTAAATTTATTGTAGTGTAGGAATTATTGCTGTATTTGGTATATTAAATACTCATTAATGATCTAGGTTGAGTTAGAATGGATTGAGAGATTTTAGGTTTCTTTCTTTTCTTAAAATCCTAGATTTCTAGGATTGAATCATTTAAGAGTGTGTGTTTAGCTACATGATATCATGTCCAAAACAAAAACAAAGCAGCTTCCGACGTCGTTATCAAATACAAGTCATTTCATTTCACTTCACTTCATTTCAAATAGAGGCATGTACAACAAAAATGACGATATTCTTACTCTCTAATTCTCCATTTCTTTTTCTTTGGACGATGGCTCTTCGGTTCCCGTTGCAACAACAATTCCTCTCACGTATTTCATCGACCAATTCCTATTTCCTGAATTTTATTTCTAAAACCATGGTGTGGGTGAGAAAAAAAGAGGAAGAGATAGGGAAGGTGGGTTTGGTTTGGCGGTGGGGTCGTGTGTGATTGCAGTGATTATAGTGAACAGAAGAGTAGACGAAAGTAGAATCGAGTGGTGGGTGTGTTGAGAGATTGGAGGAGGGGTGCTCAACACCAATAGGGAGATTGATACAAGTTGTTGATGCTATGGCTACTGAGATGCACCCAGGGTTGGCATCTGAACGAGCTAGCAAGCTCAAGATGCTTCTCACCGTAGAGCCCCAGAACTTTTTGCCATGTATTGGAAACCGTGCCAAGGCATTATGCCTTTGTAATCTTCCTATATTTATGAGATGAAAAAATTTAAAGAACTCTAAATGTTAAGAAGTAGTAATCCTAAGTCGGATATGTCGAAAACCCGAGTTGTTGAATCTCATTTATGGATCAGTTAACTTCAAGGGCAATTTGGTCAATAAATATAGAATAAATTGGAAATTCCAAGCTAGAAATATTCCCATTCGAAAGACGAATCCAACGCAAGTTGAATCGTCAAAATCAGACAAACGAGTTAAAAGTTACGGCCGAATTACCAAAATAGGGAAAAATAGGAGAAAACAGCAAAATCTGGAGGGTGCGATCGATCGCAAGTTTGGTGCGATCAATCGCATGCAGGCGAAATGGTTCCCAAACTCTCTGGGCCATTTGCGATAGATGGTTCCCAAGGTGCGACAGATCGCAGGGATCTACGATCGATCACAAGTATGTGCGATCGATCGCATGCAGAGGGAATTCAGACCAATGTGTTCGAGTTCATGTGCGATAGATCGCATCCAGGTGTGATCGATCGCAAGGACCTGCGATCGATCACAAATAAGTGTGATCGATCGCATGTGGTAACTGAAGCCGTATTTGAGGGTTTTAAACCCTTTTCTTGTTTAGGAATCCTCATTTGAGGTATTTCTAACCTAGAGAGGAGAGAAAGAGGAGAGAAAGGAGAAGAAGATTGTGGGGAAATCCTCCAAAGAGGCTTGGATTGGGAGATCAAAGGGAGCTCAACCTTGGAGATTTGCAAGCAAGGTCCTTCATTCGAGAGTTCTTCGACCAAGTGGGAGTTCTTCCTCAAGTTAGAGCTCCACATCAAGGGTTTCTTCAACCTATTCAAGGTCGGTACCCTATACTACCCTTCTAGTTCACCTCTTATACTTGTTCTTCTTCATTTTATGTTTTCCCCTAAATTTTAAACAAGATAAGGAGATGAGATTAATGGATGGTGGTGTGGATGTGAATGGGCGATTGGATGCCGTGTGTATGTGTTGTGATGAATGAATGAGAAGAGCATTGTACCAATAACAAACAAACATGTGTGTTGTGAGCATTAAATCACCTAGTAAATGCAAGATTTAGGTATTGATCATAATGAACATACCATGTGTTTGATGAAATGCCACAATGAAGAAAATGATGATTATTCTTAGAAAATGCATGTGTGAAACTCCTTGTTTTCCTAAAATGGCATGTTGATAGATTAAATACTTATTCATTGATTTGATTATTGATTAAATGCAATTGTTTTGTACACCATTGTCATTCTTAATTGTACACGAAACCACGAGCACGACATGTAGTCCACGAGTAGGGTTTCAAGCATTAAACACCGTGTTTTGTTTTCAAGGTTTTATTCCCGATTCACGAACACCATGACAAGGCCAAACGGAAGGGTTGGTAAATAGAGGTAGGGCATATCTTACGATATGTTTTTCCTCGCTTTTGACACGAATAAGAAACCGCCATGCAAGACCCCATGCATGCATGTTCCATTCAAAGCATTCGTTAAAGAGGGGTCTCCCCTCCCTCACAAGTTGTTTCTCATTTAGGAAGAGGGGCCTCCCCTCCCTCACAAGTAGCAAGGACATGTTTATTTTCCAAGCAAGCAAGCATGACACGCATGACAAGCATGATACAAGCATGACACGCATGACATGATACGATACGACAAGACTAGACACATGATAAGACAAGTTTTGAACATGAAAAGAATGTTTTCAGATCAAGACAAGCACATGATGATTTCAAGAGTTTTATCGGTTTTTTGTGATGCCAAGCATGAAATATAATTACTTCTTTCCTGTTGTGATATAAATTGCTTCCTACCTTATATTGTTATTGCTATGATATGGCTGTTGGTTAGTGTTTGGTACCCGTTGAGTATTCCACGCTCAGCTATACTTCTTATGTCGGCAGGTGATTGCAGAGTAGCTGCTCCTTTTGAGGTCTGTGCTCCTGGCCCATGGGTGGAGGAGGAGAACGTTGAGGAACCTATGGAGGAGCCTCATGTAGACGGTCACTATTAGGTGGTAGATTCTAAGTGAGATTGTGGGTGAGCTTGAGAGTATATTCATGTATTTTGGTGGGTCTGTCCTCACTTTCTTTGTTTTGACTTCCTTTTTATCAAACTTGGATCATGTATATATATATATACATAGAGGTTTTTTCAGACTTCCGTTGTGCCATGTTAGAGCATGCTTCCACTATTTTAGTCCTCTATTGTATATGCTTAGTGTATTTTGCAAGTTGGGTTGCCAAGCATGTCACGTAGGTCATGGCAAGTCGTCCAAGATTCACTCTTAACTCTTAGGGTGGGTTTTGGGTCGCGACACTCACTTTCATCAATAATTTTTCAGTGGGTAATGATCAAAAGATTTCTTATTCTTCAATTTTTTTTACATGAGGTTTAGTTTTTTTTGTTTTGTTTAAGTATTTATAAATGTTGTTGTGAGCATAAATAGGAGTGATTGAGTGATCTCTCTTATCTATACATTTGAATGGTTTTTTGTATATCTAAATTTTCTAAATTTGATGTCTTTGAGGTATTTATTTTATGTTTGATTTGATCCTTGAGGTGGTATTGTCTCATTTGTTTATATATATATATTGTTTGATTTTGATAAATTGATTCTGGGATTTTACTTGCTCTCACGTTCCTCGTTGTGGTGGATTGTTCTGTCTGGGTTTTTTGGTTTGAGGTTGTAAGCGCTTGTTACACAACATTCACTTATTGTGGTTTTTGTTCTTTTTTCCTAGTTCCATTTGTCTCATGAGTAGAACTGTTATGGAAATACTGTACGTTGGGTTTTCTAAATGATATCAATTGGCTCTCTTTTTATCTATATTCATGTAGAAGAGTATTGTTAAAAAATATATGTATTTAATTGATGATGCAGATTTATTTTATTCATATCCAAATCTGCATACTTTTGTTTGTGTTTAATTTTTATGGGAGAGATGAGATGGGTTTGGAATCTTCCCGAAATAACTGTTAGATTTATATTCTTGCATTTATTTTTGTTATTGTGGTTGTTTAGTGTAATGAGTCTGCCACAATTATGAATGTATCATTGGTTGTTGTATACATAAAAGATAAAAAATGGATAAAAGATGAATAAATAAATGTATTGAAGCTTTGATTCTTTCAAGGTAATAAAGTACATAAATTTATGTCTAAATATTCATAAGCTTATATTAAAATAAAGAATATCATTTTATCTATAAAGATAATAGTTAATAGTTGCTTACATAAATTAATTTTTTTCGTTGTGCTGTGATGATGATTTCATTGAATCACCATCGAAAGGGCATTAATAATAACTGATCATTTCAAGATGTTATATGATTGAAGAATGTCTTTAGAGCCAAAAAAATAATTGATAATTTGACTGTTATTACTTTAGCTTTTTATTAATTTTACAGGGCATAGTTTCATATGAATAAACAAAGATGATTTTGTTTCCTTTGACTTTTTTTATTTGTAATTATGTTTATGATGTTCTTATTAAATTCTTAGCTTAATCATTTTAGGCAAGTGAACACTCCCTTTTTGTCATTAAATTCATTGTAGTGTAGGAATTATTGTTGTATTTGGTATATTAAATGCTCATTAATAATCTAGGCTGAGTTAGAATGGATTGAGAGATTTAAGTTTCTTTCTTTTTTTGAAATCCTAGATTTTTTGGATTGAATCATTTAAGTGTGTGTATTTAGCTACATGATATCATGTCCAAAGCAAAAACAAAGCAACTTCCAAACTCATTATCGAATACAAATCATTTCATTTCACTTCACTTCATTTAAAATAGAAGCATGTACAACAAAAATGACGATATTCTTACTCTCTGATTCTCCGTTTCTTTTTCTTTGGACGATGACTCTTCGTTTCCCTTTGCAACAACAATTCATCTCATGTATTTTATCGACCAATTCTTATTTCCTGAATTTTCTTTCTAAAACCATGGCGTGAATAAAAAAAAAAGAGGAAAAGATGGGGAAGGTGGGGTTTGGTTTGGCAGTGGGGTCATGTGTAATTGCAGCGATTATGGTGAGCAAAAGAGTAAGCGAAAATGGAATCGAGAGGTGGGTGTGTTGAGAGAATTGGAGGAGGGGTGCTCAACGCCAATAGGAAGGTTGAGACAGGTTGTTGATGTTATGGCTGTTGAGATGCACGCCGGGTAGGCATTTGAACAAGCTAGCAAGCTCAAGATGCTTCTCACTTTCATCGACAATTTTTCAATGGGTCATGATCAAAAGATTTCTTGTTCTTCAATTTTTTTACATAGGTTTTAGTTTGTTTTTCTTTGTTTAAGTATTTATAGATGTTATTGTGTGCATAAATAGAAGTGATTAAGTTATCTCTCTTGTCTATATATCTTATTGATATTTTGTATATCTAAATTTTTTCAATTTGATGCCTTTTGGGTATTTATTTTATATTTGGTTTGAACCTTGAGGTGGTATTGTCTCATTTGTTTATTATATATATATATATAGTTTGATTCTGAGAAATTGATTATGAGATTTTACTTGTTGTTCCCACATTCCTTGTTCTAGTGGATTGTTTTGTCTGGATTTTTTGGTTTGAGGTTGTAAGCGTTTGCCATACAACATTCACTTATTGTGGTTTTTTTTTTCTTAGTTCTATTTGTCTTATGAATAGAACTGTTATAGAAATATTGTATGTTGGGATTCACAAATGAGATTAGTTGACTGTCTTTTTATCTATATTAATGTAGAAGAGTATTGTTAAAGAAGATGAATAGTTAATTAATGATGCAGATTTATTTTCTTCATATCCAAATCTGCATAATTTTGTTTGTGTTTAATTTTTATGGGAGAGATGAAATGGGTTTGGAATCCTCCCGATGTAATTACTAGATTTATATTCTTGCATTTATTTTTGCTATATTGATTGTTTAGTATAACAAATCTGCCGCAACTATGAATGTATCATTAGTTGTTGTATACGTAAAAGGCAAAAAATGGATGAATGATGAATAAGTAAATGTATTGAAGCTTTCACTCTTTCAATGTAATAAATTATATAAATCTATGTCTAAATCTTCATTAGCTTATATTAAAATAAAGAATATCTTTTTATCTATAAAAATAATAGTTAATAGTTGCTCACATAAATTAATTTCTTTCGTTATGCTGTGATAATGATTTCATTGAATCACCATTGAAAGAGCATGAATAATGACTGATCATTTCAAGATGTTACATGATTGGAGAATGTCTTTAGATCCAGAAAAATAATTGATAATTGGACTGTTATTACTGTAGTCTTTTATTAATTTTACAAGGCTTAGTTCCATATGAATAAACAAAGATGATTTTTTTTTCTTTGATTTTTTTATTAGTAATTATGTTTATGGTGTTCTTATTAAAATCTTAGTTTGATTATTTGAGGCAAGTGAACACTCCCTTTTTGTCATTAAATTCATTGTAGTGTAGGAATTATTGTTGTATTTGGTATATTAAATGTTTATTCATGATCTAAGTTGAGTTAGAATAGATTGAGAGATTTTAGGTTTCTTTCTTTTCTTGAAATCCTAGATTTCTAGGATTGAATCATTTAAGTGTGTGTATTTAGCTACATGATATCATGTCCAAAACAAAAACAAAGCAGCTTCCGACGTCATTATCGGATACAAGTCATTTCATTTTATTTCAAATAAAGGCATGTACAGCAAAAACGACGATATTCTTACTCTCTAATTCTCCGTTTCTTTTTTTTTGGACGATGACTCTTCGTTTCCCTTTGCAACAACAATTCCTCTCACTTATTTCATCGACCAGTTCCTATGTCCTGAATTTGCTTTCTAAAACCATGGTGTGAGTGAGAAAAAAAGGAAGAGATGGGGAAGGTGGGGTTTGGTTTGGCGGTGGGGTCGTGTGTGATTGCAGCAATTATGGTGAGCAGAAGAGTAGGCGAAAATGAAATCGAGTGGTGGGTGTGTTGAGAGAATTGGATGAGGGTTGCTCAACGCCAATAGGGAGGTTGAGACAGGTTGTTGAAGCTATGGCTGTTGAGATGCATGTCGGGTAGGCATCTGAACGAGCTAGCAAGCTCAAGATGCTTTTCACTTTAATCGATAATTTTCCGGTGGGTAATGATCAAAAGATTTCTTGTTCTTCAATTTTTTTACATGAGGTTTAGTTTGTTTTTCTTTGTTTAAGTATTTATAGATGTTGTTGTGTGCATCAGAAGTGATTAAGTTATCTCTCTTATCTATATATCTGTGTGACATTTTGTATATCTAAATTTTCTCAATTTGATGTCTTTTGGATATTTATTTTATGTTTGGTTTTGAACCTTGAAGTGGTATTGTCTCATTTGTTTGAGGTTTTAAGCGTTTGTCACACAACATTCACTTATTGTGGTTTTTGTTTTTTTTTTCTAATTACATTTGCCTCATGAGTAGAACTGTTATAGAAATATTGTATGCTGGGTTTCACAAATGAGATCAGTGGACTCTGTTTTTATCTATATTCATATAGAAGAGTATTGTTAAAGAAGATGAGTAGTTAATTGATGATGCAGATTTATTTTCTTCATATCCAAATCTGAATAATTTTGTTTGGGTTTAATTTTTATGGGAGAGATGAGATGGGTTTGGAATCCTCCTAATGTAACTGTTAGATTTATATTATTGCATTTATTTTTGTTATTGTGGTTGTTTAGTGTAATGAATCTATTGCAGCTATGAATGTATCATTGGTTGTTGTATACGTAAAAGACGAAAAATGGATGAAAGATGAATAAATAAATGTATTGAAGCTTTGATTCTTTCAAGGTAATAAATTACATAAATTTACGTCTAAATATTCATTAGCTTATATTAAAATAAGAATATCTTTTTATCTATAAAGATAATAGTTAATAGTTGCTCACACAAATTAATTTCTTTCGTTATGCTGTGATAATGATTTCATTGAATGACCATCGAAAGAGCATGAATAATGACTGATCATTTCAAGATGTTACATGATTGGAGAATGTCTTTAGATCCAAAAAAATAATTGATAATTGGACTGTTATTACTTTAACTTTTTATTAATTTTACAGGGCTTAGTTCCATATGAATAAACAAAGATGATTTTGTTTCCTTTGAGTTTTTTTATTAGTAATTATGATTATGGTGTTCTTATTAAAATCTTATCTTGATAATTTGTTTGGCTTAGTGTTTGGATATCTTATAATGAGTTGTTATATAAAATCAACTCAAAGAGAAAATTCGTAAATGTGGCTAACTGACCTTCGATGGGGAAGACTATCCATCTACACTGGAGGCCGAACAACCTTTTACCTACATCATTTGTAAGCTTTTATTTTTTTTTCTTTGACTTTTTAATTTGTTTTTTAACTTTTATTTGACTTTTCAATCCCATAACCAAATTTCTTTCTCTGGAGTACATCCCATTAATTGATGTTGTAATGCAATTGTTTTTGGAATTATTTGATGTTGATAGTTAAAGTTCACATAACGTTGCTCTTTGATATATTGTTAATTGGTTAGTTGGTTAGAGTCCGAAGTTCCTTTGGAACGTTTAGGTTGTCACTTTCTTTGCTGCAACCTAACATTCAGGTTTCAATTCAATTATATTCAGTCTCTCTCTCTCTCTCTCTCTAAACACACGAAGTCACACACATTTGATACCAGTATAAATTATTGTTTAGGGTCCTTTGTGTTCTATTGCTCTCAAACTTTTCAGTAAAATTGAGAGTAAATCCCATCTCTCTGGTATTGTAAATCTCTCCATGTCTCATCCTTTTGAACTGTATGCTTCTTTATTTCGCTATGTTGATTTTTTTGCAGTTTTTGTTATTATCAATTATTTTTATGGATGATATTGGTATTGTCAATGTTAGTATGGTAGTTCCTACAACTTTTGTGGATCTAAAATACATGTAATGATATAAAGGTGAAATGACTACTGTTCTTGGGCATTTGATTTAGGAGAACGTGAAGAATAACAACCGGTTTCTTGTGAAGGAGTTTGGAAATGAGATTACAAGTGTGTAATTTAGCAAGGAAAGCAATAATCTCTACAACGTTAGCTCCAACAAGCATTCACGTATAAAAGGGTATTACGATTTTTTTTCTTTTTAAATCTATTGGGGTGTCATGTATGTGTAGTTAATCCTTTATTATTTATATAATGGGCCACAAAGATTCCTATACCGGTGGGATCTATTCATTAAACCGGCCAAAGCTATACATATGTTCATTTGGTTATTTATTATTAATAATTGCAATTAAATCTACACTATATCTAATTTATGTTATAAATATATTTTTTAAAGATATATTTTAATTATGTACATTCCTTCTTAATTAAGTGTATTTTATCTCATAATAATTTTTTACATGCCCGGGGTTTTTGCTAGTAACATATCTACATCGGAAAAAAAAAAAATTCTTAACATCTCTAGGATAGCTACCCATCTCACTTCATTCTTCCACTGTCGTCCTTTGTTCGCCAGGCACTTCGCCACCATATTTGCTTCCTAGTAGAGAGGTGAGAGAACTGAACCTTCCTAAAGCCGGCTTGCACCATCAGCTGAATACAATGGACTAGCGACCAAATCAACCCCAAGGGAACGTTGATCTCCTTTAACACTACAAATCATGGTTATAGAATCCTCTTCCACTTGTACCTCTTGATAACCGATGATTGTTATATGTGACCCTGTTTTAGTCTCCAAGACCCACCTCCCCTCACTATTCAAAACAAGATGCAAGGAGGTTGGGTTGTTAACCTGCACGGGTAGCTCAGTTGGTTCAAGTCTTGGGAGAGATCCCCATGGTTTCAAGTTCTACTCCTCCCATGCTTACTTGATTGCTTGCATCCAAAAGGACTAGTCCTTCCTTGTCATGGTTAGGACACCCTCCCTTACCAAAAAAAGAAAAGAGGTTGGGTTGTTCATTTCATTGATTTTATTTCATCACTTTACTTAAGGTTAAAGATTGTTGCTAGGTGGGCAATTAATGCTTTAGTAGTAAAAAAAGAATCACAGTCTATGGGTACTCTCAAGTATACTCCCAAATATATTCTCAAATCTTAATCTTTTAATTCAAATAATTAAGGGACAAGATTAGAGTGGATGTGACTTTAGAACATGACAAAATAAGCCAAGTCAAATCTAATCTTGATCCTCTATATTATTTGAATTAAAGGTTAGGATTCGGGAGTATGTTTGAGAGTCACTCATAGATTGATTTGTACAAAAAAAGTCACATATCCTTACTTGAAATGAGGACTCCCCCTAGTGAGGTAGAGAAAATTCCTTGAGCAGTACTAAGCACAATTGCGCTAAGGTTTTGTTTTGCGAACTTTTAAGACTCTTGAATTAGGGCGCCTTTTAGAGGACCTGCTTTGAAGGAGACAAGGCAATTCATAGTCTAACAAAGAGTATGGACGGGGAGTAGCAACCTCTATATCGTTAGTGAGAGAGAGAGAGAGAGGAATTGAGGCGAATAGGCAAAATTGAAAGCAATTGTCAACATGCCATCAGCTCGAAAATTTAAGAGTCGTAATGTAGGCTTCACTGAATAATTCGCATCACTTGATGCCAATGACTTATCTCTTTCCGTCTGATCAAACTCTTGATCACCAATCGAGCTACGTGCAACAGTTATGGAGCACCCTTTTTTTTTGGTTTTAAGGTATCATGTAACATACTAAACACACACAATTAGGCCTAAGGGTACCGCTAAGGTGCCATTAGAGTAATCCCAAGCACTGACTCCAAAAGGGCACGATAAATGGAGTTGTGGACTCTTATACACCCCTTGCCACACACCCAACCACGTTCCCATTGATGTAGACCTAATCCATCGAAATTCAGTTTCACCCATGGGGTTTGGGAGTATGGCCATCTAATCATTTCCCGAGCTTTCTGACCTTTCGGATCTACCATACTTGTGATGGAGTTAGCCCCTTCTATATTTTGAGATTTAAAATTGCAGAATTTTTAGTAAGTTTATGAGATTTCTCAACATTGAAAATGCATTCATTCTACGTGTGTATATAAGAATATACATTATTTCATGAATATGAACTATCCATCTCAATGAACTCTCTTTCATAACAAGGTGATCCTTGCCTAGTAAAACCTTTTTTTTTTTTAATATACTCTTTCATAAATATCAGTAATACCCTAAATAATTAACCATATTATATGCAACAATGTATTTTCACAAACAATAACCCAAAAATCCTCTGTTCAATCTTGATTAGATGATCAGATGAACATTCAAGCAGAGTCCATGAACAGACCCTTAAAGCTATTCATGTAAGAATTTGCCAACATTTACAGTCCAGAATCCAGATTAATTTGCCAACATTTACAGTCCAGAATCCAGATTAATGGGCAGGTAGCTTAGGGAGACAGAAATCAGGAATATGCTTCACCATCTTTGTCAAAAATCAAGGCAATTTTCTCTTGCAATTTCAGTACCTGCACCTTAGCTTTGTTTCAAGGAAATGGAAATAGATACCCTCCACATATATGGACAATGTGCTCCTCAAACAGACATTTAGATAGCCCAGCCACCACAGATCCTGATCCAGTGAGATTTAAAATAATTAATAAAACCCTGTATAATAGGGTCTAAAAAAGGTGAATGGCCAATACATAATTCCATTTATCACTGTACAATCACCAGTTTCTCCTTCTTCACTGACCCAATTGATGGAGAAAAGAATCAATTGTGAAGTGCATGGATGTTTCAAGGTGTGAGTGGATTCGATCCATTAAAGATCTCAACAAAAATTCTCAAAATTGGAACCATTACAATGTCAGAGTAATACCTGCAATTTGAGGAAGGCTATCAAGTAAGATGCTCAATTGACCTAGGCAATTGCAGTGAAGTATTGAAGAAATAATATTAAGAGGTGAAGGATAAACCCTGTACAAAAGCCCCCCCAACAAAGATGAATATTTCCGTGGATCGAAGTACCCTAAAACACCCTAGACTGAATTTATTCTTACCAGATACAATGAGCATCACCATCTTCTAGATAAACGGATCTAGCTTGCTCGCCTCGATCTGATAGGAGCTGGGGGCTGAAAATCCTCCAAACTTAGGTGTGAGTTTGTAAGGATATCTTTCAAGAAAGATTCTCCTCTATCTAGTTTTATGATATCCAGGACGCTGCCGAGAACTTTCAATGCAAGCCCGATTTGTAGCA
This sequence comes from Tetracentron sinense, assembly GCA_015143295.1. Lineage (NCBI taxonomy): Eukaryota > Viridiplantae > Streptophyta > Magnoliopsida > Trochodendrales > Trochodendraceae > Tetracentron > Tetracentron sinense. The sequence goes on along the minus strand of CM026572.1, from coordinate 19,471,306 downwards.
GTTGTCCTGGTTCCTCTCCACCTTTCTGTATTAACAGTCCAATCTCTCTCAAGGTGATGATGTTTTCTAAGATGACTTTGGCTAGGATACCACCAAGAAATTCTGCTGCTTTGGGGGCATCATTCACGGCATCCTCTAAAGTAGCAAGAACACGTTCAAACCTGGCCGAATTAAATGGAAACCAAGGTGAGTACAACTGAGGGTGAAACAAAATGAAGGCAAGCTAATAGACTTCTGTTGATGACTAGCGGATATGGTTCTTTACCCCTTCATAAGCTGGACTTGACTTAACAATCCATCTCTAGACCCTGTAAGGTTGACAAGAAGCTTGGCCAAAAGATCCCTCTCCATGTCCTTCCTCTCAAAAGAGTCTGTTACCCAGACAGATACCATTACTGGATAGAAACTTGGGGAGTTCAAATCTTTTATACATAAAGCAACCTCCTCCTCGTCTTTGGCACTGAAAAACAAAAACCAGTATCAGTTTAGCATGTAATTTAGAAAATTGTAATTAAAGTATGTTTAAAGATTATGAAGGTGTCCAGATTATTACACTAGGAGCTATATACATTTGCACGGGTATATGCCAAAGAGGCAATCGGTTTCCATGCATCCCAGTTCTAGGAAACTTACTATTGTCAAATCTTCTGGACATCAATTCCAGATAAAGTACATCTATAAAACTAATGCTCGTAGGGAGTAAAAGACCCACATAAAATAATCAAATTGTTAAGCAGGCTAACTTTATTCTTAAAACCATGTATAGATCTGACCGATTTCCAAGTCAAAATCCTTTCAGAAAACAAATGGATGAGATGCCAGATATTGTATTGATGGAAAGGTTTCTACGTGAAACACTACCTATTTCCATCAATCTATTTTCCAGGTATGATCCTTCATCTCTTGATGGAAGATGGAGAAGAAGAGGACTGCAGGCTAACATCATGATCTTCTTCTTTCCACGAGATGAAATCTTCTTTGCTCTCCATCTCTCTGATTTAGGCCTTTCTTACTCAAGTTGGAGATCCAAGGTCAGGTCCCCATTGCTGTTGAAAGAGATAATAGGGCTCATGGTCTGATCTGTCTGGGTTTCCCAGGACCGCTACTCCTACTAATCTGGGGTTCAATCATGTAACGGTCAAGGCTACTGCAACAAGGGTGATCAGCCGTCTACGAAGACAGTGCAGGCAGCCACGCCATTAGGGGCATCGAAGTGTAGATAAACAAGGTTACTTTCTGATCAAAATTAGGGTTTGAATTTTGGGTGAAATACGAGGATGATAAACAAGAGATCTGAGTTTAGTTGTGAGTGCTGGGCTTCAATTTGTGTCTTGGTTTTAAGGGTTTTGCAGAACCCTCAATCAAACCATGATGGACGAAGAAGATGCGATTTATACTTTATAGATTGAGTCAACCACTCAACTCACCAAGAGGTATATATAAGGAAACAGGCTAGGTTTGGACCGAGTTGACTTCATTCAAGAGGTATATTTACAGCAAATTAATCAATTTTAAAATCCTGATATATAATAAAACAACAAAATTATAATCTCTAATCCCACGGACTCAAATCCAATTGAATAGATTAGAAGAGCATGATTAAAATCAACACATCACTAAAAAAACAAACAAAGATGAATGGCATTAAGAAGAAATAATGTTAGTAACCAAATGAAATCTACATAAACCAAGAGAGAAACAATTGTAAATAAGCAAATAACTAAATAAAACCAGACGGTAAGTATCTGTTCCAACTATTCAACTCTTTTCTCATTTTGTTTATATAGTACTACAAGAAGTTGGTTTGATCCAATGGTTATATCAGCCAAAAAATAAATTCTAGATCAAAAAGAGAAGCAAATTGCGCATATCTAAATATTCAAAATTGAAAGCAGAAGGAAAATGAATAATTCTTCTTAGTCCTCCGTTGCAGAATATTTGATTTTTTCAGTTGGCCTGCTAGCTTAGGGATCTTGATGGCATAACTCAATACAGTAACAATAAGCACCGTTTAACAGATCATCGGCTTGAGCTCAGGTTCACATTTGGGGAAGCTAAAATTGACTGCATTATCAAATCAGATTACAAATATATTGCAAGTAAAGCTGGAACGGAACATAGAATCTCAAGGTTCAACCCCAAAAAGTGTCCAACGAAACTACCATAATAGCCTCAAACCTACACCCTACCCAAACTTCGTTACTATGGTCCTAGCAAGGCGAAGCGGTGGCCTAGGCAGTGCCTAAGCATTTTGACTACAATGGTACAAAGAAAGCCTAGCAGCATCCTCTTTAGCGAGAGAATCTGTTTCATTGTAGGCAACTTGTATGTCTCATCCACACTGTACAGTACTACAGAGTATCTAGAATGTAAGCGATAGAGTTAACAAACTTCCAATGACAAAATGCATAACCTAACGCTAAGGCAAAACATTACATGAATCTCCTTTAAATTGAGAGGTTGGAAACATACTTACCAAGTTGGAGTTCAAGAACTACTTGTCTCGAAAAATAATCAGTAAACTTCGAGAAAAATCGAAAAAAATGACGGTCAAAAGGTGAATTTATAATCAAGAAGATCTTTATTAATGAGAATTTATAAAAATATATTTCATATATTAGATATTTAATTTATTCAAGATTTTTTCAAAAAATTGTGAATAATTCACAACTTTTAATATAAAAAAATCGCATTGTTTCAAAACGTCGCATATACTTTGTGAATTAATCATTCAACGTAAAGCAATGACTTATTTAGGACTTCCTTTGAAAAAAATCGAAGGACTTTGTTTCTATGGTTGGAAAAAAACACTTGATTGTGGTTCTAAACAACAGTACCACTGTACTAGTGGGTATATCGCGGTAAGTTGAAGTTGGGGTATGTATCGGAATACACTTGGTTAGTTAGTTATGCATGGATATGAATAAATAATATAAAAATATGCTTGGATATGCTTGCATACTTTACAAAAAAAAATCTTCTAATACAAGGATAAGCCCAAGCTTGGATAATTTACATTAAACTTATTGTAATACAAGGAACCAAAATAAATAATGTCCTACAACTACATCTCAACAATTCATATGAGATGTAAGAATTCAGGTCTTATGGTCAACTTGTCTAAAAATGAGCTTTCGGGGGTTGGGGAGATGCCGAATATAGGTGAGAAAGCTGAGACATTAGCTTGTAGGATCAGTGATTTCCACACTAAATACCTAGGATTGCCTCCGGGTGTGGGTTTTAAAATCAAATCAGTCTAGGATCCTCCTGTCATAGACAGTTCGAAAAAGGTTGGTTACATGAAAAGCTCGTTACCTGTCATAAGGATCCCCACTAAATACCTAAGATTGCCTCTGGGTGTGGGTATTACCAAAAGTCAAACTGGGATCCTATTATAGAGAGTTCAAAAAAGATTGGCCAGGTGGAAAGCTCATTACCTGTCAAAAGGAGGTAGGGTTAATCTCATATAAAGTGCGATAGCATCCCACTCAATCTATTATTTGCCTCTTCATGGCATTGGCCTTGGAGAGGTTCTAGAGAAATTTCCTTTGGGGCAATTGTGAAAATGTTTTTAAAAAATCACCTAGTGAAGTGGGAAAAGTATGCCAACCTATATCAGAGGGAGGTATAGGAGTGAGATCCTTGGTGACCATGAATGAGGCCCTTCTAGGAAAATGGATGTAGAGATTTTGTGAAAAATGAACTAGTTTGTGGAGAAAGGTTGTGGTGCAAAGGTTGGCATTGATTAGGAGTGGGATCCTAGTGTAGGAAGGCATTTTGTGAGGCAAAAACCAAAGTTTCGTATCTTTCGAGGTAGGTTCAGGAGAGCTGGTGAACTTTTGCAAAGATGTGAGATGTGGGTATTCAGTCTTAGATCCATTTTTAGAAAATCTTCCCCTTAGCTTTGGATAAGGATGGTCTAGTATCTCATTATTTTGAAATTGTAGATACTAAAATTCATGGGTTATTAAGCTGGGGAGCAATTTGAATGGTTGGGATTATAGAGGAATTTTTTAACCTCAAAAAGTGTCTCTACTCAATTAATCCCAATCCACTCGCGCATGATACGAGGATTTGGAAAAGCAACATCAAGGGCTGGTGTTCCGTCAGTTCTTTTTATAACGGTTTGAGACCAATAGGGTCAGGATTTTTGCCTCATAGATTGGTTTGGAATCCTAGGATTTCAACAAAAGTGGCTTTCTTGCTTTGGACAACCTTGGAAAAAATTCTCACTTTTGAACACTTAAAGAGCAGAGGTTAGAATCTCTCAAACAGAGGTTTCCTTTGTCTAGCTGAAGAGGAATTAATTGAATATCTTTTACTTCACTCTTGATCACTAAAACCCAGTTCCTATCTCAATTGAGGGATAAGTGGATTTTCCCCCAAACTTTTCAGGACTTATTGTCAAGTCAACACTTGGCTAATGTTGAGAATTTTTGAGTTGATTACTTCTTGACTCTCAATTAGGAAGAACTTCAATACCTTCAAGGGTCTCTCTTGTATCCCAGGGTTCCTAACCATAATCTATAGTATTTCCTTTTATCTTTGCTTTTGTTCACCAATCAGTGAATTGCTTCCGTATTCGCTATTGTTCCTTATTAGATTCTTATTATCGATTAAAAAACTATAGTTCATCAAATATATAAGTCCATGGATTTGGTAGATCCAACATCCATAGAATTAGCGCACATATTTTTCTTGTACTTACTAAATAAGAGTCTTAATTTTGGAATATTTGTTGTCTATTTAAGAATTCAAAATAACAAAAAACCAAAAAGTAATATAATTCCATGGATGTGGTAGGCTTGGACCCGCTTGGTAGCTCATCCATAGACTTCTTAATTTAATCGGTAGTGTGAGGGCAAAAATTTACCGCCTTTCTGTCCCGGAGGCAACTGATTAAATTAAGAAGTTGTCAACTATTTATTTTGGTGGGTCATGGGTGGGGGGCATAGGATCCCTGAGTTGTGCGGATAAGGTCTAAATCCAAGTACTAGGCACCTTAAAGCCCCATCCGAAGATGGTAACTTACTCCTTAAGTCTAAACCAATGATGGAAATTTAATGCGCCATTTTCCCATGCTACATTAATTAACCAACCATGCTTAACAAGGAGAAAAGAATCTAACCTAGGTGGGCTGGACCCCTTAGGGCTTGCCTACATACCCAAAATTTATGGGATCAAGCCAATGTAGTTCATGGCATGCTAAACTTTGATTTTTTGGGTTTATGCAAATGTTTTTGGTATTTAGGTTTTATTTTAGCCATTTTGGCTCATGCATGGGCATTCGCGCCGGGGGGGTTCAACTAGGGTCAAATTTTAACCTAAGGTGGGGTATAGGATCTAGGGACAAGTGGGGGATTCAAGGGGTTACCCACATATGGCTCAAGGAGAGGAGACAGCACAGTTGGGTTTAGCAGTAACTACAGTGCTGCCAACCTCACAGCAGAAGGGAAACAAATTGGTGGTAATGTAATTGGCGCAAAACCTGAACAGTAGGAATTAGGCTTAGGAATAGTCCAAAGTAAATTCAAGGAATCTTGGAGGATGAGAGAATTGAAGGCATTACATTGGTGGTCTACTGGTGGCGCAAGAGCCCAACGGCAGTGCTGTTTTCAGCACTGTCCAATCTAGCAGTAATTACAGTACCGCCAGATCGAGACTGTTGAAATCAACACTACTCTGGCTCAGTTTGGATCAAAAGGGAATCCAACAATACTCCAAGGGGTCTGGAGGGATCAGGAGGTGATGAAATCGCAAAGGGGATGGCCACAGTTAGCAAGGAAGCACGAGGATAGTATTGTTTCAGCACTGTCCAAGTTGGCGGTAAGCACAGTACCGCTAACCTGGAATAGTGTTGAAAACAAATTTTTCTTGTAGGCCCGAGTAAAAATCCATCCAAAAGAGGGCCAGAATGTCTGGGGAGTGGAGGTGTCCATGGATGGTTTAAAAACTCCAACGGAAGGGGTCCGTACACTGTTTTGCGCACTGTCCAGCCTAGGTGGTAAATGTTCTGATGCCAATAACCGTAGTGACTAAGTTGGAGATGGCAGTAGACTAAATGCCGCCAGAACTGCGAATTACAGAAACAGTTCTCTCCCGTGAATATCATTTTTGGGATTTTTGCCCCACTTATTGGCCTATTTACACCCATTTTTATGTGGGGAAATAAAGAAAAAGAGATGCTTGAGATGGAAATGAGAATACCCACCCTCTTCCTTTTCATGGGGACCCCCTATTCTGCCGGAGGTGACATAGGGGGGCCAACTACTCTTAAAAGGAGGTGGCCTTCTAAGAGCTTCTAGAAAGGGACTAGAAGCTAGGGGTAATCTTCAAAGCAAAATGCAAACAAGAAGGAAAGATAACTAGAAAGTAATGTAGAATGCAAAATGAAACACAAGAAAAGAGAAGGAGATGAGGGGGACCTACTATGAGGTTTCCAACTCCTTCACTTCCAAAGCCCCAAGGTGATAAATGGGGTGCTTAGGCCAAAGAGGGACGAGTCCTAGAGGGGTATAGCTTAGAGCATCCACCCTAAAATGATTTGGCTCACCTCTAAGGTTCAAGGGGTTGGGGTTTCTCTAAGGTTCAAGGAATTGGGGTCTCAAAAATTCAAGGGGTTTCTTAGGATGGCTTGGAATGGGGTTTGAAATTGAAGGCTTGGGTCTTGGGTATTTATAGAAGAGGATGAGGGTTGGGGTAGTTTGGGTATCTAGAAAACTAGAGGGGATTATTTTTTTGATCGATAATCAGACAAATAGATATATATAAAGGAAAAAAACAAAGCTACATACACATAAGCCTTACAAAAGTTCACAAGGTCATGAACTGAAAAACAAGAAAGAAGAAAGAAGCAATCAAAGCCTGGAGGCCTCGGATGGCTGTACCACAGCTACCAAGATATCAAACTAACAATGTTCCTAGCTCACCCCCTCCCGGTCTAGAAGAACACCATGCTAAAACCAGCGACCGGATTTTAGACCTGATCATATAGGTAGATGAGTGAGAGTTCTCAAAAACTATCTTGTTCCGCTCTTTCCATATGGACCAAGATATAGTTCCCCGTAAGACTTGCAAAATAGTTTTCCTTGAATCATCCCCACTAACCAAATAGCAGCAAGATAAAAAGTTTTGAAAGGAAAGGGGAAAGACCCAATCCAATCCACGCCCACTCGGGCAAGAAAGAAACTTCAAATCTCACATGCAACAGGACAGTGCATGAGAAGATGATTTACCGAATCTTCCGCTTGGAGGCACATATAGCAACAATTAGCCACATCCTCCACCCTCTACTTTTCAAATGGTCACATGTGAGAATTTTATTCAAAACCGCATTCCATAGAAAGAAAGATACTTTAGATGGAATGCCTAGATTCCACACAGCCCTGTGAGGAAAGAATACGGGTGGACTAATCCCAATCAACTGTACTAGGGATCTCACTGAAAAACAACCTTTGTTACCTTTAGACCATAGTCTACAATCCCTGCCCTGAGAGACCAAATGGAATGACCCCAGGCACTGTAAGAGACTACTAAACTCAACTATTTCTCATTCATTCAACCCTCTCCTCAACCTAGGACTCCAGAAAACCCCGTCACTCCCCCTATCCATATAATCCCCAACTGATGCATTTCTATCCATAGCTATACGGTATATGGATCCAAAATCTCCCTGCAAACTAGTGGCACCACACCACACATCCTTCCAAAACCTGACCTCCAACCCCTCACCCGCCCTAAACTCAAAGTGTGGGATAACAAATCGGGTTGCTAACATGATCCCCTTCCACATTCCCACCCCGTGGGACCCCTTGACTTCCTTCGGCACCCAACACAATTGTTCCCCATATCTTGCCACAATCACAGAGCGTCAAAGACTCTTTCCTCCACAAACCTCCAAACCCATCTCCCCAAGAGGGTCTTGTTTACATTTGACAAGGGTTTGAGATTTAGATCGCCCTCCCTCTTCGACAGACAAACTCTAGCCCACTCAACAAGATGATATTTGAATTGGCCCTCCTTCGAATGCCAAAGGAACTCCCTCTGCATTCATTCTAGGGATATTGCAACCGAACGAGATATGATGAGCGTAGACATGAAATAGGTAGGCATACTACTCAACGTACTCTGGATCAGGGTTAACTTCCCTCATTTAGATAGAAAAGACGCTCGTCACCCTGACAAACGTTTAGCGAACCTTTCCAACACTGGAGCCCAAACTGCCTTAGATTTGAAACTGGCTCCTAGAGGCATGCCTAGATACACCGATGGGAGCAGTCCCACCCTACAACCAATGCACTCTGCTAAGGAGACTAACTCTAGGACCTCCACAATCCCTACAAGTTCAGACTTTTGACATATTAACTCGCAAGCCTGAAACTGCTTCAAAACACTGGAGGCTCCTAAGGGAAACTAGGTCCTGGCGGGAAGCTCTGCAAAAGATGAGGGTATCGTCCGCAAATTGGAGGTGAGATACCCGCAGATGATTTCTACCTATGAGAAAACCTTCGAAGACCATACCATCAGCACGGGATAGCATTCTGCTCAATGCTTCCGAGACAATGATGAACAAAAAGGGGAAAGAGGATCCCCTTGCCTCAATCCTCTAAAGCTTTGGAAGTAGCCAGTTGGGGTACCATTAATAAGAATGGAGAAAGAAACAGAGGAGATACACAGCTGCATCCACTAAGGAAATAAGCGCAAAGGTGAGGAGTCAAAGGACTGCAAGTGATCTCACTGAAAATCGACTGTTGTCACTTCCAGACCACACCCGACAATCACTAATCTGAGGTCTAGGGGAGAAGGAACTTAGCCGGCCCAGAAGCTGTTGCATGTCACCAACTTCCCAGTCATTTAAATCCCTCATAAACCTAGGGCACCAGACCAAACCACCATCCAATCTCTCCACACACTTGGCAATAGAAGCTCCTTGGTGAGTGGCCAAAGAAAAGATAGACCCAAAATCGTCTTTAAGCCTCGACTGGCCACACCAGACATCGTGCCAAAATCGAATATCGACCTCATTGCCCAGATTGAACCTAATGAATCAATCTAGAGACTTACCCATTATGCCTTTCCACATACCCACATCGTGAGGACCCCTGACCCTTTGGGTAACCAAGGAGAAGCAAGGTCATATTTAGCCACAATAACCTTCCTCTAAAAAATCTCTTGCTCCTCACCCACTTGCCTAACAAAGCCTTATTCACGGCGCTGAGAGGAGCAATGTTTAGGCCCCCTGCCCCTAGAGGTTTTCAAACTTGGTTCCATTCTACGAGATGGTAGTTTCTTTAACACCCCTACCGTGCCATAAGAAGTTGCACTAGAGGCGCTCCAAGGACATGACAATGGACCGAGGAAGAATTAGGGAGGAGAGATAATAGGTTGGGAGGCTCCTAAGAGTATTCTTGATAAGGGTCAGCTTACCACCTTTAGAAAGGAGGCATGACTTCCAACCAGCAAGCCTCGAGCATGATTTAAAATATCGATACGTATCGACTGATACGGGCTGATACATATCCTGTTTGGAGCTACCCGATACACTGGTACGCTGGAAAAAAAACTCCTCCATATCAGGCCGATACGGAACTGATACAGGCTCGATATGAGGATTTTTCAATGAATTTTTTTCTCTCCTATTTACACTAGGAACCACAACACAGACCCGATACACAACTTATTTATATAAAATATTGTTTAAGTACATAATTTTAAATTAATATTACTTTCATTTACTTAAAATATTAATATGCAAATGAGGTTATCCCCCATTTGAATTCAATAAAAATTATCTTGATCCAAATTCCTGAAGTATTAAAAGTAACTCTCCAGTTCAAGAATAAAATCCTCTTTTTTATACCTTTAAGGATTGGGTCAAAATTTCAACTTTCAAATTATATGGTATTTCTCAAATATCAAAAATTAATAAATTTTATTATATAAAAGATTACCAAAACCCAAAAGTTTGGCAGAAAAAGTCTCATATTTTAGTCTTAAAAAAATATTTTCATCTACACAAGGTCAAAAAGTCAACTAAACAGTGTAATAATTCAGCATAAAAAGACTTACATTAAGCTAAAAGTTAAGACTGTAATTCAATACATTCTTATTTAACTCATTGAATGTAAGGTTTTAATATCTAGATTGTTTTTCTTATACTTAGCTAAGTGACTATGGTTTGTATTTTCAAATCTTTTTTTAGCATAACATGCACGCCTTTTTTAACTTATAAAATTCTTAACTCTCATATGTATGGTTACAAACATAGTTGGAGACCTTCATTTAGTTTGTTAATATCTTATATTTGTATTAAAAGAAGTTTTATGTAAGGTATCTAAGTTTTTCCTTGTGTATCCAAACATTTCTTAGTGTATCCTGATTTTTTTCACCGTATTCATCCGATACGGTCCGATACATATCCTGCTTTGGACTTACCGATACGACACCCGATACCGATATTTTGAACCATGGCCTTGAGGAGAATCGATCTAGCACCGGAGCCCAAACGCCCAAACGGCTTTGGATTTAAAAGGGGTCCTAGTGAGAGACCAAGATAAGAGGAGGGGAGAGAACCTTTAAGGCAACCTAGGCAACTAGCTAGGAAATCAAGGTAGGGAATAATGCCAACATGCACAATTTCACTCTTACCCAAGTTAACTCGAAGGCTTGACACGACCTCGAAACAACATAGGATACAACGAAGATTAATGATTTGAGAGCAGGAGGCACCACAAACACTAAAGTATCATCCGCGAATTGAAGGTGCGAGATATTAAACCGCTCCCGACCGACAGAAAAACCTACAAGCAACCTCCCTTGCGCACGAATCAACATCTGACTCAGGAGCCTCAGAAACAATAAGGAAAAATGCCGGCGATAACGAGTCGCGTTGCCTTAATCCCTTAGAACTACAGAAAAAACTTTTTGAGCTCCCATTGAGGAGAATCCAGAAGGAGGCAGAGGAGGCACATGCTAAAATCCACGAACACTAATGAGACCCAAATCTCATCCTACCCAACACATAGAGGAACTCCCAACATTGCTGAAGGCCTTTTCCATATCAATCTTGCAAACAAGGTTGGGGATGTTATATTTTAGACACTCATCCACACATTCATTTGCAATGAGAATGTCATCTAAAATCTGTCCCCCTAACGAAGGCACCTTGATGAGGAGAGATAATAGACCCCAAGACACATCGAAGCTGGACGGCCAACACTTTTGCTAAAATTTTGTAGGCACTGCTGACCAGACTGATCGAGCGAAACTCTTTCAGATCCTGTGCTCCAGACCTCTTAGGAATCAGGGTCACAAAGGTATTGTTGATCGCATGATCAAAAGACCCTGATTCATGAAGTTCCTGCAGAACAGCTAGGAAGTCCCTCCTCACAATGTCCCAACAGGCTCTATAAAATTCAATGGAAAATCCGTCAGGACCTACGACCTTGTTGCTTGCCATAGAGTGAAGGGCACTAAGAACCTCATCTTCCCAGAACGGTGGTTCCAGTTCCTCACTTTAGGCTAAGGAAATAGAGGCAATGGGACACCGTCAAGCTTAGGATGCCTCAAGACATTCTCTGAGTACAAATCCTTGTAGAATCCAACCACACTATCCTCGATGCCTTTTTGATCCGTCTGCAAATGGCCATCAACTAAGAGGTTAGAGATAAAATTAGATTTCCAACGGAAGTTGGCCATGTGATGAAAGAATTTGGCATTACGGTCCCACTCCTTCAACCATCTAACCCTAGACTTTTGTTTCCAACTAATCTCCTCAAGCCTCACTGACTCCAAATAAGCACCTTTCAGGGACTCCCTGTCTCGTCTCTCTGCTTCGGACAGCGAACGAGAGCTCTCAACTGAGTCAATGGATTGAATATCAAGCAATAGTTTGGTTTTCTTCTCCGATATGTTCCCAAAGACCTCCTTATTCCAGGTCTTAAAACTCGCTTTGAGGGCTTTCAACTTCAGACCAAACCTCATACTAGGAGGCCCCCAAGCCAAATGAGAAGACCACATCTCGGAAACTAAGGTTTTGAACTCCTCCAACTTAAGCCACATATTCTCAAACCTAAAGGGAGTCGGGGCTTCCCTCAACCTTTCGGAGGCCAAAAGGATTTGGACATGGTCTGATATATGGCGGGGCAAGGACGATTGGACAAGGTCAGGGAACAAATCCTCCCAGTTGACGGAGAAAAGAAAACGATCTAGTCTACTAGCAAGGAGTCCTAACGGTAACTGAGACCAAGTGAATTGGACTCCTCTAATGGGGTAATCGAGCAATCTATGGCGAGTGATAAAGTTCTCAAATCTCTGCATTTTGGTTGACATAGATTGAACTCCGCGTCGCTCATGAGGAAAACGGGTGCAATTAAAATCACCACCCATGCACTAAGGGGCGTCCAACCGCACATGTCATCTAACTCTTGCCAAAAATCAGCATCATTAGTAGCCCCCGATGGACAGTAAACCCCTGAGAAGACCCAGTTGGGTCCCCCACTAGACAAGCGACAAATAATAGATAACGAGAATGCCCCCAGTTCGGAATCCAAAACTTCAATTCGACTCCTATCCCAAACGAGTAAGATGCCCCCGGAGGCACTTAATGAGGCTACACTGAGCCAATCAGTTGAACTGTCTCTCCATACATCTCGGATCAGCTGGGGCCGGATAATCCCCAACTTAGTTTCCTGAATACAGAGCAAAGATCGTCTTTTGGAAAGGACGAATTTTTTTATTGCCGCCTGTTTCGCGGGGCAACCCAGACCACGAAAATTCTAGGATAACATACTTAGATCAAGACATTGACTACTCTGAAGACCCTTACTCGATTGCTTAGATCGAGGAGAAACTCTACGGCTGGACCTATCATAGTTAACGACACACTCCAACCTCCTCAACTCCATAGTTTGAGTTTAAATCATTAAAACAATAAATTATGCATTGATGTCGAACTAGTTAGTTTTACTAGTGTTAGCAGTGTGAAAGTCAGTCATCATGCCCTCAAGCTTGAAGAACCTTTTCTTTGTCTCGCCCTTTGGCCAGATGAACCTCTTCTTCGAATTCTTCACTTTGGTTGCCCTGGACCTGGTTCCTTATTTATATGCTATTCATCTGAACATCTGGGCAATAAGACTTTATGCGTAAATGTGTTTTAAACTAAAATATTGACACTAGCATTATTCACTTTTGCTTAAAATCAAGTTAGGGAAGAGATTAGAAAGAGAACCTCACCTCTAAAGCTAAGGAGAGGCTGGAGCATGTCATCCATCGCGGGAGCTCCACGAGGAATTGAAGCGTTCTCTACATCCACCCCAAGATGTGGATGAAGACAATGATAATATTAACGAATCTTTATAAGTTAACAAGAGGCTAGCATATCAACAGGCCTATCGGGAATCTATGCATCATCAATGGGAGGAGTAGAAGGGTCATTTGATGCTCGCATGCAGACTACCAATTTCATAAGCAGTGTAGGAGCCAAACCATTGGGGGTCGATGGGTCCAATAAGTCAGCTGGTTTGACATCCAATGCTGGGACAGAGTATGTTTGGCCGCACTTTGAGCATAAGGGTTCCAGAGCTGTCATATAATTCGTCTTTGTACAAAAATCGGAACGTAAAGCACAAACAGTTGATAGATAGATGGAGTGGGGAAATCTAGTGGAGGCGCTTGGGACAACTATATAAAAGTTTTTGATACAAACAAGGAATCCAATATCGACATTATTGGCGATATATCGTCGATATCTATCGATATCGCAGGTGTGCGACACATCTATATAGCGCAATTTTTTTACATGATATCGCACGATATCGAGGATATATTACCAATATCTTGCAATATCGACCGACATTAGTTTTTTTTTTTTTTTTTTAAGGCTTGGCTTTTGGGTATGAAAGTGAAGCTGTTTTTGCATATGAGAGCGAAGCTCATTGCCTCACTCTATCTTATTTAGATAAAATATCGTTTAAGTAAATGATTTTCTTTTAATTTTCTTTCACTTAAGATATTTAAATGTAAATAAGGTTACCCACCATTTGAATTCAATTAAAATTATCCTAGATCTAAATTCCTAAAGAATAAAAGGTCAACTTTCCAGTTCAAGAACAAAATCCGTTTTTTAAGTCTTTTTGGGAATTTCAACTTTCAAATTAAAATGGTATTTCTTAAATCTTAAAATTTCATAAATTCTAGCATATCAAAACATTACTAAAACACAAAAGTTCGGTGAAAAAAGTTTCATATTTTAGTCTTTAAAAATATTTTCATCGACGGAGTCAAAAAGTCAACTAATAGTTCAGTAGAAAAAAAACTTAAATTTAAGATTTACAAAAAAAAAAATTAAGCATATTATGGGTACCTTCCATTTAAAATACTCTCAAATTTAAATTCCAGAAGAATCATATGGATATATTTCAGGGTATGAGCCGTATGAATATGACTATGAGGGTGTACAACCTTATGTGGCAGTGTCAATGACATTTGTGCTCTCAGGAACATGGCTATGCACAACAAGAGGGGCCAATATCCATATTGATATGTTTCTAGGTATAAGCCACATCCATATGGGTATAGAGATACAACCTCCACAGTATCCATTTAGGGGCATGTTGTTACATTTTGGACCAGATTACTACTAGCGTTTTGTACTTGAGTATACATTAAAGTACTACCATAATGTGATGAGTTGGGCATAGTATTGTACATGTGTGGATAACTAGTATTATCGTCAGTCTAGTTAGGACAATGATAACTTCGAGCCTCTGCGTAACTCCTTTTGGTTTTGATTGTAGTTCTTGAGGTGAGTTGGATTATTATTATTATGTATGTTTGTATTTTTATGTTATGAATTATAAAATTAAGATTGATTGAGAAATGAATGAAACATTTTATGTAAGTTAGTGATTAATATGAATCAAACATACATTGTCGTCAACGCACATCTTTGCCCCATTTTCATTGCATCTCTTATGTACATTGCTATTTTTTAAAATATTTTTATTCACAAATATGTATTAACATTTTCTGAAGTTTCACTTCAAAATTTCATGTTTTGTCACATTTTTTCCTCATTTATCAAAAAATCCCCGATAAACGATATATCCCTGATATATCTTTGCCCCACCAGTGCGACATGTCGTGCGATATCGACCTTTAGAACCTTTGATACAAAGTCATTTAGAACATTGGGTACAAAGTCACATGCCTGTTGATGCCACCTCAACTCCACAATTTAAGAACATGATTGATAAAGTTGCAAAGATTGGTCTAGGGGTAGAACCTCATTCTCCACATCAGATCACAGGTAAGTACTTATATGCAAAGAAGGAGACGAGGGATTTATTGCCACTATTAAGCCGTCGGGGGAAATTTTTGGGGTTACTATTATGTGCGACAGGTGGACAAGGCCCATTAGACTTTCTACCATCAACTGTAGTAAGGACAATAATTCTAAAGTCTATGGATGCATCTGATCAGATAAATGATGTAAAGTATATATATGAGTTGATGAAGGGTGTTGTAAAGGAGGTGGGGAAGAAAAATATAATGCAAGTGGTGACTGATAATGGGAGAGCATTCGTGAAGGCTAGAAGATACTTATGAAGAGGTATCACTTGTATTGGACCTTGTGTGTAGCCCTTTCCATAAACTTGATATTATAATATATAAGAGAAGGTGCAGTGTGAAGTCTATTATTGAATAGACAAGGACAATCACCAACATCTTATATAACAACGATTGGTTTCTAGCGAGGTTGAGGGCCTTGTGTGGTGATGAAATAGTACAGCCAATGGCAACGTGCTTCGCAACCAATTTTATTGCCTAGGAGAGTTTGTTGAAAAATAAAACCAGACTATAGTCATTGTACACTGAGGATGTTTGGACAGAATTGCACACAGTCACACTATTTTGGCGAAGACATCGTCCTCAGCAACACATTTTGGGATAGTGCATGAAGTGAATGTCATACTAGAGCTTATTTATTGTGTCCAAAGGGTGATAGACATGAACAAGTGATCGACTATGGATTCTATGTACGAACTAATGCAGGTGATGGAGTCAATAAAGAATGTGTCCACTCATGGATATAAGTGTGTCCATAAGATTATCGACTATCAATGGGATAAGACATTAGAACATCCACTTCATGTTACTGGTAAGTTTTATTTTTATTAGATGTTTGCATTAAATGTTATTGCACCGTTGATAGTGCATGCATTTTGTTTGACTTTCACGTTTTAGCATATTATTTCAACTCAAAATACCATTATAAGGGCCAATTGGGGAATTGAGACAACTTCAGTGTAGTCAAGGCGTCTAGGCGATGCCTAGGCGATTAGCCCCTGCTAGGCGAGGCGTTGCCTAGGCGATAAATTTAATATAAATATATATATATATAATTATATATATATCACGAATATATATTATTATATATAATATCGAAAAGACCAAAACTCCACACCCACATTCCACAAAAATATAAAATAAAAAGTCTATTACAATAATTCATCACATAACCAAAGACATGTTGACATAGTGGAGTATTAAACACTTCAAAATCTGAGTCCAATACCCAAATTCGTGTCACTGTCCATGTATAATATTAGGCAGAGCCCCCCTACGATTGCCCGGGTGGGTGGCAAGGGAGGCAGTGCCCACGCACGAAGTGCGTCCGCAATCTGGGTCTAATAGGCCCAGATTGCGTCGAAAACAATATTTTTAGTGAAAAATTTTGATATTTTTAGTGAAAAAAACGATTTAGAATCTTATTACTTCTTCATTACAAGTTTTTTTATTTTTTTTATTTATTAAGATATTTTGGATTTTTTTAAAGGAAAAAAAAAAAATTTACTAGGATCGCCCACCTAGAGGGGCGCCTAGGCGAAGCAGGCCAAATATCGCCTAGGCGACGCCTTGACTACACTGGACGACTTAGTGAAGCTCGTTCATGACATGTTCCAACTATTAAACCCGAAGTGCAAGGAAAAAGGAGACTCCAGGAATGAGGTGAAATGCATTTGATTATAGCATATTTATGTGCATGATACATTCGAGTTAAGGTTTAAAAACTCGGTTTCGGGGACCATAACGGTCCTGACCAAAACCGATAATTTTTTTTTCTTTTTCCTTAAAAAATTTCTAAAAAACCACAATAAATTTAAAATAATAAAAAAATGCATTAGATGAGTAACAACATTCTATTAAAGCCAATATCAAGTTGAAATGTAAGGTAGTAGATAAGTCAAAAGTAGAAACTTATAGTGCTAAGCATAGTCACACAAATCGGCGATTTTTTCAAAAAATCGCGTTTAAAACGCGGATTATCACCTCAACGATTAAATCGCGTTAAAATCAAAATATCGGCGATTCGCGATTTAAACACATTTTTAGTGTTTAAGTCGCGCGTTTCGCGATTTAAACGTTTGTCGCTTTTTTTGTATTTCCTTAACATGCGGAGGGGCAAAAACATTATTTGGGATATATAAATAACAAAACCCTCTTTAAGAAGAAGAAGAAGAATATAAATAACAAAACTCTCTTTTAGGGTTACCGTTCACACTTCAACCTCGAAGAAGAAGAAGAAGAAGAAGAAGAGAGAGGTCTCTCCTCTAACCTCTCACCTCTCGCCTCTCACCGACGCCATGAGGACTTCCCGACGCACCATTCGACACTGGTAAGTGCTCCCTTTTTTTCTTATGTAATTTTCGGAAGGTTATGAAGGAATGTTGCTTTTTTTAGGTTCTTTTTCCCATTATATTGTAAGGAAGAGGGGTGTGAAGAAAGAGGGGACAAAACCCTGGGAAGCTTATGAAGGAATGTTGTTTTTTTTTCTCCTCAGCCCGACACCATGAGGGCTCTTAGGTTTTTTTTTCCTCAATCATTCAAAAATGGCTCTTAGGTTTTTTTTTCCCATTACATTGTAAGGAAGAGGGACTGTGAAGAAAGAGGGGACAAAACCCTCGGAAGGTTATGAAGGAATGTTGTTTTTTTTTCTCCTCAGCTCAACGCCATGAGGGCTCTTAGATTTTTTTTTCCTCAAATCATTCAAAAATGGCTCTTGGGTTTTTTTTCCCATTACGTTGCAAGGAAGAGGGGCTGTGAAGAAAGAAGGGACAAAACCCTCGGAAGGTTATGAAGGAATGTTGTTTTTTTTTCTCCTCAGCCCGACGCCATGAAGGCTCTTAGGTTCTTTTTTCCTCAATCATTTCAAAAATGTCCAGAGGGTTTTTTTTCCTTAATCATTCGAAAATGGCTCTTAAGTTTTTTTTTTCCCATTACGTTGTAAGGAAGAGGGGCTGTGAAGAAAGAGGGGACAAAACCCTCTACTTAGGATTTTCTTTTTCATTTTTTTTAGGGTTTTTTTTCGAAAAAGGCTCTAATGTACATCTTGCTTAGGTTTTTTTTTCCCATCATTCCTTTCTAAGTTTCTATTCGAACCCTTTGTGCATCTTTCTTTTTCTGTGGAAATTTCTCTTCTTATTTTTTTTTTTTTGCACAATCTATAAGTGCTCCCCTTATTTATTAATACTTGGACAGTGGCTGGTGGCTGATGCCTGCTGGTTTGGGGCTGCTTAATAACTAACAAGGTATGATTTTTATTGCTTATAGTTTCTTTTAATTGATATTTCAAATGATTGAATATTAGCGTATTTATTTCTATCCCTCCAATTAGATGAATCTTAAAAATTTTATGGGTTAATTTAATTATTGGCAATTATTTGGCAAGTCTGCAATTTTGCATACATATGGATTAATATGGCTAATGTTTTGAATGATTGTAATTTCATGCTTAATTACTTATGTTATGAATTATTTGCTGCTTATTGAAATGATATTATGAACATATTATTATTGATAATTAGCTACTTATATTGTATATTATGAAATCAAATTGTTAGACTTAGATATATTAATTAATATCATATTTCTATTTTATATAATTATAAAATAAAATAAAATTATTTCCCCGAATTTTTCCGAACTTGAACCCTACTGAATAATTCCCGAATCCCAACTTTTCCCCGAATTTTTCCGAACTTGAACCGTGCCGAATTATTCCCGAATCTCGACTTTGTGACCATGCTACTAAGTGCTAAAGCCACATAGATTTTCTTCAAATCGGGATTCAAACCCAAATCAAGTTTTCAATCTCAAAAAATCAAAATAATTTGAGGGTTTAGGGCTTAGAATGAGTATAGATGAAGAGAGAATCGAAAGAAATGACTTTGGTATGTTTTGAGGGGTTTATGTAAACTCTTTTAACCAAAAAAGTTGGCCGAGTCCTACGGCCGAAACCATTACGTATCGTAGGACTCAGGCGATATGTAACAGTTAGTCCTATTTTTCTTCAAAAACCCGTAAAGGAACGGTTTCGCGTAACGGGTTCTACCAAAACCGATGCGTATCAGTTTCGGCGATTTTTCAAACCACGATTCAAGTACATTATATATAATTGGAATATGTTTCTACAAACTTTGTAGCTAATGCGCAGAGAAACTTTGGAAAACCAGCCGCTAAGCAGTCAAGGGCTAGGATGATATCAGGTGAGTAATTTGTACATAAGAAAGTAACAATTTGTACGCATCAAATGTATCTATGAAACTATTCAAACTAATGGATAATAGTGAGTAATTGCCAGTTGATTGGTGGATAATGTACGAGATTAACTGCCCAAACCTCAGAAAGTTGGCGACTTGCACACTAGCAAAAACTGCTTTATCTTCGGCATGTGAACGAAATTGAAATACATTTGTCCTCATCCACACAAAGCAACAAAACTAACTTGACTACAAAAAACTAGTCCTCTGCCACTATAATATGAGGTTGCAACTCAGACAACTGCAAAACAAGACCGGGAGGAAACCTGAGAAGGATCCCTTGGACTTGACATTCGGTGCCAAGGATGATCCGGATAGCCCACTTTCTGAGTGGGTTGAAGTCTCATCCCTTGAAGACGGTGATTAACGTTTGAACACGGCTATAGCTAGGGTGGCCACTGAGATGGACATCGATGTGGACAGGGTCATAACTACATAAGTGGGGTCTAGCACCAATAGAAGCAACTATAGCAAAGATTCATTTGTTGAGAGGATGAGACGTACTGAGACCTGGATGTTGCAACCACTGTGTCGGGTGAATTGTCTGATACTCATTTCGATAACAATATTGAGGGTGGTTATGACCACAACACCGATTATGAGAGCACTAGAGGCGAAGACAGTCTCAGGGATGGCGGGGACAGGCAATGTCAGACGAGAGGAGAGCAGAGGCCTCTAAGCACATTCATTGTAGAGGTTGCATTCGACCATTCCACAAAAAACCAGGATCATGGTGCCCCACCCCCACGTCCAAGAGCAAACCAACCGAGACAGTACATCTCTTGCCATAAGAAGCGAGATGTAGGCCACAAGAACATTGACCAAATGCAGAGCATTCGTGAGATGTATGAATTGACAAATGCTTGTTTGAGACCAGGAGACATTTAGGCTCTAGTTCTAGAGGGTCTCACCATACCCGATCCTCCAGCCAGAACCAAGACGCACAGTCTCAGTCATCAGGCTCTCGAGAACATAGTTATGCATAACCAGGAGCAATATACATATGGATAAGTTTTTGGGTATGAGACGTATGGATGAGTATGAATGTGTACAGCCGTAGGTGGCAATGTCGGTGATAAGTGTCTCGGTACCCACAGTATCCACTGATCACTAATGGGAGTGCTGCTACATCTTAGACAAGATGACTATCAACGTTATGTATGTGAGTATACATCAATGTACCATAATGTGATGAGCTAGGCACTGTATTGTACTTATATGGAGAACCAGTACTAACGTTAGCCTAATCAGACCAGAGATGACTTCAAGCCTCAATGTGGCTTAGATTGTAGTTTTGGGGGTGGGTTGGATCATGTCATCATAGTGCATTATGTATGTAACTTCTATGGTATATTTTTACTGTTATGAATGGAAAATTTTATGCAAGTTATATCAATATTAATCTATTATACATTATCGTTACTCATCAGAGCACATCTTTGCCCCTTCCCATTACATCTCTTATGTACATTGTTGTCAGTTTTTCAAAAAAAAAATCGCAAATGTATATTAACATCTATTTTAACATTTACTGAAATTTCACTGCAAAATTTCATGTTTTTTCCCATTTTCCCCTCGATGCGTGCAATATCCCCGAAAATGATATATCCTCAATATATCTTTTTCCCACAGGTGCGACATGTCCTATAATATCGACATTCCTTTTATCCTTTCGAGACTCCTTATCTACTTAGCTCTCGATTTCGTTGGAGGCTCCTTCGGTTGTTTGGGCTATACTCACCAGAGCAGACGAATGATTTATTTAGTTAGAACGAAACGAAATAGGAGAGTTTTTTACAATATTGCCTTATTTGACGAGCGAGTTTATTCTTATGTTAGTCATCTTCTTCGATCTTGGTGCTCCATTAGGAAGGATTTTGAGGATGTTTTTTCGTCGATGCTAAGATATTTGGTTGTTTGTCTCTTGTGTTTCTCTTTTTTTTATTTCTTTTTGTTAGTTTTTTGGTGCATTCTCTTTATGAACCTTTGTATCTTCTTTGTTAGGTCGTCTTTGGCTCTTCTTTATAATATATTTATCTTTATCAATACAAAAAAGCATCCTCAAATCTCATAAGCAACAGAACAATGTTATAGCAAATGATCCACGGATTTTTTTGCATGGAGGCGCAAAAAGCAATAATTAGCATACTCCACCCTCTTTTTTTCAAATTGTCACAAGTGAGAACCTTATTTAAAGCCGTAGCCTAAGGGAAAAATGATAAATTTGAAGGGATATTAGGATCCCACACAAACTTATGAGAAAATGAGAATGAGGGAGCTATAGAGAAAGACTATAGGAGTGATCTCACTAAAAAACAATCATTATGGCCTCTAGACCAAATCCTTGTGTCCCTAACTTGGATACAAGGTGGGGAGAAGGTAAAATTCTATAGAAGCAAAGCATATCTTTGAAATTCCAATTGTTCAGATCACGTCTCATTCTAGGACACCAGACCACCTCATTATTCATCACCTCAAAACACTCCAACATATAGCCGTCCTTATAAAAGGCAAGAAGATATTTCCAAACTTGTCCTTGATTCTCGCCGAACACCACCACAAATCCTTCCAAAATTCGACCTTTGAATCAATAAAAAAATCTGACCTCTAACTTGTTTCTCACCTTGAATCTGATGAAAGGTGACAATGATTTTGTCATCACCAATAGCCATTATGCATTTCCAAGATCCCAACCCACGTGGGCCCCTAACTTTCCAAGGGTACTAACAAAAAAACTCCCCATATTTTGCAACTATCACCTTTCTCCATAACCTTCCCATTTCTTCCCCAAATCTCCACCCATTTCCCTAACAACGTCTTATTCACATCTACTAAATGTTTCAAATTCAAGCCACGCCCCCCTCAACAGACGACAAAACTAATCCCATGCAACCAAATGATATTTGAATTTATCTCATTTTTCATTCCACGGGAAATCCCTCTACATCCATTACAAGGACTCAGCAATCGAGGCCAGAATAGTTAGAGTGGATAGGTAATAGGTTGGGAGACTCCTAAGGGTATTTTTAATGAGTGTCCATTTACCACCCTTTGAGAGGAAATCGGATTTCCAATTTGCTAGTTTGCATGAAAATTCTTCAATGATTGGGGACAACGAGGTCTTAGATTTAAAGTAGGATCTGAGAGGCATACCTAGATAGACAAAAGGTAGGGAACCAACCTTGCAACCTAGATATGCAGCAACAATCTCTAAATTTTGAATCTCGTCGACACTAATCATTTAACTCTTGCCCAAGTTGACTTTCAGATTCGACATTACATCAAAAAAACTAAATAAACACCTAAGATGGGTCAATTGACGACATGACGCCTCACTGAAGACCATGGTATCATTAGCATATTGTAGACAAGATATCCAAGTTCTCCTGGCCTATGGAGAAACCTTCGAAAGCAACGCCACTTGGCTCTAGATAACATCCAACCCAATGCTTCCGCGACTATGATGAACAAAAAGGGGGAGAGAGGGTCACCTTGTCTCAATCCCCTAGAGACCTTAAAGTACAAGGCTCCCATTGATATGAATAGAGAAAAACGTAGATGAGGTACATTGACATCCATCTCCGTTGATTTAGACTAAATCACATTTTGCTCATCACATGTCTCAAGAAATTCCAATTGACATCATCATAGGCTTTCTTTATGTCAATTTTGCAAAGGACTCCTAGGACTTTCGATCTGGTCCGCTCGTCAACTCTCGTTGGCTATCAAAATATCATCCAGGATTTGTCCCCCCCATGAAAGCACCTTGTTGGGGAAATAACTAAACCCAAAACAACCTTTAATCTACTCAAAAGATTAATCGGTCAAAAATCCTTAAGGTCTTGGTCACTTGGCTCCTTTGGGACCAACACCACAAATGTGCTATTCAAAATATTGTCAAATTGGCTTATGTCATAGAAATCCTACATGACTTCTAAGAAATCTTTTCTCACAATATCCCAACAAGTTCAATAGAATTTTATCGAAACGTCATTAGGGCCAGGAGCCTTATCCGTCATCAAACCACGTAAGGCTCTCAACCATGGAAATAAAAATCGCCGAATACAAAACGGGCGATACTTTTAGGTTTTGGTTACCCCCTATACGATATTTATACTAATACGAAACAGGCGATACGTAGCGTTTATTAGTTATTTCATGTTTGAATTTATTGTGTAATTGTAACTATGTTTGCTATTTTGTTTTTGAGTCGCTTCCCATGATTTTATATTTGGTTCCTATAACTCACTTGATTTTTTTAAGAGAAAAGAAAATTTTATATGTATCGCCCAAAACCAATACCGATATGTATAGATTTCGGTTAGGACCGATAAATCCCTCGAAACCGTATTTTTAATCCTTGCTCTCAACATCTCCTCCTCACTAAAGGGATTTCCAGGTCAGCACTTCGCTCAGAGGAGAGAGTGCCGAAAGGAAGGTCATCGAACTTTGGTCTCCAATGATGTCTCTCACTATACAGATCCTTATAGAAAGAAATGATACTCTCCTCAATCTCACTCTTATTCTCCTTCTGAAGCCCTTTTACCAAAAGCTGAAATTAGTTTTCCTGTAAAAGTTGGCCAGTTTATAGAAAAACCTAGTATTTCGATCCCCCTCTTTGAGCCACTTGATTCGAACATTCTGTTTCCAACAGATCTCCTCCAGTCTCAGCACTTTTGCATATTCCAACTTCCAGGACTCCTTTCTACCACCTTCCTCACTTGGCAGTTGCCTTTAGTCTTCAATAGAATCCATCTCCACAATATTCCGGAGGGCATTCTTGATTTGAGTGGTCCGACTCTGTATTTAATTGTGGCGCATCAACTGCAATGCTAGAATACTGAACCTATTGAACTCAATATGTGTTCCAATCCCAGCACATGATTCAGCTTCTTGATTTACTTGGTCTGTATATTGTGCATCAACTGCAATGTTAGAGGGCTAAACTGCATGAGACTTGGTTCTCATGTATTCAGAAGTTGGAGCACCAGTCATCTACCGAGGAGAACATCCAGATAAAGATACATGTTGGTATTTAAAAACACCTTTCGCATTTGTATTTGAGGCAGCAGATTAAATATAAGTTATGTGCCACACCTCGCAATGGATTACTACTAATCCATTTTCCTTATCGGGGCGGATTAAAGCGTATGCATGGTATTATTTAGTAATTCACTCTCACCACTGTTACTGAGGAGTTGCATAATAATCCACCAATAACTGCTAGAATAGGAGAGGAATAGGAGAGTCTTCGAGGATTCTCTATATGTTCCTTCTCGCATTTGTTCCAGAGTTCGGGTAATGATATTGGATTGGTGTTCATCTTCGTATGGAAGAGGTGATTTGGGTCTGTTGTTATCATGATGGCATGGTCTGCCATAGGTTGAGGACCCTCTCCATGGGGTTGCTTGGCAGCTGTTCTTTCCTTTTGCATTTTTTTGGAGGGTTCATGATCTTATGAACCTTCCTCGTATCATGTTTCTTGTACATTTTTCCTGTTTCTAATATATT
Organism: Tetracentron sinense; assembly: GCA_015143295.1. Classification (NCBI taxonomy): domain Eukaryota; kingdom Viridiplantae; phylum Streptophyta; class Magnoliopsida; order Trochodendrales; family Trochodendraceae; genus Tetracentron; species Tetracentron sinense. Next base: position 19,446,194 of record CM026572.1, on the reverse strand, counting down.
CGCTTGATTATCGATCAAAAAAAATGTTCTAACACCACCTTTAAGAGCAAAGGAAGACTGAATAGGATATCTCTTGAAAAGCCAAAGAAAATTGTATGTAGTTATAGTTTTGATCAATTTGGGAAAACACTAGGAATGAATTTTTCAAAAAGAATTATGCGTGGAAGAGCCAGAGCGTATCCATCCCTCCTGTTAATGAGAGTGGAAAAGACAAGAAAACATGAAGGAATTTAGGGATAACACATTGCAACACATGGGAAGGGTCACGTAGGCAAGCGTCTAGGGCACTTTTGACTACATATTTCACATATTCGCTGTGTATGGTTCAAACAAACAACCTGGGAGCAACAGCATGATACTAAATTTGGAGTAGAAATTCTCTTAAGTTTGTGTTGTCATGTGAAAACATAAATATCATACAATGCTATCAAGTGATTATAGGAAGCATGAATAAATGCACAAGAAGTCTACAATAGGACACTACAAGAAAAAATGTGAACATTTAAGCAGACTCCTTCATAGTGCATAATCCTGAAAGAGCTTAATTTGAAAATAGTCCCCGGGTAGACATAAGACTGTAAAAGTAAAATACAGATTAATAAACAATAAAGGGGAGGGGGAGGGGTAGAGGGGGAAGAGCAAAACATGAATGTATTTCTCTTCATGTATAGAAACCATGACTCACAATTCCATTTTGGTAAGATGCATAGTTCTTCGAAGATAACTGTGAATATAAGCAGATGGGATATTGATATGACAATCAAAAACATGCACAAGACAAGAAGATACCTGTAATATTCCCTGATTGCTGCTATGGACTTTTCTCGCAGATCTTCTTCCGGCAACACTTTCTCTGAAGGAACATTTTGTACAACAGCAGAAGATCCCTGCAAACGAGTGGCAGGTGAAGTACCCATAGATCTTTCAGACAAATGATCTGTAATCCTTAGATCCTTATTTCCAAAATGCATATTACGTTCTTGTGAGTTCGATTGGTCATAAACAGGTCCTCCGGTAAACCTCTCTGGGATGTATCTTTGCATGAGTTCCTCTCTTGAGTCATAAGGTGGACCTGATGCAGAACCATAACCATTTGGACCAGCTGCCATTCTTCTGGAGTCCCCAGAGTTCGGAGAGATATCAACCAAAGGAACACTTGGCATCAATGGCCTGATAGACATTCCCCTACCAAGACCACCTTGGGGACCGAGGGTAATAGAATCGTCATCAATAGGCCTCTGCTGCAAGGGAACTGAGACTGTCCGGCTTTCATAAGGATGTCTTTCCTCCAATCGAACATCCTGAGCACCAAATCCACGAGCCTGAGATGGCAACCCACGGAAACCACCCATCTGTGCATTTGGAGAAGACAACATGGTTGACCCTCGCAAACCAAAATCCATTGGTTGCCCCCTTCTTGCTGAAGAATTAATTCCTGAACCACGAGCTAGCCTACTAGATTGTGCTTGTCGTTCTTGAGCTGCATCCCTGTGCACTTCCTCGATCTTTTTTGGCCCTTCAACTTTCCTCCTCTGCTGCCACTTATTCTTTCTCAGATCAATTGCATCCTTCAACATGAACCTTACCCTAGAAGATAGTTTCATATTGTTTGATAACTTCATCATCATGTCAAAATATGCATCCATATATTCCTTGGCTTTCGGATGGTCTATCATCTCTCCTATTGTGCTCATTAGCTTACATAGAGATTCAACATCTTCCTCGTCAGCATTCTGATTCTGACCCAGCAACTTCTGAATGCATTCATGCATTATTCTCTCAGTCAACATCTTCTTCTTGTACAACTCCCCAATCAATCTAATGTTCCCCAGCATCCGTCTTCGTGCCTGGGTCTTCTTCACCTCCCTTTCCTCCGCAGACAGTTTAATCTCACCCTCCTCTTCAACTCTATTAGCTTCTGCTTGCTCTCTTTCCCCTTTCTCAAATTCCTCCTGGCACTTGTTCAGAAGCAATCTCTTAAAAGTGATCTTTTCATTGTTCTCGCTGAAATCAGGCAACTCACCAGCAAGATGATGACAGAAGTTTGCATACATTTCACAGAAAGTTGGTTCCGTAAGAGCCTTATCGAAAATCTGTGAGATGACACCAGTGAGAGTGACCGCATTATCAATGTTAACCTCTTTGACTTGCTCAAAAAGTTTGTCAAAATTTTGGGGAGTAAGCTTGTTGAGGATAGCTTTCAACTGCCTTTGCTTGGCCTCTTCTTTGTCGGACACTTTACCCACTTCATACTTCTTTTCAGCTTTGTGCATTGCCTGTAATGGAGTCTGAGGATAAGGAATTAAACCCCTCTGAATACCAGTAGCACGCTGCCATCGGTCAGCATCAGCGCTATTTCTTTGCATTCCTCCATGAGATGCAAGAGATTGCATTGGCCCAGATAGAATTCCACCCACATTCTGACCAGGTGTCTGCCCACGAGGATTCCCTAAGACGCCATGGTTGCCTCCTTGGCCAGGTCGAAAACCTGAAATAGTACCTCCATGACTAATCTCCTGACGCAGATCCCACCCTGAAGCAAAAGCACTGGGTAATTTACTCCGTTTGTCATCATCCATCATACCACTCCCATGGCGGTCAGGCCGAGATCCCCCAGTCGACCTATCTACAATTCTTCCAGAGCTTGGATATGATTCACGATCAGCAAAATGCAAAATACTATCTTTAGCAACCAAGAGGGTCTCTGCTATATCAGATGTTTTATCAAAACCAGCAGGAAGATCAGTACACTGCTCCGAAATTGTCAGGAGGAAATCCCTAGAATATTTTTTTCCCATAACCCCAATTGCAACTTCATTATGATGCGCCAAGCCACCACGATTCCGTTCCCCATTATTCAAGGTTTTCAGTTTCGGAGAAGAAATCTCAGCAGCATCTTCCCAATCATCTGGTTCAGCTTTACTCTTCCCATCTCCGTCACTTGCTACAACACTATCCTTCACAGTTCCATCTGCAGGAACTTGCGTCATATTAATGCAGGAAGAGCCATCTTTACTTTCTGAAGAAATGACAGTTTCTTGTTTTTCCTCAGTACCCTTATACGCCATATAAGGATCAGAAGTTGTCCCAGCAGCATCTGCTTTCTGAAGAATTTCCTTTTTCAATTTCTTCCCTCTAAAAATATTAAAGTTTGCTTTATTTGGTTCTAAAGTGGGCTTGTCCTGGGAGCCTGATACTGAAATAGAAATAGAGTCACAGGTGGTATTCTCTGCACCTTTCACTTCAAGTTTCAAAACTGTGTCAGAAGGAAATGAAGTTGGAACAGGAGTTGACTGTAGCATACCAGATTCTGTAAAGGCAACTTCTTTACTATTTGTGCTATCACTTCGTGCAAAGCCATCCAAGTTCAAAGTCTTATCTTCACAAGAAGCTGTAGATGAAATAAGACTAGAAAGGTCGGTTTTAGTATCATTGGATACAAAGTTATCAGTCAAATTGTCCATGTCCACTTCTAAACTACATGCCACTGCTTCTTCGTTTAGCTCCTTTTGTTCAGTTTCCATGGCCCCACTTTCATTGCCAACAGTTGTTTCTTTCAAATTGGAGCCCTGCTCAGTTTGTTTACCAACTTCCAAGGATTCTGAAAAAGTAGGCCCTGCGGGCAATTCAAAATTATGATTATCATGTGATGACCCTTCAAGCAGTTCAGTTTTCCCTTGTTCCACTTTCCTTACTGTTTCTTGTTTCAGTTGAACCACTTGCAGAGTACAACCATCTTGTTTTGCATGATGAACTGCATCCAAAATATCAGAAACAGTTCCAATGCAAGAAGTGTTTGATGGTTCACAGGTAGAGACCTTCCCAATTAGAACAATATCAGTCACTGCTTCAGAAGCACCTGGAACGCTCCCAAGAACGCCAGGCAATGTTTCCAAAGTGGATTCCAATATGCCTTCACAGGTTTCTGATGGAGTGGCAGTTCCTTTACCTACAACACTTTCAGAATTTCCATCCTTTAAAGAGGTAGTTGTTCCCACCACCTTTAAAGGAGGAGCTTGCATAATCTCAGGGCATTTGGAAGCTTCTCCGGATGACTTCAACGAAGACGACTTTGAACTACCTGCAGAATCAGAGGCATCTGCCTGCACCAAAGCCCATGTCTGCAAGTTATTATAGGCAAACTCAATGTTAAAAGGGGAGAAGAACTAGTACTTTGATACGAACAGCATACAATACCTGATGCTGTGGTTGAGAATGTCGTATTTCTCTCTTGCTGGACTTCTTCTGTTGATCCTTAGTAGAGTTCGACCTTCTAACAGGTTCTTTTCTTCTGCTTTCAGTATTGGTCAAAACGGGTGCAGACTCCTCTGGCAGGACAGCAGGAGCAGAGGACAAAGTACTAGGGGGCAGTTTCTCAATCGAAACATATGCTGATGCGGCAGCTGAGTGTTTAGCGGTGACAGACAATGGAATGGAATCCAGCGGTTCAGGAACATGTTTTGCAAATTGAACAGAGCTTTCTAAAGGAATCTCAGAGTCCTTTTGTGGATGAAACAAGCTAGCTTCTCCAGGTGGCCTCAATAATTTAGGCGACTCCCCTTTGTTAACAGGTGAGCTAACTGAAAATGACAACGACCCAGATTTTTCTTCGAGAGAACCAGAAGCTGGTTTTACTGTCACCAGTATTGAAGCTGACGGAGCAGAAGAAGCAACAGTATGAGCATCATGGGCACGATCCAAGTTTGACGGTTCTGCAATGCTATGCAATGAAGTCCCGCTCTTAGTGACAGGTAATGGGTTAAAAGCAGAATGGTTCATAAATGGTAAAGTTTGTGGACCCTGGTTAACTTGATAGGTAAACCTTGAAGCAGGAGAATTGGGAGTCATCTGCATATTTGTTAAAGGATGAGAAGTTGGAGACTGAAAGAAGATGGGAGTGTTAAAAGAATTGGGTTGTATAGGGGGATAATAGTTTTGATGAGCAGGTGTAAAAGAAGGAATGGGCTGGGATTGAGGGGGCGCATTAGGATGCGATCTCAGGCTCGATGATCCACCATCCAGATACGAATCTGTCCTTTTATCAAGCCTCAACTCTTCATGAGTCTCAGGATGAGTAATCTTGACAGGTTTACGAGCACTGCCAAATGTTCCAGAGTGTTGTTGCAAGAATTGCGGCGTAATCCCCATTCCCGAGTTGCCCAACTGAGGGGTCAGCTGGTGACCCATTTGAGGTGCAAAGCTCTGTCCCTGATGCATCATCCCCTGATGCTGCAATGGGTGAGATTGGAGACTCGGAACGAACACCTGCTGCTGTATTTGGGTAGTGTTTCCCACTACTAATGGCATTGGCATTTGCAGTGAAGTGTTGTTTGCCATACCCTGAGACTGGATCTGTGGCTTGGGGCCACCAAATTTTACAGCAGCCTGTGGCTGCTGAAATGGCATTGGCGTGGACATCCCAGTGACAGGAAGAACGGAAGACTTCTGTGTCTGAATAGCACCAGGTACTGTCGGAACTAGGGCATGCATATCCCTTTTGACCTGGAACGAAGGATGGGACTCCCCAGTGTTAGATTGGTTAACACCACTCACATCCTTCTTTAGTTGCTGCTGCTTAGGAACAGGAGGGATTGGCAACGTGGGCATGGCTCTAAATGAATCATGGCGTGCCTGCATAATAAAAAAAAATATGGTCTTGAAAAACAGCCAACATTCTACTAATCTCATGATTATGGTACCAGGTAAAGTAGATATTGAAGAAAATATATGGGGTGCTTGAAACACCAAAAAGTATTTTTGGTTATGTTTGACCTAAACAAGGAGAAGATGACAGTCCCACCCACATTCATGCCATTCTTTTCCTTCCGTGTGATGCGAAACGGCAAGGTCTCATGCTAAACATTTTCCCTCAAAAACATATACCTTACAGAGTCTGAGACACGTGGGATTATGAGAACACATGAAAAAGCCTTACATTGTTAATATTCTCCATCTCAAATTCATAGATACATCAATGTAACAGAAAGGAATGGAGGAACAGGATTCGTGTTGTCTTATCCCAAATATTTGGGTTAGGCATTGATGATCAGTGTAATTGTAATGAGTGAGGCTCTCAGCCTAGACTTTGAAGATTATTTAAGTATGATCTATATATAGAGATTAAAATTGATTCAAAAGACAAACACAATAGCAGGAGTTTAGAAAAATGTTAAAATAATGACAAGAGGAAGCCACATGGCCACATCAACGAACCTGGTCACGCTTCTGCTCATCCAATTTTGGGGGAGCTGAGCTAGTTCGAGGGGGTATCTACAAACAGAAAAGACACGAGATCCTTCTACTCTTAGTACAAGAGAAAAGACAAGAAGTTTGAAGAGTCATAGGCAACCAAAGTAACTTATAATGTTCCTAAATGTATAATAGAGTACAAATGTACCTGCATTCCATTCATAAAACCAGGACTTATGGTCCCAAATTGAAGAGGGAAAGCCTTAGACAAATCACCTGAGCCAACGCCAATGGAAAAGTATCAGTATAGAATTCAGGAGAATTTTGCAGTAAACTTAGCCTCCCATGGACAATGTCAACAAAAATATAAATTAGCAATATTAGAAATAAAATCAAAAGGTTATAAGAGAGCCAATTCTAATGATCCAGCAGACCATCAATCAAAAACAGTAGATTCAAAACGAGAAACAGGATAACCCTCCTCAAATCCACAGGTTAAGGGTCGTTTGGCATCACTCCCAAGGAGTGATTTACTATTCAGCAAGCATGGATGTGTTTTCAGGCATGGAAATGTTGTTTGGATGGATGTGTTTTGGAGCGCAACGATTCCAACAAAGTTGTGCTTCTAGAACAGAATTTTAGGAACAAAAAAATGTCACTCCTATTAATTATATTTCTCAAAAGCAGAAGTTCTTTAACTCTCACCTCACTATCACCACCCCACCTAAATCCCAACAATACTTCCACAGTTCCACCACCCCATTTGCCACCACCTAAACTACCACCACATCCATTGCCACTGCTACAACCTACACCACCACCACCACCCCCATTGCCACCGCCCCACTGGCAAATGCCACTGTCCCTACCTCCACCACAATCCGCACCACCTCCACCATAACCACTCTACCCCCCCCCCCCCCCCCCCCCCCCCCAACACCACCTCCACCCTCAATGCGGCCACAGCAACCCCCACTACTCATCTTACATTCACCCCCCACCCCCACTCTCACTAGTCTCCACCACTGTCCCTACCTCTAATGTTTTTGTTCTTAAAATGGATTCTGACTTAATATTGCCAAACAAGCTCCATGCACAAATTCAGTATGAAAATTTAGGAATTTGGGAATTGTTTCTCTTCCAGAATTAGAGATTCACCAAAATCGATGCCAAATGGGACCTTAGTTACAACATGTCAGGTGAAGAAATGTAGTACCTTTTGTGGGGGTTGTGGGCGCCATGGATTCTGAAGCTCCAGAGGCAGATTGAGAAGATGGAGCCGGAACAGCTTGGGTACTTCTCTGAGTGGGTGCATTAGTTGGCTTGAAAGAAACATTTGAGACTGGTGCATCAGATGCTCCTACAAGAAATAATTAAAATGAACAAAACGTAACTTATCAAAAGCACAATAGAATCCTATAAAGATAACAATAAAATAAAACCCATATCTCCATTTCTCATATTCAATCATTGCCCAATGTTCTCATCATCTAAAACAACAAAATTAACGAGAAACGCATTGAGAAGAAGGGATTCTCCATACCATGTAATGGGGGTTGTATGTTGGGACCATTTTGTGCAGTACGGGAAGAACCAGCATTCGACTCCCAAGTCGCGCTTGCCGAGATCGTCTTAGATTGCCCTCCTTGTCCATTGATCTTCTTATAACTGATGTAACAAACACAACACATACAACAAAATCGCAATATATATCTCTACAAATCACCAAACCTATTAAATTTCCATGAAACGAAATTGAATACTACCTTTTATTTGTCGACAACGACGCAGACGAATTAATTGAAGAACTGGGTGGAGGGGCGGTCCCGCCGCCGCCCTTCCTGCCGCCGCCTGAGAAGCCCCTCTGCTGATTAGAGCTCCCAGATCGAACAGATCTTCTAAACTGCGCCTCGCTCTTCTCAGCCCTAGATTCGTTGATGGACATAAATCCAAACCCTCGTTCCTCCTATTTTCTTCTCTTTTCTGCAAAAACCAAATTTCCAAAAAATAAATTCACCGATCAAACCAAAAACCCAATCAAAACACAACTAAACCAACACAGAAACCCTAGAAATCCGCATTACAGACCAACTCAAGAAACAAAAAATAGAGAATTGCAGAGATTAGCAAAAGCAAAAAAAAAAAAAGTATTAAACTTTAATCTTGAGGGAATCGTCGATTTACCTAAAGTGATCGAGTGAAAAAGGGATAGATATGCAGATTAGGGTTTTAAAAGATACAAAGCGGAAAGAATAGATTGGCGGGAATCATGACGAAGTATGGAGATAGAAAGAAAGAGTCGAATCGGTAGAGAGAGAGAGTGAGAGAGAGAGAAAAAAACTAGAGAGAGAGAAGAGAGAGAGAGAGAGAGAAGTGTATGATTTGTTTAACAAAAAAACTATCCTGCAAAAGACGGTCAAAAAAAAAAGTGATGGCTCGCTATTGTGAGAGTGAGGATGGGAGAATTTGAGCGTAGATCCTATACGGCGAAACCATATATAGAAATTTTGGAATTGGGTCCATTAATCTTTTGAGACTTTCTAAAGTTATTGATGAGTCAGCAATCATGGTAAGGTGTTGAAGGCAAGTCCAAGACTGTGACACGTGTCTTTTTTAAAAAATATATATAATTTCCCATATTTTGATAACCTAATTAAATTTGGGATGTGATTTAAAACTTTCCATTGGAACTAAGGGTGTCAACCAACCGAGCCACCTCGGCTCGACTTGAAATAAATCGAGCTTGAGCTTCTACTTTGGGCTTATTGAGCCGAGCCGAGCCTTAAAAGTGTGCTCGAAAAATAAACAAGTCGAACCTGAACAATGAGTGGCTCGGCTTGGCTCGATTAATTTTATAATAATACCATTTAAAAGTTAAATTTATATTATATATTTAGTATACCTTTTTTTTGGTAAAATATATTTAGTATACATAAACATAATTATTTCCGTTTAAGTTTTAACTCAAGCTTTCACGTGAGTCACATGATATCTTTTTAATTTTTTTAAAATTGAATTTAGTGCTTATCAATGTATTTTAAAAAAAAAATTATCGAGCCGAACCGAGACAAGCTTGAGCTCAACGATTTGTGGACGAGCTGAGCCGAGCCTGAGCTTCTATAAAATTCCACCAAGCCGAGCCGAGCACGAACAGTGCCCAGCTTGGCTCAGCTTGGATCGTTTACACCCCTAATTGTAACCTACCTACACGTAACAATAGCTGGATCGTTGGATTTAACATATACGAGTGTCAAGCATTAAGTGGGATCCATTATTTAAACCATGTTTGGAAGTTAGGAAGTGTTCGATGTTCAATCCAACGGGTTATCGATAGTAGGTACATACTATGGTGAGTTTTTAATCACTATCCATTAAATTAAAGTTTATAAGATAGAAGTCGAACCGTTTGGGTCTTTGGTTCGAGGTTCGATTAAATCAACCAGTTCAATCAGCTCAGCTGAACTATGGCCTTTATTATTATATATCTATTTTATTTTTTGCCAATTTTTATGATTTTTCTAATTATATCACTGGTTGAATCGGTCGGTTCTTTCAATTACTTCTTTTAAGAGTGATTTTTAAATAGTTTGATTTTGATGATTTTAGGGATCAATTGACTTATCGGTTTTGATTTTATCGGTTCAATCAACTTGTTCAGTCTGATATTCAAAACAGTGGTAGTAGCCCTCTTCTCGGGCCTTCCTTGTTTTCGTACAAAAATTACATAGTCCTTTTAGCTAAAAATCAATAATTATCCTTTTATGTAATAAGTGTTGGTTTTGGGTTGAGAATAGGAAAAACTTGTGAATAAGACTAGCACCACTCGTTTTATAGGAATCAAATTTGGGTCAGGTCCTCACCAGACCAAAACCATTTTGCCCTCATCCCATAGGTATGTCTCTTTGACACTTTTTAACTGTGATTAAGATCTACTAACCCTTAGAGTTTAACCATGTAACCTTGGGTTTTAGAAGAAAAAAAATCATAATTTTTTTTTTTCATAGTAGTTAAAACTCCTTAACTAGGATTCAAATGACATTTAAAGAGACTCTGTGATTGGGCCATATGGTTTTGGTCGGTTTTGGGTCTGGTAAGGGTCAGACCAAATCAGATCCCCATTTCTTAATAGTTGAGAAGGAAAAGCAAAAATTGGTCTAAGGTTTTATTTGAATTCTAAAATGTAAAACCCAACTAAGGTTTTAAAAAATGCAGCTTAAGCAGACACCTATTGCGTATTCCTTGGCCATGTACAAAATCCTCGACAGATTCCTAGCAGATGATTTGCACTCAACGAATATAAATTGTTTTTGCAGCAAAATTTAAAACGTGAGGCTATATATAGAAAGAGTACTGGTTTACTTTGCCAACTAGGACAGTTTTCGGTTCAAAATCCCTGTAAGAAATGGATAGCTCTACCTAGAAATTTTTGTACAAAATAAAATGATTAAATTGCTAATGTGAGTGTGGTTTGCACCCCGCCTCTTGCGCCAATGGTGGGGTGTGGTCTCTCTCAATAGAGATCTCCGCGTCCATTCCCTGGTGATGAGTAGCAAGAACTCCAATCCCCAATCCTAACCACTATGCCTATAAAAAAATGTGTATGGTTTAAGATCCGGCCCTAATCAGTGGAGTCCCCAAACTTTGGCTGGTTAGGATTGAGGCTGCTCCTTCGCAAACTAGTTTTCAGTTGGGTTTGGCTTTTCCCAATTTATTAATGTCCACGTTAGAATAGAGTATGAAATTCTAAGAGATGCATACATACAATGGTGAAAACACGTGGTATGCATGGGTGTATATAATTAAGAATAATGATAATAAGATACATTTATATTGAACTAACAAATGACACTCTTAAAAGAAAATGAAAATAAATAAGTATACGAATTTTAGTTAATTAAAGTAAATTGTCATTCTTTTATGGCTACGAAGAGTGACTACCAAATTCAATGAAGATCATCCTTTCGAATTATGTTTGACTGGGGCAGGGCAGGATTCTCTTGTACGGGGGGCTAACAAAGGTGGTTCAGGGGTGTAGCCCCGATTTTTTTTTGTTGAGGGCCAAGTTCATGGGCCATCGCATTTGCTTGTGTCCGTTTTGTAAAGAATATATTTTTTATCGGAAGTTTAGGGGGGCCTAGAGTCCTCGTTGCCCCGGCTCCGCCCCTCTCCTAGGCTATATCCCTATTATCACTATAGGTTGATATTATTTTCCAAAATTTCAGGGGGGCTGAAGCCCCCCTGGGCCCCATGTGACTCCACCCTTGACTAGGGCTGCACATCGAGTTAGTTGGGCCAGGCTGAAGGTAATTCAGCCCAGGCACCCAACCATCTTATTTAGCATAGGCCTGGATAAGAAATTTCCCGTTTTGGGCCCTAGGTTTCGAAAAGGAAAATGGAAAACGGACCACAGGGTCCTCTTCCAAATGGACCATCCAATTGTAAATTGACATGCGGCAGTGAAACTTTAATTTTATTTCTCTTTTCCAGTGTGTTGAAATTTAATTCGGATGGTCAGCTTGGAAGAGGACCTTGTGGTCCCCTAATCAGAACTCTTTTGAAAAAGCCTGAACACAAGCTTACTTTAACTCATTTATTTTTGTAGGTTTCGTCTTGTGTGAGATAGCTGCACATGCGGAGGAAATTTTGTTTGGGACGGTAATACCCTTCTCTTCTCTATGCACAAAAGGAAAATGAATAAACAAAAAATGAAGATAAGAAAGAAGATGAAGAAGGAAGAAGAGGAAATACCCTAAAATATGGAATAATACGACGAGAAAAAGAAGCAAGAAGTGAAAAGGAAGAAGACGAGAAAGTATCTACATTGTGTATGTATTTTTTTTTACTTTGTATATACAAGAATAACTATAGACAAAATCGCAAATGGTATTTGTCTACTTGCATTTGAATTTTTGTGATTTTTTTCCAAATCACAAGTCGTTGAAGTGGAGTGTAAAAAATCACAAAGTATTGATATATCGAGTTTTATTCTCGATATATCCTTAAAAGCTCAATTCAATGGAAAAACTAAAATTAATTTCGAAATATATAAAATTTATTCAATATATATAATTTACTTTGCTATAACGAAACTTTAATTTGATATATCGATATTTAATTCGATATATCGAGCATTTAATTCGATATATCAAATACAACTTTTAGTATCGAATTTAAATCTTGATATTTGTTTACAATTGTATATTTTTTTTTAAATCAATCACATTTTGATATTTTACTTTATGTTTTTTTAGATATTACAGATAATGGTTGTATCAGTGATTTACAATTATGACGGAGAATGGAACAATCTCCCTGACAGAAGCTACGTATATGAGGCTAAAAATTGAAATTGTTATCGGCATTTCCTGGAATGTCATATGATCAACTTTTGGGTAGAGTTTATCGATTGACTAAATCTCAATCGGAACAGTATGAGATTAGAGTGAGGTCTATGTTCTCTATGTACACGACAATTCCTCTTATTGATACTACAAATGATAAAGACATGTCGTTATTCTTTTCAAACCCAAATGATTTGACCATCAAATTGGTTGACCGACTGGTGCCAAAAATGTGCAAAAAGGTAAAACATGGGCTTCACGACCAAACCGGTCGACCGCTTGGCAAGATCGGTCGACCATCAGCAACCGGTCGACTGCCGTGCACATCCAGTCGAATTTCTGAATTCAGAGAATTCTAATTTAAGGGGACTCTTAACACTATAAATAGATTTTAACTCGTGGGTTTTAGAGTTTTTATCATTCTAAGAACTTCAAAGAATCTAGGGAGAGAAAACCTAAGTTCTTTGAGAGGCTTTCAACCAGAGAAGAAGAAAAGCTTAGAGATCGAAATTCAACCACATTCGCAAGCTTGTGATCATAGGGAGACGATCAAGTAAGGTAAATATAGATTCCTCCCTACCAATAGCATGATCAATAATGCTAATAAGTAAAAGTAAGATTATTTTGAAGTAAGAACATTATTTTAAAGTATGTTAATCGTAAGAAACTCTCATAAGCAAATTTTCCCATGATTATCAAGGTATGCTGTTTTATTATGGTTATGTATGTGTGATTAACAAGGGGATAGGGATTGATTTGTTGGATTATGTATGGTTGAATAAGGAAGAAGGGATGTATGCCAAATATTATGAAATGATTGTATATTGGATGCATGATTTCCGCATTGTTTTGAAATCAAGGATTTAGGGTTACTATTTTCATGTATGTGCCACTTGAAAAACCGATATATGATGAATGGCCTATTGTTTTATGTTTGAAGGACCATGATTATCCATGTTTTAAATTGTCAACAATGATAAGAATGCTATACCATGATTTTGAAGTATGATGTGCCAATTGTATGTGGTGATATATGTTCGGTTAAGAGATGCCTTGGATTAAGGTATTGGTTGTAGATTATGGTCTCAGTCTAGGATTTTTATCATGATAGAATGGGCTATTATGATGGATTTCCAATGGATCTTGACTAATAATCTATTACACCATTTAATTGGGGATTTATCACTTCCCACTTCACTCACAATATTGATGTATGCACAAACATGTTTATTTCACTATCACAAGTATGAATATAAGTACGACAAAAGTAAGTTATAAGTATTGTACAAGTATGATTACATGATTCAGTTTTGCACGGCCCGAGTACCAACAATCTAAAATCAAGAGGCAATGATGTCCAAGTAAGTTAATCAAGTAATTTCGCACTCACCGAAGTATATGCCAAGTAAGCGGTAACTCGGTAAGGAATATATAGTTAATCTCTACCCATATATGGTGTGAGTTATTTTAATTTAGTACACAATGCATGTAAGTTGATGTATGAAGCATTGTAACTCACATAAAAAAGTAAGCACAAGTGAGCACAAAGTAAGAGTTGAAAAGAATGTATGTATCCGCACTCTGATTTTTATATGTATGTCTGGATTAATGTATGCATGACTATTTTGTTTAACCATGATGTATGTTTCATATTAATGCATATGATATTGTTAGCTAGGATTTTATATTCGCTGAGTATTTCAATACTCAGTCGAACTGTTATTGTCGACAAATTCAAGTTTCGATATTTAAAGATAGGAACCTTGGATCGAAGAAGTGTATATATGCCGAGGAATCGGAAGGTTATAATCATCCTGAAGAGGAGAGGGATCTAAATAGATGGCCCCATTATTGATTCTAGTTTGTTTAAAATTTTAAATTATGTTTGAGGAATTGTAATTCAGATTTTATTAGATGACTTTAGAGTTAATTTGATGTTGGAAATCATGATAGATGATTCAGATTATTATTACATTCAGTTTTAGTTATGGACCTTTAGAATTGATTGATATTAATTGAAGAAATTTTCAGATTCATAATTTAGTGTCTTTATGCTTCTAACAAAATGGTATGATAAGTAAGTCACATGTCAAGGTCTCACTTTGTCCTAGGTGACTTAGGGCGCGACAAACAGGGTGGTCTCACTTCTGTGAGTTATGAAGTTCAACCTGGATCATGAGACTGTTGTTCCCCATGTGAATTTGACAGTTACTTGCCTTGTTACTGGGCATTCAACTGTCTATGTTCCTGACCCTATCAATATGCATGTTCATATCCTTTCAACTGAGTGTTGCCTCTTGGAAGAATTGACAATAGGACTCAGTCAATATACAATTTTTTTGCCTAACACATACATGGATTATGGTGATACCACAAGGGGCGGCGATTACCATAGTGAAGATTGTGGTGTTCAAGATGATTAATGTGGTGAAGTTGGAAAATGTATTGAAGACGAGGATGATTATTCCTATGACTTAAATGAAGATGCGGTCGTGGACAATATTGATGATGTGAACAAGGAGTTCCCACATAAAGAGGCAACCGCAGAGTAGGAAGCATGTCCTATAGCGAGATGATGTGAACAAGGAGTTCCCACACAAGGAGTTCCCAATAAGAGACGTCTACAAAATGTGTTGCATAAGTATGTGATGCGGGAAAACTTTCAATTCAGGATTCTGAATTCAAATAAAACAAAGCATATAGCGAGATGTCATATATCAAATTGTTCTTGGGGTTGCGTGCATCGAAGGTAGATGAGTCTGATGCCTTCAAAATAAAGACTCATAATCGACATCACTTTTATGGATTTCTATTAACTGTGGTTGATCATTGACAAGCAACTAGTTTGGTTGTAAGTGACATGGTCGTGGGACAAATCGAGGGTTGCATAGCATATAGGCCCAAATAGATTATCTATAATGTTTGACAAGAATTTTGGGTTAAGATGAGTTACAAGAAAGTGTGGAAAACGAATGAGATTGCAATAGAAATGTTAGAGAATCATACAACGACTCGTACGCTAAAGTCCTAGCTTATTTCTACAAGCTTAGCAAGACAAATCCACGAATAGTAACTACAATTTCAAGCGTACTTATACATTTGAAATGTGCCTTGTGGCCCTTGGACTATGTATCAAAAGTTTTCAGCACACTTTACGAAGAGTGTTAGTCGTTAATGGTACACATCTTTAGGGTAAGTATATTGAAATATTAATCATAGAAACAGTTCTAGATGGTGACAACCGCATATTTCTAGTTGCTTATGGGATAGCGAAATCAGAGAACAATGATAGTTACAAGTGATGTTTCAAACTATTAGCCGACTCACTTGGATACATGGAAAGGTTAGTTATTGTAATATATCGAAATGCCAGTTTGATAAGTCAATCCATTGCATTCCCACATACAATTCATGGTTACTGTGGATTTCACATCAACCAAAATATGTATGCAACATTTAAGGACAATGGCCTGTATAAAATCCTCTTGGACAATTGTAAATGTAAGCACCCAATTTCTACACCCCTCATTAACCATAGTTAGGCCAATCAACCCCAGCCGACCCCAGCTAAACCTTAGGTCAACCCAGAGTTAAACCCTAGGAAAACTCTAGTTAAACCCTAGCTAAACCCTATGACAACCCAAGCTAAGCCCTAGGTGAACCCAAGCCTAGCCTTGCAAACCTAGGGCATGGGCCCAAGGCCCATGCAACACCGACCCAAGGCCCCTATGACCTAAAACCTATAGACAAACAACCATGGGCCCGTACATGGCCCATGAACCCTAGCCAAGCCTTAGGAGGGGACCCAGACCCTAAAATTCAAAAAATCTTAGAATGTCGGTAATCAAATTACCGATATTCCTTTTGTAGTAAAAAACCATACCGCATGCATGAGCATTTAAACCTGTCCAGTCCCTTTTCTGGAAAAATTCAGCAATGACGATAATTATTTTACCGTCATTATCATTTTTCCTTGAGAGAGAATGACAGTACTGGAATTACCGTCATTTTTGGAGTTTGTGTTTTACGCAAAACCTGCTCCCTCCAGTGCATCAGGCACACTTCTGGTTGCTCCCTCTCCCTTTTGAGATCCCTACCAACCTTAGTACTAATCCCCAGGGTATCCCAAGACCCTCTCCTAAATTCAATCTCATTTTCAAGCTTGAGGCCATTCCGAAATTCCAAGGAAAAACCCTGAGAAACTCTAGAACCCCAGAGTTCGGTACTCATAAGTTCTAGATTGAGGAGAGGGTTTCAACCCTCGAGTAGCAGCCATGACCCCCTCCCTGTCCGACCACCATCTTCACCACTGTAGCAGGTGGATCAGTTGGGTAGGGCACTGCCCCCCCCCCCCCCCCCCCCCCCCCCATCCCCCATTTCTCTTCTTTGAAACGCTATAAGCCCTTGGTCATACTCCAGGGGACTTCTTTTGTGGTTGTGGTGTTGCGAATCCAAGAGCAAGGGTTCCCCCTTGCCTTCCTCATAGGCATGCGGACCCCCTCAAGGATAGAAAGCTCGAGTCCATAGTTTGACCTCCCAGGCAAACCCTCCCCTAGCCTTTTGGTGGATCCTCAGTCCATGAGGAATCCCTTGGAAGCTTTACAGTGCAGCACTGTGAGGGAAAATTAGGTTCTGAAAAACTTCCAGAATGGCGGTAAACACAGTACCGCCATTCTGGGTCTTCCCCTTTTCAGTAGCTCTAGGCCCCTTTTGAGTGAGCCCTGGTCCAATCCAGGGCCTAGACTTGGTCCTTGAGACCTCCTTCCATCTCTCCTGGTCCTTCCTGTCACCTCAGGTTAGCTTAACCATGATTAAAATCACAAAAAATGAAAACTGCCCAGAATGTTAGTAAACAGTCTATCGATATTCTGGACTTCTTGGCACAATAATATAATGGCTACTGTGAGCCCAATCCATGTCAAGCCCAAGGCCCAGATCAGGCGCAGGACTTGCAACAAGTCCCCTGGAACACCTCATGGATCCAAGATCCCTTGGGCATCGTCCCTATCATTCCCTTTTGGCTATAAAACCACTGTTGTAAAACAGCAGCAGTGGCGGTAGTTATTCTACCGCCAATCTTATTCTGCAAAGAAATGGGATTGGCGGTAATTATTCTACCGCCAATCCTGTTGTTCACTTAACAATGGCCTTGCATAGGACCCAGACCAGGTAGGAGGCTATTCTAGGCTCTATCATACTGCTTGGACCCCCCTCATACCAGACTAGACCCTCTAACTAGGGTTAACTCAACCCCGGTTAACTTTTAACCATGGTTAAACTCCTTTAACCCTTGGAAAATATAGAAAATTCCTAAAAATTTATAAAAATGCAAAATGACCATAAAATTGACCTTGGACCTTACTAACCATGGTTAGCAACCCTAGCCATAGTTAACTTCCCCCTTAACTCCGGTTAAGAAATCTCGGCCTATCGGACCCAATCTTAGCCTTTGGGCTCCAACCTTGGCCTTCGGGCCTAAACCTTGGCTTCTAGGACAAATCCTTGGATCCCGGGTCCAATCCTTGGACTCTGGGCCCAATCTTTCCGACCTCCGGGCCCAACCCCAAGCCTCCGAGCCCAAATCCACTAGACCATGCACTTAACCAACCCGGTCAACTAAACCCTAGCCCCCGGGCTAGACCCTTAAGTCATTCTGGTGCACACACACACTCCCCTAGATTTAGCACAGGCTCATGTGCCAGAACTACGCTCAATCTGATCTCACCCCATGTGAGTACGTAGGCAACCCTATTTGGGTTCAACCCTAGTTAGGATTTTTCCTTTCTTAGATTAGTATATCCTAAAACTTAGGCATTTGAATAAAATTTGACATTAATTTGGCTTATACCTAGAGAGTAGGTAACCATTGTAAAATGAGGTTCTCAAGTTGTCTAACACATTCCCTAGGACTTAATCGAACTTCTTACCTAGAACTCTCATGTAGACCATAAATACCTTATTCATAATCGGAACTTATCGCTCTGAATTTATTAGTGATGACTCCTAATCAAATCTCAAACCAGTGAGTGGGTACCAAAATCTGCACTCACAATAAAGACATATAGAAGTAGCTAGTTCAAAGAGTTGATATCTATTATTGCAGCTTCAAACTCTGACGCACATCAATGGTTAGATGCAATACTGAATGAAAAATGAACATCTACATTCTTTCCTAGAATGAGGTGTAACATGGTCACCACAAATATAGTCGAGAGCGTCAACAATTTGCTTAAGCAAGCAAGAGAATATCCAGTCACAATGCTTGCAGAGGAAGTGAGACTTAAGGTCCAACAAATGTTCTTTAATCGGCGAAACAAAGCGATGGAAATGGCTGGTAGACTAACAACATAGTTTAGGAGAAATTGTAAGAAAATATGGGAGTGACGCATCATATAGATTGTATCAGAATCAGGATGTATGAGTATTATGTGAGGAAAAGATTTAACTATATTGTGAAGATTCTTCAAATAGAAAATTTGATGTATTTGGATTGCTTTGTGTACATGCTTTGGCTGCATGTAACAAGTTTCGCCATTATTTGTATGAATATTGTTCTTCATACTACACATCTGATATGTACCGAGCTACCTACCAAAAGCCAATATATCGATGCTTTATAAAAAATAGTGGGACATCCCAGATGAAGTGAGTGCTGAGAGCAATTAGATTAAACCCCTAGTAGGAAGAAGACGTACAGGAAGATAAATTAAGAACATAATTTTTTTTCATGGTGAAGAAATGTCCACGGTAAGATGTGGTAAAAACAAAGTGGGCATAATTTGCAAATATGTACTAATGTTATCTCTCAAGGGAAATGAGTTTTTAATCCTAAGGTTAGTAAATGGAATTGTGGCCTAGAAGTTTAATGACCAATATGGATTCAAATCAATGAATATGGAGTTAAATCAACAATTTTTTTTTTTTGCAACTATCGAAATTTATGAATAAGTATCAAAATTTATAGTCGAAAAACCCCCTGTCAAATCGAGATTTCACAGTCCAAATTAAGATTTACAAAAATTCTAGCAACTTCCAGCATCCCATATCGAGACTTAAAGGTTCTGGAATGAGCTTCGGGTTCCCATTTCGAAATTTTGATATGCATTACGAAATCTTGATCTGGAGTCTAAAAAAATTTCAATCCATGATCCTGAAATATCGATCTAGGACTCTAAAAAAATCTCCGATTCGTGATCCCAAAATTTGACTAAATCCCTGTAATTCTTGATATTAAAAAAAATTGGTTTCTCTATAAAAAAAACTCAATTTTTGTGAAAAACTGAGATTTCTATAACAAAATCTCGATCTGAATTCCCGAGTAGATGGTTAAAAGTTTGTAATTCTCGATATTTATATAAAAATAATCTCGATTTATACAATCAAATGTATATGAAACAATCACATGAAACATAAATTATACATTAAATACATTCAAACTTCCATTATATACACATGTAAATTGTGGTCCATCTCTGGAGATACCCCTCTAATTTACATCCAAAAAACCAACTCTCAAGACAGTCCTTCAAAAACCCATCAAAGATTGGCAACCCCAACCATCATCTTGAAAGCTATCCGCTTCCAGAAATTGCCAACATTAGCCTACAAAACAAGTGTTTGATAAAATATGTTATAATAACTAGGCATGGTGAGTATAAGTAGTTCGATAAACTAGAAATCTACTGCATCTCTTATAGATGTCTAAAGCATGTCTATAGCCACATCCTCTTCCTCTTAGGATGCACCATCAAGTTTGGCTTGATAACTGTAAATCATTCCTTCATTGTGAATTTGACTAAAGGTTGGGCCTTTTTCAATTTCTTTCAATTCTCATATCTCTTTTTTCCTTCCCTTTTCCTTTCTCTCTATCATTTCGCTTCTCTTTCCCATTTCCTTTCTCTTCTCGTTTTTCTTTTTCTTTCCATTTTACTTGCGTAGAAGTGGGAGGTACAATCAGCTTTACTTTGGACATATTATAACTGTAAAATAGTAATTAAAATAAACATTTGATTTTTGAATCGATAAAAAATTGAGATATATAAAAAATCGATATATCGAAACTAAATTTCAATATATCAAAAATTATCTTCGATATATTGAACAAAAAATTTGATATATCGATAAGAAATTTAGAGATATCAAGAAACAGTTTGAAATATCTAATTTTCGTTTTGATATATCTAATTTTCTAAAAACAATTTCGTTTCAACATATCTATATATCTAAATTTGTTTTCAATATCTTGAAACAAAATCTAGATTTTACTTGATATTTTGTTTGTTTATATATCAAATATGAAATTTTAGAGATATCAAATATCTAAGGAATGCTCTCTTGCCAGAAAGGGAAGAAATCAGAAAAAAATCCGAAAACTTTGTTAGTGAGGTTTAACAGCAATGGATTAAATGTATTAGAAACGGGAGAAATCTGTGTGAGGTTTCGTTCTCATTAGGACTCGGGTCCTTGACAACAAATCGCCATCCGATAGATTTAATCTTACTTAGAGATCGAAAAAAAATTACATACCTCTTAATGATAATGGGTTTCGGAAATTTAGGTTTTGTTATCATCGAAATAGAATTTTTGATCCAATTTCGGTGGGGAATAGGCTAGAATGACTTCTTCTTCTTCTTCTTCTTCTTCTTCTTCGGTGGTCGAAGAGTGGAGTGGAGCGCTTCTCAACGATGATCATTGTTAAGGGTTTACAAGGGTATTTTTGACTTTATACCTACATCTCCCACACATGTAAGTAGCTCACATGTGCCAAAAACATATGATTCAACTGAAAAGCAAGCTTGTTTTAAGGCTATTTCGAGAGGTTAGGGCCAAATAGGGAAATTTCTCGGCCTAGACCTAGCCCAGCCCGAAATTAGTGTGTAAGATAATGCCAGAACCGAGCCCCTTGTAAAAAAAAAAGAGTTCAAGCTAAACCCAAGTTAGCCCACATGGCCATCTGTACTCAATTCGAACCTTGCTTGTGCAGTACAACCCATAATTAACAAGATGATGTACTCTCTCTTAAACATATGATTCAACAATACTCATTACATAATACTTAATGGAAGTACATATAATAAATATTATAATTTATTAATTTATATGTATGTGAATTTGGGCCAGGTTCTACAGGTTGGGCCAAGGTCAGCCTGAACACAACTTCGGGCCTATAATGGAGCCTAAACCCAACTTAGTCCATAAAACCTCAGCCTAGCAATCTTTAACATGGGTTGGATTGGGCGGGCCTCGGGGTAGCCTCATCCATTGTGCAAACCTATGTTTGTGGAGAGAGAGAGAGAGAGAGAGAGAGGGAGGTGGTGGTGGGTCCCATTTTCTATGTTTGCACTTGAGAAGGGGAGACATAGGAAGGCTGAAGGCGTGAGAGGGGTGGTATGTGAACGGAAGAAAAAGAAAAGTGGGTAGGTATTAGGATAATTCCCATTGTGAGTAAATATGAGTGTGATGACTTGGCAAAATGATGAAAAAAATATTGATGGATGCCACATATGCAATTTGTTAGTGTATATTAGGATTGTAAACAGACCGGATTTGCATAGATCCAAATATGATTTGATTAAAATCCGACCTGAGATTCATTAGATTCTGAATTCTCCAATTCGAATTCTAGTATGATTAATATTAATATATGTAAAATTTAATATTTTAAGTAGAAAATTAAAAATTACGGGCAATACCATGGTTCGAAATTCCGTTTAAATTTATCAAAATTTATGTCTCGTTCCCACCCTACGAAACCAAAATGGCTAATATTTCGTATTTACAGATTTCAAATGAAATTTTAGAATTTTTGATGAAATTTCAAATTTTCGATCGCAATTTTGGAATTTATTTTAACTACTTTTTTTAATTTTTAGTAAAATAGCAAGATGTATCGAAATATTTTAAATTTTGCATCAAAATTTTAAAATCGATTTTAAAAAATAAAACAATAATATTTATATAAGTATATTATTTATTAAAAAAATTATTTCGGTTGAAGCCAAAAATGTTGTGACATATCGATGTATATCATGAAAATGTTTAATTTTAAAAAATTTTAATTGTTAAAAAAATTTCGTCGAGATTTTTTTTTTGAAATTTAGAGACCGAAATTGTCGACATAAACATGATTTCAAACCTTGGGTAGTATTATGACATATTTATAAAGTTATATTCTTAATATATATGTAAAATAATCGAGTTGGACTTTATTCGGATAGAATTGCAATTGATGTGCATCCAATTAAACCTCGGGTAATACTGTGATATATTTATAAAGTTATCTTCTTAATATATATGTATAATAATTGAGTCGGACTTTATTCAGATCGAATTGAAATAGATGTGAATCCGATTATAATCGGATTCAAGATCTTAGATCCATATTCGATCTGACGAATCTATAATAGGTCTTTCTAATTAGATCGAATTCATATTAGGAACATGATCATGATCCATTGACAATCCTAGTGTATATCTATATAAGTGCGGAGCTAGGATTTTATTGTAGGGGACAAGCAATGGTAGATTGATAATGTCGATAATTGCTTATGAGTTTGTGAAAAATAATTAGGCGGGTATGAAATATTCCAAGTCTAGGGATGTGGGAGACGTAACCCCTAATAATTTTTTTAAGGACCAAGTATGTGGGCCATCTCATCCATACGTTTTGCACATATCATACAAATATTGTTTATCCTTGTTAATGTTGAATTCGTATCTATAATCTTGTTATGCTCTGTGTTAGGGTTAATGTAAAATTCCAATAAAAAATGACAAACAAAATTTCCTTTAGAAAACTAGGGCGATGATTGTTCAACTCATTTTTCAAGGTTTATTCTCTTGGTTAGAGCAATACTGAGTCTCCATGGACGTAGTCCATATTTGGTAAACAACGAAAATTATTGCATTGCTTGTCTTTGTAATTATTTTTTGCATCCTGAGGAAGACCTCATTCACAAGAATTGTTTTGTTGCACTTTTTTACCAATTACTAATGACAAAAGATAAAAAACTAAATCTATAAACAAAGGTGCAAGAAAAAAAAACTAAAAAAAATCTCAAAATTAAATTAAATAGAATTTGGAGCGCGAGTTTCAGGGAAACCCCGATTAATTCTCATGGGGAGTGTTTAGATTCGCCACTTATTCATTCAGAAGGGATAAATCCCAAGGATTTGGATAAGGTCTTGGTCTGCGATTAGAGATTAGGGTAAGAGGTTCGGTTAAATCCGGAAAAGGGGTTGGGCACCCTGACACTTTCACTTTTCTGTGGTTCCCTACATGCTAGGGTTAAGCCAAATTAAGTTCAATTTTAATCAAATGCCTAAATATTTAAAATAATGCTAACCGTAAGAAAGAAAAGCTAACTAGGGTCGAACCCGGGTTGGGTTGCCTACGTACTCACATTTGGGTGAGATCAGACCGAGCGTAGTTCAGGCACATGAGCCCATGTCAAGGCTAGGGATGTGTGTGTGTGTACCAAGGATGGCTAATGGACCTAGTCCGGTAGACTAGGGTTTGGTTGATCGGGGTTGGTCAAAGTGCATGGTTTGGGCCCGGTAGGCCTAAGTTAAGTTCAGAAGATTAGGGTTGGGCCCGGTAGGCTAAGGCAAAGCTTGACCATGGTCAAGATTGCTAATTAGGGTTAGGTCAAACTAACTATGATTAGGATTGCTAATCACAATTAAGATTGGTATGGTCTGGCCCAATAGGCCTGAGTTAGGCTTGGTAGGCCAAGGGGTGAGGCCCGGTAGACCAAGGATGTCCTAACTCAGGGTTAGGGTTGCTAACTAGGGTTAAAAATGTGGTTAACCATTGTTAGGGGTGCTAACCAAGGTTAAAAAGTTCAACAATAGTACTTTTGATCTTTTTGAATTTTTTCAAATTTTTTGTAGATTTTTTCTAATAGCTAAGGATTGCTTAACCATGGTTAAAGGGATTGGTCACCATGGTTAGGATTGCTAACCATGGTTAAATGGTCGAAACAGATAATTTTTGGGCTTCTTAGAATATTTATGAATTTCTGAGTATTTTTTCAGATTTTTCTGGTTAAGGTCCGCTTAACCATGGTTAAAAATTAACCAAACATGGGTTAATCACGGTTAAGGGTCCTAACCATAATTAAATTGATCACAAAAGACCATTTTGGAATCCAGAGAATATTTATGATTTTTTGGTCAATTTTTCATAATTTTTTGCATTTTGAACTGCTTAACCATGGTAAATGTTAACCACAGATAGGTTTAACCATGGTTAAGGGTCCGGTTGGATCAAAAGTGGGCTCAGGGACCATGGTAGGGCCTAAACTGGCCTCCAACCTGGTCTGGGCCCTGCACAAAGGCCAGAAATTACAAAAACCCAAAATTTTATCATGAATTTTAACCATGGTTAGCATGGATTTAACCGCGATTAGGGGTGAACCAAGGGAAAGCGAGACCACCAGGGGATAGCCTGAAGTCCAAGGAATACCCTGAGCCTTTGGTAGGCCCAGGAGGAGGTCGGGTGTGGGCCTCACAGAGGCCCAAATTCGCCTTGTTCAACATCACATAAAATAACGATTTTTCAAAAAAATCTAGCATGGTTTTTAAGCATGGTTTGCAGCGACTTAACCACGGTTTAGATTAACCCCTGAGGGATCCAAGACCACGACTGCGAAGCTTGTAGTCCAAGGAACCTCCTGGGCCTTTGGTGGGCCCAGGGGCAGGTCGGGTGTGGGCCCCACAGAGGCCTAAAGTCACCTTGTTCACCATTTTTGCAAACTGTCAATCCTATTTTGGGGTTGATTTAACCACGATTAAAGGGTGATTTAGGGGCTGGGATGACTCAGAATGATAGCCACAAGTGAGTTAAGTCTAACCATGACCCTGGTCTCGACCAGGGCCTAAACTAACCATGGTTAAAAGAGGGTTACAGGTGGTGACTCAAAACTGCCAATTTTTGAAAAAAAAAATTTGAAATTTTTTGTTGTTGTTGGGGTGCTTAACCAGTGAGAATCCAAGGGTTCCTCATGAATGAAGGACCCCCAAACCCTGTGGAAGACCCGTGCATGCTGTGGTGAGGGTGGTGTGCCCGAACTACACCTCAAGGAACCCCCTCTCCATGCCTACAGTTAAGGTAGGAGGGGTAGTCCTGTCCAAGGTGAACCAGCTACTATGAGTGATAAAAATAATGATATGGAACCCCTAGAATGGGACCAGGGGTCCCTTACAGTGATTATAACAATAGTAAAAAAAAGTAGGGGAAGGGGGTATGTATACCCTCGAGCTTGGCTTGGCAAGGTGGGCCCGCTGCTGGAGGCTACTGCGAAGAGCTGGGGAGCTGCAAGGAGAGGTCTGGGGACGGTTGGAAAACCTTGAAATGATTTGAGGGTGAAGAATCAAGGTTTATAGGGTGGTACTCGGTCTGACCGCAGTCTAGCAAGGATTTTCTCTACGGTTTCGGACAGTGGCCATGTATGGTGATGGAGCACAAGGCTGGAATTGTTGGGCGAGGTGGCTGGGAGTCTAAAGGAGGTCTGGGGATCACTTGGGTTTGATCTCAGGTGGAGGCTAAGAGTGGGACGAGAGATTTGGTCTCTGAATTTTTTTTTTCAAAGTCCCCTCCTTTGAAACAGTGGTTGTGGTGGGGTTAAATAGAAGATGGGAAAGGAGCTTAGGGGTATTCTTGGTATTAATGGATGTGTGGCGGACACCTGAGGCCGGCCTGGAGAGAGCAGAGGGGCAGCTTCTGGACAGCCTGCTGTACGCACTGTGCGGGCTGGGGAAGATGATGAATAGTAACACTGTTTTGATTTTTTTTTTAATTCCGGTTTGGGCTTACCCTCACACATGTGGGCTGAGGACAATGTCCCCTTTTCCCTATTGGGGTTTGGCTCCAATTTTCAAATTTTGAACAAGGAAGTGGGTCCCACTAGGGTTGGGCCTTGTGGGTCCATGTTTTGGGCACAAAAGTGGGGTTTTAGCCATGTTTTGGATGTTTAGGGCTTGAAATGGGCCTTGAGCCAACAATGCTTTGTTAGGGTTTAGACTAGGGCTAAGCTAGGGCTAGGCATAGGGTTAGGTCTAGGGTCTACCTAGGGTTAGTCCAAGGGTTTAGCTTAGGTTAGCCTAGGGTTAGACTAGGGTTTAGGCTTTTCTAGTTGAAGTGGGCTTGAGCTCGTATGAGATTTAGTCTAGGGTTTGCATTAGGGTTTAGGGTTTACCTAGGGTTAGGTTAGGGTTTAGGGTTTACCTAGGGTTTAGCTAGGGTATGACCATGGTTAAGGGAGGTTAATCATGGTTAAGTAGGGTGTAAAAATTGGGTACTTACAGCTACCCCTCTTTGCCGGAGAGTGTTGGGATGACGATTGAAGGGCAAAGACTGGAAACATCCTATTTTTACACCATGATGGATGTTAGAGATGATGAGATGCATGTTGTGCAAATGGTGAGTGTGGTGAAGTGATGAAGACTACTGCTAGGAGATAGCGAATAGCTGGAGAAAAACATGAATGCAGGGATGGAGTGGCCCAGAGGCACTAGCCAGAAGATGGTGTCACTCGGAAGCGGTATGAGGATTAATCAAAATGGAGTTTCCTGGGGGATATTAACCGATTCGATCGGAGGACACACAGGGTGTCGAGAACACACGGGGTGTTGGGCATTCAAGGTGTCAGCAAAGTGTGTTATGTCGACACTCACCTGGGATGCCAAGGACACACAAGGTGTCGAAGAGGAGGACATAAAGGTGGTGTACACTGTAAAGGTACACACGGGATGTCGAACATGCGAGATTTCGACAAAGTGTATAATGTCGACGCTCACCTGGGATGCCGAGGACACATGGGGGTGTCAAAAAAGAGGACATGCGAGTGGTATACACTGTAAAGATACACATGGGATATCAGTCATACGAGGTGTCAACAAAGTGTATTATGTCGACACTCACTTGGGATGCCAAGGACACACGGGGATGTCAAAAAGGAGGACATGCGGGTGGTGTATACTGTAAAGATACACGCAGGATGTCAGGAATGCGAGGTGTTGACAAAATGTATTATATTAACGCTCACCTGGGATGCCGATGACACATGGGGGTGTCACAAAGGGGACATGCAGGAGGTAATGCTGCAGTGTGACGAGGTTGTCACAGAGCACACAGGATGTCGGGTATGCGAGATGTCGACAAAATGTATTGTGTCGACGCTCACCTGGGATGCTGAGGACACATGAGGGTGTCACAGAGGGGACATGCAAGAGGTAATGCTGCAATGTGACGAGGTTGTTACGGAGCACACAGGATGTCGGACATGCGAGGTGTCGACAAAATGTATTATGTCGACGCTTACCTGTGATGCCGAGGACACACAGGAGTGTCGCAAAGAGGACATGCAGGAGGTAATACTGCAGTGTGACGAGGTTGTCACGAAGCGCATAGGATGTCGGGCATGCGAGGTGTCGACAAAATATATTATGTCGACGCTCACCTGGGATGCCGAGGACACACGGGGGTGTCACAAAGGCAGACATGCAGGTGGTGTACACTGTAAAGGTACACACGAGATGTCGAATTGGTTGGAGGCATAGTGTCGGATTTGATTTTGATAAGGCCGAAAGCACTGAATTCTGATAATGTTTGAATGATGCTAAAGAGTTTGGTCATGCAGGGCGTGATGGTGTCATACGGGGGACGAAGGTGAGAATGCTTTCCCATGACTCTGTTGACTGCGAGTTGCTGGAGAGGCGCGTCGATGACTTCTTCTGCTTCGCATGCCGAGGCTGATCAGTGCAAGTTGGTACAAACAGACTTTGATACCAGGAGATTTGAAAAAACCTATTTCAAAAAAAGTGTAGATGACCTTTGCAAAGATTTTTTTGATTTTGACAGAAGAATGCTTAGTTAGCTTTGGATTTGCCAGTAAGTTACCTTTGTTTAGGACTTAAGAGGGATTGTGTTGTCTTTCACTCTCGAGGAGTGGAGTATGATTCAGAGTAGAATACTGCCGGAGGTAGACACGCTTGTCTAGATGTTGTTGCAGGTTGAGGACCCTTATCTAGACGTTGTTGAGAGGCTATCGGAGGCTTTTGTTGGGGGATCCGCTAGGGATTGGAAGATTGTTATAGCCTGTTGCTGAGGATTTACTGGGGGGTAGGTCTCTGTTATAGATCATTGCCGGGAAGTCTGGAGATTTCCAGTCTGCTGAGGATTTCCCAATGTTTGCCCTTCTACTGGGGAGATTTTTTTTCGGATGATTCTCTGCTGGGGAATGCCTAGGAGTTGATCATCTGCTGGGGATGTGCCCGATTGGGATCACTGCTGGAGATATTGGTCCATTGAGAGAGACTGATTAGGAAATCCGGTGAGACTGATTACTATCAGGTTTTGTTACCAAACTATTTTTCAGCTTTTCTTCCTATTTTTACCCTTGGAATGACCAAGTCATGGGGTTTGCATAATTTTTGCCTGATGAGGCCGTTGCCGATTTTCCTCATGCCTGCGAAGTTGATTGATTTTTTTGTCATTTTTTGCCTCTAGTCGCGAGACTAGGTCTGAGACTCGCGTAATTTTTGCGCAATGAGGCCGTTTCCGATTTTCACTCATGCCCGCGATTTGTTTGAGGGTTTGGATCCTCTCCCTTCATTGCCCTGATTGACATTTGCTGGGGATTGATACTCTACTGAATGATGTAGATGTGATATTGCACTTGCACTTGCAGTTTCTAGGGGATTTAGAAGGACTTAGAGTATGACGAAATGTAGGCTAGGGTACCGAAGTTTGAGACACTGTGTATTGTTATTCTTCTTGTTGCAATTGACTTGCATGGGGATTTTTTGTTGGAGAGGTTTTTTTTTGTTGGGCTCTACTAGGGATTGTCCTCTCTGGTAGAGGTTGACTTTTGGGGATTCTTCCATGTTTGAGGGATTCTTCTGGGAAGAGTTTTTGATTCCATTGGGGAGAGATTGTTTCCATTGGGAGATGCTTTGGGAGAAGTTGATTTTGTTGGGGGAAAAGCCCGGAGTGATTATTTTTGCTTGGGGAGTTCCTGACTTGGAGTATGTTTCAACTTTTATTTTGGGATTTCCTTTGATGAATTATTTGTAAACTTAGTGTTGACTCCGCCGTGGAAGTTGGGAGAGTTGGTCTCTGCTTGGGGAGTGACTGTGGGGAATAGTTCTCTGTGGAGAGAGAGC
Organism: Tetracentron sinense; assembly: GCA_015143295.1. Classification (NCBI taxonomy): domain Eukaryota; kingdom Viridiplantae; phylum Streptophyta; class Magnoliopsida; order Trochodendrales; family Trochodendraceae; genus Tetracentron; species Tetracentron sinense. The sequence goes on along the minus strand of CM026572.1, from coordinate 19,416,498 downwards.
TAGGGGATGTTTGGCTCTTTTTGTGACCGCACTTGATTTGTAAGATTGCCTACGTACCATTTGCAGGATCAAGTCATGACGTAGTTCAGACAATTGCCACAAACAGTAAGAGAGGGTGTCCTTGAAAAGGTTTTTGAAAGAAAGGCTGTTATGCTCAATGGGCTAATTAGCAGATTCCATTGATTTGTAAAATGGGTTACAATACTAGGGATAAGGAGTGTGTCAAAGATGACCTCATGTCATATCCTGGAGATTCTTCGAGTACAAAGCGCCTATCAGACCTAGACCCTTAGCGTAGTATCGTTTGACTTTGTCCATGTTGACAAGCTCTGGAGGTCTTCGTCATCCATACATCCAAGTCAAAGGGTGCCACCAGAGAATTTATCTCGGACGATGTATGGGCCTTTATAGTTAGGTGTGAACTTGCCCTTTGGGTCAGGGCGCTTTGGCAACATTTTTCGGAGAACCAAATCACCATCTTCGATGCTGCGGGGTTTGAATTTCCTGTTGAAAGCTCTAGCCATGCGCCTCTGATAGGCCTGAGAGTGATTGATGGCTTTCGATCGCCGCTCTCCGATCAAATTCAGCTATTCATATCGGGTATGTGCCTATTCTGCTTCTGAGATTTCTGCTTCCATCAACACCCGGAGTGATGGAATCTTGACTTTGATGAGGAGGACTGCTTCCATACCATAGGCCAGAGAGAATGGTGTTGCCCTTGTTGAGGTTCTGATGAACGTTCTGTAGGCCATGAGTGCGTATGAGAGCATCTCATGCTAGGTAGAGTAGTTGATTGCCATCTTCTCAATGATCTTTTTCAGGTTCTTGTTAGCTGCTTCCACTGTACCATTGGTCTGAAACCTATATGGTGTGGAGTTGTGATGCTGTATCTTGAATTTCTGGCAGAGATCGGTCATCCCCTTATTGCAGAAGTTGAGAGCATTGTCTGTTACAATCTCGAATGGGATACCGTATCGGCAGATGATGTCCTTTTTCAGGAAACACTGAACATGGAGGTTGTGACGTTGGCATAAGAGGCTGCCTCAACCTATTTTGTGAAATAATCAATTGCAACCAAGATGAATCGATGTCCATTTAATGCTTTCAAAGCTATGGGTCCGATAGCGTTGATGCCCCAGGTAGAGAATGGCCAAGGAGCAGTCAGATTGTGCAGCCTTGTCGGCGGTGTATTGATCTTGTCAGCATAAATTTGGCACTGGTGGCACTTCTGTACGTGCTTGCAACAGTCAGCTTCCATTGTAGATCAGTAGTAGCTCAGCCTGAGAATCTTTTTGGATAGCATTAACCCGTTCATATATGGGCTGCAAGTTCCTCGATGAACTTCTTCAACTACCTGTGCTGCTTCACTGGTATCGAGGCATCTGAGCCAAATCAGATTCAGCGATCTCTTGTACAAGATTTCCCCTGAGAGGATAAACTGATTGACTAATCTTCTGATTACCCAGCGGTCTATTTTGGTTGCATCAAGAGGGAAGGTCTCGTCCTTGAGGTATTGCTTGATGTCCGAATACCAAGGCTTGTTGTTTGATACTCCGTCTAGCTCAAAGCACTAGACAGGCTGATCCTATTAATGAATTTCAATTAGTCAGAGCATAATGCCCCTGGGGATCTATACCATGGAGGCGAGCGTAGCCAATGCATCGGCGAATCTATTGTGGTTCCTGGACATATGACTGAAGCTGATTCTTCTGAACTGCGTGGTCAGCATGTTGAGGTAGGCTAGGTATGGGACTAGCCTGGCTTCTCAGATGACCCAAGATGCATTTGCCTGACAGATTACTAAAGATAAGTCCCCATAAACGTCTATCTCTTCAATTCCGATGCCTAGGGCTTCCTTTAGTTTGGCTATGCATGCCTCGTACTCCGCTTCGTTATTGGAGCATCTGAATTTCAACTTGATTTAGATCGAGAGGTGGACTCCCTTAGGTGAGATCAGGACTGCTCAGACCCCATGTCCATGACTGTTGACAACTCCATTAAAATATAACTCCCAGTTGGAGTTTCTTGCTCTTCCGCTTCCGCATACAGGATGGCTTCATCTTGAACTAATCATGTACAAACACCTAGTCTTGTGCTGGACTATGGGCCAAGTGATCAACAATCACTTGCCCCTTGATTAACTTCTGAGTCATATACGTGATGTTGAATTCAGACAACATCATGAGTCATCGGACAATCCTTCCGGTAGTGGTTGGTTTTTCTAGTAGATATTTGAGTGGGTCCATCGGGAGATTAAGATTACTAGGTAGGAAAGCAGATAGTGCTGAAAACGCTAAGTAGCCCAGACTAGTGTCAGACATGTTTTCTCGAGCGAGCTGTACCTCTCTTCGTACACTAGCAGGTGCTTACTGATGTAGTAAATGGCTTGCTCTGTTCTGCCTATTCCACCTAGGCGATGGAGCTGACCTGCTCAAACTGGTAAGTCATAAAAGCTATACCTTGACCCAGCTCCTGAATGTTCCCGAAGGAACTTGCCAACTCCTCGGATGGAATGACGACTAGATGGTCGTCGTGTATAAACTTGATCCTCTGATGCAGAGAGGAGGGGATGGCTCCGGCCGAGTGAATCCACGACCTCCCTAAGAGCAAGGTGAATGAGGTGGACACATTCACGACTTTGAAGTTTGTCAACAACTGAGCTGGTCCGACCCTGATGGCCAAATCAATATCACCCAAGTTCTGCCTGGTGGTGTTGTCAAAAGCCCTTCTAGTCATGGGTCTCTTCTTAACTTGGCTGGTGTTCAAGCTCAGGCTTTGTAATGTGGAGAGTGTGCAGATATTTAAGTCGGAGCCGTTGTCGATGAGTACTGAGGATAATGTCTCATTCATATACTGAACTGTAATGTATAGGGCCCGAGTATGATCCCTGTCTCCATCCAGTATTTCCTCCTCTGTGAATGAGATGTTTCTGGATTCAAGCTCTTGCCTCACCATCTGCCCCAGTTTCTCAGGCGAGATGTCTGGTGTTATATGGACATTGTTGAATACTCGGAGGAGTTGTTTTCTGTGATATTCTGAAGTCAAAAGAAGACCCAAGAGAGAGATCTGTGCTTGAGTTTTGCCCAACTGCTGGGCGATATTGAATTCTTCTACTTTTTCTAATATTTTCAGTAGGAGAGCCGAGTCTGTTGTTTCCTTTTCTAGGTCTGACACCCTTGCTTTTTTCCTTCGCCTTTTTTCTTACCGGCTCAACTGCTGGAGGTTGATACACCCAGTTGGATCGGGTGAGGTTTGCTATGTACTCACTCTCCAAGATGAGAGAGTGAGGGACGGGTACGTGATTAAGGTTGAAAGGCTGAGAAGGGATGTAAGGGATCTTGACTAGACCAGAAGATGTTGAGGCTTTAGCTGAAGCTATGGGCCAACTAGCGGGACAAGGAATTGTGTAGACAATTTGCTCTTTTTCTGATTCAAGAGTGGGGAGTTACACTAGGGCCTGCATGGCCTGGACATTTGACTGTGGGAGAGGGATTATAACTGGGGGTCAGTACGAGGGCTTGATGATGCCGTCATCAATTGCGGGTGTGTAGGTTCTAGGCTGCCCTGCCCTGGCTCGGGCTCTTCCCACTCAATAAAATTGACTTGGTTATTGTGTGGGGGCAGTGGCACCTGATTGATGCTGGTGTTACTGGGAGCCAGCTCAACCTTGCCCTCTTCCAGGAGATCCTGGATGATACACTTTAGACTAATGTAGTAATTTGTTACATGACCTAGGCCTCTATGAAAGACGTAATGATGATCGACATTGTAGTTTTTGTTCCGCTTGTCTGGAGGTAAGAGATGGGTAGGACCTCTCAGTTCGAGAAGACCCTGCTTGGTTAGAAAGTCCAAAAGTTGACTGAGTGTATAAGGGAGAGGGGTAAAGTTTCAGGAGGGACGGGTTTGCCCCTGGTTCTATCTAGCCGGTTGGGTGTTTCCAGGTGCTGGCTGTTGCTGAGCGGCCGGAGCAGGTAATCTAATCGGTGCTGCGAGAGCTACCAGGTTGACCTTTTCTTTTCTCTTATGGTCCCTAGGACCATTGTTTCTGCTGATTAAAGCTGCTACTACTCTGGGGGGACCAAGCCTTAGGCTGGAATAAATGGCTCCACTCTATATTGCTGATTCAATACGGGCACCTGTTTTGATAATTGTGCCAAAGTCCACAACTGGTAGAGTGACAATTAGTGTAGAGTAGGGCTGCTTTAGCATACCCATGAATATGGTTGCCAGCTCTTCCTTGGGGATAGGATTGATGACCTTTTCCGCCATTTCCCTCCATCAGGTGCTTACTATAGGAAGGATTCATTGTTACGCTGGTACATCCACTCTAGCTGACTTTTCTGGAGCTGAAACTCCTGATTAAAAGAGTACTGTTCTACAAAGGCATCCATGGCATCCTGCCACGTCTTGATACGCTGCTTATCAATCGACAACCACTAGGCAAGGGCTGCCCCCTTCAGACTTTTCTGGAAGTATTGGATGAGCAGGGATTGATTCTTGTTATACAGGAGCATGTCCCCCAGATACATCTGCAGATGTTGTTTAGGACAACCTGAGCCATCGTATTTTTCAAAGTCAGGTACTTTGGATCCGGGGAGGACAGCATCCCCATTGAAAAAATTCAGGTCTTCCATTGATAGAGTGGGGTTGGCAGATGCCCCTCTCATTCTTCTCATCTCTTTCATCTGTTTTATCTCCTCATGTTGGTCCTTGAGGGATGGTGTAGGGTCTGAGGATGATGGTCTGTTTTGATTGACATGGGAGGCCTTCAGCTGTTCATCGTACTGATCGTACCCTTCTCCTCCACTTGTTGCGGGTATAGGGTTAGGAATAATGATAGGGATGGGCTGATGTGGATCTAGATGAGGCTGATCAGGGTTTTCTTCGGTAGGGATTTGGGTGGAGGATTCTTCGGTTCGTGCACCAATCAGAATCTTCAGGGATTCCAGAACATTGTCCAATTTCACCTGCATAACTGCTATATCCCAATTTTGAGCTTGTAGCATCTCATCTGTCATCTGCTGATGGTCTGATGGTCCTGTCATTACTTCTGAGCTGCTCTCAGATGGGGCGGTGTGCAGTACTATCTCCGTGACTGACACTTTTGTCAGGACTGCTTCTACGACTTTTACGAGAATCGCAGTCATAGAATGAGTCATGGGTTGGCTCATGCAAACTCAAAAGAATGTAATGGCTAAACATGAATATGCATGATGAGAGAGATGATGCTAGAAAAGGATTTTTCATTAATGCATATTAAGTGATACAAGACTGTGCGACTCAAAGAAAAAGAGAAAAGACTCGATCCTAGGCAGGTTCATCTGGGATCGCGAAGTCAACTGGGCGGGGCACACCCTCGAGGTCCATGATCTTCTGCTGGAGGGATGTGACCTCAACCTCCATGTTTGCAATGGTCTCAGAAGCATTGAACATGTGATATCCAAGCTGTTGGATACGGGAGGTCATCTCAGCCTTTGCACTGTCAAGTTGTTCCTGGTAGAAGTGCAGTTCTGCCCTGATGATGGTTGTTTCCTTGGCGTCGTCTTTCCATGGCTAGAAGTTCACGGTCCCGCTCTGCTTCCTGTAGCCTGAATGGTTGTTGGGCTTTCTGAAGCCGCTTCTCTTTCATCTGAATTTGGAGTTGTCTCTCCAAGAAGATGTCTCTCCAGGGAACTACCTTTTCAGCCAAGGGTATGGTCCCGCGTGATGGAGCTAAGACAGGTGTAGGTAATTCCCTGGGTACAGGCATGGGAGATGGAATATCAGGGTTTTTCGTCCAAAGCCGGTATGCTGCATCTGTAGGTGGTCCTGATGTAACCACAAAGTTGGGCCACTGATCTCGCCTTGAACTTCGCCAATCTGACTGGAATCAGCTGGTGAGGCGCTCAGAGTGCACTAAGAAGGTGACCCAATCATTTCCCTACCGGTCTATCACTGGGATTCGTTGAGGGAACCCGAACTGGCGGAGGACTCTGAGTGGTACATAGGCTACTGAACCCGTTAGACCAGCAAGGATCATGCACCGTCATCCGGTTATGATGACGCTAGGTAGCCCTATGAAGACTAGCCAATCGCATTGTCATACGATCTCCTCCTCTGACAGGGCTTGGAGGAGCTGGTAGAGCTCTCCGATGTCTGTAGTCCCTATTGGGCCCTCATTCTGAGAAATCTTCCAGAGAAGACTGTATTCTTCACGGAGGCCAATCGGTACTGCTATGATCGTAGGCAAATGCCCTGCTAACCAAAGGTGCATGAGAGGTGCACTAGCATGGAATATGCCCTTTCTGTGGTCTGCTGCCTGATTGAGAGCCTTGAGAAGCTCTGTTAGGATGACTGATACAATGGTTTCAGAACTACAGATGTCCTCGATAATCCCCATTAGTATTGACTCGACAAGTGTGCGACATCTTAGGAACAACAACTGAAATACAACTATCAGTGTAAAGACATTGAGACCAGGAAGTTCTGCTGTAATGGGGTCAGGGTTCTACCTGGGGCGGTACAACTTTTCTAGAAAGCCTACGGGTATCCGATCAAATGTGCCGTTAGGACCGGGCTGCAAGTAGGCAAGCTTGAGATACAAAAACCTTGAGAGGTCTGCCTGATAATTTGTCTTGTAGCGCAGTACTATGGCATCACCGTCCATGTTTAACCTCAAAATGCGCTGAAATTCCTCTAAGGTCGAACATAGTTCATTTTTACCGAAACGAAAGACCAGTACGCATGGTTCTAACATTATACTGTAGCGTTTAAGAGGCACGGATCTAATTTAACCATGGATAGGTCTAGAACGGATCCCAATTTGTAGTACTGGGCCCAAGTGAGATGCTAATCGGAAGTGAGGACCTTGATCACGTCATGGAGATTCTTGTCACATGCCCCCTGAGAATTCAGATGCACGGGCCGTGAGGGTTGGCCAGTTGTCTTAACGATCCCTGAAGGACCTACCATCTACTTGAACGAAGACAGACTCAGTGTGAGTGACTGTGTATGCAGATAAAAAATGCAAATGTGATCCGATAGGGCAGACAGACAGGGTTCCGGTATGCTTTACCCAGGTTGTTGGGAATCGGGGGCCTATTGGGTCATGGTCAGGGATAGATCTGGTGAAGACCTGATCGATTGGGATTTGAACCCTATATGCAATGTCAGGACACGGGATCGGTTGTATTTTATTAAAGACACAAGTTTAGCTTAGTACATGCCCTCGAATAGCTGGTTACTCGGATAAAGTGCCTGGATAGTCAGCCATGATTGAGGATAGGTATAAGGTGCAAGCAGGTTAGGGTTTAGGATAACCCTCCCTGGGTGGGCTGCTTGTAGACTATACCCTATCCTACACTATATGTATGAATGCTGATTTGATGCACGTGTGTTCCTAAGGGTGGGGGGGGATCATTTAACACCGTATACGCGACTCCCTTAAAAAGGGACAATTGATGTAAGCGGGGGCGTTCAGAATCCTTCCCTAAGGGTAATCACCCACCAGGTGTGACTCCACGGACCTCCAAGACTGTTAAGCCACTGACACTGAGGATGATCATCCACCAGTCATTAGCGTAATAAGACTGTCAAATGGGTTTAGTAGAACAGTTACACTACTATGAGATGAATGAGATGCACAGTACACAAGCCACTCAAAAGATGTAAAATGATTAGTATTAGGTTAAATACTTAGGCACTTAATTAATTTGAGATTTATTTGGCTTAAACCTAGGTTCTGGGTTGAACCTTGATTAAACTTTTTTCTCAGCAGTCGCCAGAGCTATAAGCGTGGGTTTTGGGGAAACCCTGATTAATTCTCATGGGGAGTGTTTAAAGTCGCTACATATTTATTCAGAAATGATAAGTCCCTAGGATTTGAATAAGGTCTTGGTCGGCGATTTGAGATTAAAGTAAGAGGTTCGGTTAAGTCCGGGGAAGGGGTTAGGCACCTTGGCACTTCCACTTTTCAGTGGTTCCCTACTTGTTAGGGTTAAGCCAAATTAAGTTCAATTTTAATCAAATGCCTAAATATTTAAGATAATGCTAACCGTAAGAAAGAAAAGCAAACTAGGGTCAAACCCGGGTTGGGTTGCCTACGTACTCACATTGGGGTGAGATCAAACCGAGCGTAGTTCTGACACATGAGCCCGTGCCAAGGCTAGGGATGTGTGTGTGTGCACCAAGAGTGGCTAATAGATCTAGTTCGGTAGACTAGAGTTTGGTTGACCGGGGTTGGTCAAAGTGCATGGTCTGTGCCCGGTAGGCCTGAGGTAAGTCCAGTGGACTAGGGTTTGGCCAAGTAGGCCAAGAGAAAAGCCCGGTAGGCTAAGACAAAGCTTGACCATGGTTAGGATTACTAACTGGGGTTAGGTCAAACTAACTATGATTAAGGTTGCTAACAACAGTTAAGATTGGTATGATCTGGCCTGGTAGGCCAAGGGGTGAGGCCCGGTAGGCCAAGGATGTATGGTGATTGGTTGTTGGGGTGCTTAACCAGTGAGAATCCAGGGGGTTCCTCATAGATTAAGGACCACCAGACCCTGTGGAAGACCCCGTGCATGCTGTGGTGGGGGTGGTGTGCCCGAACTACACCTCGAGGAACCCCCTCTCCATGCCTACAGTTAAGGCAGGAGGGGTGGTCCTGTCCCAGATGAACCAGCTACTATAAGTGATAAAAGAAATGATATTGGACCCCTGGAATGGGACCAGGGGTCCCTTACAGAGATGATAACAACAGTAAAAAAAAAGTAGGGGAGGGGGGTATGTATACCCTTGGGGCTCGGCTTGGCAAGGTGGTGCCGCTGTTGGAGGCTATTGCGGAGAGGTGGGGAGCTGCAAGGAGAGGTCTAAGGACCCTTGGAAAACCCTGAAATGATTTGAGGGTGAAGAATCAAGGTTTATAGGGTGGTACTCGGTCTGATCGTAGTCTAGCAGGGATTTTCTCTACAGTTTGGGACAGTGGCCGTGTATGGTGATGGAGCACAGGGCTGGAATTGCTGGGTGAGGTGGCTGGGAGTCTAAAGGAGGTCTGGGGATCACTTGGGTTTGATCTCAGGTGGAGGCTAAGAGTGGGATGAGAGATTTGGTCTCTGAAATTTTTTTTTTTCAAAGTCCCCTCCTTTGAAACAGTGGCTGTGGTGGGGTTAAATAGAAGATGGGAAAGGAGCTTAGGGGTATTCTTGGTATTAATGGATGTGTGGCGAATACCTGAGGCCGGCCTGGAGAGAGCAGAGGGGCAGCTTCTGGACAGCCTGCTGTACGCAATGTGCGGGCTGGGGAAGATGATGAATAGTAACACTGTTTTGATTTTTTATAAATTCTAAAATTTCCCTTATCATATACATACCACATAAAAACATAGTTTTATTTTCTTTAAATTCCAAAACTACCCTTATCATGTATATATATATATATATAGGTTAATTTTAGTTAATGAGACAGTTAAAAATGTAGGTTGATTTTTTCTAAATTTCAAAATTGCCCTTATCATATATATACCACATAAAAACGTAGGTTGATTTTTTATAAATTTCAAAACCACCCTTATCATCTTTACTAATATAATGAGAATGAGTGCGCCCAAAACGTTGATTCAAATTTAATTAATTCCATCTAAATTTAAAAACTGGCCTTATCATCTTTACTAATATAATGAGGATGGGCATGTTCAAATCGTTGATTGAAATTTAATTAGTTCCAAAAATGTACTTGGTTCAAAGGTTGATTGGATTTTAGTTAATTCCAAAACCGCCCTTACATATATGGGTTGAATTTTAGTTAATTCCAAAATTGCACTTACACATATGAGTTGAGTTTTAGTTAATTCCAATACAGTCCTTACACATGGGTTAAATTTTACTTAATTCCAAAACTGCCCTTACACATATGGGTTCAAAATCGTTGACTAAATTTTACTTAATTCCAAAACTACCATTTACTCATATATGAAGTCAATGACACTTTGAAAGTTGATTTAATTTTGGCTTAGTTTCAAAACTATTCATTTGCTAATATATAAAGAGAATGATATTTAAAAAATTAATCGAATTTTAGCCTGGTTTCAAAACTATTCATTTGCTAATATATATATAAAGAGAATGATATTAAAAAAAATTAATTAAATTTTAGCTTAGTTTCAAAACTATTCATTTGCTAATATATAAAGAAAATGATATTTAAAAAAATTAATTGAATTTTAGCTTAATTTCAAAATTGTCTTTTATTAATTTTAGGATATTTTTTTTCACTAAAAAAATTTAATTATAAAACTACCCTTTATTAATAGATAAATAATGTTTTCATAATCAGACTGACTGTCGAAGATTCCGGTTGGATGATTTCATTTTGTCATTAATATATATATATATTTATTTTCTTGGCCAGAATGTCCCTGAAGTTATTTTATTCTCAAAATACCCTTAAATTAGGTTTCTATACCCATAATACCCCTAATTTTTTTTTTCTCTAGTCAAAATGTCTCGAAAAGTTTTTAGTTCTCAAAATGCCCCTAAGTTAAATTTATATACCCAAAATACTCCTCAAGTTTGCTCACATTCCATTTTCTTCAATTCTAAAATGCCCCTCAAGTTTACATACCCAAACTGCTCTTAAATTTTTTATACCCAAAATGCCATTATAAGTTTTTTGGTTTTCAAAATATCCATACGTCATGTTTCTATACCCAGCGTGTCCCTCACAATTTTCTTACCCAAAATATTCTTTAAATTTTCTCCCAAAATGCCCCTCACTAGGGACCCTCTTCCCAGTCTCTCTCCCCTTCTCTCACGTGCATCGCACGTGTGGCCCACTAGTAAATATATACATATAATATATAATATAAAAAGTTCAAAACATGTAATATGTATTATAAAATATATTTTTTCAACAGTTAGGGGCAGCTGTCCCTTACCCAATGGCTATGCCCCGTTAAACAATTAAGTGATATAATATAAAATATATATTTTTGTGATAGATCGAACATCCATGACACATAATGAAGATCAATATCCCAAATTGTATGTCAAACCATCTACAAAACGTTTTACGATGGTTCGGTCAGATCTAACGTTGTACAGTGCAGTCATTGTGTGAGATGAATTAGCTAGTTTTAAAACCCGGGACATGTCAAAAATTGTGCCATGAATGTTTTTGGGGTCGTTTTTTTTAGGTTCAATGTGGGGCAAAGCCCGCAAAAACTACAGAGAACAAGATCTAGGGGTTGTAGCCCAATAACATCATTTCGAAGAAGAGGTTTTTGAGCCCTTCCAGAGGTTCCTCCAAGGTGGTCAAACCAAGAGGAAAGATCAACCCATGACATGACGAACATTTGACATGACGAACTTGGAGAATCTTCCCATTTCACAGTTGTGACATGAAGAACAACCCAATTCAACTATAAGCTCAACCCCTTAATATAGCTTATTTGATTCACAACATCTCAATTGAACTATAACCTGAACCGCTGAATCAATGTTTTAGAGCACAAGGGGCGTATGACGTCTCAGGCACCAAGTTATAAACCCATACAATGGAAGATGGTAGAGTTGATTTCACAATTCCAGAATTGGAATTGAGCCCCCTAATATCATAATAAACATTGAATTTGATCAAGCATAAGTCAGGGAATGAGTCATGCTATTGCGCCACGTGTCCGATTAATCCTAGATGGTTAGCATCATCAATTCAACTAGGGTTTAGACAAAATTGATTAAAAAAAAAAACTGATGTTTTGTGAGCGCAAATCCTCTATACATTTTCGCACACCATTTTTGTTATTCAAGCCCACACATAATCCAATACCATACGGCTTTTGAAAACGTCTAGCATATGTTAAAGATTATTAATCCCACATTCCTGACAAGTCCAAATTGAACTAAAATTTGGTGTCATGGTTACACAGATCAAAGAGTTCAAATCCTAAAAAGCAGTAAGTTATCATTTTTTTAGAAATTACCATTCATTTACAAGGCACCCATTCAACTTTTTGGGACACCTTATTTCATATAGGAAATATAATAGCTATTTAGTTATTATTGTCAGTCATTACTTGGACTGAAAGGCTAAAAAATTTTAAGGCCAATGTTGTACTTAAGTGATCTTTGTGGTTTTCAAGTTGTGCATTTTAAACCTGGTTATCTCTTATTATTTATCCATCTTTTCAATTTCTCAAGGCATTTTGTTAGATAATACCTATATTTAGGAAGAAGCTGTAATAATTTTAGGATGGTCGAGTGGGGAAGGAGGCAACCACTTGATGTATGATCTAAGAGTTAGAGTGTTTCTGTGGATGCCACCTATGTCTTCCTCTTGATGCCATGTAAGACTTTTCTTCATTTGTGAGGTCACATCATCAAACTAAAATCAATGGGTAAATTTCTATCATGATCTCCATTTACCTCTTATTTTTCTTAAAGTTTATCCCTCATTATTTCTCTCTTTAAAAATAATATTCCTTGCAAACCTTTGTCCTCCCCTCATTGAGTGTGGCAGCTCTCTTATTAATCATAATTAATTAATATTATTATATTTTTATAATAATATAAATTGTGATGAGGATGAGCTACATATTTCTACAATTTCATATTAAATAAACAATTTGATGTAAAAAAATTGGTATGAAAATAATTTATGTAATTTTATCAAATAAATATATCGTATCTTAAAATTTATTTTATTTATTTTACTATTTTTTTGTCACTTTCCCATGCATTGCACGAGGTGTTTGTTAGTATATCTATATTTGTATCTATACTAATACTATAAAACACAATTAGAGTCTTTCTCTGCATGCCACATATGTCTTCCTCATTATGCCACGTAGGACTCCTCTTCATTGGGAGGTCACATAATCAAACTAAAATCAACTAGTGGGACCCAAAATTCTTTCAAATCTCCCCCGCCCCGTTAATTATTCCAAAAAAAACCAATATTAATGTCCCTCAATCTCTCTACTATTAGAAAGAGTTAAGGATATTGTGACACGAGGCAATTTAACATTAGTGATGGGAGAGGGAGAGGTGTGGTAAAGCCAAGCATGTTATTGTAGAGACTGGGATTTCACTTAGACTAGACAGACTCTGACTCACTATATCGAGATAATGGGCCCAGGCGGCATTGGAGAAGTCAAATCTCTCAGGATACGGGATCCAGCTAAATGGGTGAGAGAAAGAAGCACTCCTATTGCCCTACGATCCCAAGTTCGACACTGTATCTGGCTGAAGCGAAGGTCAGGTTTTGTACTTAAAACCTATCAGAGAAGCTGACGCAGAAGACCCGGCCAGAGTGGTCAAAGAAAGATTCAACATATTGTCCAATAGGACAGACAAGGTCCTGTGGGACAACTCAATGCAGATCAAGGGAGCTTCCTCGATAGATACCCGATATCTATGGCCAGCATGGGTGCACAATGTATACATCCGCTTCCGCATAGAATTGAATGCGGTCGAGATCCAGGGATCCGTGGCGTTAGCCCGGTATGAGTACAAAAAAGATGCGCATTTTCTACACATTCTTTTGAACCGTTGGTGCATGACGACCAACACATTTTACATGGCTTGGAGGAAAGTTGGTCTTCCGATGAACGCAATGTTCCACATTTCAGGACTTCCCCGTGACGGAGTGATGTATGATGAGTTCACTCCGTTCAATGCCAACCTCTATTCAGATGAGGTTCCTAGCTGCGCTAGGGAGTTGTTCACGGCTTATAACACAATCCTTGGTCGCAAGCTAGGCGATGTAAAAGGCAAGAGAGTTGCGGTAGCGGCTACTGAAGTGGTTGAAGGAGAAGTAGAAGAAGAAGAAGAGGGCGAGACCGCTGCGATTGGAGAAGTGTCAGGAGCACCTGAAACAAGTGAAAAGGGGAAAACCACCCTTAAAAATAAATTTCGCTGGGTTTCCTTCACCCTGTGGTTGAAATATTTCTTCCCTGGAAGAGCCTGCAACTACTCACGAAACCTAGAGCCTACTCCGTCTGATGACGAGATCCAGAGTTCTGAAATTTTGACGAGTTATGGCGTGAGCCGTGAAAGCTATTTGGCTGCCTTCTTTTCATGTTGGCTTTGCAGCTTTGTGTTGCCTTCTCGCCGAGGAGAATTCATCCAGAGACATTTGTTATGGCCGACAAGCTGGCTATGGGGACTAGACATTGTCTCCTAATCCCAATGTTGGCGAGCTTATATCGAGAATTAGGGACCATCGCCAAGAGCCAGTATCCGGGGAAACAATTGGCTCAAGGACCATTCTAGTACTTGTATGGCTGGAGCAGTCAGTACTTTGCATGTACCTACCCGAGGAGAGAGGAGATTGCAAATGAAGTTCATCTTCCAAGTTTGATTTTTATTGCCGATCAGATGCCAACTCGGTTCGATGACAGGGAACGAGTTCGGGACATGTTCACAACTCCTCGCTTTGAGCCACGTCCCTTCAGAGGGAACCTCAAACATAAGGGAAACACCACTTTGGTGGATAACCCTTCGGAGGGAGATGCTCACTTACACTCCTTGACTATATAACGATGATGAGCCTTTGCCCCGCTAAGCTTTTATGGTGTGTTGGAGAGAAGTGCTACATTGAGTCATACCTCCCAAGTCGCTTTGAGGCTGATCAGATTGAAGTTGTGAAACTTTCGCTTCAAACCAGGAGATTCAAGAAGTTAATCACATCTGTCCATGATGTTGGACAGTCATCTTGATCAGGAGTTGTTCACGAGCCCATTGGGCCTAGTGAAACTGTTCAAGAGACTACTCCGGCTGAGACTGGTCCTGGTCTTGGTCTTGTAAGGACTAAAACAGAGGCAGAGGTTGTGGTTAATATGGCGACTGTCAGTCATGTCTATGAAGTTCTTGAAGAACATGAAACAGAAGAGGGGGCACAGATTGAATCTGAAAAAGCAGCTGAACTAAAGGATGTTGTTCTTGAAACTCCGATGGAGAGGCTAATTGATCTTGAAATAAGGCTAGAGCCAGAGGTTATTATTGTCGAGGCTAAGGCAGGGGTACAGGCTGAGCCTGAAGCAGAGTCACATGGTATTGTCCTTGAGACAGTGAAGGAGTCAGGCGACATTATACCTGAAACTCCAGAAATTTTTATTGGGATGCAGGTCTTGAAAAAGATAGGGTGGTTGACCAATCTGAATTGGAGGCAGTATTTGGTGTTGACCACCCTGCTGGTGAGACTCCATCATTGGAAGACATTCCCATTTCTGAAGATTTACTTTCCGCTGGCAGAGCTTCATCGCCTGAATACACACCATCTACTCCTCCTCCAGTCGGCCAACCTGAAACTAGCCCGACGGCGGTGAGCAGCTTGACCATGATCAATGGTCAGAGTTCAAAACAGAATTCCAACGCCTACGTGACAAAATTTCTGAAGTTTCCAGTAAACGTCTCATTCACCTTTCCTCTTATTTCTTTTCTTTTGTATGTATATTGTTTAACTTTCTTTCTTTGCAGGTCTTACCAATAGGTTAAACGTTGTTCCACCGTTCATGTTCATGTTCGACATTCCCGTTGTCGCTCCAGTTGTAGTGCCTTCTCCTGTGATGGCCAACATCTTTACAGAAAGTGCGAGGCAGATCCTACAAGGTCTAAAGGATACTCTGCTTACCCGAAGCTACACACAGTATGAGCTTATGAAGGCAGATTGCTATTCAGCTTTCAATGCCCTCGACTGCTTTGGTGTTAGAGATGAAACTACGAAAGAAGAGGCTGAGGCCTTGATTGATTTGGCTAGTTATGTCTATAGATTGAACAACATTGCTAACGTTGAATCGGACAGGCAACAGGCGATGACAAGTATTGACAGTGCGTCCGAGATAATCAAGGAGCTATCTGAAGCCAAGGAAATTCAGCATACCATTTTGTTTGAGGTTAAGGAAGCCAAATATGCTGCAGATGCGGAAGTATCCAGGCTTCAACGAGAATTGGACATTGCTTTAGCTCGAGCTTTCGAGGCTAAAAAATGTGTGGGATTCTGGAGGCACAGCTTCAAACCTCCTCTTCTGAATTGGCTGTAGGGTGCTCAATTGTGAACGACGGAAGGAGAACTCCTAGCGAAATCCTCAAGCTGGGAAATGATATGGCGGCTATGAGAACTGAAGCAATGGATGCATATACACATCAACATGCTCGAATAGAGAATCTACATTTGCGCCGCCAGAGCCACCGACTAATGTAAATAATGTTGTAATTACTGAAGAATGAATATAAACTCTTCATTTTGTAATTCATTTGCATCAACTGCATTATCATCATCATTTTCTTTTCTTTTTTTGAATGAATGATATGACTTCTTTGTATCTTGAGGGATTTATGTTCTTTTAGAAGAACTAGATGAACCTAAGTTTATTTTCTCAGGCAGCCTACGTACCCATGATAGGATCAAGCCAAACATAGTTCCATTATAGGGGCGATTTAAAGTTGTATTTGAGAGTAGATAGTTTCCGTTCATATCTAAGAAGGTTTAGACTTGTAATTTAGGGGCAAGTCTTCAAGAAATGATGAATCTTTTTGCTCGTAATTAGGAGCCTGTCAAATTGCTCTAATTTTTGCA
This sequence comes from Tetracentron sinense, assembly GCA_015143295.1. Lineage (NCBI taxonomy): Eukaryota > Viridiplantae > Streptophyta > Magnoliopsida > Trochodendrales > Trochodendraceae > Tetracentron > Tetracentron sinense. Next base: position 19,399,965 of record CM026572.1, on the reverse strand, counting down.
TAAACTGACTCTTGGAGTGTTAGTTTAGAGAGCTTTTTGTTGCCCACATTTTTTCCTAGACCGTCTTTTGAAGTTTTGGTCCAACGGACATTTTGATTTTGACTAATTTTTGCCTAAACCATCCTTTTGGATTTTCAACTTAGCGAGCCATTGGTGCTCTAATATTTGCCTAAGCCGCCCTTTCGGGTTTTCAACTTAGCAAGCTTTGCTACCCTAATTTTTGCCTAAGCCGTTCTTTCGGATTTTCAACTTAGCGCGTATTTTAGTGCCCTAATTTTTGCCTAGATCGTCTTTTGAGATTTTAGTCTAGTAGGCTTTTGTTTGATCCTCAGGGATGACATCACTTTGAGAATCTTACATTGGTTAGGGAAGATGCTCCATTGTCCGTCCATTGTAGTCAGCAGGTATGCTTCTTTTAAGTGCATTCCCTTGATGGTGAGAAGACCTTTATTTGAGTTTTGGTTTCTCCTTGTTACACCAGGTAGTAGTTTTCTTCGTTTCGCCCATATTGAGGGACAGTAATGATGATTTTGTATCTCAGGGGGATAGTGTTCTTTTGAAAGAACTGGCTGAACCCAAGCTGATTTTCTCAGGTTGCCTACGTACCCATGATATGATCAACCCAAGCGTAGTTCCAAAAGAGGCATTTAGATTCGCATTTTAAGAGTGAATAGGTAGTTTTCATTCATACCTAGGAATATTTTGACTCCGGTCTTATATCTTGAAGACTTTTGAACATTTGATTCGCATTTTGAGAGCGAATAGGCAGTTTCCGTTCATACCAAGGAAGGTTTTAACTTTGGTCTTGTATTCAAAGACTTTTGAAGTAAGGTGAACAGTTTTAGCTCGTATTCAAGAGCTTATCAAATCACTCTAATTTTTGCCTAGACCGATTCTTAGAGTGTTAGTCTAGCGAGCTTTTTGTTGCCCTAATTTTTTTCTAGACCGTGTTTTTGAAGTTTTAGTCTAGCAAGCCATTTGTTTTTACTCTAATTTTGCCTAACCCGCCCCTTAGGGTTTTCAATTTAGCATGTCATTGGTACTCTAATTTTTTCCTAAGCCGCCCCTTAGGGCTTTCGATTTAGCGAGCATGATTTTAACCCTAATTTTTGCCTAAGACGTCCTTTCGAATTTTCAATGTAGCGAGTCTTTTTGGGTGCTCTAATTTTTGCCTAGAGCGTCTTTTAAAGTTTTGGTCTAGCAAGCTTTTCGATTCATAGGAGTACTATCACTTTAGGAATCTTGCATTAGTTGGAGGGATGATTCGCTCTCCATCAATTGAAGTCAACAAGTATGCTCCATTAGAATATACCATCTCGATGACGTAGGGTCCTCCCACTTTGGTTCGAGCTTTCCCTTGGTTCGACGAGTGACGATGATTGGAGTCTTTACCATTAAGACCAAATCCCTTGTTTTGAAAGACATTAGTCTTACTCTTTTGTTGAAGGTATTAGTTAGCCTTTATCGGTACATCTCTAAACTCAGTTGGGCTTAGAGACGGTGTTCATCAAGATTTTCAAGCTCTGTAAGACGAACCTTAGCTGAGTCTTCATTTGTGATAGACTGTTAAATTGCAACCCGTATGGAGGGAATTTGAATTTCCAAGGGGAGAACTGCTTCACCGCCAAAAACCAAGGAATATGCAGGACATGTGTCGGAGTCCGATAAGTTATCCTGTATGCCCAGAGTGCTTCGGTTAGGCATTCGTGTAAATCTCATTTGCTTTTGTCCACAACTTTCTTGAGGATTTTGCACAAAGTCTTGTTAAAGGCAAAGCTAGACCATTCACGGCTATAAAGTACCGAGTGGAATGATTTTCTATGATGCCAAATTTGGCATATAACTTATATATCAGGGAGCTTCGAAAAGGTTTCTCATTATCTGTGATGATTCTTTCAGGAATTTCAAACTGGTATATGACGTTAGTTCGGATGAAGTCTGCCACTGAGTGGTGTTTGACCACTTTGAGAGCGAAAACTTCAGCCCATTTTGAGTAGTCTGTCACAGATAGGATATATTGATGCCCCACAGATGATGATGGGGTGAATGGTCCTATGATATCCATTCCCCATGCCGCGAAAGGCCATGAACATGTTGTCATGTGAAGAGGTTCTGGAGCAAGATGTATGAAATCAACGTAAAGCTGGCATACTTTGTATTTCCTTGCATATTCAAGACAATCAGTGATCATCATAGGCAAGTAATTGCCCAATCTTTTCAGCTGCATTTGAAGCTTCGGTCCAACTTGGTGGGCTCTGCAGATCCCGACATGAGTTTCTTCCATGGCTCAGTCATTTTCATTTCCTGAGAGGTACCTCATTTAAATACCATCCAGGGACCATTTGTACAGCAGATCTTCCAGTATCATGAACTTTATGACATGTCGATGGACTTCAACGCGTTTGGTATGGTATCCGAACAGTCGACCATATTGGAGATAATCGATGAAAGGTTGTCGCCAATCTTCGTCTTTTTCTTTAATTGCCACAGAGCAAATTGCTTTCAGGAAATCTATATCTGGAAAGGGTTTGAGAGTTCTTTCTCCCACTATGATAGTCAACACCATATCTGTTGGTAGAGTTAGAGATGCTGCAAAACCAGCCAAAGCATCGGCTTGATTGTTGATTCCTCTACAGACATGGAAGAGGCTGACACTTGGTATCTCAGTAAGTAGCTGGTCTACTCTCTTGTGATAAGGAAGAAGACTGACTCTTCGCACAACATAATTACCTCGAACCTGTTTGATGACAAGTTTTGAGTCTCCCTAGATAATAAGATCATCTATTGGAATTTTCAGGGTCAATTCAAGACCTACTACTAAGGTTTTATATTCAACTTCATTGTTCGAGCATCCTTCTGTTAGTGCGAAGGAATAGGGTATGATTGCGTTGTCTGGTATAGCAAAAACAATATCAACTCTTGACTTGTTCTCTTTCGGGTCGATGCGCTTGATTTTATCGGGGCTTCTAGAAGCTCCGTCAAGATACATCTTCTACTCTGGTTTCACCTGTACTTGCACAACTTCTTCGTCAGGGAGATCAGTGACCAGTGGCAAGTCTGAGAGAATCGGATGTTCTGCAAGGAAGTCAGCAAGGGTTTGTCCTTTCATCGCTTTTTAAAACCAATGAGGACGGGTGGATTGGTGAGATAAGTCTTGATTCTGTCAATGGCATTTTGACAAGCCTGATCCCATTGGAATGGTATTCTCTTCATCAGCCGGGAAAATGGTTGGCACCTTCTGGCCAAGTTGGAGATGAACCTCTGAATGTAAGCAAGTCGACCTTGAAGTCCTTTTAACTCAGGTAGATTTCTTGGAGGGGGGCATTTCGCGAATGACTTATTTTAGTAAAGTCAATCTCGATTCCTCTATGGCGTACCACAAAGTCTAGGAATTTCCTTGATGCAACTTCGAACCCGCATTTGAGTGGATTCATCTTCAGCTGGTGCTGTCGCAGTCTGTCGAAAATTTCTCGAAGATCATCCAGATGATTGCTCCATTGTCTTGTCTTAACAACCAAGTCGTCAACATAATATTCGACTTTGTCATGAAAAATATCCCTAAATATGATGGTCATGACCCTTTGATAGGTTGCTCCGACATTTTTGAGGCCGAATGGTATGACTTTATAGCAGAACACTCCCTCAGGAGTGCGGAAGACTGTGAGTTCTTCATCTTTCAGAACTATCTTGATTTGATTGTATCCGGAATATCCATTCATGAAGGATAAGGTTTCAAAGCCGGTTGTGGCATTGACCATCATTTCTGTGATGGGCAAAGAGAAGTTGTCCTTGGGGCAGGCTTCATTCAAATCCCGAAAGTTTATACAAACCCGGATCTGTTCGTTCTTTTTCTTTACGGGAAAAACGTTGGCAAGCCAAGTAAAGTATTGAACCTTTCTTATGAATCAAGCTTTAAGGAGCTTATTGACCTCTGCTTCAATTTAAGCTACCAATTCTGGGCGAGCTCTTCTTTACGCCTACTTGATGAGCCAAACATCGTCTCGAGTTGTGAGATGATGGACTGCAATTTGAGGATCTAGATCAGGCATTTTTGTGTAGTTCTAAGCAAAGACATCATTGTATTATTTCAAGAGACAAGAGATATTTCTCTTATTCTGTTTGGGAGAGAGAAGCACGGATGAATGTTGGCCTTGGATCCTTAACTGAGTCGAGGTTAACTGTCACGCTCCGAAATCTATACACAATAATACTAATATTTGTATAAATATCAAGGCGTGAACCGGAAACAAAATTCCAATATTAATGGAAATTAAAATAATTTAATACTCTATTAAACAGATTTAAATAATTAGCATCACTAAAAGATTCAATAACATGAGTTTTCCCAAAAACTAAATCATCCAAAGATTTCATATAGTTTACCTCACTACAGTTCTCTCACACTCTAACAGAGAAGAAAACTTTAGGGTTGGTCTCACTTGCTCAAACGAGAGCAATTCCTATTCTTTTTAATCACCACCTGAAATAGAAGAATCAACAAGGGTGAACTCACAGCTCAACAAGAGAATACACTATAATTTAAATGCATTAACAATTCATATGATAAGATGACTAACAAATTATGCATAATATTCAATTGTCTTTACTTATGGTTCAGTCCGGTCAATAGGGGTCTTACACAACTTAACCTATTGATTAAGGGAATTCTTGGGATCTCACATAGCTTACCATATCCCTTGGATCTCACATAGTTCACTCATCTGAGAATTGAGTGTCTTACACAACTCAACTCAATCATCTGTTTTTGGGTAGGTACTCTACACCACCCTGAAACAATCATTTGTGTGGTACACAACATCACCCTATGATCAATTTAAGGAGGTTTTACATAATTTACTCCTTGAATGACCCTTAACCAAGGTTAAAACAATGTTTATTGAATCACAATTATTTTAGAAAGTGAATACCAACTATTATGAAAATATAGCAAAACATTAAATGAAAGTTATAATAGTCAACATCATAATTCATAATTAAAATTCACAATTAATATCTAGGCAGACATAACATACCTTATTTCGAAAGGGATTTCAGTTATGTTTCTGCAACTGAAATTTTAGTTATAAATATCACATATTTATAACCCCACAAATTCTCAATCTCCCATGATAATGGGGTTCAGGGTTTCACAAACCCCCAAGGGCTTGGAAAAATCATTTTTTTTATGCTAGTGAGTTTAGTAAAAGCCTTATACTAGCATAAAAGAGCTCAGTTACTAACCAATTGGTTAATAACTAATTAGTTAAGTTTGTTAGGGGTATCTTTCAACCACCCAACAAATTAACTAAAAAATATAAGTCAAGTTACTAACAAATTATTTAGTAACTAATTATTTAAATTTGTTAGAGGTATCTTTCAACCATCTAACAAACTAACTAATTAGTTATAAAGGAAACTCAACAAAACAATATTCCCACACTCAAATAATATTTACATTTAATTAAAATATCTTACAAGAATTAATGTGAAAAATATCCATTTTTTCCCGTTTTTGATTTTCAATTAAGATTTTGACCCACAAAAATATTGATTTTGGGAAAACTTTCTTCACGAAAGTTGTAAATCTTTTCGAGCTCTTCGAAACGATGTATTATCGGGCCAAAATCGGACTTAATGTCATAAAGTTATGACCCAAATACCGAAACTGGATAAATCTCATTTAAATTAACTCAATTCCAAAAATCACAAATTTTAATCTCCTAGATCTCTTATATTTTCTTCTTTAAAATATAATATATTATTATATCATTTATTAAAATCACTCATAACATATTTAATAAATCAGAATAATACCTATACAAAATATTTATCCGATCTAGCATATTTTCATACACACAATTATTAACACAAGAAGAAAAACACATTAAAATTATTGTGTGATCACAACACACCCTACATCTAAATTATAGAAATATTCTCTTGCCTCTAGATCTGATTTCAAGAAGACAAGAGATTGATTGCTTAGGAGAGATTTGCTGCTATCCCGGATGATCCAAAACTTCGAGATCGGGTTCTCTACGAGCATTCACCGATTTCCAAACCCTACGGCCGTTCTCCCTTTCCTCCAAAAGTACGTATCTCAGCTTCCTAAATCAGGTTTAGCAAAAATATCACTATTATGTTAAACAATTTTATTTATACTAAAATCTAATTAGAGAATTACTAATATACCCCCACTAAGGCCTGTTTGTTTATAACCTAGATTTAATTAATTTAACTGATTAAATTAAATCATTGGGTTAGCCCTACCCCACCAAGGTTAGCCATATGATCAAACACAAAAATCAATTACTAAATTACCCTCAGGGTATCATTTACCAATTTACCCCTAGGTGTATTTAATTTAAATTAGGGTCATTACATTAACTTCAAGGAGATCATTAACTGTTGCTTGACCTCTTGTTTCAAATTTTAGAGGAGCCAGATAGACTTTCGTTTCTTCCGGTGGTTCTTCCATGATCATTTCTTCTCCTGAAGAGGAGTCTTCATCTACCGTAATAGTATTTACGGTCCAGATCTCATCTTTATTTGATGAAAGATCAGAATTTTCAAATTCAGATCTTCCCAGGCTGGAGCCAATCTGCTTATCAGAGTCCAAAGCCCTTTTCTACATTAGATTGAGTGTTGGATTGAGTTTACGCTCAACCTGTTCTTTCTCTCCAGCATTGAATCCACGTTTCTCAAACATTTTTGTAATTGCTGGATTATACACATGCTTATTCTGGTAAGGGTTCATTCTTCTGTCCCTTCTAGTGTTCAGGGGATAGCCTTCCTGTTTGCCTTGCGGAATGAAAGATAATAGACTTTTTCCACGCTCCTCTAGATGGAACAATGATGTTGGGGACAGCCTCCGCTTTTGGTCATTTTTGTCATCCATCGAGACTGACCTTAGTCAGGCTATTAATCATATCTTAATGTGCCGCTTCGACCCATGGGGATGCTTAGTGGGACTCTGCCTCTTCCAGGAGCCATTCCATAGAGGCTTCTTCTAATAGGGGATCTTCTCTGGCTGTGACCATATTTACGGTCTGATTGTGATTTCTTCTTAATGTAAAGACTGGGGGCTTATACCCGACTCCTATTGTGACAACATCAACATAGTCACCAGTATCCAAGGCTTTATGCTGGTCCATTTCCAGTACAACTTCATAAATAGGTAGGAGAGTTCCTTTAACCTGTTTTCCTTCTTCAGGATTCAGCATGTGATTTATAAGGACTGTGAGGGTGTTTGTCATAACTTGACTTCTTCATGTAAGGATTGATCACTTTGTGCCTTTCATCGGTGTTTGTAGGATTAATTCTTTCATATTGACCGAAAGAATTGTAGAGTATAAGTTTATGTCCTCTTTCTGTGACTGGAATAGTACGACTGTAGGTAGTTTCTAACATTGTACAGTCAATCTTCCTCAAATGAACCAGATGATAAACTTTAAGAGTTTGAAGAGGGTCAACTTGTTTGACCTCGCAAATCTAGAAGGGGTCAGCCGGTTTGTCCATTTCGAGGTTCCGGAGAGACTTAACCAAAGCCAAGGTTGATTGTTCTTCCTTTCTTTGAGACTTTGGGGTATATTTGAATACCCTTTTTGGAACTACAACTTGGGCATATCCATGATTACTTTTTGGGTCACTTTCAGCTATTTGGGCTTCTACTGAATTTATGTGGGTACTTTTGACATAGAAGCGTGCATCCGCACCATTGGCGCCCTAACAAGACGTTGTATGATGTATCAACATTAATCACCAGAAACGTTGTAGTTTTAGCAATATCTCATAACCTAGTTTTGAGGTTAACCATGCCCATGGGCTTTTGCTCATTTTGGTTAAAACCTTGGATGATCAAGTTGCTTTCATGGAATCGACTTATTTGTATACCAAGCTTGGGCAGCATCCTCTTTGGGAGAATGTTAACAGCTGATCCTCTGTTAATCATTACTCGGGAGATGCTAGTTTCATTCACTAGACCCGTGATGAACAATGGATGGTTGTGTTGGAGAGTTTTAGCTCGCATGTCTTCATCATCAAATGTGATTGTGAAGAGGCATAAAGTTTTTGTCTAAGGAAGTTGTGATGGCTGACTTGTAAATTCATCAGAGAAGTCCCCCAGATTGGAGAGGGCATATATAAGAGACCTCAATTTAGGAGACATCTTGAGAGCATCATAGACGCTTAACAAGGAAAGGATTTTCTGCAGATGAGCCAGGATATAGTAATTGACCATCTCATTACCAGGAGCTACTTGTGCTTGAGCCAGTTGAGCCCTAGTCCAATTCTCATGTTGGACTTGCACAAATCTCACTTGTAATTTTCTACTTGATCAAAGATTAAGTTGATAAGACTTTGAAAATTGTCTGATTCGTTGGTTCAAATGGCTCTCCTTCTAAGAGTTGGATCATGTTCACGGAACTGAAATCCAACATCCTTTTTCTGCTTTGGAAAAACAACTGTCTTTATGCTTCACATTGCCCCGTTGGACTTCCAGACTGGGCTGAAATTGGCATTGACCATCGAGTATTGCGACAGTGTGGGCCTGATACCTCAATAACAGCTGAGGTTTCCTGTCGAGTTAGAGTTGAGGATTCTAATTTGGAAACCTCAGGAGAACCAAGTGGTGCTCATTTACTGTTCTCTTCTTATTGATATATAGCCATTAGATAAGTTGGAAAGCCCTCGAAGCCCAAAAATTTGTTCAGACACCAACAAACTGTTAGCTGACCCTAAGCTTAGGACTGCTTCTTCTACTGAAGATTCTTTATTTGGACCGGGTGCAGCTAGTGGATCTTGATTCTCGGCTTGGCTTGAGACTTGTATTGACCGCCATGTTTGATGATGGTGTTTATGTGGAGACTCAGGTGTATTTGGTTTCTCCTGAGGGGAAGCAAAGAGCTCTCTTCTTGGAGTCCCTGGGGAACTGTTGTACTTGTTCACCATTTTCTTCCCATTTTCCTCCAAATGAAAATCCTTCAGAGAGATCTGAAAGTCCTGTAGTTATCTGCCTTGGTGTGGATGGTCTCCTCTACGGGAATTCAATGAGCTCAGCCTGATTTAGCCAATCTTGAAATGTCTGGTGTCGTTCTGGACTCTAAATTGCTTCTTCTGTTGGGGCATTCATCTCCAAAAAGTCTTCATTCGGGACCATATTGATAAAATGACAAGAGAAGATGTTAGATTCATCTCCTAAATTTGTTGACTGAGACTGTCATAATCACAGTCAAAGTTGAAACCTAGAGGGATGAAATCCATCAAGGAGATTACCATCAATGACTTTTGTTCCAGAAGAGTATCTTGGACATGCCCATTTTTCTTCACTTTCCTTACTCTTTCTCTCTTCTTTTTTTCTAAGCTTTGGCTATACGCTTCCCTTCCTTTCTCCGAGCTTGAGCTTGCCTTCCGGACTGAACTTGCTTTCTAGCATCAGAATTTGGGTCAATTGCTTCTTTTTCTATGCACATTTGCTTTTCAATAGGGTCCAATCTTCATCTGACGGTCTGTCGCAAGAAGGGTTGTCACTTGAAGATGGTTTTTATCTTTATCAAGTGGTTCTGAAGCAACCACCGTATTGGATGTAGCTGCTTGTTGGAGATCTTGACCAATGATAATTTTTTTATTGTCCAAGAGTTGTTAAATGATGTCCTTCAGTACAAAACAGTTTTTTATCTTGTGATTGATTATACGATGATAAGGATATTTGGGATCATCCTTCATCCCGATTTCTTGGGGTATCCTGCTTTCTGGGAGTGATCAGTTCATTAGCAAGGAGATCTTCAAACAAGTCTTCGAACAATATCCTCAGAGAAATAATATATTTTATTCACTTTCTTCAATGGTGACTCTTTTTAGTGGGTTGCACTTATCTTGCCATTGTGGCCTTCTGGCTTCACCTTAAGTTGGTTTAGTACCAACTTTTACTGGTGCTTTGCCATTGTTTGATCGATCAGTTGGTCTACCTGCACTTGTTACTGGTTGCATAGCCTTCTTCGTTTCCTCTACTACGGCTGTTGAAGACTCAAGGCGATCAGTGCCTCTACCTCGCCTTCTCTTTCTTATATGGCTCTCCATGTCATGTGCTTTTGTGCATAGATCTTCAAAACCTACAAAGGTTTGGGCCATGAGGGCAGTCGACAGATCATGCATGAAGTTGTTGAGGCACATCCGGATGAGTTCCAGCTAAGTGAACTTTTGAGGACAGGAGAAGGTCAAAGCTCTCTATCAGATAATGAACTCTGTTACAGACTCATTGTCTCTGTTTAGTCTCAATCAATTCTAGAACATCCCCTCTTCTTTGAGTGTTGTAGAATTGTTAGCTGAATTCGGACACCATTGTATTCCAATCCGGGATTGAAGTTTCAAGAAGATTGATATACCATGTGAAAGTGGCACCGTCTAGGGATTACACAAAGAGTTGGAGACAAAGAGCTCCTACCTTGGATGCTAATCAACACCTCGAAATGAAATGAGATAGATGTTGTCTCGGATCTCCGGTACCATCAAACATTTTGAATGTTAATTGAACGAAACCTGGAGGGAACGGAACCGCATCGATGTTAATCGAATAGGATTTCACAATCATCCGAACATCATTTTCTTTTTCTTTGGCCATTCGCATTTGATTGCGAACGGTCTCTTCGATTGTAGCAAGAACAGACGGTGACACTCCTATGAGTGAGGCCTGGTCTGGGACTGGTCCTATTCTTGGTACGATTGGATAATTCAAAGGTGCAGAGGATGTGCCATGATTACTGTTATGTCCTTGGTACGAGAAATGCGGTCCTGGTGCCAATACAGACTTAAGAGCTGACAATTGAGTAGCCAATTCTTGCATTTGAGACATGATGATAGTAATTTTATCATCTTTGTACCGGAGTTGAGCATGTGAGGGAGTTGTTTGATCACCTGATGGTGGAAGTGTTGATGATGAAGGGCGATTTCCTTGGCCTGCGTTCCTATCTAAGTTTGTCATCATGACCATTACCGGTCGTTCTAATCTTGGTTCTTGTGGTAGGAATAGATTTGGAAACTTCTTCTGTGAAATGAGCTCTAGGCATTCCGTACAGAGGGTTGGGTGCATTGAAAACCTCTTGAGGTAATTCTGGCACCACTTCCGGCATTGCAGATTGAATAACCGGTTCTTCAAAGTCATAATCCTCCATTGGAGGGGTTCTTCCCAACTCTCTTGGAGAGGTTACTAGGGTTATTTCTTACTCTGATCCCTCTCAAGATTCATTGATGTTTGGTTCTGGAGCCAACTGAGTCGGATTTTGGACTCTCTTTGCCCTTGGCCTTATTTTTGTGGCTTCTCTTCCTCCTTGGAATCCTTGGATTAGGAACCAATGTTTCAACTACTCTGGAAGATTCAGCTTCGTCTAGTGCAGCTAAAACAGTAGCAACTAAATTCTGAGAATTTTGCCTTTCTAACATGTTTTGCTCAAGCATTGCCCCAGTTCCCTGGAATATTAGTTGCAAATTCTTCCGGAGCTGGGTCAAGCCTAGAGTCATTCACATGCATAGACACCTTTTTATAACGAGAGTGCGACGCTCTGGTCTATGATTTCTCCCGGATAGGATGAGCAGAAGCTGGGATGTCGGTCCTCAATTCCCTGTGAACAGAACGAGTTGTGACCGAGACATCAGCTACCCTTCTTAGCCTTTTCTTTCTAGACCTTCTTGCCTTCGATCGATAATTGTATACCCTCCTTGACGGAGCCGAGGGATATTACCGATTGCTGAGCTAAAGGATCTCCTCAGGATTTTTCTTCCTTGGCATCTCAAAAATAAATGAGCTTTTATTCAGAACTTTAACCTGAGGGTCATACGGTGCTCTGATTCTTATTTCTGGTTTCGTGTTTGTTCGGCCTCAAAATAGACTAACATCTCTAGACAGAGGCCGTTGATGTTGATGACGAATAGCTGTCATCATTACTGTGAAGGTCGTCGGATTAGCGCCACGAAAGGCATTCAGACCTAGCATGAACAACAAGTTTATATCTGCTTGTGTTGAGTCCGTGTTAGCTCTTGCATTAATAGCCAGGTGAATTGGATCACTGCTGTTAATGCCCCTTGCATAGTTTGAAGAAACTTCCAAGTTCGTTCTTTCCTTTCTCGATTTGATGACATCATTGATAATATCATCAAATGTTGAGTGTTGTCCTAGGGGGACTCTATTCTCGTTGGCCTTTAACTACCAATTTTTCTCTTTCTTGGAAAACGAACTATCTGTGGATGATGTTAAATCTGTCCACAGGTCCCATCTTCTCTTGAAAGGGATTTGTCCGTGAACTCTTATGTCCGTGGACTCAGGTCTGCTTCTAGATATGTCCACGGAGTTGCTTGCAACTCTGCACGCGGGATAAACCTGGGCTGGACCCTTGGGTCTGGCTGCGTTTTGGGTTTGTGGACCCTAATTGGTGTATGTGAATGGGCATTGCCCCTTACCCGCGGAGTGGCCTCGGTCACTTCTCCTTCCGTCCATAGGATTGGCCTGTGGGCTAGCCTTCTGGTCTGGGGAACTGGTCCGCGGACCCAAGTTACTGTCCACGGATTTCTTCTGTGGACTGGGTCCCAATTCTTGGTTATTTTATTTTATTTTAAACCAATTTTATGAGGGCAAATTTTGTTAAGTCCCTTAGGCCAGTGGCCTTATTCTTTCGCCCTGAGAAAATTTGGGCGGCATCTCTCCTCTCTTGATAAATTTTTGTGGGGTGAATTCCAACAACCAACTTGGACTGAGGGCTCTCAACAGTCTGTCTTAGGATCAACCCATATGGTTTTTCCTGTTTAGACCTTGACTGGATCATGGTTTAGGTCCGAAACGAGCTTACTCCATTAGTGGGCCCTAAAGGGCTAACTATTTTGGAATCCTTTTTCAGGGTTTCTGGTGACATAGGTTTGCCTTTTAGGCTGACCTGTAGCAAAGTAGTTGAGCCACTTTGCCTTGTGTGCACCAAGTTGGGTGCACCCTCCTTGGTGTCCACGGACAGGGGTGTCCGCAAGTAGACACTCCTTTTCTGAGATGCCGGTAGGTTGAATGGCATCCTTTGGATGCCTGCGGGCTAGCGACTTGTTGTTAGCGGGCAGCCTGCCTTTCCACCTCTGAGTTGATGGGGTGGGTCCTGCTCCTTCTTCGGACAGGGGCTTCCTCAACAGAGACCTGGTTTGGTGACCGCAGCCTTTTGGCAGGTGACCGGGGTTGCTACTACCTCAGCTATGTGAGTGGTCGAGTCGCCGACATCGGCATCGGGGGTACAGATACCCACCGGTTGATCGTCAGGACGTAGGCCCGATGCACGCATACAGTCTCGATTATCCTGCACAAAACCGATAAGGAAATAGAGGAAATGATTACTCACCTTCCTTTTTTTGTTCTTTCATTTTTATTCTTCTTCGGAGATGAGAGAAGAAAATCCCATCGAGCGTGCCAAAAATTTGTAACGCGCAAATTTCATTGCGGTCAAATTGCCTCAATTGTTGTACGGAGTTTATCATTTTATGTGTGGGGCAATCCTTCTAATCCGAGCAAACCTGGATTGTTATTTACCATTCCGATTTGGGGAAGAACCTCTGATTAAGAAGAAGAATTAAAAAAGAACAAATATTTGAATAAAGTATTTGTTTATTAAAATGAGTTGCCCAAATCCCATGTAGGCGCTACAAGATGCCTCATTGAGGTCTTGGTGTCAAGAAAAAGGGAAAAGAAAGTGAGGCAGCCATATTGAGGGGTTCACCTGATGTTCTCCATTAATGGGAGATCCTTCTTCTTCACCAGTTGCTTGTTTTATCCCTGCAAAAGAAAAGAAAAGTTATTTTTCTCCCTTCTCTCCCCTATTTGATTTTTGTGGAAAAATTTTTGTATTTCGTTCGTGTCTCTTTCTGAGGGTTTCTTGTGAGAAACTCTCTTTTTATAGCTTTTAGAGAGTCATTTTTGGACTCCCCTTTGACTTCCTCCTTTTGTGGAAGTCAAAAAGGTTTTCTCCCTTTAGAGAGAGTCATCTGTCATTTGACAGCTGATTTCTCTTATCTTAGAGAAACCTGGTACGATTGGGAGTCATTTTTCTTGAAGGACTCCAAATTGGTTTTCCTTTTTGGGAAACTTAGGAGGATAAGACTTTTCTCTTTAAAAGGGGAAGAATTCTATCTTCCAAAAAAAGAGGAAAGATTAATCCCCCTTTCGAATGGGCTGTCATATGACACTCTATTATTTGAGAAAAAAATGAGATCTCTATCTTGGGATCCCCCAAAACTAGCAGAGTTTTTTTATCAGGGATTCTCTGCAACATGACAGTCAATATCTGACTGCCAGTTGGGAAAGGTACTGACCTTGGTCAATCCGCAAATTAAAGGAGTGAGACCACGGGTCTCACCCGTGGTTTAGGCTGCAGACCAGGGTCTGACCTTAGTCGGTTCGCGGACCAAGACAAGATGGGACCATGGGTCCTGCCCTTGGTCTGGGTTGAATCCTTGGCCATTTATGGTCACGGACTATGCTAGTCATTGACTGGCCCGTGGATGGACTCACAGAGTCTGTCCATGGAGCTTGAATGGGGGTTTGCCCACAAGGGCAAACCTTAACCACGTGTCAGTCCCTGGGGACTGCACAAAGGGTGTTCGCGATGCATCATTGCCCTACTACCAGCATTAAATGCTGGGTGAGCTGGTAGTGAGCCAACACTTGGCCAGCTGGCACGTGTGCCTCTGGCACGTGCGAAAACTAACCGCACATTTCATGGGTGGTGATTCGGTGTGGGCAGGTGTACCATACACCCGCCTTGCAAGTAGTGAAATTTCACTGCCCACAACAAACTCAAAGAATATAACATCCATAAAGACAAATTTCTTCCGAGATTGAGGATGATTTTGTATCTCTTATGATGAAAGGAATACCCAAGGAAGATACACTTAAGAACCTTGTGGCCCAACTTAGTTTTGTTGGGGCCCAAGATATGCACATAACAAACACAACCAAATACTTTGCGGGAAATCAGAAACAGAGGATTCTTAGGTTTTAAGACTTGAGAGGGAGACTGAAAGTGCAAAACAAGAGAAGAGAATCGAATAATAAGAAATAAAAAAGCTAAGACAACTTCAGCCTAAAAAAACTTTGGAACATTACTATGTAATAAGAGAGCGCGAGTTACCTCCAACAGATGACAATTTTTTCTTTCAACAACGCCGTTCTGTTGAGAGGTGTACAGACAAGAGTACTGATATTCTATCCTATTTGTAGTCAAAAATTCGGTCATCCCCCCACATATATACTCTCCCCTTGATTAGATCAAAGAATTTTGATCATTTTTTCAAATTGTGTCTAAATTAACATATGGAATTATTTGAAAATAGTAGACCTCATCTTTTGATTTTAATAAGATAAATCCATGTAAATTTAGAATAATCATCAACAAAACTCACAAAATATCAATAACCTAAGATAGAGGTAACAAATGAAGGTCCCCAAACATCAGTATGAATGATATCAAACACAGTGGAACTTCTATTAATACTAGGAGAAAAAGAAGCACGATGATGCTTTGCAAGTTCACACACTTCACAATAAAGATCAGACATAGAGAGATAAACAAATAAGTTTGGAAACATAATCTTTAAGTATTGAAAGGAAACATGACTACGACGGGTATGCCAACATAGGACACACTCTTTATTGACACTACTACTACTATTATAAGACTGAAATGTTCGAGAAATAGTGGGAGTCGCATCCAACAAATAGAGGCCAGCAGCTTCACGACCCGTACCAATCGTCTTCCTCGTTACCAAGTCCTGAAAAACACAGTAAGAGTGAAAGAAAGTAACACTACAATTCAATTTTTTTGTAAGAGGACTAACAAATAGAAGATTTGCTACAAAACAGGAACATGGAGAACAGAGGTTGGAGACAAGTGGGAAACATCTCCCTTTCCAATGACAGAAGAGAGAATGTCATCTACAATCCGAACTTTATCTCTACCAGAACAAACAGAATAGTAGAAAACAAAGAAGGCATACTAGTCGTATGCTCAGAAACATCAGAGTTAATTATCCAAGAGGGACTCGAAGAAGTAGACACATGATGAGCAGAACCAACGATACCTGACTGAGCAAAGGTAGAGGTGGAGGTAGCAGATGGGTTATCTTGTTGTGCCATGAAGCGTCAAATATTCTTTATTTCGTCCTTAGAGACAGAGATCATATATTTGTGAAAAAAAAATCATGTCAAGTTTCTTGAGGTGCCTGGGTAGTTGAAGGAGGAGACAGAACCAAACCAGTAGCATCTCCTGTAGAGGCATTATAAGTAGTGGAAGAACCTTGTCTGTTGAACTTTTGTGGTCGACCAACCAAATCCCAACAATTTTCCTTCGTGTGCCTCCTTCAGCAATGATCACACTTTAACTTATCACGGTCTTCAAGGCGAACATAGTTCATTTACAGTTGTCTGAGCCCATTTCTATTACCCCTTTGTCCCACTGTGGAAGAAGTTAGGGCAGACCTCTCATTATCTACAACAGGTGTCATGGCAGTCCTCCTGCTTGCTTCACTCTGAACATAAGCATAAACATGATTCAATGATGGTAACTTATCATTACTAAGGATTTGTACCCTTGTCAGTTCAAAATGAAAATTCAATCCTGCAAGAAACTCAATAATTCTAGTTCGATCGACTTGTTTCTTGTAGAGAGCTTTGTCCTAAGAGTATAAAGGCTGAAAAATCTGGTAGTGATCTAACTCTTCCCACATATTGCAAAGATGGGCAAAATACTCTGCCAAAGACTTATCACCTTGTCGAAAATAAGTAATTTCCTAACTTAACTGATAGACACAAGCAATATTCTCTGTCTGAAAATAAGTCTGAGCTACGGAATCCAAAATCTCCTTTGCATTCCGAAGAAATAAGAACTCATACTAATCTGTAACTGAATGGAGTGAAGTAACCATGACATGACATTCAGGTTTTCAGACTCTCATTGCTCATACTCTGGAACATCTTTCTTAGGTTCACAAATTTTGTTATTAATGTATCTCAATTTCCTCCAACTTCCGATAGACGTTTTTACCGATTGATAAGATCATTCAAGATAATTTTGTCCATCCAATTTGACCGTAATAATATAAAAATTAGGATTCTTCATTGGAGTATTACTCATATTGGAAGCCCGAGAAGGTGGCAAAGAAACATAAGATTTTTCAGAAGTCAACATCATCTTAGAAAAAACACGGAAAAATATCAAATACTTCGAAGGAATACTTTCCTTATAAATCTGACCAACTAGGTCAATAACAGAAAATTCCCTTCAACGCCTTGTACAAAAGTAAAATAGGGTTGCTTTTACACAAAAAGAAACTTACAAAAATACTTTAGGGTTTCCGAAATCAGTCTCTTCAACCTTCACAAGCTTCAAATCACTTTTACCAAACATTTTACAGCACTTCTATTCATGAAAAAATGAACCAAACCCTCAAAACACAAAAAAAACAAATATAGTCTAAAACATTGATCACCGGGGCTTCAATATAGGTCGAAACGATCCACTCTACCCCATTAGATCAAGCATAAAAAAATGAAGAATTCCCTTGAGGTCAAACTCAAAAAAATATCGCTATACGAATCTGGTGACTAGAAAACACTAATCTATATCTTTTTTGAATTTTTTTCTACCCCCACAAAAAGTGTCATAACTTTCTCAAAACAATTCCAAATCACATGAAATTTAATTCTAAAATTTTGTAAAATCAAGATCTATAAAAACATACCTTTACAATCGAGATCCGACAGCCGTCAGTGCGTCAGATGATGTCAGTTCGTACAAACACTGACGTCATCCAACATCAGAAATTTTTCTCCCCTTTTTTTGCTCTTTGGTGTTCTCTATTGATCTCTTAGATCATTAGGCTTTGATACCAAGTATAAAAAGGTAGAGAATGAAGAAAGATAAAAAAAAAAAAGAGGAAGAGAAGAAAATGAGTTAGGATTAGAGAGCATGAATTATTCATGTCTCTCATTTCCTTTATATATTATTACTAAAGAAGAAATTATGATTTTACCCTTATGTGTATTATGCGTATTAGATACTGTACACGTAATACACACAATACTGCTAATAACATGAAATACCATAAATACCCTTGTCAACACCTTTACTTGGCCTCTTCCTTGTCAGATACTTTACCTACTTCACACTTCTTTTCAGCTTTGTGCATTGCCTGTAATGGAGTCTGAGGATAAGGAAGTAAACCCTTCTGAGTACCAGTAGCATGCTGCCATCGGTCAGCATCAGGACTATTTCTTTGCATTCCTCCATGAGATGCAACAGATTGCATTGGCCCAGATAGAATCCCACCCACATACTGACCAGGTGTCTGCCCACGAGGATTCCTTAACATGCCACGGTTGCCTCCTTGGCCAGGTCTAAAACCTGAAACAGTACCTCCAAGACCAATCACCTGACGCAGATCCCACCCTGAAGCAAAACCACTGGGTAATTTACTCCATTTGTCATCATCCATCATACCACTCCCACGGCGGTCAGGCCGAGATCCCCCAGTCGGCCTATCTACAATTCTTCCAAAGCTTGGATATGATTCACGATCAGCAAAATGCAAAATACTATCTTTAGCAACCATGAGCGTCTCTACTATGTCAGACGTAAAGTCAAAACTCTGCTCGTCTCCCTCACTTGCTACACCATCCTTCACAGTTCCATCTGCAGGAACTTGCTTCACATTAATGCTGGAAGTGCCATCTTTACTTTCTGAAGAAATAGCAGTTTCTTGCTTTTCCTCAGGACCCTTATATGCCAAATAAGGATCAGAAGTTGTCCTAGCGGCATCTGCTTTCTGAAGAATTTCCTTTATCTTTTTCTTCCCTCTAGAAGCACTTTTTTTTGCCCTATTTGGTTCTAAAGTGGGCTTATCCTTGGTGAAGAAATCAGCAGGAAGATCAGTATACTGCTCCAAAATTGTCAGGAGGAAATCCCTAGAGTATTTCTGTTTGCCCATAGCTCCAATTACATCTTCATCATGCTGCACCAAGCCACAACAAATCTGTTCCCCATTATTCGAGGTTGTCAGTTTTGGAGAACAAATCTCAGCAGCATCTTCCCAATCATCTGGTTCAGCTTTACTTTGTCCATCTCCCCCACTTGCTACACCATACTTCACAGTTCCGTCGGCAGGAACTTGCTTCACATTGATGCTCAAAGTGCCATCTTTACATACTGGAAAAATGGCAGTTATTTGCTTTTCCTCAGGACCCTTATACACCATATAAGGATCAGAAGTTGTCCCAGCAGCATCTGCTTTCTGAAGAATTTCCTTTCTCTTTTTCTTATTCTTCCCTCTAGAAGTACTATTTTTTGCCTTATTTAGTTCTAAAGTGGGCTTATCCTTGGAGAAGAACCCAGCAGAAAGATCAGTACACTGCTCCAAAATTGCCAGGAGGAAATCCCTAGAGTACTTTTTTTTCCCCATAGCATTAATTACATCTTCATCATGATGCACCAAGCCACCACAAATCTGTTTCCCACTATTCGAGGTCTTCAGTTTCGGAGAAGAAATCTCAGCAGAATCTTCCCAATCACCGGGTTCAGCTTTACCCTGCCCATCTCCCTCACTTGCTACACCATCCTTAACAATTCCATCTGCAGGAACTTGCTTCACATTAATCCTGGAAGTACCACCTTTACTTTCTGAAGAAATGGCAGTTTCTTGCTTTTCCTCAGGACCCTTATACGCCATATATAATTCAGAAGTTTTCCCAGCAGCATCTGCTTTCTGAAGAATTTCCCTTCTCTTTTTCTTCGCTCTAGAAATACTTTTTTTCGCCTTATTTGCTTCTAAAGTGAGCTTATCCTTGGAGCCTGACAATGGAATAGGAATAGAACTACAACTGGTTTTCTCTGCACCTTTCCCTCCATGTTTAGAGGCTGTGTCCGAAGAAAATGAAGTTGGAACAGGATGAGATATCTGGCCCGATGAACCACCATCCAGGTACAAATACGTCCTATCAAACGTCAACACTTCATGAGTCTCCGGATGAGTAATCTTGACAGCTTTACGAAGACCGCCAAACCAGAATTGTGGCGTAATCCCAATTCCAATATCCTTCTTCGGTTGCTGCTGCTTAGGAAAAGGGATTGGCAAAATGGGCACGGCTCTAAATAAATCATGGCGTGCCTGCATAATTAAAAATTTATGGTCTTGAAAAAACAGCCAACATTTTACTAATCTTGTGATGGTGTCATGATTATACTACCTTTTTTTTTTTTGGGTTAAGGTAACAACACAACAAGGCGAAGCTACAGTCACTTGAAAGAAGACCACACACTCACACACACAAAAACACAACCACACACACCCTCAACCCTAATAAGCTTCACCCAAACACTGCTCAAAACGGGTATCTGGTTAATTAGTTATTGGGAAAATATATGGGGCCGCGAATAATGCTTGAAACACCAAAAATACATTTTGGTTATGTTTCACCTAAACAATGAGAAGATGACAGTCACCCACATTCATACCATTCTTTTGCTTCCGCATGATGCAAGACTGCAAGCTAGCTATCATGCTATACACTTTCCCTCCATAATATGCCTTACAAAGTCTCAGAGACTTGTGGGATTATTAGGAGTTGAGAACACATAAAAAGGCCCTACATTGTTAATATGCTCCATCTCAAATTCTTAGATATATCAATGTAATTGAACGGAATGGCGGAACAGGATTCATACTGTCAACCCCAAAGGATTCATACTGTCAACCCCAAATATTTGGGAAACAGCATTGATGATGAGCGTAAATGTAACGACTGAGGCTCTCAGCTCTCAGCTCTCAGCTCTCAGCTCTCAGCTCTCAGCCTAGACTCTTAAAATTATTTAAGTATGATCCATATATAACGATTATCATTGAATCAAAAGACAAACACAATGGCAGGAGTCTGGAAAAGTCATTAAATATTAATATATTTGGGGGAGCTGTGCAAGTTCGAGGGGGTATCTACAAACACAAAAGACAAACAATACTTTTACCCTTAGTACAAGAGAAAATCAAGAAGTTTGAAGAGTAATAGGCAACCCAAAAGAACTTATAATGCTACTAAAGTGTATAATAGAGTATAAATGTACCTGCATTCCATTCATAAAACCAGGACTTATGGTCCCATATTGAAGAGGGAAAGCCTTAGACACATCACCTGAGCCAATGCCAATGGGAAAAGTATCAATATAAAATCCAGAAGAATTTTGCAATAAACCTAGCCTCCCATGGACAATGTCAACGAAGATATATTTTAGCAATATGAGAAATAAAATCACAAGGCTAGAAGAGAGTGCAATTCTAATGATCCATCAGACCAGCAATCAAAAGACAGTAAATTTAAAATGAAAAACAGGATAACCCTCCTCATATCCACATGTTAGGGGCCATTTGCATCCTTCTCAAGGAGTGATTTTCTATTCCAGGCACAAAAAATTGGAAATGTTGTTCGGATATGTTTTGAAGCGGAACAATTATGACAAAATTGTGCTTCGAGAACAAAATATTTGGAAGAAAAAAAAGTCACTTTAACTCTTAATTCTCATTAGCAGAAAATCTTCAACTCTTAGCTCACCACCAGGCACCAACACTAGAACCCACACCCTATGACAACCTCCACCACCACTGCTAAAACCTACACCACTACTACCTCCCACCACCACCACTATTACTACCCCCACCCTCCATTACACCGCCCGACCACCATCACCACCAAGGGGGCGGAGCCAGGAATTTTTCCTTCAGGAGGCCAAAGTACATATAGCAAGAAAATTAATGGGATTTGGGGCCTTATGGGTTCAGGGGCGTAGCCCTTTAGATTCTTTTTTTGGAGTAATGGGTCCATCTTAGCCATAAAATTTGTTAATGTTGCATTCCAAAAAGGGGTCCAGTAACAAGAAAAACATGGGCCCTCCCTTTTAATAGTCATTATATAAATAATATTAAGAAAAATGCTTAACTTACCGTGCATTTCCACTATGTAACGAAATGCCGGTCTTCATTGGTTACCTGCCCACCTTTTTAAATTTTAATACCCACAAACTATGGTTAAGATTCACTCACCCCTAGGGTTCATCCATCTAATCTTGGATTTTAGAAGAAAAATAATGATAACTTTAAGTTGGTTAAGCTTAACCACAGGTAAAGGGGATGAAATGGGAAGGCATTTGATTATGTAGTCAAATGCAGGGTAGACTACTATATTTTTATATACTTGTATTTTTATATTATAGAGATTATTTTTTCACACAAGCGTTTCGTGTTCAATAGAATGCGTGCGCCTCCCTTACTTAACACATGTCCCTTTTAACATCCATTAACTGTAGTTAAGATTCACTCACCCCTAGGGTTTATACATCTACCCTTGGTTTTTATTTAAAAATTACTCCTAAGATAATAAATATTAACTATGGTCAAAAGGGACACATAAAGAATCAATCTCTTTCTATTATACATATAAAACAATTTACAATACTTTTTTTGGGAACCACTATATACAAAAGGGGAATGCTAGCCCCAGTTCCCTTGAAACTCACTTTCCCTCTAATCATGACATGTATAGATGCTTTTCCCGGCTGCTTTTGCAGCTGGTTAAAGCTTCATTGTAATACTTCTTTTGAGATTCCCCTTCATAGTTTAGAATTAAAAAATAACCCCCTGAAACTGTTACATCAAAATAAAGTAAATTTCCTCAAATCAAGACAAAACAAAATAACTTTCTCTCTCATCTACCACTTTCCTTTTGCTATCTACGGCTCTCACAGAGAGATCGAATCACATCCAATTGTGATTGAATTTGGTGAGAGTTCAATCGCACCCACAAGCCACCACGTGTCCCTATTAACCCATATTGACCATGGTTGAGATTCACTAACACTTAGGGTTCAATAATGTAACTTTGATTTGTAGAAAAAAAATTTAAAAAAATTTAACTCTAGTTAAGAATTTTTAACCTTTAAGGCTAATATTTTTTTTTCCAAAACTAAGGTTAGATTGTTAAACCCTAAGGGTTAGTTAATCTTAACCACGGTTAATTGAGATTAACAAAGACACGTGGTGACTTGTGGGTTTGAATCCAATCACAATTGCCTATGATTTGATCTGGATTGTCCAAAGCTTGATCTCAAGTTTGAAAAAAAAATGTCACATTATTGTAGGGAGAGTACAAGCTCTCTGCCCCCTCATTAATTAAAACATTAGTTTTTTTGGGGGGGGGTTTTGCATGTCAGCTGCTGTGTTCTAGCAGCTTTGCAAATACATGTTATGAGTAACAGTTTTGTAAATTAACTCATGGTTTTGCAACCATTAGCCAAATAACCTCAATCCTTAGTTTCGTTTGTTATTGTTAGTAAAATAACTACTATGCCTTTAAGATATTTCATAACCTTACAAAGGCTTTAACTACTCTTGAACAATGGTTAATAAGTTTTTACAGTTGTGATTAACATTCACACCCTTAGGGATAAAGCATCTAACCCTAGTTTAAAAAAAAAAGTTTAATGTGTCCCCTTTTAACTCCCTTTAACTTAGGTTAAGATACACTAGAGTTAAAGCATCTAACCTTGGTTTTAAAATATAAAAAAATTAACGTGTCCCCTTTGAACTCCCTTTAACTATGGTTAAGATTCATTAACCATTAGGGTTAAAGCATCTAACCTTGATTTTTAGAAAAAAAAAATTAGAAAAAATTAACATGTCACTTTAACCAGAGACGGAGCCACATGAGGCCCGGAGGGGTTGAAGCCCCCCTGAAATTTTGGTCAAAATTTTTTTCCTATTGCCCTACTATGGGCATAGCCTGGGATAGGGGTAGGGCTGGGGAGAACGGGGTATTCTAGCCCCCCCTAAACTTTTGAGAAAAAAAATATTCCTTACAAACAAACAAACACAAATAGATGCGATGACCCATGAACTTGACCCTCAAAAAAAATTTCCAAGCCTACCCCCCTGAACCCCCATTGAGAATCCTAGCTCCGCCCTTGCTTTTAACTGCCTTGAAATGTGGTTTAAGATACACTAGACCCTTAAGGTTAAAACATCTAACTTTGGTTTTTAAGAAAAAAAAATTAAGGTGGCTCGCTATCTACGGCTCTCACAGAACCCTCTCGCTCTACTGGTTTCACTCAGCTGCACATTTTTAGCAGCAAGTGCACATGTGAAGCACAAGGGCACTTGAGGTGCATGGAAACTCAAAGATCAATCAAACTAGTGCATTATTGGATTTTCATCTATAGTTTTCTTCTTCTTTTTAAAATATTTTTCTGCAAGTAGATTTGTGATTCTTGATAACTTATAGGGATATTGTCATGTGGAATCTAGTCAAGTGAAGTTAACTTGGTCTATTTTCAAGGTCATTCACCTACACTCAGAGATTTCATCTTGAGTTTTCCCAACCTTTCAAATTGTTATCTAAATAGAATTTTACGAAATTTGGAATTGTATTGATCAAGTTTAACTTGGAAATTAATATTGAACAATTTAAAAGAAACTTTCAAATGTTCATTACGTATCTTCCCTATTTGAAAATGGAAAAAAAAATCTTTTTTAAGTTCAAAAAAATTGAAGCTTCTGAGTTCGGATAAATTCAAAGGAACCCCAAACCCACCCCTGAAAAAGAAAAAAATAGAGGAGAATTGTCCATCAAACAATTTCGCAAGAGAGAGACAAGAGGCACGGTATTAACGATGTTGTTGGAGGCTACCACCAATTTCATTTGCGCGGCGTTTCTCTTTGGTGAGAATGTGGGGCTGAGTGAAACTAGTAGGAGCGAGGGCCTCGGATTGTCTCTGGCGAAGCTAGAAAGAGCTCTCAGGCAACCATAGAATAAGGGACATGTGGTGTTAAAAAGGGGAGAAGTCATTTCATTTTCTCCCCATGATTTTGACTTCTCCCCACTTGATATCTCTTCCCCTTTATCTCAACACCTTATCGCCATGTGTCATATAGTGTGTGGAGAAGTCAAAATCATGGGGCCCATGATTTTGACTTCTCCACCACTTGTCCCCTATTCTATGGTTGCCCAAGACAAGCCCTTTCTGGCTTCGCCAGAGACAATCCGAGGCCAGGAGCAAGAGGGTTCCATCATCTATGAGAGTCGTGGATAGCAAAAAAAAAATGGTAGATGAGAGAGAAAGTTATTTTGTTTTGTCTTGATTTGAGGAAATTTACTTTATTTTGATGTAACAATTTGAGGGGGTTATTTATAAATTCTAAATTATGAAGGGGAATCATAAGAGAAGTATTGCAATGTAGCTTTAATCGCCTGCAAAAGCAACTATACGTGTCATGATTATAGGGAAAGTGAGTTTCAAGAAAATTGGGGCTAGCATTCTCCATATACAAAATTTAGATATTATCTCTACTATAATGAGAGAAGCCCCCCTAATGACGGAAATTCTCAAACTACCCTTATATACAAACCTTACAAATCATTCATTTCATGTTTTACTCAATTCCCAAACTACCCCTTTCTCATCTAATATCTGCCAAACAACCTTTCTTGAACCGTTGCCTATTTTTGATAAATTCCCAAACTACCCTTAAGACAAAACCTTGATTTAATGTTTTACTTAATTCCCAAACTACCATTTTCTCATCTACACCTTTTGACACTCTTTAACTGTGGTTAAAATTCACCCACCTCAAACTACCCCTTTCTCATCAATTGCACCCACAGGTTAACACGTGTCCCTTTCGACACTCCTAAACTGTGGTTAAAATTCACTCACCTCTAGGATTCACCCCAATGGCTCTCCCCCACCCCTCTCTCTCACGTGCATAGACTGTACACACACGTGCAACTCGGGTGCCTTCCGCTAGTGTATTTAAAAATATATATATACATCCAAGTTCCAACATATTAATGGTAGTGGGGCCCTACATTCACCCACTACCATTCTCATTAGTCTGCAACGATCTGATTTTCCCCCATCCAAACGACTGTTCTTGATCTTTAAATAAGATGGATTCTGACAGCTGAATGTTTTCAAACAAACTCGCAGCAGAGAATTTATTATGGAAATTTAGGAATGGCTTCTTTTCCAGAATTAGAGATTGGGGCCAAAGGGGCCTTAATTAAAACATAACAAGTGAAGAAAGCTAGTACCTTTTGCGGGGGTTATGGGCTCCATGGACTCTGAAGCTCCAGAGGCAGATTGAGAAGATAAAGCCCTCGGATATTGCTGGATCTAATAAAACACAACACAAACAATAATATTGCAATATATTTCTCTACAAATCACCAGATTGGTTGATGGACATATATCCCAACCTTTGTTCCTCTTATTTTCTTCTCTTTTCTGCAACAAACAAAAATACAAAATCTCAAAAACAGACTCACCGATCAAACCATAAACCCAATCAAAACACGACCAAAACAACACAGAAACCCCAGAAATCAGTATTACAGACTACCTCACGAGACAAAAAAATAGAGAATTGCAGAGATCAGCAAAAGCGAAAAAAAAAAAAAAATGGTGATTAAACTATGATCTTCGAGGGAAGCATCGATTTACCTAAAGTGATGAGAGTGGAGAAGGAGTCATCGATTTAACAAACTAACCTGCAAGGCGGTCAAAAGGGTTTAATTTTTCTTTTAGGCGCTCTTTGATCTGTTTGCTGTGGTGCTCCCTCTATATTGCACTCTCTTGTGAGTGTAAGGGTGGATGAACTGTGTATCTTTCGACTTTGAGTATAGACTTTGTGTTGAAGGCTAATCCTAAATTGTGACACGTGTCTTCCTTTTTAAAAGTTTATTCCTATACAAAGGAGCTGCTATGATGATGGAAATCAAATTGTCCTGATCCAAATCCTCTACGTTGTACGTTGATAATCGTATTGGGCAAATTCAGTTATGTCCCTCGTGGGTCTTTATTGACATCTCTTAATTGTAGTTAAGATTCATCCATCCCTAAGGTTCATCAACTCACCCTTGAATTTTAGAAAAAAAAATTTAGTCAAAAGGGACACGTGGCAATCTCAGGAGACATAATCGGATTTACCAAATCCGTTTATCACCATAGAGGATTTGGTTCCAAATGTCTGTGTTCTACTTTATGACTTGAGTGTTTAGAGCTTAGTAACCCAAACCCTCAACTTCCTAGTCGCTCTTACGACTTGAGAGCGGATTTATGTCAGGAGCGCGATTTTACAATTAATAAAACAGTGTTATCCTGTTCTTAATTCGTGTGAGGGAGACATAGGCGGTCTTTCGTTATTTTTTTTGTTTAAAAATTGTTTAACACTAACGAAAAAATGTCTTTTCACCTTTTCTTTTTTTTAAAATTACAATAATTGGTATAGCTTGTGTCAATAAAGACTTTAGACCTTCCAAGTTTTGCTTTTTTATTTATTTACTTTTAATATTCTTTTTTATTTATTTACTCATAATTTTCAATTAATTACTTTTACTCCCACATGGTTTGGCAATGTGGGTTGACAGTACCTATAGGTGAGAGTCTATATCTCTTTTTCTACTAAAAAAAAAATAAAAATAAATAAAGACACTTAACTTCTCGTTTTTTAAGATATAAAACTTTTTACATATATTATTTAAATGTATTTTTTAAAAATTTGTTCCGTGAGAGTCTATATCTCTTTCTCTACTAAAAAATTAGAAGTAAATAAAGACACTTAGGACCCGTTTGGTTCGGATTACTGCAGTCATAAGCGCTGATGCTGATAAGCGTTGATATCAATAAGTGTTAATGTCAATAAGCGCTGATAACTGTAATCCTGTTTGGCTGTCACTCTGCTGATAAGCGATTATCTAGTCATTTTTAAAAAGGGTATTTCAGTCATTTTTAAAAACTTTCTTTTAAGTTTAATGAATCTTGTTGGCCTTAATGAGTGCAAATTGAGTGCTTATAATAATTTTCACATAATATTAAAGGTCATAAGCGGTTACGCTCCACAATAATCACTTTCTGACGAGATTATGGAAGCACCGGTTATTTCCATAATTGGTTATTACATAAGTGCTTATGACGAGTCGAACTAAACGCTATTATGATACATAATCCGGACATAAGCGATTATGTACCAAATAAGCACTTATAATAATCCGAACAAACGAGCCCTTAACTTCTCTTATTTAAGATATAAAATTTTTTACATATATTATTTAAATGTATTTTTTTAAAATTTGTTCTATGTTCTTATTTACTAATTGGGTTCAATTAAGTTACTTTATATATATATATATATATATATATATATATATGGGAAATTGTTAACGTACCTAGGAAATGGATTTTAAAGTCCAAGGCTGGACCTCATTGGTCCATGCCCCCTCTTAAATATATATATATATAACATGCATGGTATAAATTTTTTTATTTTCAAAATCAATCTAGGCAACATTAATGGTGTTTCCTTTTCAAAAACTCAATTCAATTACAATGTTCCGTATTGGTTCTTGGGATGGTGGTCCTATTTTGGTTATATACCTTACCACCAATTGTCCAATAAGAATTCCAACTTTTTCAATCAAAGTTTCTTATTCCTAATGAACTTTCTCATTTTTTCCACTCTTTCTTTTCTTCATCAAGTTCAACTTGACCTGGATTACCTCATGGTCTTTTGCCATAATTCCTGCTCAAACTCAAACATTCTCTTATCTTGGTAGACAATTAAAAGTTATATATATATATATATATATATATATATATACTAACCCTCATGAGGCGCTCTCGAGTCTTGACCCTATCCTAAAATGGAATTTGACGCTCTTGCACTCTCGCTCACACTCTGCGCTGTGTGTACTTAGGTTTAGAGGCCAAGATCTCTTGTTTTATATGGATTGAAAGTTGTTTGATATCCTACCCTTTAAACAACCAGACAAATACTACTGCTCACAATGTAACCCATCTGACACTAAACGAGAGAGCCTAAGTAGTCTTAGGAGGACATATGTTTCTTCGGTTTTATCTGACTGGGATGCCCACTTAGTTAGGGCTTCTAAGTCTCGCATTGTATCATTGACTTTCAGTTGAATGATTATCTCTTTAACCAAAAAACAAATAGGTCACATGGAAGGCCGAAGGCCATAGGAATAACATTGGCGATATGGTTCCATGAAGAACACACTATTGTACACCAACTTCATAACTTATGGTTAACACATTATATTTGACGAGCACACCAAAAGCAAAAAAAGTCATATGTACAATTTTTAATCATACACCAAACTTAAAACTTGTTAATTGGACATTATTAAATATCTAAAAATGTATATCTTAATATAAACAATAAGTGAAGGAGAGGACCAGAGAGCTTAATCCATACCTAGTTTGGTCCACATCAATAAATGCCATGAGGTTTCACTGGCAGCTTATCATCATAGCATGAATTTAGAAAATGACAAGAACAAGAGCATCTGATTCAGAAAACATGCATTTAGAAAAGGACAAGCAAGAGCACCTGAACCTGAAGTCAGCACCCCCTTTTTTACCCATCTCTTCCAAGCTTCAAGGGTCAACCAAGGTCTAAAAACCCTTTTTCAAGGTCCAAAATGTTCAAAATCAAACCCAAGCACAAAGCCCAACCCAAAACCCCTTCAAAAATCCATTTATGGTCATTTCTGTTTGGGACCATTCGAAAGGTCCCATGACCGTTTGAACGGTGCCAGACATTTTGACATAACATAATTACAGTAGCCATTTTCGACCTTTTTAGCAAGGGTGTTCGAACGGTTCGCGTGTAGACAGTTTTTAAAAAACCGTTAAAACCCTAGTTAGGTCACCCAATCTCGAGATGACCTCACCTTTAGCCTTTTAGGATTATCCCCAACCTATCCCTACCCCTTAGAAAACCTATAAATACCCCTTCATTCTACCTTTAAACCTAATTCTTAAGAAATCCTCTAGAAACCCACTTTTCGAGCCAAAAAACCTAGAGCCTTGGAGAATTCTCTCCAATAGAAAACCCTAATTCTCTCAAACCTTAATCCCTACCCTCCTTCATCAAACCCTAACCTCCATATCCAAACCCTAATCTCCACCCAACCTCAAAGTTTCACTATCCTTCACCCAATTCACTCTAGTTTGCTTGGAGCTTGAAGATCCAAAGAAGAAGAAGAGTTTCAGACCTTCAAGAGTTTGAAGATCATCACAAAGAAGCTGGAATCCCATATTTGAGCCTTAGAGGAGCAAATGAAGCTTGATCAAGCCTACATCTGACCTTCTCGCGACTTTGGATTGGGTAAAACACCTCTAAACTCTCCTTTTTATTCAATTTCAAGTTAATCCCTATAAATCCAGCTTGTAAGGATCTCTAGATCATTTCTAGAGCTCCACTCCCTTGTAGGTTTCTTTTTTCTTTAGGATCTTATCATCTAAGCTTGATCTAGCTTTTCTATACCAAATCATGGTATAGGGAGCCTTAGATCGTTTAAGGAAGGCAAGATCCACTTTGTTTCATGGTTTGTTGCTTTTCTTTACCTTAATTCAACTAAAAAAGGCGATTCAAGGTCAAAACTAGTTCAAATTGAACTTACTGTGTGATAATCATTCGAACGGTTCGCGCACAGTAAGCTTGCTTGCTGTTTTTCTTCTTTTTGACCCTTCATCTAGCTAAATTTGAGGTTTTCTCCTCATTTCACTAGTTAATTTGGTTAGATCTAGGTTAATCAACCATTTGTTTGCTCTTTGATTAGCTTAAATCAAGTCAAATTATCCAAAAGGGGATTCTAAATCGCAAATCCAAAATCAAATCCATGACAGGGATGACGACCGTTCGAATGATCCTTGGATTGTTCGAACGATCCCTGAGTAGAGCGCCTAGTTTGGTTGGTTTGACCTGATTTCAGTCATCTAACTCCGTTTAGACCTCATTTTCCCCAACCCTGGTAAAAATCAATGAAAAATGGTTTAAAACAGGTTCTAGAAGCAGTCCAGAATCTCAATCATTCGAACGATGCCCATTTCGTTCAAACGGTTGGGGAAATAGTAGAGAGATCCCGAGTTTTGTGCACTAGCCGTTCGAATGGTTCCAAAACCGTTCGAACAGTCTGTGCACAGAATGTTTTTTTCACTATTTTTCCTCAACTAGTTTAGTCTTGTCCTTAGTTAGAATTCACTAACCCCTTTGGGCTTTCAAGTAAGCCTTTCTAATCCATTCAAAAGACCAACAAAGTACAAAACTAAAATCTAAAAACGCTAGAAAATCAAAATCCAAAAACATCTAAAAATCCAAAAAGGCCCAAAAGAAGCAATCAAAGACGTAAGATGCGTTACCTATGCTCTGAAATGAGCTTAAACTACTTATGCTTTGAAATGAGCGCTTAAACTAACCCCGCTCTGGAATGAGCACCTAAACTACCACCAACTCCAAAATAGAGTATACACTACATACAATCACCACCCTCATGAACTACTTTGGTCTGATTCTACCAAGACGAACAAGTAGGCAATCCGAGCAAGGGTGTGACCCTACTAGCTTAGAGACCTCTATCACCTCTTATTGATTAGCATTTTCAAAATACTTAAGCAAATCACTTGGCAAAAAGCTTAGTTGGCAAAGACTTGGGAGTAGGTTACCATCTTAGGATGGGGGTCCTAGGGTGCCTAACCCCTTTCCCGGGACTTAAGCTAATCTCTTACCTAGAATCTCACAATTTGACCGTAGGACCTTGTCCACATCAATCAACTCGGGTCATATTTTCCTTAGAATCAAAAATAGGTGGCGACTCTATTCAAACATCAGCTCCATTGTTGAGAGGATGAGTTTTTAGTGTCTTTCATCCGCACTTGTCAATTCTGCATCGAGGGAAGGAAATACGGTAAAATTTCCCGCGTTCACAACTCTGACGACTATGTTGGGGAATCGTGATTCAATCCAAAACTTGGGTCTTAGCCAAACAAGTTATTTTCTATTTAACATTGCCTAAGAAATTTTCCCAATGCTAATCTATAGTAATGATTTGCTATCATATCAGGTTTCTAGAGTTTACCTATTTCATGTTGCTATAGAAAGGAAGTTGGAGTTTATCTTCACGTATTGTGTTTTCCTGTGGTTGCTTATTTATTCCTATCATTTTTTGTTTCTATCTAGAAGTGGTTGATTTTCTAAAATAGAATCTCATCATCATATTGAAACCTTGGACATGATCCAGTTTACAATGTTAATTCAAAAGAATTTATGTGCTCTCCAAGTAAAGTTTTGCATACTCCTTGTACTTATACTAGTAGAATGATATATATATATATATATATATATATATATATGACAAAGTTTGGTATACTCCTTGTACTTTTATTAGTAGAATGATATATTTGGAAACTCGGGGTGTCCCCAACCCTTCAAGTCAGGACTAATCCCTGAGGGTACGGCGAGAGCCCGCAACCCGCCAGTAGCGGATTTATTATTGTGAGTCTGCCTAGTGCCAGTTTCCCAATCTGTTCATGTGGCTCAGTGGAGCAGCTCCACCTATGGGGGCTTAATGCGCTGTCTAATAAACCAATTTCAAAAAACTAGAGACAGTTTTGATGGACTCAAAAAATAATAGCACAAATTAAACGATTTAGGAAAGGGGAAAAATAAAATTAAAGAAAAGAAACCCAATAAAAAACGGCAACAATAGGGCTGTCAATGGGTCGAGGTCTGTCCAAGCCCAACCTCACTTGTAAGGATTTGGCCCAAGCCCTCACAAGGCCTAAACAGGTTAGGCCAAAGTCCTATCCTCAGGGTTAAGGATGGGCTGGGTCACCCTTGGGCATGAAAAGAAGATAATTTTTTTGTCATGTTATTTATAAAAAACATTCTAAACCACCACTGACTGACGAATTATCATAAAGATGAGAGAGTAACAGAGAGGGAAAGGGAGATAAATTAGATAATTAGAATTAGAAGTCTCTCGATGATGGGTGGTCTTCAAGGAAGGGAATATGGTAGTGAAAATACTACTATACCCTAATATATATATATATATAGCAAATATTCCGTGTGATGCACGGGATGAAGAAAGACACGAAAGTTCAAATAATATTAAAAATAATATAAACACTGCGTTATGATTACCACATCAGAAAACATCTACAATATACAAACATCTTTAATTTAATGTTAGGAAAAAACAATTTCAAATCAATAACTATTTGAGTGAAAATAATAATTTTAATTCAATAAGTATGTATTTGAATGCAAGTTGTTTCCAAGAGCCATTCTGAAATATGTCAAGGATCTTATCGAAATCTTGATTGTATGATTGACACTATAACACTTGACACATTTGCTAGATAGTAGTAATTTGAAATATGTATATATACATATATATTAGTACAATTAATCTACATGAATAGTAAAATTATGAAAATCATGATAATTTGCGCACTTATATCTAATTAATAAATATATTATCTATGGTGAGAATCTGTCATTAACATATATTGTACCTACACTTCTATTCTTCTACTCTTCATTCACATGTTGAACATATATTATACCAGTTATCCTTTGCACCTAATTATCGCCTTTTCACTTTCTTTACTCTCTCTTTCTCTTTTAATTAATCAAAAGACCATTATAGAATATTAAGATTCTTGTTATTGATAGAATATGTTTAGGAAACTATGTGAAACAAAAAAAAAAAACTATGGATCTCCATCTCATATTAAAGTCAAGTACAAAGATACAAATTACCATTATGTATATTTCAAAATTTTTAATCAAATTTTAATAATTAAATAATTTATTTTAATACTTAAGACTCATAAAAATGTTATTTAATATTCAAATTGAAGTTTGTTATGATTTTTCATAATCATCTTGACTGATCATGCAATAATGCCACTTGCCATTAGTCGTTCCTATAATGCCACTTGCAATTCCATCCCGTTTTGGGTAATGGTGTTAAGAAACAACGTTGTTTACACCCCCGCCTCTTGTGCGAGTGGTAGGGGTGTGGCCTTCAGTGGAGGGAGGTCTGGGAATCCAATCCCCCCCATGTATGAGTTGCAAGAGCTCCAATGCCCAAGCTAACATCTGACTGTACTGACCGTACTAACATAGGTAAATGATGCCGACACCCAAAAAAGCAACGTTGTTTCATTTGTAGCATAGAATCAGTTGTTCCAAGTGTTCAAAGTTAGGCTTAAGATGCTGGTGGGCCCCAAGTCTGGCCATCGAGAGTCAAGTAATCATGACCCACACAAATTTAAAAGAAGCGCTAATTTGTATATAAGGCAATTTTAGAGGATTAGACACTGGTAGCAAAAAATGGCCCGCTAATACAACAAATGTGCTTCAAAGTGTCACTATATTTAGTATTTACACACTACAATTGGATTCAAAGCTCAAGGGCAATCGAAAAATGGTGGATTCAATGACAGGGAGAGGATCATTATGTTGTAGAAGAGTCCCGAGGGGTTGATCAACAAAGAATCGTTTGAGATGTCATAGATCGCTAGTGAGGGTCTGGTTGTCTTCCTTGGTAACTAAAGATTCAATATGCTGGACTAGGACCTCGGTATTAGTCTAATGGGTTTCTGCCCAAGCCCTCTCCTTCTTGAGCCGCCAGATAGAAGGTCTTGAAGGACATCAAGGTACTTGTGAGCCATAGAAAATTGATCAAGAATTTAGTGTTCACTGCTTAACCGAGGAAGTTACAGAGATTCTCTGGGTTAAGGATAGGAATAGGAAGAAAATGAGACTAGTAAATTACTTCAAGGACCATTGGAACCATGATATCCAAATGAGTAGCTTGTCATGATTTCATATTAGCAAGAGCAAACCAAGAACCTAAAAACAGGATGGTAATACAGTGTCATATCTTGGGGGCGAGAGGAAAAAATGTCCTGCAATGGTGCTGAGATGAATGAAATCTATACTATTGTTGTACCTTTGGGTAGTTGTGATTCAAAATTAATTAAATATTAATGTATTTAATTTTTTTATAGTCATTTAATGCTTTAATGGTGGGAAACATTTCAAAGGTTTATTGTCACAATTATTAGTCACTAATGTGACAGTTTTAGAATTTCAAAAATCCTAATTAGTTTTCTATATATAATATGTATTTTCTCTTCTATTGTGTGAGAGAAGATTAGAAAATGTTTTCTCTACTATTATAACAAGTTTATCCATTATGACACCTACTAAATTAAGGCGTATCTGGGAGATCTCCATCAAACCCAAATTCAGGTTTGAGATCAGTTCCTTCTTGGTCGCTTCAAATTGCTAGTACAATAAATGCTCAAGATCCAGTTTTATCCTTTCATGGTGATTTTGGGTTTTGGATGATAGCTGATCTGAGTTGTACTTCAGATCATGACTCTGTTACATAAAGTTGCCGTTTGAAAAAAAAATTAATAAATAAATTATGTTTTTCTTTCTTTGAAAATGTAAGGAAAGTGGAAGGTATTTACTTAAGGTTTTACTAGAGTGTTGGACAGTTACAATTTCAAGCTTTACACTAAGGTGTGACATCATACAAGGCTTGAACAAGAGGTGAAAGGTCAAAGACAGAAGGAAATAAGGGAATGGAAAGGTCGGTGAGGATATGTAACAAAGCTTAGATATGGTGTTTAGCTAATACACCAATTTAGTATATTAGCTTTACAATTGCTTTCCACGTTTGAAAATGCTAAATAATTTTTGTAAAGGTGTAAACGTAAGAATGAGAAAGGAAATGATTGCTTAGAAATTGGAAGAAGAAAAAGGAAATGATTACAAACATTTTTCTTGGTGTGAACGCATACGTGTTGTGGAAGCCAACCTGTGGAGCCACAAAAATTCAAGCCAAGCTAAGTCGAGCTGAGCCTAGTCGATTCGAGCCGAGTTAAAGGAGGCATATACTATCTTAGAACGTCAATATGATATGGTGTAAATCATACATGGGTATTATGTGCATATTTACTGTGATATTGAGTTCGTTATAAATCCGATTTCAGATCCATCTGAACCAGCGTGATCCCGGAGATGTGGAGAACACAGTAGTGGATGACTTGCGGTTCAGAAAATAGGAGTTGCACATGCCTCGGTAATACTCCAAATGAATGGTCGAAATTCTAAAACTTATTTATATTTTCAGTTGATTAATTACTTGTGAAATTATATGTTATATTTTATTATCATATATAATTACATGACTTGATAAATGACAATAGATATAAATAGTTGGACACAAGTAAGAGAATAAAATTAACTGAATATATGAAAATTGGAGAAGAAAATCCTAATTTAAATTATTTTAAGATGCGTGATTGTATAGTTAGTTATTGTAAAAACTAAATAATCTTAAAATAATAATATTAGGATATGACTAATGTGTTTTTATTGCTTTTACCACAAACAATAAGACACATAGATCTTGATAATATGTGATAATTGGAATTAAGAAAATATATTTTTTTAATATTTTTCATTTTAATTCTAAAATTAATGGGAGTTAGAATTAAGAAAGGATTTTTTGAAAATCCTTTTCATTTTAATTCTAAAAAAATAGTAGGGGTTAAATTTAAAAAAATATATATTCAAGATCTAAATGGAACGAGTAATTTTAATATCAGTGTGCACTTATCTCCAAATGAAGGAAATAGTGTAAGGAAGAATATGAAATATGAAAAGATCCAAATTTAAATTTTTTTCAGAACTTGGGGATGTTAAACAATGGTTAGATTTTATTATCCTAAAATAATTAAATTAGGACCTAAATCTAGTAGATGTGTATTTATTGATTATGCGATTAACAGTAAAGCATATAAACTTTTAGACATTGAAAATAATGTTATAATTGTATCAAGGGAAGCTGATTTCTTTGAAAATTATTTTCCTTTTAATTATGCAAATAGTGGGGGTTTAATAAATTACAATCGTAATTAAACTAATGATCTTAGTTCCAAAACTCTTGAATTAATTAATGCAAATGAGACTGAAATTAAACATTGAAAGAGTAAAAAAGCTAAAAGAGTAAATATTTTGGGTTTGAATTTTATCCCTATATGATAGAGAATGATCCTATTTCTTTAAAGGAGGCATTTGAGTCACATGAGTCTTCTTTTGGAGAGAAGCTGTGGAAAATAAAATAGTTTCAATAATATCTAATCACACTTGGATATTAGTTGTTCATCATCTTGGAACTAGAACTATAGGCTATAAGTGGATATTTAAAAAAAACTTAAAGCTGATGGATCTATAGAAAAATATAAGGCTAAATTAGTAGCCAACAGATTTAAAGAGAATGAATAGATTATACATATTCACCTGTATCAAGAATTACATCTATTCGAGTATTATTTGCAATAACATCCATATATAAATTCACCAAATGGATGTTAAAATTACATTCTTAAATGGTGGTTTGGATGAAGAAATTTATATAGATTAATAAGAGAGATTTATTGCTCCTGGACAAACTAATAAAGTTTGTAAACTTCAAAAATTATTATATGGTTTAAAAACAAGCTCCAAAATAATGGCATGAGAAATTTGATAAT
Source organism: Tetracentron sinense (assembly GCA_015143295.1). NCBI lineage: Eukaryota > Viridiplantae > Streptophyta > Magnoliopsida > Trochodendrales > Trochodendraceae > Tetracentron > Tetracentron sinense. The sequence goes on along the minus strand of CM026572.1, from coordinate 19,362,496 downwards.
AACTCATGGATTTAGTACAAGTAAAAGTGATATGTATATATTACAAATATAATGTTGATAATGGAGTAATCATTTGTACAATGGTGATTGTGGAGTAATCATTTGTCTATATTTAGATGATTTATTGATTTTAGGAATAAATCATAGATGAGACAAAATAATTTTTGTCATCCCAATTTGACATGAAGGAACTTGGAGAGACAAATTTAATTCTTGGAATTAAAATAATTAGAACAGATGATGAGATAATTTTATCTCAATGCCATTACATTAAAATTATTATTAAAATACAATCATTACGATTGTAGTAATACTTGTACTCCATATGATCCTAATGTTCATCTATCACCTAATGAATGAGATAGTATAAACTAAAATGAATATGCTAGTGTAATTAGAAGCTTGATGTATGCTATGAACTGTACTTATATGCAGTCAAAAAATTAAGTAGATACACTAGTAATCCCAATAGGGAGCATTGAGATGCAATTAGCAAAGTAATTAAATATTTAAAGTATTTAAATATTGAAAGAAAATCATAAATTCTGGTTTTCATTATGATAGATACCCTTCTTAAATTGAAAGGTATAGTAATGCTAATTGGAATTCTATTTCTAATAAATATAAAATAACAAGTGATTATATATTCATAATTGCTAGTAGTGATGTTTCTTAACATTGTAAGAAATAATTAATTTGGTCTATTTCTACTATGAAATCGACACTAATAGCTCTAGTCTTAGCAGGAGAAGAAGCTGAGTGGCTTCAAAACTTTTTGCTCAATATTCATTTATGAAATAAAAATGTCTTCGCTATTAAAATTAATTATGATTGCAATGTTGCAATAGGTAGAGCTAATAACACTCAATATAATAGTAAATCTCGAATTACGTTCGAGAAAATTCCTAAAATTTTACTTGAGAGAATTCTTATGAGTTGGAATTATATCTGATTCCTATAAGATGGAATTATATTTGAGAGCTCCTACGAGATGGAGTAATATCTGAAAATGAAATCAGATCACCAGAAAAATGTGGCAGATCCCTTGACTAAAGGCCTAGCAAGGGAGCACATCGAGGGGAATGAGACTTAAGCCAATTGAAAAATAAACCAACTGTAATGGAAATCCAACCTGAAAACTGAAGATCCCAAGAACAGGTTTAGTGGGAAGAACAAGTTACTGAGTGATTTGAGGTGATGCACTATAATAGGAGAATAATGTTATTATTCTCCAAGTCTCTTCCTATGATGTGAATAGCACATAAAGTATGTACAATTAGAGGTTGAGGGTTTCCTCTTAATGAGATCTATAGCTCTATTGAGTTGGATGTAGAGTCACTTAGACATCCTTGATAGACTCACCGATATAAGTGTGAAAGTGGGGCCGCTTTCTATAAGAAATTGATTATTTCTCTAGAGGACTTATTAAATAAGGATAAAACTATGAGCACGGGATTTCGCTCCATCGGGAAAATGTCTCACGGGATTTAGAGTCGCCACTTATTAATTCAGAAGAGATAAGTCCCCGGGAAATGTTGGATAAGGCTTGGTCTGCGATAAAGGATCGGGGTAAGAGGTTCGGTTAAGTTCGGGGAAGGGGTTAGGCACCCCGACACTTTCACACATGGTGGTTCCCTACTTGCTAGGTTTAAACCAAAATTAGTTTCAATATTAATCGAATGTCATTAGTGTTTAACTTATACTAATCGGAAGAAAGTAAAAGCTAATTAGGGTCGGGCCCGTGTTGGGCTACCTATGTACTCACATTTGGGTGAGATCAGACTGAGCGTAGTTTTAGCACTTGATCCCATCCTAAGGCGAGGGGGCGTGTGTGTGCATCAAAAGGCGGCTAATGGACCTGATCCAGTAGATTAGGGTTTTGCTTGACCGGCCTCCTACCAAGTTTGGGCCCTTTACAAAGCCCGAAATCAAAAAATTACATAATGGAGGTAATCGGATTACCTCCATTTCTGTAATTTTCTAACCAGGGTTTGAGAGGATGTAACTACAGTTAGGGACCTCCCCTGGGTAAAGTGAAAACATGAACAAGAAGCATGGAGTGCACTCTTTCCAATGGACCAGGTGGCAGCCTCAGAATAGGCTAGGTGTGGGCCCCATAGGGGCCCAAAGTCAGACAAAAATGACTCTTTAGTGTCGGCAGTTGGACTGCCGACACCAAGAACAGAATTTTAGCAGAGTTAAAGGCTCTGGTAACTAGGATTAAACTTCGAGTATGGCCCTGAAATTTTGCAGGGAGCTAGAGGAGGTCAAGGGCTTTCCAACAAGCCTAGGGTGGACCCCAGAGCACAAGGCATGTGGGCCCCACAGGGGCCCAAAGTTACTGTAATATAGGATTCATATTGTCGGTAATCCGTTTGCCTACAATATGAAAACAAGGCAAAAAATAGTGGCGGTAAAAGGACTACTGACCACTAGCAGTTTCTGCAAAAAGAGGATGTTCTCCATTGGTTTTGAACCAGACAAGGGTCTAAGGGTTCCCTCATGGGCTGAGGGACCCCTAAACCCTGGTGGGGAGTGGCCATGCATTGGTGATGATGGGGAAACTGTTTATACGCCTCAAGGGAGTTCCCTCAGCCTATGGTTGAGGCAAGGGGGGCCCTATCCCAGGCTGTGACAGTTGTACAAATGAAAGAAAAGCAAAAAGGGGACCCCTGGATCAGGACCAGGGATCCCTTACATTTCGGGCAACAAGAGAGGAGAGGTGAGGGGTGATCCCTACCCTTGAGTGTTGCTGTCAAGGTGGTGCCGAGGTGGTGGTGTGTAGGCAGAGGTGCACAGTGGTGCTTGGCAGGTCTTGGAGGCCTGGTAGGGTCTGGGGATGAAGGCCCAAGGGGTGTAGCTCAAGTGAGGTTGTGGTCTAGGTTTTAGCAGGGCTTCACCGTGAGGAATCGAGAGTGGATTTGGAAGGGGGAGGTCTAGGCTTTATAGGAGAAGGTGGAGGACCCCTCAAGGATATTTCGGGTATTAATAAGGTCGGAGATGAGTCATAGTGGAGGTCCCAAATGGCTCAGGTGGCTGCAGGTGAGCCTGCATACGCAAAACCTGCAACTCTAGGAATGGTGGTAATCGAATTACCGCTATTCCCAAATCAGGCTAATTTGGAATGTAGGTAATTCGATTACCGACATTATGCCAATTGTTTCTAATTCGGGCCAGGTCCAATCTCACTTGGGCTAAAAGGGTTGTGGGCACCTACTTCTGGTATTTCCCGCCCATTCTCGGTTTGGGGGTTGTGGGTCCCACCCATGTGGTCCTCATGGGTTGAGGTGGGCCCAAGCTTGGGCCCTAAAGTTTTTGGGCCTTATGGTTTTGAGTAATTTTGAATGGGCTTGGAGCCCATAGGGCTTTGTCCTTGGCTTTGGGGTTTTGAAATACTAATGGGCCTTGAGCCCAAGAGGATTTACCTAGGGTTTTTATGGTAATAGGCCTTGAGCCCAAGGGTTTAGGTCCTAGGGTTCTAAGGTTTAGGTCTACAGGAAATGGGCTTTGAGCTCAAGAGTTTAGGTTCGGACGGGGTGTAAAAATTTGGTGCTTACAGCTGCCCCTCTTTACCGGAGAGTGCCAGGATGGCAGTTGAAGGGCAAAGACTAGAATCATCCTATTTTTACACCGAGATGGATTGTGATGGATGGTGAGATGCATGCTGTGCATATGGTGAGTGCGGTGAAATGGTGAAGACTACTGCTAGGGAATAGCAAATAGCTGGGGGATGAAAGATAGATGCAGAGATGCGTAGCCCTGAGGCGTTGGCCCAAAGAAAGGTGTCATTCGGAAGTGACGAGGGGATTGATCGAAACGGTGTTTCCTGGAGGATATTAACCGAGACGGTCGGGAGACACACGGGGTGTCAGGAATGCATGGAGTGTTAGGAACACACGGGATGTTGGACATGTGAAGTTTTGGCATATTGACTCAGTGTCAAAGGAGACCTGGGATGTCAAGAGCGTACGGGGACGTCTCAAGAGAGGACATGCGGTGAGTGTCGGTGACTTGGATGTCGAGATCACACGGGGTGTCTCTGCGGGGACATGCAGTGAGTTTCAAAGACTCGGATGTCAAAGATACGCGGGGGTGTCGAGGAATGTACACTGTCAAGGTACAAGAAGGATGGTGCATACTGTCAAGATGTACAAAAGGGTGATGTACACTGTAAAGGTACACACAGAGAGTTTGAATGGTATACACTGTCAAGATATACCAGATGGATGGTGCACATTGTAAAGGTATACACAGAGAGTTTGAATGGTATACACTGTCAAGATATACCAGACGAATGGTACACACTGTAAAGGTACACACAGAGAGTTTGAATGGTATACACTGTTAAGATATACCAGATGGATGGTGCACACTGTAAAGGTACACACAGAGAGTTTGAATGGTATACACTGTCAAGATATACCAGACAGATGGTGCACACTGTAAAGGTACACACAGAGAGAGTTTGAATGATTTGAGGCACATGATGCTGGACTGACCTTGGTATGGCCGAGGGGCGTTGAAGTTAGATCATGTTGGATGATGCTGAACTGTTTGGTCATGTAAGGTATGACGTTATGCAAGTGGTGTCATCCAAGGGATAAGGCGAGATGCTTTCCCATGACTCTGCTGACTTACTGTTTGCTGGGGAGTTTCTGAAGCTGCTTCTTCTGCTTGTCTCACCGAAGCTGCTTGGTGCAGGTTGGTTTAAACGGATTTTGAAACAAAAAGTTTGTGTTTGAAAATCTTTTGTAAAAAGTGTAGAAGACTTTTGTAAAAGATTTTTTGATTTTGACAAAAGTATGCTTTGTTAGCTTTCAGATTTGCCAGTAAATTGCCTAAGGTTAGGGTTTTAAAAGGGATGGTAGGATTCCCTTTGCTTTCGGAGAGTAGAGTATGACTCAAAGCAGGACGCTACTAGGGATAGACGAGTTTGTCTAAACGCCGTCGCAGGTTTCTGGACTCATGTTTGGGGGTGAGGTCCTTCCGATGGGTTTCAGAAGCTGGCTGAACTCTTGCTGGAGAGAGTGATATTGAGAGCTATCAGAAGCTACTGCTAAGGGATCCGTCGGGGATTGGAGAGTGTTGTAACCTGTTGCCCGGGTCTGCCGAGGAGTAGATCTCTGCCATAGACTACTGGCTGGGGAGTAGGACTCTGCTGTAGACTACTGCCAAGGATCTTGGGGTTTTCAGTCTGCTGGAGATTTCTCGAAGTTTGCTTGTATGCTAGAGATATGTCCTGAAGTAACACATCTGCTGAGAGTATTCCCTATTGAAATCTCTTATGGGGATATGTCATGAAGTAACACATCCGTCGGGGTATTCCCTGTTGGAATCTCTGCTAAGGATGCTGACATGTTGAGGGATGCTAAGGTTGAGGGTGACTGGGGAGTCCGATAAGCCTGATTACTGTCAGATTGTGTTACCAAACTGGTTTTCAAGCTTTTTCTCCCTTTTTTACCCTTGGAATAACCAAGTCATGGGGTTCGTATAATTTTTGCGCGGTGAGCCCGTTGCCGATTTCCTCATGCCTGTGAAGCTGATTGATTTCTGTCTATTTTTTGCCCCTAGCTGCAAGACTAGGTCTAGGTGTCGTGTAATTTTTGCTCAATGAGGCCGTTGGCGGTTTTCCTCATGCCCGTGACTGGCTGGGGGAGCCTGTGATTTGCTGGGGAAATAAGTATGCTCCCTTCATTGCCATGGACTACATTTCTGCAGGGATTGTATTCCGCTGAGAATGTAGATATGATATTATGCTTGCACTCATAGTATCTAGGGGATCTAGGAGGACTTAGAGTGGGATAAAACGTAGGCTGGGGGACCGAAGTTTGGGACACCCTGGGATCTACTGCTGGAGATTTGTACATTTGGTATTTCCAGTGGAGAGTTTTTTTTTTTTGCTCCACTGGGGATTTTCCTCTCTGGTAGAGGGCTGGTTTGAGGATTTTTCCTGTCTGAGGGATTCTTCTGGGAAGAGTTGGTTTCCACTGGGAGGTTTTTTTTTTTTTTTCGGAGAAGTTGATTCTGTTGGGGACAAGCCTGGAGTGATGTTTTTCTCAGGGAGTCCCTGACTTGGAGAATGTTTCTACTTCTATTTCAGGTTTTCCTTTGATGGAAATTTTGTGCACTTTGTGTCGATTCCACCGGGAGAATTGGGAGAGTTTGTTTCTGATTGGGGAGTGACTCTATGGGGAGAGTTGATGACTCCTTTTGAAAAAAGACTCTGCTTAAGGAGAGTTAGGGGAATGATTACCCCTTTCATGACCGCACCTAGTTTTGTCAGGTTGCCTACGTACCCTATACAGGATCAAGTCAGGACGTAGTTCAGGTATGTGCCACAGATTGGCGAGGAAGGGTGTCCCTGAAAAGTGGTAATAAAAGAAAGGTTGTCAGGCTCAAAGGACTAACTAGCGGATTTTTATTGATTTGCAAACGGGTTACATTAAAAAGGGATAAAGAGTGTGCCAAGGATGGCCTCTTGTCATTCCTCGTCATCCATACGTCCGAGCCGAAGGGCACCACCTGAGAATTTGTCTCAGACGATGTATGGGCCTTCGTAATTGGGAGTGAACTTACCCCTAGAATCAGGGCGATTTGGCAACATTTTCTGGAGAACCAGGTCACCGACTTCGATGCTGCGAGGCTTGACTCTTTTATTGAATGCTCTTGCCATACGCCTCTGATAGGCTTGAGAATGATTGATGGCTTTCAGTTGTCGCTCTTCAATCAGGTTCAGCTGCTCACACCAGGTCTGTACCCATTCTACCTCTGAGACTTCTGCTTCCATTAACACCCGAAGTGATGGAATCTCTACTTCGATGGGGAGGACTGCTTCCATACCATAGGCCAGAGAGAAGGGTGTTGCCCCTGTTGAAGTTCTGATGGATGTTCTGTAGGCCATGAACGCGTATGGGAGCATCTCATGCTATGTAGAGTAGTTTGTTGCCATTTTCTCAACGATCTTCTTCAGGTTCTTGTTGGTTGCTTCCACTGCACCGTTAGTCTGTGGCCTATATGAAGTGGAATTGTGATGCTGTATCTTAAATTTCTGGCAGAGATCTATCATCCCCTTATTGCAGAAGTTTAGAGCATTGCAATCAGGATGAATCGATGACCGTTAGATACCTTCGGAGCTATGGGTCTGATGACATCGATGCCCCAGGCAGAGAATGGCCAAGGAGCAGTCAGATTGTGTAGCCTTGTCGGCGGTGCATTGACTCTATCAGCATAGATTTGGCACTGGTGGCATTTCTGTACATGCTTGCAGCAGTCGGCTTCCATGGTAGACCAGTAGTAGCCCAGCTTAAGAATTTTCTTGGAAAGCAACAACCCGTTTATATGTGGGTCGCAGGTTCCTCCGTGAACCTCTTCGACTACCTGTGCTGCTTCACTGGAGTCTAGGCATCTGAACCAAATCAAGTTTGGTGATCTCTTGTACAAAACTCCCTCTGATAGGACGAACTGAATAGCTAGCCTTCGGATTGACCGACGGTCTGTTTTGATAGTATCGAGAGGAAAGGTCCCGCCCTCGAGGTACTGCTTGATGTCTGCATACCAAGGCTTGTTGTCTATGACTGCATCCAATTCGAGACAGTAAGCAGGCTGATCCTGTTGCTAAATTTTGATCGTCCAAAGCATGATACCTCTGGGGATATGAACCATGGAAGCAAGAGTGGCCAGTGCATTGGCGAATCTGTTGTGATTCCTGGATTTGTGACTGAAGGTGATCCTCCTGAACTGAGTGATCAGCATGTTGAGGTAGGCTAAGTACGGAACCAACCTGGATTCTCGGATAGCCCAAGATTCGTTTGCCTAACAGATCACCAAAGATGAGTCGTCGTAGACGTCTATCTCCTCGATTCCGATGCACAGGGCTTCTTTTAGACCGGCTATGCATGCCTCATACTCCGCTTCGTTGTTGGAGCATCTGAACTTCAGTTTGACTGAGATAGGGAGGTGTGCTCCCTTAGATGAGATCAGGACTGCTCCTACCCCGTTCTCATGACTATTGGCAGCTCCGTCAAAGTATAACTCACAGCCGTAGTACTCTTGTTTGTCCGCTTCTGTGTACAGGATGGCTTCATCTGGGAACTGATCATGTACAGACACGAAGTCCTGGGTCGGACCGTGGGCGAGGTGGTCTGCTATCGCCTACTTCTTGATTGACTTCTGTGTCATATACCTGATGTCGAATTCAGACAACATCATAAGCCATCGGGTAGTCCTTCCAGTGGTGGCTGGCTTTTCCAGTAGATACTTTAATGGATCCATCCGGGAGATCAGGATTACCGGGTAGGAAAACAGATAGTGCCGAAGTCGTTGAGTTGCCCAGACCAGTGCCAGACATGTCTTCTCAAGAGGGTTGTACCGCTCTTCGTACTCTAGCAGACGCTTACTGATGTAGTATATGGCTCGTTCTGTTTTGCCTGTCTCGTCATGCTGTACCAGAATACACCCCATGGAGATTTCTTGCACAGAGATGTAGAGTAGTAGGGGCCGTCCTGGCGTAGGAGGCACTAGTAGTGGAGGATTGAGAAGATACTGCTTTATCCTGTCAAATACCTCTTGGCATTCTGCTGTGACAGTCGGTGTATTCTTCCGGAGAAGCTTAAAGATCGACTCACAGATCGGAGTTAGCTGAGAGATGAACCGACTAATGTATTGAATTCTGTCCAGGAAACCGCGGATCTCCTTTTCAGTTTGGGGTACTAGCATTTCGATGATAGCTCTTGATTTAGCTGGATCGATCTCAATGCCTCTCTTGCTGACTATGAAGCCAAGGAGCTTCCCCGATGAGGCTCCGAAGATGCATTTGGCCGGATTCAATCTTAGGCCGTACTCTCTGAGTCTGTCACAGAGTCTCTTCAGATCTTCTGGGTGCTGCCAGGCAGTCAGAGATTTGACGATCATGTCATCCACGTAGATTTCAGCTATCTTGTGGATCATGTCGTGGAAAAGTACTGTCATGGCCCTTTGATAGGTTGCCCCTGCGTTCTTGAGTCCGAAGGGCATGACCTTGTAGCAGAACGTGCCCCAAGTTGTTATGAAAGAGGTCTTCTCTATGTCTTCCTCTGCCATCCTGATCTAGTTGTATCCAGATAAACATCCATGAATGAGAGTGTCTCGTACCCTGCAGTATTGTCGACCAAGATGTCGATGTGCGGGAGAGGGAAGTTGTCCTTAGGACTGGCCTTATTCAGGTTCCGGTACTCAATGCACATCCGAACCTTGCCATCCTTTTTGGGCACTGGCACAATGTTGGCCAGCTACTCGAGGTAGTTTGCTACTGCCAAAAAGCCTGCACTGATCTGCTTCTCAACTTCTTTCTTGATCTTCTGCGACCATTTGGGCCTCATCTGTCTCAGTTTCTGCTTAACTGGTCTGACGTCAGGGTTCAGGGGCAGTCTGTACACCACCAAGGCTGGGTCTAGGCCAGACATGTCCGCGTATGACCAGGCAAAGACGTCACTGTAGTGCTTTAGGAAGCTGATCATGTCAGTCCTCTATTGTGGGCTCATGGTTGTGCCGATCTTGACTAACTGAGAATTGTCCGTGGATCACAGGTTGACTGTCTCGGTGTCGTCAATGTTGGACTGCAAAAGCCCTTCACTGTGTTCAAGGAGGTCCAGTATCTCCTGAAGTGGTTCCTCATCCTGCTCTACTTCCTGCTCTGAGTCATACTCAACTTCTGAAAGTTCGAGGATAGCCTTGTCAGAGGCATTTTCCTGGTAAATCATTAAGCTCAGTTTAGCATGTTTATGATTTATGTTTTGTGTTGGCTTCAGGACACTAGGCCTTTCAGGGGAAGAGTCCGTGTGATTTCGTCATCAGCCAATGCAAATATTTTTTGAAAAACGTGTTTTTGAGTCAAAAATTCCAGATTTTATTGATAAAAAAGTGAACTGTTTACAAAATTGACTCTGACAAAAGAGACCTACAGATGGCCAATAATTTGGATTATACAATGGGAGCAAAAGAGAGATAGATTAAGAGCAGAAAGATGATGATGCTTGATCACTGTTGATTCGAACCAACCTTCCCTGCACTGTGCTTGCCCCGGCCCTGAGCGGCCTCTACGGTAAGAGCCTCGGTCCACCAACGGATCAGTGGTCGGTGGCTGTAGGATGCTTCTACGCTGTTGGAGAGGGTGCAAACCTGTTCTCCCGCTGAATATTCTGGTTCTGCTTCTGCATCTTTGACAGTCAGTTCCGGTTCGGGAATCCTTGAAGATTCTGTGTCGGGTTGAGGGTAAGGTAGGTTAGCAACTGGTGCAAGGGAAGTTTCTGGGTAGGTTTCAAAGATTCCCATGGGGAAGGTAACAGAAATATGGGGTCGAGGTTCAGGTTTCGCCGACTGCTTGCTCTTTCTGGCTAGCTTAGAGAGATAGTCCTCGTACTTGGGCTTGTATCCCAGCCCGAACGGTGAAGTATAGCGAGGAGGCACGTATCTTTTTTTCATGCCCTGGTTCCTGGCTCCAAGGCCTTGTCCTGGCAGATAGTTCATTCTGACCATCATCTTGACAAATGGCGGGACTGCTTTCTGGCTCTACTGCTCTACTCGGGAGATAGAACTGACTTATTTGAACTGGAACGACATGAAGGCTGAACCCTGTCCCAACTCTTGGATGTCCCCTAAGGAACTTGTCAACTCCTCTGAAGGCATGATGACTAGGTGGTCATCCTGAATGAATTTGATCCTCTGATGTAGGGAGCAGGGAATGGCTCCGATCGTGTGGATCCACGGCCTTCCCAAGAGCAAGGTGAATGAGGCTGGCACATTCATGACCTGGAAGTTTGTTATAAATTGGGTCGGTCCGACCCTGATGGTCAAATCTATGTCCCCTAGGTTCTGCCGGGTGGTGTTGTCGAATGCCCTGATGGTCATGGGCCTCTTTTTGACTTGGCTAACGTCCAAGCCCAGGCTCTGCAAAGTGGATAGTGTACAGACGTTCAGGCCGGAGCCGTTGTCGATGAACACTGAGGAAAGAGTTCTGTCCATACATTGTACTGTAATGTAGAGGGCCCGGGTGTGGTCCCTGTCTCCGTCTGGTATCTCTTCTTCTGTGAAAGAGATGATCCTCGACTCAAGTACTTGCCCCACCATCTGCCCTAGCTTCTCAGGCGAGATGTCCGGTGTGACATGGGCATTGTTAAATACCTGCAGGAGCTGCTTCCTGTGATGTTCCGAGAAGGCCGAGAATAGAGATCTGTGCCTGAGTCTTACACAACTGCTGGGTGATGTTGCACTAATCTGCCTTCTCCAGGATTTTCAGTAGGAGAGCCGAATCTGCTGCCTCTTTCTTTGGGTCTGATATCCTTGCCTTGTCTTTTGCCTTGTCTCTTACCAGCTCCGTTGCTGGAGGCTGGTACACCCGATCGGATCGGGTAAGATTGGCTATGTACTCGCTCTCCAAGGTGAGAAAGCGAGGGGCGGGTACATTGTTAAGGCTGAAAGGCTCAAACGGGATGTGGAGGATCTTAATTGGGCCAGAATATGTGGAGCTTGAGTGGAGGCTGTGGGCCAATTGGCGGAATAAGGAATAGTGTAGACAATTTACTCTCTGTCAGGATCGGGAGCAGGTAATTGTACTGGGGCTTGGACGGCTTGGATATTTGACTGAGAGTGAGGGATTATGACCGGTGGTCGGTATGAAGGCCTGATGGTGCCACCATGCACTGCGGGTGCGCAAGGTCTCGGATGCCCTGCCGGGCTCTACCCACTCAATGAAATTGACCTGGCTGTTATGTGGGGGCAGTGGCATCTGGTTGATGCTGGTGTTCCCAGGGGCCAGCTCAACCCTACCTGGATCCAGTAGATCCTGGATGGCGCACTTCAGGCCAATGCAGTAATCCGTTGCATGGCCTGGGCCTCTGTGGAAGGCACAATACTGGTTAGCATCATAGTTTTTGTTCTGTTTGTCGGGTGGAATGAGAGGGGTAGGGCCTCTCAATTCGAGAAGACCCTGTTTGGTTAGGAAGTCAAGGAGTTAACTGAGGGTATAAGAGAGATGAGTAAAGTTTCTGGGGGGACGAGGTTGCCCCTGATTTTGTTTAGCCGGCCGGGTGTTCCCTGGTGCTGGCTTTTGCTGAGCGGTCAGAGCCGGTAGTCTGATTGGTGTTGCGGAAGCCACCAAATTGACACTCTCTTTTCTCTTCTGGTCACGGGGACCATTGTTCCTGCTTGTAGAAGCTGCTGCTGTTCTTAGAGGATCGAGCTCAAGACTGGAATGGATGGCTCCACTCTGTATCGCTGTCTCGATACTAGCACCTGTCTTGACAATTGTGCCGAAGTCTACGACCGGCAGAGTGACCATCAGGGTCGAGTAGGGTTGCTTTAGAGTGTCCATGAAGATGCTTGCCAAGTCCTCCTTAAGGATAGGAGTGGAGACTTTTGCAGCCATCGCCCTCCAGCGGGAGGTGTATTCCAAGAATGTTTCGTTGTTCCACTGACTCATTTGTTCCAGTTGGCTTTGCTGATGCCGAAGCTCTTGGTTGAAGGAGTACTGCTCCACGAACATGTCCATGGCGTCCTGCCAGCTCTTGACTCTCTGCTTGTCAATGGACATCCACCAGGTAAGGGTTGTCCCCTTCAGACTCTTCTGGAAGTACTGGATCAACAGCGGCTGATTCTTGTTGTACAGGAGCATGTCCCCCAGGTATATCTGCAGATGTTGTCTCGGACAGCCAGAGCCGTCTTATTTTTCAAAGTCTGGAACTTTGAAGCCTAGGGGAACAGCATAGAGCGGGAATGGCAGATGCCCCTCTCAAACTTCTCATCTCCTCCTTCATCTGCTTGATCTCCTCATGCTGATCTTTGAGGGACGCTGTAGGGATAGATGAAGATGGCCTGTCCTGATGGACATGTGAGGCCCTGGACTGTTCCTCATACTGATCAAACTCCACTTCTCCTCTGCCTATTGCGGGTTCGGGATTAGAAATGACGATTGGGATAGGCTAATGTGGCCCTGGATTTTCTGTGGGGATCCGGTCAGAGGGTTCTTCAGTACGGGCACCAAGAAGAATGTTCAGGGATTCCAGAACTTGGTCCAGCTTGTTTTGCATGGTGACGATGTCCCGATCATACGACTGCACCAGTTCATCTATTCTCTGTTGATGGTCCACTGGTCCTGCCATTGCTTCTGAGCTGCTTTCAGATGGAGGCTGGTATGGTACTAGCTCTGTGACTGGAACCTCCGTCAAGACTACTTCTGCGACGTTTGTGAGAATCGCAGTCATAGAATGAGTCATGGGTCGGCTCATTCAAACTAAAAAGATGCAACGATTAACCATGAATATGCATGAAGACAAGGGGAATGATGCTAGAAAAAGATTTTTCATTGATGCATGCCAATGGTGTAGGGAGTACAAGACTGTGTGACTCAAAGAAGGAAAAAGACTCGATCCTGGGTAGGCCCATCTGGGATCGCGAAGTCAAGTGGTCGGGGGATGCCCTCTAGGTCCATGATCTGTTGTTGGAGCGATGTGACCTCAACTTCCATGTTGGCGAGAGACTCTGTACCGTCATACATCCAGTATCCGAACTGTCGGATACGGTCGGTCATCTCCGCCTTTACACTATCAAGCTGTTCCTGATAGAAGTGCAACTGTAACGACCCCAAAATCCCACAAGGCTAAAATAGAACTTTGGAATCGCCACATTACTTAAACCTGCTTACAAACCATGCATACAAGGCTACTACACGAGTCTCCCAAAAATTAGAGTAATAAAATTTCGATATATAAACCCAATCCAACCTGCACAAGTCTAAGGTCTATATATACAACTCACAATGAACCAACAAGTCTGATACACAACTAATAAGAAGTCTACTGAGCAACATCCTCTAAAAGTCAAATACAAAACTCTCTCAATAAAAAGAAATGTAAACTAAGAGGTGTAGCCGCCCAAGTCTCCGGCTCCCTCCTCGGCAGGCTCACCTTCACCTCCTTCCTCAATGTATGTTTCCTCAACCCACGGCTCCACCATGTACTCCTGCCCTAAACCTGCCAAGACAAAGTCCGGCTGAGTACAAAGGTACTCAGTGTATATAAGATCCAACCAACAATAATGATATACCTGCACTTAGTCAGAAACATATCCAATAGCATAATAACATAATCAGAGTGCGGAAGAACGTGTGCGCATATACATCATATCATCACCTTGACTCGTGTACTTGTGAGAATCTTAGACTTAGAAAACCATACACTTATGAGATACTTATGCTTACGAGACCACGTGCTTGTGAGATGCTTATGCTTATGCTTATGCACTTATTCAGATCGTACAGTAAAGAGACATGTCGTTCTTGGCGGATACGGACCATGCCTTATGCACTTATTCAGATCACACAGAAATGAGACATGCCGTTCTTGGCGGATACGGACCATGCCATGCTTATGCTTATTCAGAATGTCATACGTATGCCATGCTCATGCTTGTGGTCCACATGTGTGACTTGTGAGACTCTTATCTTAACATACACGTGCATATGTGCTTAAGTGTCGAAATTAACATTCGAGTTGATAATTGCTTAGATTCCGATCTCCCACCATGGAAACTCCACTATACTGTCCCATACCAAATAGTTAGAGAATTCCCGGTTTGAGAGATGTTCCTCTAAGTTCTTACCTTCCCGACTATCAATTTCCATGCAATTAATTAGACATACTTAACAAACCATTCCCATATACATATCTTATCATAATTGATATCGCAATTCATAATCAATTTACCACCATTTCATAAGAGTATAATAGCATTTATCCTTTCAAGCATTTTCACAAACACCTTGTGTACGCATAATATGAATCCATTGTTTCTCTACTTTTCATGCATTCATCAAATCATAATTTCATCCATACAATCCATATATTCATCCACATCCACAAATTAATCCCATCCTCCATACATTTCCCATCTCCGTACATTCTATCCACATTCAAATCCATATTTCTATTCACATTCCCATTCATAATTAGCTTATTTCATAGAAAATTAGGGAAAATGCATCAACTATCTATTTCTACAATTCTTAGCACATCAACATTCATAAAACCTTAAAATAGAGTTGATTAGGATAGTATATCGACCTTAGGAATGCTTCCCTTGGATTCAAAACGCTCCCGAGATGATTTGGAGAAGCTTCCCAAACTTTTCTTGCAATCTCCTATCAATTTCCTCATTCTCCAAGAAAACCCTCTCTCAAAACCCTAGGGTTTCTCCCCCTTTTTGCCAAATTAGGTTAGAACTAGGTGGAGTATTTTAATATTTCGAGTAGGACCCCTTATTTATAGCCTCAAGGTCTGAGAACAAAAAGACCAAAAAGCCCTTACTAAAATTTCTGCAAAAACACGAAGGACCGAGCGATCGGTGGTTATGACCGAGCGATCGGTTGCCTACCGATCGATCGGTGTTTATGACCGGGCGATCGGTCAAAAACACACTCTCTGAAAAATTTCCCCATACAAAATTTTGGACCAGTCGATAGATACCGATCGATCGGTTTTGGACCGATCGATCCCTGGTTCTGACCGAGCGATCGGTTCCTGCAGGTTTTGACTCCCTTTACTGTTTTGGCCATAACTTTTTACTCGTTCATCGGATTTTGACGATTCAACTTGCGTTGGATTCGTCTCTCGAAAATGAACATTTCTGAAGTTTTAGAATTTCCAATTTCCACTTAATTTATAGACTAAAATATCCCCAAAGTTGACTGATCTGCATTTCCATTAAACAAAACTCACTATTGACTTGACTTAAACTCAAAATGAGGAAAAACACTAAACATGAATCTCGAAGAGGGTTCCAACACCTTTCTAATGGTTCAAGAATCACACAATTCCAGTAAACGGTGCCAAAACTAGAGCTTCCTAAAGTTTAGGATGTGCCATGACATCCATCCGTTACAAGTTGATTAAGCCTAGTTTACATCACCATAATTAGATATATAATACAATAAACATCAAAACATCATAAGGACTATAATACCCCTAATGCAATGCACTAAAAACAAGAAAAAGATTCGGGTCTCTACAGCAACTGTGCCCGGAGAACGGCTGTCTCTTTGGCGTTACCTCTCTGCTTCTTTTGGTAAGAACAAACTATTTATTCGAAGTGTTGGACCTGCTCTAGTCTGGCCTGGAGTTCTCGGTCCCGTTCTACTTCTTGTAGCCTGAATGCATGCCGGGCTTTCCGAAGCCGCTGTTCTTTCATCTGAATGTGGAGCTGTCTCTCCATGAAGATGTCGGTCCAGGGGACTACTATCTCAACTAAGGGTATGGTGCCCCGTGATGGTGCTGAGACCTGAGTGGGTAGTTCCCTAGGTGCAGGCATGGGCGAAGGAATGTCAGGATCTTCCACCCAAAGCTCGTATGCTGCATCTGTAGATGGTCCTGTTGTGACCATGAAGTCTGACCACCGATCTCGCCAGGAAGTTCGCCAACTAGACTGGAATCGACTGGTGAGGCGCTCTGAGTGCACTGTAAAGTCGGCAAAATCATTTCCCTTCTGGTCTATGACTGGAATGTGCTGAGGGAATCCAAACTGGGGAAGGACTCTGGGTGGTATATAGGTTGCAGAGCTTGTAAGACCGGCGAGGATCATGCACCGTCTTCCGGAAATGAAGACACGAGGTAGTCTTGGCACGACTAGCCACTCGCACTGTCACACGATGTCCTCCTATGTCAGGTCCTTGAAAAGCTGGTAGAGTTTCCGGACGTCGGTGGTTACGATCGGACCCTGACCATGAGAGATCTTCCGAGGTATGCTGTAAGCTTCACGGAGGTTGTCTGGTATAGCTATGATCGTTGGCAGGTGTGTAATTAACCAAAGGTGCAGCAGTGGTGTGCTGGCATAGAGGATGCCCTTCCGACGGCCTACTGCTTGATTGAGAGCCCTGAGAAGCTCTGCTAGGATGACTGGTACAATGGTTCTGGAATCGCAGGTGTCTTCAATGATCCCCACCAGTACTGACTCTATAAGTGTGCGGCATCTTGGGAATAGCAACTGAGACATGGCTATCAGTGTAAAGGCGTTGAGACTAGGAAGTTCTGCTACAAACCGGTCAGGGTTCCACTTGGGGCGGTACATCCTCTCCAAAGGCCGCACAAGGATCCGGTCGAAAGTGTCATTATGACCGGGCTGCAAGCAGGCAGGCTTGAGATGCAAAAATCTTGATAGGTTTGCCTGGTAATTTGTCTTGTAGCGCGGTATTATGGCATCGCCGTCCATGTTTAACCTCAGAATGCGCTGAATTTCCTCCAAAGTTGGACATAGTTCGTTCTTACCGAAACGAAAGACCATGTTCAATGGGCTCCAACACTGGATTGCAGCGTTTAAGAGGCGCGGATCTGGGTTAAACATGGATAGGTCTAGGGTGGATCCCAAATGATAATGCTGGGCCCAAGTCAAACGCTGACTGGAAGTGAGGGCCTCTACAGACTCTTGAAGTTTTCGGCCATATGCCCCCACGAAAGTCAAGTGCACGGGGCGCGAGGGTTGACCAGTTGTCCGTACGATCTCTGAAGGACCTACCATTTACAAGGACAGACTCGATGAGTAAACTGTGTAATACAGGTGAAAATGCAAAAATACAAGATGGTTATGCAATTTATGATGCAATTTTTTGAATTTCGATTGGGTGTGACAAGACACATGTGAGCCGATAGGGCAGTCGGACAGAGTTCCGGCGTGCTTTAGGGTTGTTAGAAACCGGGAGCCTATCAGGTCAAGGCTGGGGGTAGGCCTGGAGAAGGCCTATCCACCTGAGATTTGAACCCTAAATGATATGTCAGGACATGGGGTCGGATGTATTTTATTACAAGCACAAGTAAGGCTCAGTACATGCCCATGGATGGGTGATTACTCAAGTAAAGTACCCGGATAGCCAGCCAATATGGGGTATAAGGTGCAAGCTGGTTAGGTGTTAAGGGACCCTTCCAGATTGGACTGCTTGTAGACTATACCCTAGCCTAGGCTAAATGTATGCATGCAGGTGTATGTAAGTGTTCTGAATGATCGGGGGTCACTTAACACCATATATGCTGCTCCTTGGTATAGAACATACATGAAAAGGGATGATTGGTGTAAGCAGGAGCGTTCAGAACCGTTTCCTGAGGATCATCACCCAGCAGGCAAGTTTCGCGGACCTCCAAGACTTTTAAGCTGCTGACACTGAGGATTATCATCCAGTGGCCGTTAACGTAATAAACCTGACTAATAGGTATCGGATTTGATTACACTATTATGATATGGATGAAATGCACAGTACACAAATCATTTAGAGGTGTAAAATAGATTAGTATTAAGCTAAACACTAACGCACTTGATTAATTTTGAGGTTTATTTTAGTTTAAACCTAGGTTCCGGGTTGAACCTTAATCAGTGGTCCCCAGCAGAGTCGCTAAAGCTATGAGCACGAGATTTCGCTCTCTCGGAAAAATGTCTCACGGGATTTAGAATCGCCACTTATTAATTCAGAAGGGATAAGTCCCCGGGAAATGTTGGATAAGGCTTGCTCCGCGATCAGGGTAAGAGGTTTGATTAAGCGGGGAAGGGGTTAGGCACCCCGATACTTCTACACATGGTGGTTCCCTACTTGCTAGGTTTAGGCCAAAATTAGTTTCAATATTAATCGAATGTCATTAGTGTTTAACTTATACAAACCAGAAGAAAGTAAAAGCTAATTAGGGTCGGGCCCGTGTTGGGCTGCCTACGTACTCACATTGGGGTGAGATCAGACCGAGCGTAGTTCTAGCACTTGAGCTCGTGTTACAGCGAGGGGGAGTGTGTGTGTGTGCACCAAAAGGCGGTTAATGGACCTAATCCGGTAAATTAGGGTTTTGCTTAACCGAGGTTGGTCAATGTGCAAAGTGTTGGGACCGGTAGGTCGAGGGATAGTCCGGTAGACTAGGGTGAGGCCCGGTAGGACGAGGATGAGGCCCGGTAGGCCTAGAGGTGTTAACCGAGGGTTAGGGTTGCTAACCGGGGTTAAGAGGGTGTTAACCGTGGTTAGGGTTACTAACCAGGGTTAAAAAAGAGTTCAAGAGTTATTTTTTGGTCTTTTATATTTTTATGGATTTCTAAAGATTTTTTCATATTTTTTGTGGGGTTAAATGGTGTTTAACTATGGTTAAAAGTTAACCGAGGGCCACTTTAACCATGGTTAAGGGTCATGGTCAATCAAGAGTGGGCCCAAAGGGTATGACAGGGCCTAGAGTGGCCTCCTACTAGGTTTGGGCCCTTTACAAAGCCCGAAATTAAAAAATTACATAATGGAGGTAATCGGATTACCTCAATTTCTGTAATTTTTTAACCAGGGTTTGAGAGGGTGTAACTGCAGTTAGGGACCTCCCCTGGGTAAAGTGAAAACATGAACAAGAAGCCTGGAGTGTACTCTTTCCAATGGACCAGGTGGCAGCCTCTGAATAGGCCAAGTGTGGGCCCCACAGGGGCCCAAATTCAGGCAAAAATGACCATGTAGTATCGGTAGTTGGACTACCGACACCAATAACAGAATTTTATCAGAGTTAAGGGCTCTTGTAACTAGGGTTAAACTTCGAGTCAGGCCCTAAAATTTTGCAGGGAGCTAGAGGGGGTCAAGGGCTTTCCAACAAGCCTAGGGTGGACCCTAGAGTACAAGGCATGTGGGCCCCACAGGGGCCCAAAGTTACTGTAATATAGGATTCATATTGTCTGTAATCCGTTTACCCACAGTATGAAAACAAGGCAAAAAATAGTGATGGTAAAAAGACTACCGACCACTAGCAGTTTCTGCAAAAAGAGGATGTTCTCCATTGGTTTTGAACCAGACAAGGGTCTAAGGGTTCCCTCATGGACTGAGGGACCCTTAAACCCTGGTGGGGAGTGGCCATGCATTGGTGATGATGGGGAAACCGTATATACGCCTCAAGGGAGTTCCCCCGGCCTATGGTTGAGGCAAGGGGGCCCCTATCCCAGGCTATGGAAGCTGTACAAATGAAAGAAAAGCAAAAAAGAGGACCCCTGGATTAGGACCAGGGATCCCTTACATTTCGGGCAGCAAGAGAGGAGGGGTGAGGGGTGATCCCTACCCTTGAGTGTTGCTGTCAAGGTGGTGCCGAGGTGGTGGTGTGTAGGCAGAGGTGCACAGTGGTGCTTTGCAGGTCTTGGAGGCCTGGTAGGGTCTAGGGATGAAGGCCCAAGGGGTGGAGCTCAAGTGAGGTTGTGGTCTAGGTTTTAGCAGGGCTTCACCGTGAGGAATCGGGAGTGGATTTGGAAGGGGGAGGTCTAGGCTTTATAGGAGAAGGTGGAGAACCCCTCAAGGATATTTCGGGTATTAACAAGGTTGGAGATGAGTCATGGTGGAGGTCCCAAGTGGCTCAGGTGGCTGCAGGTGAGCCTGCATACGCAAAACCTGCAACTTCAGGAATGACGATAATCGAATTACCGCCATTCCCTAATCAGGCTAATTTGGAATGTAGGTAATTCGATTACCGACATTATGCCAATTGTTTCCAATTCAGGCTAGGCCCAATCTCACTTGGGCTAAAAGGGTTGTGGGCACCTACTTTGGGTATTTCCCACCCATTCTCGGTTTGGGGGTTGTGGGTCCCACCCATGTGGTCCTCATGGGTTGAGGTGGGCCCAAGCTTAGGCCCTAAAGTTTTTGGGCCTTGTGGTTTTGAGGAATTTTGAACGGGCTTTGAGCCCTTAGGGCTTTGGGGTTTTGAAATACTAATGGGCCTTGAGCCCAAGAGGGTTTACCTAGGGTTTTTATGGTAATGGGCCTTGAGCCCAAGGGTTTAGGTCCTAGGGTTCTAAGGTTTAGGTCTACAGGAAATGGGCTTTGAGACCAAGAGTTTAGGTTCGGACGGGGTGTAAAAATTGGGTCCTTACAAAAACCACATGGCCGAAAAGTGTTGGCTTATACACCTATAGACTCTGTAAGAGTTAATGTGTTTAAGGTATAAGATTCATCACTAAAAGAGCTCAATTTTGAATACCAAGATCTATGATCTATGGTCACTGAGTATCTGGTGAGAATTTTACTTTTGACTATGCAAAGGTTCAAGTCCACGTGACATCTTTGTTTATACATTAAATCTAATTTTACCCAACAACTTTACTTTTTCTACACGATTTTATTATTTTTTTGAATCAAGTGGGGGATTATTGTACCTTTGGGTAATTGTGATTCAAAATTAATTAAATATTAATTTATTTAATATTATTATATTCATTTAAGACTTTAATGGTGGGAAACATTTCAAAGGTTTATTGTCACAATTATTAATCTCTAATGTGATAGTTTTAGAATTCCAGAAATCCTAATTAGTTTTCTATATATAATATGCATTTTCTCTTCTATTGTGTGAGAGAAGATTAGAAAAGGTTTTCTCTACTATTATATTTTCTTATGTTTGAGAAATTTTCTTTTGAGAGATTGTTGGGTAAGAAACATAGTAAGGTGTGCGACTATAAGTTATGCACGCTTATAGTTAGAGATAGATTTGTGTGAAACTATGGTATCCTAGAGGCATCGTGTCTAGCAACCCAGTGCATTTGTGGGAGGTGCGAAATGTCTTAAAGAGAGCGACGTAATCCACGCCTCACTTCACATGAGCTACCAATTTCTAACTGTTTTTGAAGTGCACAAATTTTTGGAATAAAGGTTAACGTACTGTTCGAATTCTTCAGAGACTGTATTTTTTTGGATAACGATTACGCACAACTACTTTACCCCAATGGGAACAACAACTACAACTATATAGTAATTGATGTCCACGTGGCACACTCCAAAGGATTGTTTCCTCTGTAACGTTTGAAGTCTTAAACCCTCTTTTGGTGGAAGATTTCTATACCTTAAGGAAAGGAGGAAAGAACCGTCAATTAATAATGGATCAAATTATTACTCATATATTCAATAAACTTAATATGTTCTAAATAATATGAAGTATTTTAGTCTCTTACCTATTTGGAGGAAGGTTTGTTAACGTTAAAGAAATGAGGGAGGGAGGGAAGAAGTGATAGAGCGACAGTCTAAATAATAACTTACCAAAGTTTTAAAGTGTTTTGAATAGACTCTAAATAAGACAAAGGTATTTTAGTATTTTTATTAATAGTTTAAATACAAAGAGGAGCTCTGTTTCACGGTGTTAATTGAGAGGAGCTCTCCTTTTTACCTTGTGATGGTGGCATGTAGTAGTAATGTGTGTTTTCAAATTACCTCAGCCTCTTTCAGTTATTACAAACGTGCCACTTTCATAGTGAAAAAAGAGGAGCTCTGCTTCAACGGTCTCGTCTATTAACTCTGGTGATTGAAAACGTACCGAGAATAATTGATCAAATTATTACTCATATATTCAATAAACTTAATATATTCTAAATAAGATGAGGTATTTTAGTCTCTTATCCATTTGGAGGAAGATTTGTAAACCTTAAAGAAAGGAGGGAGGGAAGAGGTGATAAAGCGACGGTCTATAGTAACTTACCAAAGTTTTAAAGTGTGTTGAATAGACTCTAATTAAGATGAAGGTATTTTAGTATTTCTATTAATTCTGGTGATTGAAAATGTATTGAGTTGAATGTATTACCTAGATTAGGAACTGTCATTAATTGGAAGGAATAATGATTTCTTTAATAAATAGCACATTAATGAAGAAAATGGTAGATGTGGCATCTTCTTATTGGATCAAGGGAAGGTAATCCGCCATGTCAACAAATATGTGGCATCTAAATGATTGAGATGTGGCATTGACACATGGCATCAACTTAAAGAGAGAATCGGGAGATTTGAGGTATGCTCCATGGCATTAACCGGCATATAGTATTAGTATAGATAGATATATGCATATAATGAGGGTTTGGGCCGGGCTTTAGGGGGTTTTGCCCAAGCCCAGCTCTCATGTTAGGAGGCCTAGTTTTTATAGGCTCACTTGAGTCTACATATTTTATATATTAAAAAAAAGGTATCAGTGGCTGTCAATCTCCAAAAGAAATGGGTTCCAATAGATATCCTATGCCCTCTTTGCAATTCGGAGGAAGAAACCAAAACTCATCTCTTTCTCCTTTGCCCTTATGCTAGAGTTGTTGGGCTCTGATTTATGCTGGCAGGTAGGTGCAAATATCATGGGAGACTTTGCTCTATGGTGGTCCCATTGGTCTCAACTTCAATCTTTCAGCTCTGAAAATTTTAGACAGGGTGTGCTCATTGTTACTACAATATGGTTTGCACGAAATGAAAAAGTCTTCTCTAACAAAGTGGTCTCTCCTAGGAACTCTGTGGACTGGGTTCGGAATATGGCTGCTGAAATTTCTTCTTGGGCGGCTCCTTCTCACTCTCCTGTTTCTCCAGTGATGGATCAATTGAGCCCGGGTTCCCCTAATAGGTGGAGGATTCCTGATCGTGGTGTGATGAAAATCAATTGTGATGGTGCCTATTGCGAAATTGATGGTGTCGCAGGTATTGGAATAGTGGCTCGAGATCACAGTGCAGTGGTGAGGGCCAGGATATCTCAAGGAATCCAAGCTGGCTCTACTCTTATGTCTAAAGCTCTTGTTGTGAAAGTGGGGTTGGAATTAGCTATTCCAAGAGGATGGTCCCACAGTCTCATTGAAAGCGATTCTCTATTGTTGATCAATGCTATAAACGATGGGTCTTTTGCTTTGGTGCATGAAGTCCGTCCAATTTTCGAGGATATCTCCTCGCTCTTACACCTTCTCCCATCATCAAGGGTAGTGTTCATCTGCCACCCAGCGAATATGGCAGTGCATAGTCAGGCACAATATGCAGTTTGTCGCTTCCGTTTGGTGCAAGCGAGCCACCGGGACATTCCTTTTGATCCTGAGATCGATAATTTGGGTGGAGTCGGATTAATTTTCTGTGGTGTTTTTGTTTTCCTTTATTGGTCTCGTTTTGTTTTTCTCTTGTCTGCACATTTTTGCTATTGAATACCCACTTACCCAAAAAAAAACAGGGCTGGTCTTGGAAGGGTACCCTCACACAAGGGCCCAATTGATAGCCCTAGACACCACTACTTCAAAGGTCCTCTTAGTGGACATAAATTAAAAATGACAAGAATTATATCAAACTTTATATGGACATAATTACCATTCATCTTTTTTTTATTATATAAAATATTTAGTTGTTTGATTAAGTTTTTCTCTACTTTGTTGTTGTTATTGATAATGACTCTATTAGTAGAGAGGTGCTATGATGCTTTATACAAAAAATTAATCAATGCAAAAAAAAAAAAAAAAAAAGTTATATGGATTTAGATGACTTGAGAAGAGGAAGACGAATGGGCTCCCAGCTAAAAATCTAATGGCCGAGATGCACTCTAGGAAGAACCTCAATGACAAGCCATACATGTTGAAGTTTGTTGTCCCAAAGATCAGTAAGGTAAGAATCTCTTTGGGGCACCATATGTGCTGTGAATTCCAGTATTATAATTCCTTTCAAAATAAAAGGTTCCCTTTGACGATTTGGAGTTCTACGTTGATATCTACCCCTTTATCTCAGGTATCAGGGCTTGGGTCTCATTGTTGTTCATGGAAGACGGGAATGAAGGGGTGATTGATGTTTTGGATTTTTGTGATGCTGCTGACTTTGAAGAATAATTATTAATAAAAACTCATGTGAAGGATGAGGATGTGTAGTCATTAATGGCCGCACAAGGTTTTTGTGTTGTGCCGACATTGTATATGGTTTTCTTGCCTCAATCATTAATGGCCCAAATTAGGAAACGTAAGTTTCTCTTGGTTAAGATAAACAAAATTAAATATGATGAGCCAGAGCTTTGCTTCAATGCATTGAAGCGATGGCAGTTCTGTATATACGGACTGTTGGACCTTTAGCTGGATGAAGAGAAAGACATCCAAGGATGGCAAGACTGTTAAAACAAATAGATGAATAGGTTTTCCCTTTATTTGTTGATTTGTTGAGGTGGCTTACACTATAATTCTTTTTGTTCATATTTTTAGTTACAATCTTGAGGTATCCATAATTTATGTTTTATATAACTTTAAACTTAAAATTTTGAGGGATCTGTTCTTTGTTAAACTTTTCCCATATCAACTTTTTTGTCATCTGATGTACACTTGCTAAAACATATCTGGAGCAGTATTTTCAATCTTCATATTTTATTTGTTTCTTTTTTTTTGTCATTTATCTTTATCTTTACTATTATAACGCGATAGGCAGGCTGTATTCTGATTTTTCCAAAATTCCCAAACTACCCTTATATAAAACAAAACTTTGATTTAAAGTTTTACTTTAATTTCTATACTACCCCTTGCTCATCAATCTATTAAAAGAATAGAATCACAGCCAATCACGATTGAACTCAGGGAGAGTTCAATCGCACCTACGAGTTAACATGTGTCCCTTTTAACTCCTATTAACTGTGGTTAACTCCTTCCCCGGTTTGAATCTACCCCCCACCCTAGCCCAACCCAGGTTCAAACCAAGCCTCTCAACCACTAGTGGCTTATGTAGTGGTCGCTAGTGCTCCTTAATTTGATTTCTCTGTTGTTCTAATTATTTCTTTGCTTATCACATCTTTCTTTCCAGCATTATAGATATATCAATCCAACTTTTAGAACATATAATGGTTTTCAGTTATCTTTTATAACTATATATTTGATGTAGTTCTTTTTTGTCCATGTTTGTGATTGTTTAACCAAAATTTTATTATTTCATCTTTGTCTATTTTATTTTTATTTGTGATGAGTTCATTACCCTCTTTATTTTGGCATCAACTTATATAATTGCAACTTGTTATTTTAATGGTATCTTCTACTTATATTTGAAAAAAAAATTCATTATTGATTCTAGCAATATTTGCAATTGATTCCTTGGCACAAAGCATGAAGAGACACCACAACAATTTATTGAGAATATCACTGATATCTGTCATAAACACGATTGAACATTTTATCATTAAATCTTACTAGCGGGTGGCACGTGCGATGCACGTGAGAGCGAGGCAAAGGGGTTAACGACACCTGATTAAACTCGCTAGTGGCACGTGCAATGCACGTGAGAGCGAGGCAAAGGGGTTAACGACACCTGATTAAACTCGCTAGTGGCACGTGCAATGCACGTGAGAGCGAAGGGAAGGAGTTAACCATAGTTAATAGGAATTAAAAGGGGCACGTGTTAACCCACGGGTGTGATTGTCTCCCCGAGGTCAATCGCGATTGGTTGTGATTCTAAATAGATAGATGGCAGGGTAGTTTAGGATAAAGTAAAACATTAAATCAAAGGCTAGGGTCGTTTGGGAATTAAAGTAAAGCATTAAATCAATGTTTTGTTTTTATATAAGGATAATTTGGGAATTTCTGAAAAATCATCTCGGCATGCCTCTCGCATTATAATAGTAAAGATATTTTAACAAAATTAATATGTGAGCACGTGCACCATTACTAGTATATATATATATATAATAGTTTGTCATATGTAACCTAGTGTCTCCATGTACACATTGTTATAGATGCACATGAGAGATGAAGTGGGAGAGAGAGTGAGAAGAGAGACTCTAGTGAGACCCACATGATGCACTGTGTGAGAGGAATAGAGACGTAGGAAAATATGGAAGAAGAGAGACATAGAGTGGAGATATACTTTTAAAAAAGATAAAATTACTCATAAATTTGCAATATAAATATTTTTAAGTTAAACAATAGTTTAGTCATTTGAAAATATTCAATTTATATTTTTATTATGAGAATCTTCATTATGTTAGTAAAGATAAAAGTGTAAAATCAATTCTGTTCGATCAATGTTTATAAGTACTCTACTTATTATAATAGTAGAGATAGAAAAGATATAAATGCAAAGCAATTTTTTTATTCTTATTATAATAGAAGAGAAATAATTTTGTTAATAGTGATTATAATAATAGAGATAGAAAATATATAAATGGAAGGGTAATTTTGTCATTGATGTTATAATAGTTGAAAGATAAGTACAAAAATAATTTTGTTAATAGTGACAAAACTCATTCAATATTTTTACGGCCCATATTCTAAGTAATTTTATTAATACTAATTATAATAGTAGAAATAGTGAAGATATAAAGTAATTTTTAAAGAATAGGCAAGCTTTATGATGCTAGACCCTCCCCAAAAAAAAAACATAGCCCCGATCGCAGCTAGCCCCAATCGCAGTTTTCCAGCCACAAGGTGGTGGCAACAAGTGTCAACCATCTCTCTGTTCTCCTTGTTATAGGGTAGCGAAACCAGTGTCTATGGAAATCTTTTCCCACACTCGTATATAAATGATGAGAGCGCTACCATTAATCATCTCCAAAATAGAAATGTCAAAAACTTTTTAGATGTGGATCTACCAAAAATTGTTTTGACTCTCTGAGATTGGATCACAGCCAATTGTGATTGAACTTGGGGAGAGTTCAATCGCACCCACATGTCAACACATGTCCCCTTTAACCTTTATTAAGATTAGTTAAGATTCACTAACCCTTAAGATTTAATAATCTAACCTTAGTTTTTAGGAAAAAAATATTAATAATTTTTTAACCCTAGGGTTAAGAAATTTTAACCCTTAAGTTAATTTTTTTTCTTTTTCTGAAAACCAAGGTCAGATTGTTGACCCTAAGGGTTAATGAATCTTAGCCACAGTTAATAGGGGTTAAAAGGAACATGTGTTTAGGGACGGCCAGGTGGAGGCCTATGGGGGCACGTGCCCCCAATCAACATTTGAAAATTTAGATTTTTATTTTACTTTCTAGGGTATAGCAAGGGAATGGGGGCAGGTGTCCCCTAAACTTTGGGAAAAAAAGTATATTTTGAGTGGGTTCATATTCGATTGAACTAGACCCACACGTGTCCCTTTTAACCTCATTAACTATGGTTAAGATTTACTAACTCTTAGGGTTCAACAATCTTATTTTTGTTTTTAGAAAAAAGAATTTAACCTTAAAGGTTAAAAGTTTTTAACCAGAGTTTAGGAGGCTATGTAAGTGTGATTGAACTGTCTGAATTCAATCGCAATTGGAGAGGATTCAGATTCATTTTTTTTATACGAAGTTGCTTAAGTCTTTAATTGGGCATGATACATTGGACAAGGGAGTGGTTGTCCCTTGAAAACATTATACTATCTTATTTAATGTGGTATAATTGGGGCAAATGTTTCCTAAACTTTTGAAAACAAAATATATTTTTAATTTAATTTAATGATTTAATTGGATATAACTGAGGTAAGCATACAGCTGCCTTGTTAACAAAAAGAAACAATATTCATATCATGTACAAAGTGCATATATGGACCAAACGGCCGGGAATTTAGTTAAACAAAAATTCGGAATCGCCCCCGAATTGTTGGACCTATATGCCTTCAAAAGCTAATATAGGACTTTTTTATATTGATTAGAAAAACATCACATTCACACAACTATATATAAAGAGTATTTATAATTGTTAATGTCTCATTTGATAATGACATAAGGTTCCTTAGGTAACATTGTAGGAAAATCATGCAAAAGTTGCGAGTAGATATGATATTCCAGTTCCTTGTAAATTTAAGAATGTTCTAAGCGTCTAGAGTATTGATTGGGTATCGTACTTCACCATGACTTGCACATGTGTAGTTCTATAAGATAGTGTGATAAATCTCATTTACAGAGAGTGTTGACTATTGACTAACATGTGAGTATATGTAGTAAGTACATAATACTGAATGGGGTCACTAGTGGATACCTTATGAAATACATTATCAAATTATATTAGGGTTAACCATTCGACAAAGTATCCTTAGACCTAAGAGGTTAACATCTTCTCAAAACATCTGTCTATATGGCTTTGATATACCAATTCACAATGTCCAATACACAGAAATAACTCCGGGTATGTTGGGTCATGTACATATTATTTGGAGAAGTGTGTAAACATTTAATAAGGAATCTACTACTCCTTAATTGGAGATATTGATATCAAGATGATACTTGTTGAACTGAACTCAAAAATCCAGTACTGGTGTTATCCGATAAAATGGTCTTTATCGAAGTTGATATTTTCAATATAGAAAAGTATATGTATATGTCAGTTCTTTTTTAATATTTCTTTGAAAGTGTTTTAAAAGTTCAGTTCGATGAAAAAATATCATGAGAAAGAGTTCTATTCATAAGTTAGGAACTAGACAGTGGACTTGTTCCAATCCAGGAAACTTATATGTGATATTAGATTATGGAATGATTTATTTGTAAATATATTGTAAAAAAGGAGTTGCAAACAATTCTCTAATATCTGATGATTACATCGTAAGGGGGTGATGTCTGAATTTATGATTTGTAGAGCAAGGGTTTTGATTAAATTCATTTACCCTAGTAATGAAGTAATTGGAAAGTTGTTTCCAAGTTACATTAGGGTTTTAGGTTATGGAAGCTAGTGGGTTCCACAGGTGGAGATATGAGATCCCTTTACATCTCACACACAAAAATCTTCTAAAGGTATTTAATTTAATTATGAATTAAATTAATTAATTTTCTCTATAATTAATGATTGTGCTATATGGTATAGCAAAACTCTCATTCATATACGATATGAATAATCCAAAAAAGATTAGGGTATATAAGAGTGGGACCCACCTAGGATGGACATCCACTCCTCTCCATCTTCTTAATATTATTTAATTAAGAATTAAATAATGAGCATGGGTGTATGAGAGTGGGACCCACCTAGGGTGGGACGTCCCACTCTTTCTCTTCTTTCCTAATTTTATTACTTATTAATTTGGAATTGGTTAGTAGATAAAAATGAATCCTAGTCTATTTAGAATTAGAAAAGAATCCTATTTCTAATTTGAAATTGGAAAAGAATCTAACTTTAATTATAATTAGAAAGGAATTCTTGAAAAAAGAAAGTGTCCTAATCTAATTAGGAATTAGATTAAAAAAAAGAAACCTAATCTAATTAGGAATTAGATAATGAAAAATATTCTAATTAAGAATTATAATCCTAGACTAAAGAAGAAACTTAATCTAATTATGAATTGAATTAGAATAGGGAATCCTAATTTGATTATTAATGTTTTCTATTTGTCTTTAGACACATCTAATTAGAGTAGTATGTGCTAGAGTCAAACCAGGAAATCCTATTTGAGTAGGAGATCTCCACTAAGGCTTATAAGTATAGGGTGTCTCTTTTGAAACTCTAAGCAAATACTCTCCCCAAAAAGTGGACGCCCTTCTCTCTCTTCTCCCCAGGTTTTTGGACGTCCTCCCCTCTCCTTTTAGGGTTGGACGTTCTCCCTTGCTTCCATGGTGATCATACTGTCACCCCTTTGTTCTTCTCTTTTGGTTTATGGATTTGATCCTCCTCTCTTGTATTGATTAAAGTGTTGATTTTTAAAGGAAAGAGAAAATAAAAAAAGAAGAAGAAGAAAACAAAAAGAAAGAGCTACTACTATCATTAGAGTAAGAAGAGTCATTACATTCAATTGGAGAAAAAACTTAATGATTGAAGAAGGTTAGTGTGAATCAACATGAGACTTCACGCTCGAAGAATTTTGTAAGTATGTTTTCTCACACCATGATTTATTATGATTATAAGACTATCCTTAGAAAAATTTTGATTTAGATCAAAATCAAGCTTGAATTAAAAATAGTGCTTTGAAAAATTATATACTCATGTCTTTCACGAATCCCATCTCAATATTTCTTATTCTCTAAACCTTTCTCCACAAAATCCATAAAACAATTACTACTATGTTCAATCAACCATTGGGTGCCCCCCCCCCCCCCCCTAGAAAATCCTAGCTCTACCCAACGCGTGTTGATCTATGGGTCCGATTAAATTCTCCCTAAGTTCATTTGCGATTGACCATGATTGAACTTGACTTTCCGTATATGTAAGCAATTAATGGTTGATGCTAGAATGGGTTTACCACTCCTCACCAATCACCATCCTAGCTTAGACGAGAGGGCATGAGTCATCTGGATAAGCCTATCAAATTAGTTTCATAAAAAAATAGGGAAAATAGTTAATGGACTTGGGGTTTCCATTATGTAACGGAACGACCGGTCCGCATTGGTCCATGCCTCACTTTTAAACAAACACTAACTGTGGTTGAGATTCACTCACCCCTAGGGTTAAGCAATCCTACCTTAGTTCTTAGAAAAAAAAAAATCAAAATCTTAATTTTAATTTTCTTAAACTTAACCAGGATTAAAGGAGTATTAAAAGGGACACGAGGACACGGGGTAAGATAAGTAGCAGACCCATTGGTCCACTAATCAATACTCAAAAAATATATATGGGAAATGAGAAAGGGACCGCACAATCTCATTGGTCCATCCCCTCCTTTTAAACACTCACTTACTGTAAATCACAATTCACTTACCCTAGGGTTCATCCATCCAACCTTGGTTTTTTTAAAAAAAAACTATATCCGTGTCTCCTTTTAACTCCCTTTAACTATGGTTCAGATTCACTAACCCTTAAGATTTAACATCTAACCTTGGTTTACAAAAAAAAATTAAAAAAAATTAAGGATGTTGTTAGGCACACTATACTTTATCATGAGTACACCCTATTTTTTCTTTCATCAGTTTTCCCTACCTTTAATAATGCACCCCCCACAATCCTCTTCACGGGAAGACATTGAAGACATATCATCTCCTTCTCCTCTCTACCCCCCACAATCCTTGATCTACTGCGGTATAAGCGACATTGTTGACCTACTGGAGAACATCATGTACGTTAATCCAACGATAAGTAGCAGTAATTCTTCACCAAGAAGGCCTCCTGGTGGGACCATCAAAAGATGATGATGCCCCATCGTTTACAGGCTCATGAGATGACCAAAGTACCAAAGTAGCATACGAGGAAGCGCCTTTCCATGCCATCCGGATGGTAGTCTATTTCAACTTGGGAAATGGAAAATGAAGGGCAGGGCCTAAATTTTACCACCCATATTCGCTCATCTCTAAGGTTAAACAATCTAATCATGATTTTTAGAAAAAAAAACAAAAACAAAAATATTAACTTTAATTTAATTATGCTTAACCATAGTTAAAAATGTGTTAAAAGGGACACGGGGACACTGCGATCTGCTTCTCAGGACTCTTTCAACTTCCAACCTCCCTCAACCGAGTCTTGTGACCCAGTTTTAAAAATGCTTATCAAAATGGCAGTACTTAACAAAGAGCAATACTTCATAGTTTGCTCTACAAGCCAGGAGCAAACTATTGCTCTACAGGTCAGAGCAAACTATTGCTCCTCACTCTCACAAAGATACCCTGTCGTGAAGTCAAGTTAGTTTTTAACCCTTAGTTAATTTTTTAAATATTTTTCTAAAAACAAAGGATAGATGGGTGAACCTTAAGGGTTAGTGAATTTTAATCACAGTTAAAAAGAGTTTAAATAAGGACAAGTGACGTGAAAAGGAACCCAAAAAGAACCACAAGGCTATTGGCTGCAATGGTTCAAGAGCCTTAAATGTAAGTTATGTCTAAAATTGTGATTGATGTGTAATTATAAAATTTATAGGTATTTATGTTTTTATTTTTGAAGTGTATAAATAATTTTATAAATTTAATAGCGTGAATTAAGTAATTTTTACTAAAATGGGTACAATCATCAAAACGTGAGGTACGCCTAACAGCATCCAAAATTATCCGAGGGATTAAAAACTTTTTAATCAGAGTTCAAGGGCAGTTAAAGGGGTTTTGTGAGGGGGCGAGGAGCGGATTACTGCTCTTTCGAAAATGAAAGAGCAGCTTAAACGGCCGATATATCGGGGCGGACAAAAGAAGAAAATGAAAAAATAAGGAAAAAAATTCGAAAAACTGTCTGTATTCACGAGAAGCTCTCCGAATCCGAGGTCTCATTCTCGCACGCAGAGAAAATCGGGAGAATCGGAAACGCTAGTTCTTTGATTTCCCTGTCGATCCGATCCCGACATCTCACCTGCATTTCCCGGATCCGATCAGAAATTCCTCGATGTTGAATTGATTGTTCAGTGCTTGAAATCAGCTTTTCTGGTCGGAATTTGGTGGATGAACTCGTCTGATCAGAGTTTCTGAATCAATTTTAGGGCATTTCTGGATACGGTGAGAATCATTAAAGGATCTGAGGTACTGCATTCTTTCATTTCGATGTTCATTTGGAGGATTTGGTTTCTGATATCTGTTAGTTTGATTCAAAAGCATAACTGCAGATTTAGAATTTAGAAGAGAAGTAGGAATCTTCGAGCTTGGATTCGTGCGATGGATTCGTTGTCTGCGATCAGCGAGGAGCTAGCTGACATTGATGGACAAATCAGTGATATTTTCCGAGCTTTATCGTAAGGAAATTTGATTCCTATGTTTCAAGGTTTAAGTAACAGTCTCCGGTTCTTAGGATTGCGGGTATAATCAGATTATTCGGTGTATTACTTGTTCTGTTTAATCTGGAATATTGTAATTCATTTACATTTTTTAATTACAGATCTGTGATTTTTAGTGTATTGACATGGATGATTATGTTGATTGTTCTAACCCTGATTTGTTATCCTCAATTACTAGAGAAAGACTATTATTATTGTTTCAGTTTAATTTTTGTTCCATAGTATGTGTTTGCTCAATTATAACATGGGATTTCTCAAGAAATTCAGAAAGGGTTATGTAATTCCTTCTTTTGCAGAAATGGATTTCAGAAGTTGGAGAAGATTAAGGACTCAAATAGGCAGAGCAGACAGTTGGAAGAACTTACAGGGAAAATGCGGGAGTGTAAGAGGTATAGGCTCCCTCTCTCTATCTTGTTAGTAGCCACTTAAAGCTCTTGTTTGGTTTGCATATGTGTCCTAGAAAGCAGAAAATATTGTGTACTTTTTGTGGTTAGGGAAGAATGCGTTATGATGGACAAACAAGATAGCATAAACAAAGTCAAGGGAATCTGATCCCTGTCCTGTAAGAATGGTGTAACCTATAAAGAAAAAGCAAAGTCCTGTTGGAAAAGTTCTGATCCATAATTTTCAGGCTGAAAAAGAACCAGCCATTGTGAAAAATTGGTTGGGAAATTGCCTGGTTTTACAACATTTTTAATTTTTACAGTACGTACCTTGATTTGGTAGACAAATAATGGAACCAAGAAACTAAATTGTATTATGAACTGAAACTAAAGTGATAAATATAATGGCCATACACGTGGCTCGTGAACAGTTGGGCGACACCCAACAGTTGATGGGTCTCATACTGTAGATCTCCAAGGCTACGAAAAGATCCCATGTTCGGTAAAAAAGAATTTTGAGGAGAAGAGACTGTTTGATGTGCTATAGTAGTGCTTCATTCCTTATTTCTGTTTTTGTAGTGTTTATGTGTCTGTTTTCCTATATTTGGTTCATATTCTGTGTGAACCTTTGTACTTTCTAATCCGTCTTGATATATATATATACATCTGTGTAATTACCAATCAAAAATAAGAAAAAATCCCACTAGAGGATCCTAGCCATCTAATGTATGGAATTCTTTTCTTGATCATTTCAGTTTAAGAATTCTGAATGTTAAAGAAAATGTAATAGAATGGGTGGTTACAATTGATGTTAAAATATGGACCTCTTTCTTAGGAGGGAGGGAGTGACCGGTTTGATTCAGCCCACATTTAAAAAAAAAATTGATTGCAATCATCTGATAGGGTTGTGTAAGCCACTGGCCATTCCTGATTCCCCCCTAAACTTTTTCAGACTTCCCTAGAAAGTCAGTACATAGGATGGCTAAGGTTTTCTGCAGTGTTAGTATTCGGGTTTCTTGGGATTCCATTTATACTTCTTGAGCATCATTTTCACCATTAAAAGGCACAGTACTAGTTAAGTTTGATGAACAAGCTAGACATAAAACAATATTCTAAACAAAGCAGCCCATCCAAGAGATAATTTCTCATGTTTTTTTTTTGTTGATCCAGGCTAATTAAAGAGTTTGACAGAGAAGTGAAGGATGAGGAGAGTAGAAATAGTATGGACACCAACAGAATGCTCAATGAGAAAAAACAGTCAATGGTGCAATTCCACTTTTCTAATTATATTCATCGAATCGGTTGTCTAAATGTTGTAATAATCTTATTCCATATTCATGACAAGTCCAAATTGAACTGAATGTTGGTGTCATTGCTATGCAGATCAAAGAGTTGAATTCCTATGTTGCTCTCAAAAAGCAGTAAGTTATCATTTTTGAGAAATTACCATTTAAGTGTATATAGAAATTAAGCAAAGTAGATACGTCTTCATATATTTACAAGGCACTCATTCAACTGCTTGGAACATCTTACTTCCATGTAAAACTTTCTTTTGTTTTAACTATTAGTTTCTTTACAGATTTTGTTGTTACTTTAGTCATAACTTGGACTGAAAGGTAAGTTCTTACATTTTTTAAGACTAGTGTTATACCTTAATAATCTTTGGGTTTCCAGTTGTGCATTTTAAATCAGAATTCTCTGGTTTACCTTAATCTGGTTGAGTCCTCTCAAATTGATTTAAATACATAATTTGATTTGCTGAAGTTCTGAGAGTAGGTTTGGTAGGGTTTGAGGGAAAGAGAAGAAGAAGAGAGAAAGAAGAGAAAGAAATTGGGAAAAAGAGGAAGTAATCGTATCCTCCTTCTTTGGTCCTTAATTTTAACTAGGAAACTATCACAAGGGTGGGCCATAGGCCCATACAAAGAGAAGACAGAAAAATAATAGGGCAATAAAGGCCCATTACATTATACTAACACTCCCCCTCAAGCTGGTACATATATGTCACACATGCCCAGCTTGCTAAGGATGTCAAATAAACGATAGCTAGGAGCACCCTTGGTTAAGACATCTGCAAGTTGGTCACCAGTCTTCACATAAGGGATGCAGATCTCTCCAGAGCTGAGCTTTTCTTTTATGAAATGCCTATCAATCTCAATATGTTTGGTTCTGTCATGCTGGATTGGGTTGTGGGCAATGCTAATCGTAGTTCTGTTATCACAATAGAGATTCATAGGCTTGTCCACTAGAAATCCAAGCTCCCTCAAAAGAACTTTTACCCATAGCAATTCACATATTCCATGAGCCATGGCTCTGAACTCAGCTTTTGCACTAAACCCTGCCACTACTGCCTGCTTTTTGCTTCTCCAAGTAACCAGATTTCCCCCAATAATCATGCAATTCCCAGATGTAGATCTTCTATCAGAAACCCATCCTGCTCAATCAACATCAGTATAGGCTTCTACTCTTAAGTGTCCATGACAACCAAAGAGAATCCCTTTCCCAGGAGATGATTTCAAGTACCTGAGAATCTTGTAAACTGCCTCTTGATGAGAGGTTTTTGGAGCATGCATAAATTGGCTCACCACGCTCACGGCATAGTCTATATCAGGATGAGTGAGGGAAAGGTAAATAAGACGACCAACAAGTCTCTGATATCTTCCTGCATCACTAAGAGGTTCACCACCATCATCTGCTAACTTGTGATTCTGGTCTATTAGCACATTCAAAGGCTTACACCCCAACATTCCTGTTTCTTTGAGAAGGTCTAGGATGTATTTCCTTTGTGAGATGAAAATCCATCTTTTCTTTGATCTAGCAACTTCTATGCCAAGGAAAAAACTTAACTGCCCTAAGTCCTTTATCTCAAACTTTGTAACCAGTTGAGATTTTAACGTCTTCATTTCCTTTGCGTCAGACCTTGTCAAAACTATGTCATCCACATAAACTATAAGGGCGGTTGTCTTACCCTGACAGTGTTTGATGAAAAGAGTATGATCGGCTTGACCTTAAGTATACCCTTATTTCTCCATGGCTCCACTGAACCTCTCAAACTAGGCACGGGGAGACTGCTTTAACCAATATAAAGCCTTCTTGAGTTTACAAACCTTCCCTTGAGCTGTGGGCAAACTAAACCCAGGAGGAACTGTCATGTAAACATCTTCTTCCAAGTCTCCATGAAGGAGGACATTCTTTACATCAAACTGATGAAGAGGCCAATCTTTATTAGCAACAAGAGAGAGAATCACACGAATGAAGTTTATTTTTGCCACAGGAGCAAAGGTCTCATGGTAATCAATTCCATAAGTTTGGGTGAAACCTTTTGCTACTAGTCTTGCCTTGGACCTTTCCACGGATCTATCTGACTCGTATTTCATTGTGAAGACCCACTTGCATCCAACCGACTTCTTTCCCATTGGAAGATCTACAAGTTACCATGTGCCATTTTTCTCAAGAGCCCCCAATTCTTCACACATTGCATCCTTCCACTTAGGATGGACAAGAGCCTCAGAAACACTGTAAGGTAAAGACACAGAAGACAAGGAGGAGACAAATGCACGATAGGACAAAGATAAGGAGTTATAAGAAACAAAATTAGTGATCGGGTGTTAAGTGCAAGTTCTAACTCCCTTTCTTATTGCAATAAGGAGATCAGAATCATTAATAGGTGAGGGGTCAGAGTCATTACCTGAGTTAGAAGGATCCGGATTTGAGGGGGGATCTTGGCATGGGGCGTTAGATAGATCTTTGACGCCTGGAGTAAACCTACAAATCTCTCACTTTCTTGTTCTCAATGTCAACCACGGGGGAATTAGGAAGAGGTAAAAATTTGTTATTCTCATTGTCAACCATAGGAGAATCATGAATATTAAAAACAGGAAGATGTACAGAAATAGGAGGAGAAGACAACTCTTTAACATCAACATTCTCCCCCTGAAGAGGAGTCTTCAAAGGAGGAAAGTAGGGTACATCCTCAAAGAAAGAGACATCCATAGACACAAATTTTTGCTTGGAAGGAGGATGGTAGCACTTATAACTCCTATGAGTGGGGGAATACCCAAGAAAGACACATTTGACCGAACGAGGGTCAAGTTTGGTGCGGTCAGGTTTAGGTACATAGACAAAACAGACAGACCCAAAAACTCTGGGTGAGATAGGAAAATGGGGAGAAGCAGGGGAGAGGATATCAATGGGGCTTTGTAGCCCAAGATCCGTGAGGGCATTCTGTTCATAAGAAAGGCAGTGAAAAATAAGGCTCCTGACCAAAGGTATTTGGGAACATGCATGGCAAAGAGAAGGGATCTAGTGATGTCGAGTAAGTGTCGATTCTTCCGTTCAGCCACTCCATTCTGTTGGGGAGTGTGAACACAAGTGGTTTGGTGAATAATGTCATGGTCGGTAAAGTAGGTACACAAGGCCTCACTCAGGTATTTCCCACCATTGTCAGAGCGACGTTGACATCAAATTGAGTGCATACCATCCTGTGAAAAGCTCGAAAAGAAGCAGAAATATCAGATTTGGACTTAAGAAGATACACCCAAGTGACACGAGAAAAATCATCAACAAAAGTCACAAAATATTTATACCCAAACACAGAGGTAGTGGGTGCAGGACCCCAGACATCAGAATGAATCGGTTCAAAAGGTGAATTGCATTTAGAAGTGCTAGGAGGGTACGAGACCCTACAATGTTTTGACAATTCACAAGTTTCACATAAAAAAGAAACGTCGGACAAAGAAACAAACAAGTGAGGAAACAATCTCTTGAGAAGCAATAAAGAGGGATGGCCTAAACGAAAGTGCCATTGCATCAACTGGTCAAAATTACTAATGTGGTTTGAAGAGGACTGATAAGCACGCATCAAAAGAGATGAATCTAGGTGGTAGAGCCCATCATTCTCACGACCACTGCCAATAATCCGCCTCGTCACCAGGTCCTGAAAAAGGCAATGAGAAGGAAAGAAGGTGACACTACAATTTAGGGATTTGATAATACTACTAACAGACAAAAGATTAGTATCAATGTTAGGAACATGAAGAACAGTGGACAATGGCATAGATGGGGAGACATGGATGGTACCCTTGCCTGTAATTGGGGACATTGTACCATCGTAATACGAACTTTATCTCTCCCAGAATAAAGTTGATAGGAAGAAAAAATAGAGGACAGACCAGTCATATGTTTTGAGGCTCCAGAATCAATGATCCAAAAAGGATGAGCAGATGAGACAAAGACACTAAGGGTAGTGGTAGAGATACCAGACTGAGCAAAGGATGAGGTGGATGCATGGGAAGAAGTTACCAACAGGGACATGGCTCTACGCAGGGCTGCAATTTCGCGGCGGAGAGACTCCACATCATCTCTAGGAATAACCAGGGGAGATGAGTAATGTGCGGCTACTATGGCAACATGGGCAGAGGTGTCTCCAAACCCTCCTGTGCGATGCCTTCTTTGGGTAAACCTCCTGTGCAGTTGCCAACACTGAGCACGGGTATGACATGTCCGCCTGCAATAATCACATTTAAACTTAGCTTTGTAATCAACGTTTGTTCCATCAAACCGATTACCCCAACTCCTAGGACTCCTCCTACTACCCCCTCTTCCACCATACTAGAAATTGGAGGAAAGAGCAGACCCCTCATGTCCCACTCCAACACTTTTAGGTACTATACGTGAGGATTTGGATGTCTCTGACATTTCGTCGAACACACACAATGCAAACACACAACCTTCAAAAAAGCAATGGAGTCACACCTCCAATTTACCATTTGCTTCGAATCCAACTTCAATATACCCGAGTAACAATGGAGTCACACCCATGGTTTAAAAAATCGCTGAAACCGTTATGTAACGCCCGTTACGTAAAGGTTTTGGTGACCTCCGATACCCAATACCGTACCTTTACCTGTTTATCCCGAAACAAAACTGTAAGGCCGAAACCGTTACATAACGGGTGTTACGCTTGATACGTAAAGGTTTCTGTTATAGGACAGGGTTCCGAAAATCCTTAAACTCATTCGAAAACCTCATCTTTGCTTCCTCTCTTCTTCTCTACCTATTCTTAGTACATTTTTTTTCCTAAAATCCTTTTGTTTTTTGTTGATGAACAACTTGATTTAAGGTTTAATTAATAAATTTAAAGGAATCCAAGGCAGGTTCTTTATTTCGGGTATGTTTCAACCCTTGACCCATCTAAT
This sequence comes from Tetracentron sinense, assembly GCA_015143295.1. NCBI lineage: Eukaryota > Viridiplantae > Streptophyta > Magnoliopsida > Trochodendrales > Trochodendraceae > Tetracentron > Tetracentron sinense. The sequence goes on along the minus strand of CM026572.1, from coordinate 19,322,594 downwards.
TTCCTTATTTCTAAATTTTGAGCTTCATATTGGTTTTAAAAGTTACTTGTTACTCATTTATTATATGTTTTTTATTTTTTTCTATTTATTAGAAGTTTTTGAATTTTTTTAAGCAAAAAAAAAAAGAAAAAAGTAAAGGCCGAAACCATTACGTAAATGTTTCGGTTGTGTCCATTACGGTGTCCGAAACCATTTTTTTAAACCTTGGTCACACCTCCAATAGACCTTGAGTTCATCAAAAAACACTTTCTATAGGCATTATAAGAACCAAAGAGGCCATACAAGTTGCTGTCCTAGGCAAACAAAACAGAAAAATGGGCCCATAGCAGAAAAATGGTACCTTAAAGAACTAGAATAACTCTCATAACTTCTCCAAATCTTTGCCAAACGCACCAAACTTAGTTTAGAAACATTCCTTGCAAAAAATCGGTCCACTCTTGACCAATAAACACCATTGACAACAACTCATTTGACTATATTCTAATATGAATCAAACCATGTATTTTTTCTGTATTTTCCTTTAAATTCATGTAACTTCACCAATATTGGTCCAAATCACATGATATATGATTCAAAAAATCCCTAAATCCAAGATCTCTAAGAACATACCTTCAAAGCAACTCCATGGGTACCCTAAGCCATACGGCTGACTTCAGCCATATGGCTGGTGACGTCACAGTGGCTGCTCTTCTTCTTGGCTGCTGTGGTTTGTTTTATCAAGACACTCCTTCTCTTTTGAAGCTTTGATACCAAGTAGGTTTGCTAGGGTTTGAGGGAAAGAGAAGAAGAAGAGAGAAAGAAGACGAGAGAAATTGGGAAAAAGAGGAAGTAATTGTATCCTCCTTTCTTTGGTCCTTATATTAACTAGAAAACTATCACAAGGGTGGGCCATAGGCCCATACAAGAGAAGACATAAAAATAAGAGGGCAATAAAGGCCCATTACATTATACCAACACTGAGTTCATTGATGTTCATTTTAGTCAGCGACAAACATGATTCTAGAAGTCTAGAACAAATTAATTTTGGCCAAGAGTTTCTTGATTCTAACTGAGTCAGGTAAAACACTAGTAAGAGAACCTGGTTATTTCGCCATAGACCACTTGGCTTAGTTATGGTTCCTTATGGAGGATTGGAAATTGATTTAGAACCATTGAATTCCTGTTCTTGAGATGCAGCATGCCTTTGGCAACTGATATATAAGAACAAAAAGTGAACCTTTGGAAACTGAGTCACATACACCAATCATGCCCAAAATTAAGTGGGTGAATTTCCTTGCATAATTCTGAAATACTCCCCGATGCCTGACGAACCTAGGTTTTCATTAGAGCAACCATCGAAGTTCAGTTTAATCTTATTCACATTGGAGGACTTCATACTACATGGATGGCTTGATATTGAGGATAGGACTAAGCGACCATTTACCAATCTTTCAAAATGTCAATAGGCATTAGTGCCTTACACCCTTTCTTCCCTTGTTGGTTTTTTTAATTGGTATTACTTCTCCTTGGTATCACGTCAACAGTTTGTTTATTCCATAATGAACTATTATCATGTCAACAGTTCATCACCTTGAGCCCCATGATGAATTCAAGTTGTTCAAGGACTCTACAGAGAATTACCCTTAAAAAAGGACTCTACAAAGAATAATGAGTTGCTTTAGCCTTTATTCATATCCCGACTAATAAGTAGTGCCATTACTTGATTTGTTTATTTATTTTTACTTGTGATTATCCAATATCCTTTTCATGGATTTACGTCATGAGTAGTCTGCTAAGCAATTTGTTGGCCTTTCACCAAATTTAGTTTAATGTAAAAGGCTGATTTTTCGAAAGTGTGTCTGTTGATGAAAAATATTATATTAGACATCCACTAATTTTTCCTGTTAAGTTATTAGGTTTTAAATATTTTTATTTCAATTATTTTTTGTTATGCTTTCGATCCTTTCCTCTTTATATTTTCTTTCTATTTTTGTGGATACACAGATATGCAAGTAATCTTGAAAACAAACGAGTTGATCTCTTTGATGGGCCTGGTGAGGAGTTTGGTGAAGAAAATGTCCTGCTGGCTTCATGTAAGTATATGGCCTTTTGTTAAAATGTGCCCTTCCATTGATTATTGTTCTACCAATATATCCATCAACTCAGGTCATTGCACAAAGTGAAATTGCTAAAACATTTGCATGTACAGTGTACTTCACTGCTCATCTTATGATAGAAGCATGGTTTGAGATGTCCATCTCCAAGGGTTTAGACAGAAAACCTAATTAGTCATGGGAATTTTCAAATGCAGATTGGTATTTAAGTATAATGGAGGACAAAATAAAAGGGGGGGGGGGTGGTCCTTCGCTTTGAAATTTTGGACTTCTCAACTAATATGTTTGGCTCTTTAAAGCACGGAATGTAACCCTAACAATCAACGTAGCTTTAGAAAATAAATCCCCAACTATAATGATCTCAATCAAATGTCTTTCTTCCCAAATCAATCTAGATTAAATCTAATAATCCAATTTCCAATAGGTCAAATCTAGGGATGGCAACGGGCTGGGTAAATCGGGTAACCCGCCTCGCCCCTATTGGGACGGGTTTGGGGTGCTCTTAAATGGGGTAGGGCGGGGTTAAGAAGGCTTTTCTCTTTAATCCCAACTGTTCGTGGAGAGAGATATGGGCGAGGGGAGAGATAAATGTGAGAGGGGGGGGGGGGGGGGGGGTTGGGAACCACTATCTCATCCTAGAGCCCTCTCTATCTCCAACGTTGTAGAGTCTTCTCTTATCTCCAACTCTTGGGTGTATTAAATTAAGTTTAATACTCAGAAACTTATGATTTTCCATTAAATGTTGTTAAATTAATAATGAAATATTATTATAAAATTAGTTAATTAGTACAAATAATAATGTCTATCAAATAATTAACAACTTATATTATTAAAAGTAAAATTTATTAAATTTTCTTAAAAATATTACTTCACATTTAAATAAAAAATAATATTATTTAATTTTAGATATTCTTAAATTATTACCCGTGCATTGCACAACGGTCTCTGCTAGTAAGTAATATAAGAGAACTATTAAAGCAACTAAAACTCGTATGTAAATTCTTAATGCAGCTCAATATTTGCCATAAATAGGAATCCAAAAATTGTTATAAATAGTAAAAAAACCAAGCGCTTTCTAACTTGACTTAAAAGTAAAGCAAAACAGCCAATCCTAATTTAGCAATGACTCTAGGAACAAATAACTTTTAAAATAAATCTAACTTTATTAGGAAAGATTTTAGAGTTTAGACTTGAACTAATGTCTATAACAACTTACAAAAGACAGCAAAAATAACTAAAACTAAAATTTTGTAAACTGTAAAATAATTGAAATTACAAAAATACCCCTAAGATGGGATTATTTGTAATAACTATCAAAACAGAAAGCTTTTCCAGCCCACTAAGGTGCTGCCCCCTAGAGTTGTTAACCCATGTCATGTAGTTGGGTTGATTTGACCTTGTAGTTGCTAGTCGGCCCCACTTTTGAAAATTCCTAATTTTTTATTTTCTCCTCTCAAGTCTTCAGAATATTGTAAGACTTGAATAACATTTCATTTTTCCTTGTTATTTCTTTTGGATTCACTTGGAAGGTTCCTATAGATATGGGTTGGTTGACATGTGGAGTCATGATTTTCAAAGACTTGTATTGATTCAGGCCCTATTTTGAATTGTGAAGAGCTACCAAGAAATCTAATCTATTTATCTTCTTGGCTAACTTCTGTTCCTGGATTAAAGTCATTCGGAACACATCGAAAAATAACATTATGATAAGATATTTCTCCTCTGGAAACCACCCTAAACTCACTTTTTGATGTACTAAATTATAACACGAATGTGAATATAACTTGATTCTTCTTTTCCTTCCTAAGGTGGAAGCTATCTCCTTAGAGAGTCCCTCCCTCTCTCCATACATATGGCTTACTCCTATCTAGTCTTTGCAACTATAGTGACAAAAGGTTTGGATTCATCAATGTTGACATGACCTAAAAAGAGGATCTCTTTGTTGGTAAAGAAAAACATGAGTAGCCTTTGTGAGTATTAAATTAAGTGGTCCAGACATGATGACACCACTGTGTCCAAGTCATCATCGTGCGGTACATGCCCAAGTACATTTGTACATATGCCTGTTGCTGAGTCGTGATTTGTCCATAACTGTCAGTCAAAGACTAAGACTGAGCATCATAACCAGTGGCTCCTGATAAGTAGGGTTGGGTTGGGGCATCATAACCAGTGGCTCCTGATAAGTAGGGTTGGGCTGGGGCATCATAACCAGGGGGATAACCTTATTTACATATTAATATCCAAAGTAAATGAAAGTAAAATCAAGTTAAAACCATTTACTTAAATAATATATTATGTAAATTAGTTGTGTGTATCGGGTCTATATTGTGGATCGTAGTGTAAATAGAAGGAGAAAAAAAATTAACTGAAAAATCCCCGTATTGAGTGTATCGGGCCTATATCGGCCCGATACAATGGAGTTTTCCTAGCTTACTAGTGTATACGGGTCGATACATATCGATATTTTAAACCATGATTCTAATAGCTTCAAGAAATAAAGATAACGACAGTGGAGAAAACCAAATGTACTAAAGTGAAGAGTTATATATCAAAGACAAAATTCTGAGTTTTGCATCTCATAAACAAAGATAACTAACTATAAAAATACTAAAGGATAACTCTTTATATTAACTCTGCTCATACAATCCCAAAGGTAAGTTTGATGTATAAGCTCAAGCCAAGTGGAAATGTGGTAGGATTATGAGGTTGATAAGACTTAACTAGATAAGTCACATATTATCGCCATATGAAGTGAAGTCATGAATGAAGGAGAAAAGAACGATTTAGAAATGAAAAATATAATTTAATAAATGGAAAGAAACTTAAGTAACTGTTAGATACTTATTAGATAGCTCACCCTTTTTTTTCTAGGTAACCTATGTAATTTTCGTAAATAAAAGAGGCAGTTGGATTATACATTCTTAAATTTCATTCTACATATTTTGATTATTATATAATGTACATGTAAAGAAATGGATCATATAAATCACAGATGGTACATTATGCCATTATCCCTCGATCCTAATGAAATGGATGAATAAATGCTGATTTGAGTATATATGGTTACGCTTATAAATCACAAACCAACAAGAAAATTGGACTTCACAGTCAAGGATGGTATTCCATTTAGTAAGATGATTATACAAGAAGAATTTGTAATCAAGTGTTATACACTTATTAGGCAAGTCATGTTTTTCTAGCCTAGGTAACTTTGTTGAAAAAATGGGTGAATTCCTAGCACAGATGATCACTTTAATAATTAATTAGTATTAAACAAGATTTGATAATCGCCACGATGAGTCTTTCTTGAAGATAGCCGAGGCCTCCTCTTGAAAGGGAAATGGATGCACTACCTTTGAGATTCAACTCAGTTCGGATTCTCTTTAGTTAATCCCTACGAGTTTGCACTACTCAGTGGATGATGAGGTACTAATCTCTTTTAGGATATCTGAGAAAATATTAAATTTATAAAAGTTAATGAGGGTTTGTTTTTAACCAAACATGTCCTACAGTCCTAAAATCGACCTAGGAAGGGTCGAAATAAATTAACATTAAATTTGTCAGAAGACCAAAATCCCCTAGGTCAATTTTGTTCTGTTTAGAAACAGGAGTGGTCTTAACCAAGTTTAAGACTACTTGACCTAGTATGATCCAATTCTGTTTGGTTACAATCTTTAATGGACCAGATTAATATTAACCCATTTACTTGTTTGGTTACAAGATTAATTTCAGTCCTTTAGCCTATTTGGTTATAGGGATTAGATTAGTCCAAACCATGTTCCATAGTAGCATTATACTGGGATGTTTTGAGTCTTTTGACACAGCCTTACCTACCAGAAACAAGTGGATATCTTCTCAAGGTACCCAATAATAATTTGTGCATTAACCGTCTGTGATACGTCAATACTCATTTTTGGCCTGTCATTGGGCAGACCAATAGACGACTCCTTGACGGACATGCCAATATGGATCAGTTCTAATGGATTGATCAGTTCTAATGGATTGGTCCAAGAGACTGGACCTGTGTGGTCAGCCCTGCAGTGACTGAACTGGGTAGTCCTATCAAATGATCGGACTAGAAGTCCGAACTTCAGACTGGGCTAGTGAGGCTTGCCTATGGACTGAACAGGTTAGCCAATCACAATTCACAAGTGACTAGGCTAGTTAGTCTGATCCGGTGATAGTCCAGATACTTTTGATCTGTTCTATTTTGGACTGGTTAGTCCAAAACTGGGCTCACCAATATGTACGATTGGGAGAGTCAGTCTGCCCCAGTGGGTATGAAGCTTAGGAGCTTTGGCCTGATGTCCTTCTGCAATTCAGTTGAACCATAAGTTAACTCACTACAACTGACCAGACCAAGGTCTGGCTCAAATCTGGGCTCTTTGAATTGTTTTTGGGCTTAGTCTCCTTCTCTGGTTAAGTATTTAAAATGGATCTGGGTCAACTCTAGGGTCAGCCCCTGAACTGGATCGTCTTCTATAGGAGATTGGTTTGGTTTATGGTCTCTGATTAGGGGCTTGGCTTGCTCTGAATTGGTTGGAGTTTAGGTGCCTAGGTGGGTTGACCCGATTCATTGGACTTGGCAGGTTTACTTAATTATCCGCCTAGCATCCAATGAACTTGGCAGGTTCACTTAAACACCCTCCTAGTTCCCCTTGAGTGGTGCACCCGAGGAGCCATCGATTTGATCATCTCGATTATATAGCTCATCTCGTATCCAATAATCTCTTGATGGAGATCAACCATTTGGGGATACGTGGACACTTGTGGGCACATGATCAACGATATCATGCTGATGGACGGCTTTGGTCGAGTCAAATAGGAGGCGACCCCTAATGCGACTCTGTGACAATGCGCACATGTGAAGTGCTCCTCATAGCCCCCAAAACCCTTGAACTGCACCTCCGCGAGAGAAAGAGCCCAAGCCCGTGCCCGTGCACGTGTGCCCTTATGCTCACTGCGATGCACCTCACACATAAGGTTGTTAAATCGTAATCGAATTGTAAAATCGTTTTAGGACCAATTCGATTCAAATCGGAAATTGGAAGATTCAATTCAATTTCTTAAAGAATTATTTAAATAATATTTAATAATAATAAAAAAAAGAATAATCCATTATCCAAAAGATTTCATTTATATTTATTGATAAAAACATATAATGAACATTTCATTGCATATAACCCGCTGCTCCTGCCGCCCGCTTGGCGGGCGGAGCGCTCGTTATTTGTTCTCTCTGCTGGGGCCCACTCCCATACAAAACACAAATGTATTCAATAAAACAAAACATAACCCTCAGTATCATCAAAGATAAATCAACAAAAGTAAACTCATACAATCATGTTGAATGAGATCACGTATCAAAAAGACTAATAAAATAAACTATCAAGTACTCCAAGGGTCCAACTCTCTAACTCCATCCTCTTTCTTCTTCCTCCTCTCTTCTCTCTTCTCTCTCATTTTCTTCCATTTCATAGTAACAAAGAGAAAATCGTAACAGAGGTTTGGCATGTCTGTAATATGGGTTTTCTCGTTCCGTCTTTCTTTTTAAAAAACATAAAGTATATTTAAAAAATTGAAAGAATAAAAAATATTAAAAAAAGGATTTAAGTATCGGTCTGTAATAGAGGTTTCATGCTCGAATTGTCGTACGATTTGAAACTTAAATCGCAAATCGAAACAATTATGATTTTCACTTGCGATTTGGATTGTTTCACCTGCGATTTGATATAATTCTTAAGATTTGAATTGCAATGTTTTAACAACCATGCTCACACGGGCACCATACACTTTAATGCTTTTAACTGTAACGCATATGGATGAGAGCCTTTATTAACTCTCTAAAAAACTCTTGCCCGGCCGATGTGGAACTAAAGACAATAAGGGAAATTTCAACACATTGTTCTTTGCTTCATTTAAGAGATCAAGCAACCACCCCAACTGAAACCAAAATCATGGGGAGTTTGTCCTCATTAAAACCCAAAATCCATGTTGATCAAAGTTGGTTTTATGATTTAAAATCAATTTAAATCCATGGTTTAAAATTTCGGTATGTATTGACCGATATGTATCTTGTTTAGAGCTACCCGGTACACTGGTACGTTGGAAAAAAACTCCCCTAGATATGCCTGATATGGGGGATTTTCAGTTAATTTTTTTTCTCTCATTACATTTACACTAGGAAGCACAACATAGCCCCGTTATGCACAACTTATTTACATAAAATATTATTAAAGTAAATAATTTTACTTTCATTTACTTAAAATATTTATATGTAAATAAGGTTATACCCCCCATTTGAATTCAATAAAAATTATCCTGGATCCAAATCCTTGAAGAATAAAAAGTCAACTTTCCAGTTGAAGAACAAAATCCTCTTTTTAGCGCCTTTTAGGGATTAGGTCAAAATTTCAACTTTTAATGGTAAGGTTTTTCTCAAATAGTAAGATTTCATAAATTCTACTATATCAAAACATTACCACAACCCAAAAGTTCGGCAAAAAAAGTCTCATATTTTAGCCTTAGAAAATATTTTCATCTATAAGGTCAAAAAGTCAACTAATTACATAATTTAGCGTAAAAAGACTTACATTCAAGCTTATTGTTGTAATTCAATACATTTCTATTAACTCATTGAAAGCAAATTTTTAATATCTAGATTGTATTTTCTATACTTGGCTCAGTGACTATGGTTTGTATTTTCATACATATCACACATAAGTCTTTTCTAACTTATAAAATTCTTAACTCTTATATGTATGGTTATATACATAGTTAGAGGCTTTTATTTAGTTTGTTTTTAGTTTTTACCTTATATTTGCATTAAAAAAGTTTGGTGTAAGGTATCCAAGTTTTTCCTTGCGTATCCAAGCGTTTCTTAGCGTATCCTGGTTTTTTTTTTGCCATATCCATCCGATACGCCGATACGTATCTTGTTTTGGACTTACCAATTCAACACCCGATAGGCATATTTTGGACCATGTTTAAATCACTCTCACATACTTGAGTTAAGTCTTATTACGTAGTTCATTTTTATTTTTGTTTTAGTATATTCTATTAAGATTTCGTTTAAAACATGCTTAACTTTTCACGTGAAAAAATGCTATTCATCTGTTGCCATGATAAAAACATTTTTTTTTCTTTATAAACGGCCTCTAGAACATACTTTTGCTAACAAGGAAATAACCTATTGGAACCTATAGTTAATAATATTTCAAAATTATATGTTATTGTTACCAGATGGAATAAAATTTTAAATGACAATGAACTAATCCAATTAAATTGTAGATACCATCAGCTTAATAATGTATAAATCGGGAGACATGAAGATCTAGAATCGAATTGAAATAAAATTGGTTTTCCCCATTTTTTTGGAAGCTTCATCTTAAATATGTCCAAAAAGAACCATAAATCATATTTGTGTTATAGATCTCACTCATTTACGGACTTTTTATCGATATCTATATACCTATATCTACAAAATAATAATAATAAAAAAAATTCTGGGTGAAGACTGAAGAAGAACCCTCAATCACATTCGGTTATCAATCTCAGATGGGATTTTGTTTTCTAAGTCTCCTTTAATCCTAAAGGTGTGGTCGTGTTTGAGAAAAAACCTTAAAAAATGGGTCAAATATGGATAACTAAGAATATGGAAGTATTTCAAATGGGTGATCTTATAAAATGTAAGTTTCAGTTGACATTTTTGTAAGTCTAGACTAAGGTCTTGCACTTCTAGACCTACAAAATAACTGGTCCAAGCCTACAGAAATGTTACAAAATCAACCGAAAAGATAGGAAATATTGACTAGAACTATGTAAGTTTAAAGATACAAGGAGTTTTGTTTTATTGACCACCAAAACCAAGACTTTATATCAAAGTTTATTGGAATGTATCAATTTTTAAAACCATGTTGCAAGCTTGTGAAATACACTCTGATGCCAACTTTTTCCTAAACATAGTTCATAAGTAATGTTTTAAAACGCGAAGGCGTGAGGCGAGGCATTAGGACCTTAAGATGCGTGAGGTGTAAGCCTCAACTCTCAAGGTGTGAGGCTTAAGCCTTACAAGAAAGCCTTATTCTCTCCCATTTCAACAAATAAATAAAATATAAGAGAAATTACAAAAATATTTAAAAAGTTAATGAAAGATTATAGAATACATATATAGAGAGATGTATGCATATATATATATATGGGCGCGCGTGTGCACAATGAAAATACTATATAGATTATTTAACTATTAAAAACACAAATATAAGAAAGCTAAACAAATGCTGAAATTTAAATTAATTTTTTGTTCATATACATATTGAAGATGATGTTTAATCATCAATTAATCTAGTGGACTTAGAATTCTAGTAAAAATTTGCAAAGAAGTCATGAACTACTTTTTTGTTATTTGTTATTAGTTGAAACAAATAAAAAATTTAAAATTAAAAACAACGTTTAAGGCTTAGCTATGTGGCTAGAACCATAATTTTAGTTAAAATATGAGGCGTACCCTATAGACAGAAAGTGAGCTTTAAGGCATGATGCATGAGCCTTATGAGATTCAAGCCTCATTGTTAAGCGTCAAGGTGTTTTTCTTAAGCCTTGCCTCAAGGCATAAGCGTCGCAAGCCTTTTGGGTCTGATCTCAACTAGGGAGTCTGGATTACTTACCTTATTTGCAATTTTTTCTTCTATGAGGTTGCAGTCAACCTCCATGAGTTCTGTTTTCTTATAGAACATTAAATTTTAGGATATTTATTTCTGGTTGGATTCCACAATAAAATCAACAACAAACCCTTGTTTGTTAAAGTCTTGAAACAAACTTTCATGTGGCATGAGACATTGCCTTGTAATTTGCTTTTGCAACTATTAGTTGTTTCTTGTTTTGTTTGAGCCAACTTGCTTCCAATGAACACATTGTACTTGAAAGTGGACCTCTTAGTACAAGATCCACCAATTGATATCCACGAAAGCTAATGAGATTTTTTGTTCGTATAGCTCAAATCCCTTGTCTTGGAGAGGATTTGAAGATATTCTAAGGTACAGCTGAAGGTTTCATAATGGTGACTGTTTCAATGTACCCATAGCTAAAATATCACCCTTAGAAGCATGTGAGTGATGATTCTTCTCACTGGGTGTATATACGAGCTTGCTTCCAGGAATCTTGTTTCCTTTTAAAGAATAGGAACCTAACTTTTAGGAGAGATGAACACTTCTTTTCTAATTGTGCAGACTTAATACCCAAAATACATTGAAGCTATCATATTATTAGTCCCTTAATATCATCCTTTCATACAAAATTTATCACCATTATCGAAGGGTCTGTCCTCACACTGTTGCTTGCTTTGCACTTATGGTAACCAGGGTTCTGTTGAACTTGTTAAACCAAGCTCACGGAAATCATTTTAGTTCATATGGTCCCTTCCTCAATTTACACATTCTACTTCCTTAAATCAGAAATCATAATAGAAAAATCATATAATTTCTCCTACAGATCTCTGTGAGGAAAAAACATTCTTCACAATAAGTTATTAATTGTGGCATGATAAAATCTATGCAAGAAAGAGTGTAATACAAATTGATATGCATATATTGCCAAGTAAATGTTTTAGGGGTACTCAACTCCATAATTCTTTGTATGGCCTTAGCCACCCTCTTGCATTTTTACCCGAAATATAGAATTGTCTTCCTTGTGTTTGATGATGAAGACCCAATTACATCTAACTGGTGCTTTCCCTTAGGCAGGGTAAGCTTTTCCTAATTTTTGTTCATTTGTAAATCCAATTGTAAGAGATTTGACACAGCTCAATGGAAGCCAAGGCATGAAACTTCAGTCGCTAAGGAAGTTGACACGTTTCGAGGAAGTTTAAAGAAGTCCAATGAAGTTATGTAAAAATTCAAAAAGTCTAGGAAACTTTAAGGAAACATTAGAAATAGAAATCTAAGATGAAACTTTAGAAGTTTAATACTTAAACATAAATACACATCTAGAATTCATTATATTACTAATGCAAGCATGTAGTACTTAAATGTGAGAATCATGTTAAGCGACATGCGTTGTCTGCTTGTTTGAGCTGTAATTTCTTCTTGATATTTCTCTATATTGTCAAATTTTTTTAACTATATTTTATCCTATTTGTTAAGTGAAGGGAATATGTATTCTCTTAATTTTACAATGATTATCCATGTTAATTGTGTTAGAAACCTGAAAAATTTATAAATGCATACCTAAGATGATAAATAATTGAATTTCAATTTAGTTTCTAAACCTATTTCAATATGCAATTGATGAACTCAATGTTTTTACAAGACTGGATCAATATGTGAAGAGGAGATGTGTAATTAAATAATTTTTAATTTATGAATTACTATTAAGAAATTATTTAATCATTTAAAATTACTAAAAAAAAATTGAAAAATTTATGGGCATAATATACTTATAATAAAATTGTTAGAATAATAAAATTATAAATTATAATAAGATTAATGCTAACCACATTTTAATAATAAAATTACAATTGATAATAAGGTTAATGCTAGCAACACTCTTTTTTAAAGCTAATTATATTTCTAATAAGGTTAATGTTATGGACACATGTGTTTCCTCATGAAGAAAGTAAGTTTAGAGTGAGTGGAACTAGCATTACTCTTTTAAGTTAAAACTTAAAAACCGTTCAATTCATAGACTTTTTGTACACTTCGGTTAACTTCCACCGAAGTTCTGTATTTTCTCAACACTTCTTGTCTGTTTTGGTCGAAATTTATCGAAGTTCACCATGAAGTCTAGTATTTTTAAAATACAAGTGCATTTCGCTTCGAACACCACGGAAGTTGACTCAATTTGGTCAATTTCAGCGGAATTGAGTCATTTTTTGACACTATGATGGAAGCTATGTACAAGGTGAAATGCTCGTTTTTTAGGAAGCTTAGGCTCGCTTCCTAGGAATATCTCTTTCATTACGTCTCATTTAGTGGTCAAAGAGAGCTGTGTATATGGGACATTATGGGTTATCCACACATACTACATGTGAAGCAAAATCTAAGGTATGGTTGCCCATACTAATATAATAGGAATGAGGCGCTCATAGCTCATTTTTGCTTCTTGTTTCCTAAGGATCTTGGTTACCGCTTCTCGTTTTTGTTTCTCGATCTAGTAACTATGATTTGACAATACTAGATGGAGCATTTGAGAAAGAAATATAAGAGATTATTTGCCATCTTGGATGTGTACTGGTTGATAACTGTGTTCAGTTATAAACACCCACTTCCATCCAACGGGGATTTCTCCCCCTAGCGGATGACCATTTTCCAAGTGGTGTTCCTTTTGAGAGCTTCTATTTCAGCAATCATAGCTTCTCTGCTGCAAATGTGCTACAGCTTCAACAAGGTTGGAGTGACAGAAAAAGGAAACAGAAGGGAGGAAGGTTCATGAACATCCATCATTTTGAAAGCAATGGGCAAGACTAGATTGAACATAAGAATATAAACAGGATCTGAAGCGAAGGGCAAGGTGAAATACCTAGATAGTCGTGAGAATCTTCTTTTGCCTTGTACACCTTAAACTCACAACTTGGTGCCATTAATGAGAAACTTACTCAAAGAATTACTAATCCATTGGGACAAATGGTTATGCAATTAGGTTTGTAACAATTGTACCCCTTTAGGAAATAAGGATAGAGAATACCTTATGAAGATACAATTTGATTGCACGATTAGACATCACGGTGATTGACATCAGGCACATAATACACAAGTGGACCCTTGAGCATAGTCACAAAGTACCCATTTAAAACCCGTTTAAAACGTGTTTTAAACTTTTAGAGGGGGTCGCCATTTTAAACTTGTTTGCTGTTTTAAACTTTAAAATACGTTTTAAACGCGTACTCCGTTTTATACGCGTTTAAAACTTTTTTTAATCAAAAAAATAAGAAGGTTAAAACGTGTTTTAAGAGTTACGAAACGATGCGTTAGGGCAAAACGTCAATACCTCGTCTCTCGCTCTTGTCTTAAGTCTCAGCTCTTTCATCTCTTACTCGGCTGCTCTCTGGTGGAACCTCTCTCGGGCAATGATAAGTCTCTCTCTCTCTTGGGTTATTCCCCTTCAATGTTTGGTTTATCTCCTTAGCTAGGACTAGGAGAGACTAGCTTCGATTCTACCCAAGAGTTACCAATTTTTCATACGTAGAATTCTTTTAACGCGTAAACCATCTTGTGATGCTTTTGGGAGCTTCATGTCTAGGGATATATGAGTTAATCAGTTTATGTACATATTGAGGAGGGGTATTCCTCCTTATCCTTTGCATCTGTGTGGTTTAAATCTTGCGTGGTTGCCTTCATTTTGCAACTATGTAAGCTTAAATTATGAGTTAAATGATTAATAATTAGTATTATGTTTATATATATATATATATATATATATATAAAAGTATTTATTATTATATTTAACTCCCCGTACTTTTTCCATGTTTTACTGTTTAAAGTACTTCCCGAACGTATCATTGCCGTTTAATACCCGTACCCGTACTTGTGACTATGCCCTTGAGGGTATATAAAAAGCAGATGTATAAATTTGGGATATGAGACTGGAAACTGCCATTTAGAACATGGGATGGAATCTTCTTTATCAAATAAAATGCAGTCAGAAGGTGTCAGGCCCATGAGATAGAGTCAAGCTATGGGATTTAGTAAGATGTAGTCACCTCGGCGGGTTGCTAATTCTTGTAATCATATGATTGGGATGGGCCATGGATGAACTTTGTGTATAATTAATCATACTCTTAGTATCACTAATGCAACAGATGATTTATTAGCCAAAATCATTGTAGCTAGATCTATTTGTACATAGAGAACTTTCATACCCAAGAACTTGTTTTCTTTATTACAAAATTTTATTGGCCTGAGTAGCCATAATTTTGATATATTGTGACTTCCGTGTTTTGGTGTAACCTGTTTCATAGTAAAATCTTGTAATTTCCCGTTGATATTCAATAGGTTGCGGAAAATCTGTATCTTTTCTGTAATTATCGGCCTTTTTAATTCTTCTTTAACACCAAAGAAAACCAATCCATTCTTCTCAGTCAGTCTATAATCTGGTCTTGTATTGAGGTATACAGACTCTTGCATGTTCCATTGTATATTACATTTAAGATATTATCTTCTTGCTATTTCAAGTTGTTCTGAAGCAGACACTATATTACAGCTATGACAAATCAGCAGTTAATAGATGGTGGAAATCGGATGATGGATGAGACTGATCAAGCCATTGAGAGGTCAAAAAAGGTTAGTTTTCTCTCCCGGAGAACACTGTTGTACTGCACGTGAGGATGTAGTACTAGGCATTATTTGATTCTTTAAGATATTCTGATATAAAAACATGGGCTTGTTTTTTTTTTTACAATTTTAATCTTATCTGATAGATTCTCCAACTGGAACTAATTGGGTCTTTCAGCACTCTATCTATTATAAAACAATCACTTAATCCTTATTGGTGTTATACTTTCAACTTTGGTCTTCACGGAGTCCTGAGTTCTATCTAAAATTATTTGGTATTTAAACCCATAAAATTTTTAATAGTATTTACAAAAGAGAAAATATGTATTGCTATCTAGAAGCATTGTAGATGATGCTCCTGACACGATATGGTACACAAAGTCCCCCGATTTGAAAAATTCAAATGTTGGTCCTGTATTACAATTATCCGAAAAGACGGAAATATCCTTGCACTTGCTACTTATAATATAATAATGTTTGATGACAACTCGAATCAAGCTAAGAGGGTGCAGATGCTTCTTGAAGATAGTCAATGCCTCTCACATGCAAGGGATATGGTAACACTACCTCTTGAATTCAACTCATTTGGACTCAATTCGGTCTCCATACGAGATTACACGACCCTGACAAAAAACGAAGTACTTAACCTCTTGTAGAATGCCCAAAAAATAGTGACATAAAAGTAAGTTAATTTATACCCCACAAAGCCTTTCTATAAAACATCCTTCTAAATAAGGATAATTTTGGACCACACGATGTGTGGAGTGTGAACCTACACTGGTTCTCATTGAAAAGTGAGGCCAAAAATAGATGGAGTTTAGGGTTTAGGGAAAAGAGTTAAGTTTAGGTTTCTTAGGGAAGAAGAGAAAGAGAGGAAAGAATACAGATTAGGGTAAATTGCATAGTGAGGGATAGAGAACCCTACTTGCATCTTATATTAAGAGAGAATATTACATATATACCCTTTTACAAATATACCCACAATATTACATATATCAACACTCCCCCTCTAGCTAAAGCATAAACATTAAACATGCCTAGCTTGAGAGTGATATCCTAGAGAATAGCAGGGCAACAAGCTTGGTGAAGATGTCAGCAAGTTGTTGAGAAGTTGAAACATGCTGACGAGATAATGAACAATCCCAAACTTTCTTTCGAAGAAAATGAATATCAACCTCAATGTACTTTGTCCGCTCATGAAGCACAGAATCAGAGGCAATTTTCGTTGCAACCTCAACATCACAATACAAAGACATAGGGCCTTTAACAGGAAAACCTAACTCGGAAATGAGTGAATGAAGCCACAAAATTTCACAAGTACCATGAGCCAGAGCCCGATATTCTACTTTGGCACTAGAGCGAGAAACTACGGGTTAATTTTTGCTCTTCCACGCAACCAAGTTGCCTCTAAGAAAAAGCACAATAGCCTGAGGTAGAGTGACGGTTAGTAGCAGATTCTGGCCAATCGACATCTGTATAGCCGGAGATCTCGAGGTGACCATGTGAGCGATATAGGGTTTAGACTTGATATATCGTGGAATACGATGAACAACAACAAAGTGTGAAGCACGGGGAGCATGCATCATAGAAATAAAAATCGCCGAAACCGGTATGAAATTGACGATACCTATAGGTTTCAGTAGTCCCTCGTATGATATTTATACTGATACGAAATGGCCGATACATATATTTTTTTAGTTATTTATGTTTTAATTCATTGTCAAATTGTAATTGTGTTTGCTACTTTATCTTTGAGTTGCTTCCCATGACTTTATTTAGGTAAATTTGGTTCCTATGACCATTTGGTTTTTTTTTTTTTAATTTAATTTATTTTATTTTTTTAAAAAAGCATTATATGTATCGCTTGAAATTGATACCGAAACCGATACGTATAGGTTTTGGTTGACACCGATACTTCCCCTGAAACCGTATTTTTTATCCTTGGTATGCATAAACTGACTAACCATGCTGGCAACAAATGTAATATTTGGTCGTGTGAGAGTGAGATATATCGAGCGGTTCACAAGACGCTGGTAGGCATGAGGATCAGAACGAAGATCACCTTCACTATCATGGAAAGAGAGCTTCGGATCCATGAAGTAACGGGTTTACACCCACTCATACTAGTATCGCTCAGCGGGTTTACACCCACTCATACTAGTATCCCTTAACAGATCAATAACATACTTCTGTTGTGATAGAAAAATTCCCTTCTTAGATTGAGCAATCTCCAGACCAAGAAAGTACTTCAGATGACCTAGATCTTTGACATCAAAGGCATGTTTAGCTTGAAAGATGAAGGAGGAGTCATCACCAGTCAAGATGATATCATCAACATATACCAGAAGAATAGTATGGCCTGAGGCGCTAGAATGAATGAAGACAGTATGATTAGAGTGACATCGCTGAAAGCCAATGGTAAGAACCATCTCATTGAAGCGATGACACCAAGCACGAGGTGACTGCTTCAAACCATATATAGACTTCTGAAGTCTACAAACTTTTCCAGACTCCCCCTGAAGCAGGAAACCAGGAGGGGGGTCCATATATACCTCCTCGATGAGATGCCCATGAAGAAAGACATTCTTGATGTCCAACTGATAGAGAAGCCAACTCTGATTTGCCGTAAGAGAGAGTAGGACATGAACAAAAGTCAGTTTTGCCACATAAGCAAAAGTAGCATCATAGTCAAGCCCATAGGTCTAAGTAAAGCGGCGGGCTACAAGACGAGCCTTATACCGAGCAACACTGCCATCAGAGTTATGTTGACTGTGAAAACCCAACGGCAACCCACAGGTTTCTTCCTAGATAGAAGAGGAACCATATCCCAAGTATGATTAGACTGAAGGGCATTCATCTCGTCAACCATAGCACTCTTCCACTCAGGATGGAGAAAAGCAGCACGAACAGCTTAAGGAATAGTCATAGTGTCAGTCATGGAGAGGAAGGCCTGGTACAAGAGAGATACAACTTAATAACAAATATACTTGGCAACATGGTGTTAAAATTCGACTCAATTCGGTAAACTTAGGCCGAATTGAGTCGACTTCGGTGGTCACCGAAGCAAAATCATCATGTAATTTAAAATTTTGGGAATTCGTGATGCACTTCGGTAAAATTCGGTGGACTTCGGTCCACTTCAGTAGACATCGTTCGAAATGAAAATTTTTAGTAGAGAAAATACTCAACTTCGGTGGAAGTCTACCGAAGTCGACAGACGCGTAAACAAAAAAAATTAAAGCTACAAAAACGTAAGAAATGCAAATTTCAGATTTTTTGCAGACTGAAA
The DNA here is from genome assembly GCA_015143295.1 of Tetracentron sinense. Taxonomy (NCBI): domain Eukaryota; kingdom Viridiplantae; phylum Streptophyta; class Magnoliopsida; order Trochodendrales; family Trochodendraceae; genus Tetracentron; species Tetracentron sinense. The sequence goes on along the minus strand of CM026572.1, from coordinate 19,303,950 downwards.
TCAGGCCCAATCGGCCATTACAGTGCAAACAAGCTTTGATTATGAAGAAGAAAAAGAAGATAGAAGAGAAAATGGAAGAATAGGGATTAGGGTACATACCTAGGAAGAGCTGTGCCGTCGCTGTTCCTGTCCTTAGTCGTCGTCGCCGTTCCCGTCCTCAGTCGTCGTCGTCGATTGCTAAAAAACCCTAAAAGCAATGGTCCTCCTTCCCTCTTCTTTCTCTGTCGAGCTCTGCTGGCAGAGTGTTAGTTGTAGTCGTGTGCCTTTTTTTTTTTTTTTATGATGAAGACTTAACCCTTAAGTCTTAAGAAGCGCATCGAGAAGCCTCGAGTTTAATGAGATTGAACATGATTGAACTCAGATAGAGTTCAATCGCACGTAGAGTTTTTTTTTTTTTTTTGGGTTAGAACACGTAGAGTTCAATCGCACCTATTGGTCAACACGTCTCCCTTATGGCTTGAAACCCCTATTATGCCCTTGACAGATTTCATAAAACCTCTATTAGCCACAATTAAAGGGAGTTAAAAGAGGACACCTTAATTAAAAATTTTTTTTTTTTTTTAAACCAAGGTTAGATACTTTAACCTTAAAGGTTAGTGATTCTTAGCCAGGGCCGGCCCAAGCCATTTGGAGGCCTAAAGTGAAAATTTTAAATACGGCTTTTTTAAAAAAAATTTATTTTAATATTATTAAAAAAAATTAATTATAAATGGGGCCTTTTTAATATTCTAAATGGGTCTTTTATTTTTTTTAATATTCTAAATGGGGCCTTTTTAATATATATTTTTTTAATGGGGCCTAAAGCAAAGGCTTTGATGGCCTAATGGATGGGCCGGCCCTGATCTTTGCCACAATTAAAGGGAGATAAAAGGGCACACCTTAAATTTTATTTTATTTTTTCTAAAAACCAAGGTTAGATACTTTAACCTTAAAGGTTAGTGAATCTTATCCACAATTAAAGGGAGTTCAAAGGGAGCACATTACTTTAAAAAAAAAATCTAGTAGATGTTTTAACCCCAAGGGTTAGTGCATCTTAATCACAATAAAGAGAGTTAAAAGAGATGTTTAATTTTTTGTTCTAAATTATAATTTTATTATTAAACTGTGGTTAGAGTTAATCTTATTATAAATTATATTTTTATTATTAGTATATTATGCCCATTAAATTAAATAATTTTCTAATAATATTTTATAAATTAAATTGTAATATTCAAATGGGATGTACTGTATTATTTCTCTTTATTTCATAATCAAGACAATGGATGTTATTGAAATGCTATTCACGATTCTCTCTATGTCCCTCTCACTCCCATGGTCACGACTCATACAAATAAAAAAAAATCTCTATCATTTGTAAAAAAAAAAAATATTTATATTTTCTATCATATTAAAAAATATATATAGAAAAAAAATCATTTGTAATTTGTAATAGAGGTTTTGCTTGTTTACATAAAAATAAAAAAATATTAAAAACTTGAACAGGGGTCCTACACATTTAAATAAGATTACATCCATATCTTTTTACATAATTACATCCACTTCACAGCCAAATAAAATTACAGTCTTCTTTTTCTCTTGATGTAGGGTCTCTGATAATTTAACGATCTCCTCCTCTTCCCATATTGATTCAGCCCTATAAAAACATTGAGCTCATCAATTGCAGATAAAAATAGGTTTAGAAATTAAATTAAAGTTCAATTATTTATCAACTTTAATGTTACATTCATAAATTTTTCAGATTTCTAAAACAATTAACATGAATAATAATTAAAAATAAAGACAATAAAATAACTTACATATCCCCTTCACTTGGCAAAGAGAATAAAATGTAGTTAAATGAATTTCACAATACAAAGAAATATCAAGAAGAATTTACAGCACAGACAAATAGACAACGCATGTCACTTAATATGTTTCTCACTTTTGATACTCCACATACTTGCATCCAATAATATAATGAATTCTAGACGTGTATTTATGTTTAAGTATTGAATATCTAAAGTTTCATCTTAAAATTTCAATGTTTCCTTAAAGTTTCCTAAACTTCTTTTAATTTTTACATAACTTCCTTAAACTTCCACGATTGAGTCAACTTCCTTAGCGACCGAAGTTTATACCGACTCTGAAGTTTAATACCTTGCTTGGCAAGAGGGTAAAGACTAAGGAGTAACACAGGAATGTACATCATTACGATGAGCAATAGACAACTCAAGATCAGAAGCAACAGGAAGAACAATAATAGAGCATGAACTGAAATAAAAGAAGGTGGAGAAGTACCTAGTGAAGTGGCCTGCGGGAAAGATAGTGGTAGAGGCGCATCGGAGAAGGAACCAGACGGTTGTCAGTGAGAGCCAAGTAACAAAAAATGCCATTTTTTTCAAAAAATTCGTGTTTTATTCGCGAATTTTTGGGTTGCCAAAGTATTCGGCGTTTAAATAGAGTTTTTTTTAAAACGTTGTTTTTACGAATTATTCGCATTTTTTACGAATTATTCGCGTTTTATTACGATGAATTATTCAAAAAAATTACTTATTTTGTATTTATCTTAATCAAATTGTTCCGTATGTTTTTATAATTATTAATTTACTTTTTTTTTCCCAAAATTTCCTCAAAATTTTCCTGAATTTTTCCGAACTTGATCCTTGCCGAATTATTCCCGAACCCTGACTTTGTCACTATGGGCGAGAGTACGTGATAAACTGCTGTTGTGGAAGGTCCCCTAGAACGGGTAAAGGTAAATAGACAATAGGCATAACAAGAGCAAGAGAGAAATATGATACTGTCTCGAAAAGGGTAACATCCAGAGAGATAAAGAAACGATGAGACTGGGGATCATAACACTGATAGCCTTTAGATGCACTAGAATAACCAACAAAGACACATCTAATAACCTTATCGTCCAATTTCAGATGCTTGGGGCAAAGATCTTGAACAAAGCAGGTACAACTAAACACCTGTGACTCAATGAAAAAAATAAGAGCTTGAGGACAAAGAAGCTGATATGGTAAGAGGCCAACAAGAATGCGAGAAGGTGTCCAATTGATGAAAAAACAGGCAGTGAGAAGAGTCATAAACCAATAAGGCTTAGGCATTTGGATGCCTCGCAACAAAGAGTGAGTGACACTGACTAAATGACGATTCTTGCTCTCAGTGACACCATTTTGTTGTGGTGTGTAAGGACAGGTAAGCTGATGAGCAATACTATGGGTTTGAAGAAATTGGACAAAAAGAGCAGAGAGATACTCACCACCAATACCAGATCGAAGGGACTTAATAAGACCACCATATTGGGTAACAATCATAGCATGAAATTCTTGAAATTTAGAGAACACCTCATCCTTAGACTTAATAAGATAAACCCAAGTAGCTCGAGTGTAATCATCGATAAAAGTAATATAATAACGGAAACCATCACTGGAGGTAACCGGAGATGGACCCCAAGCAACAGAATGAACTAACTCAAAAGGGGAATGACATTTATGCATGCAAGAAGGATAAATAGTGTGAACATGTTTAATAAGATCACAAGTATAATATTGAAAAGTAGATGAAGAACAAAGTTTACTAAAAGTAGGAATCAAAGAACATAAAGTCTTAGATCCAACATGCCCCAAGCTTGGCATGCCATAAATGATAAATCAAGAATAGCATCAACAAAAAAGGGAAAAACAGTCAAACATGAGATAAAGCAAGAGACAGAGACACATGGATGTGTCCCACTCCAAAACATTAGTAATAGAGCCATCGACCAAGCGAACCTTAGCAGTAGGAGGTGGAGGTGAATAAATAGAGTAACCCTGTGACTCACTCGAGGGAGCATGGATACCTGTGGCAGATGAGGTATCAGAAGAATCACTCTGCAGACGGAACTCAGCTCGGATTATCTCAACAACGTGGGCTCTCATGGACTCCAGAGGATCACTCGCAACATTTGAGGCTGTTATAGGTGGAGGATCAATAGTAGAAGTCGTAGCAAAGTGAGTAGTAGGACGAGACTGGCAACCCTCGGGATAACCATGCAAACGATAACAATGATCACGATCATGTCCACTATACCACAGTGAGCACAAAGAGTAGTAGATCTGCCATGACCACCTCGACCACGACGGCCCTATTAGTCCCCCTACCAGGTCCTGCAACAGGATGAAAATCGGTAGTAAAAAGGCGGTACGATCCGGATTGGGCATAGGAGTGGTCCTTGAAGACATAACAAGCTGACGATGTTCCTCACTGAACACAGTGGAGTACACAGATCGAAGAGATGGCAAAGGAGACGTGACAAGTATCTTTGTGCACAATTGCTCGAATTCGGTACGAAGACCACCCAAGAAATCATAAATGCGATGACGCTCAATTTGCTTCGTCATAACCTTGGCAGAAGCATCAGACAATTCAGAAAGAGGTTCATAATGGCTCAATTCTCCCAACGACATTGTAGAGCCCCAAAATAATCAAAGATAGGCATATCTCCTTGTTGAAAATGAGCAATGTCATGGGTGAGTTGATAGATCCGAGCGTCGTTCTCCACTAAGGCAAGTCTGAATGAGAGATTCCTAAAGCTCATGACAATTCTGGCAGAAAATGTAATTTCCAAGGCAATATGAGGTTCCATAGTGTTCAATAACCAGCCAAAATAACCTCTGCCAATGGGAATGGAGAGAGGGGGAGGGGGATTGATATGAAGTTGGGAGCTAGCAATGGTCGAATATGTTGCCGGCTTCCTACCCCTATTGGTTGAGAAGTCAACTCTTCAGGTGGGGAAAGGAATGTGTTATTATATGTTTGCTCTAGTTTTTGTTGTTGGGCCCTTTCATGATTCAAATTGCCGGTATGCTTTCTGGCTCGCAATGACTCAAATGGGTGGGGGCTCTCTATTTGCTTGCAATGACTGTAAAAAGAATAAGAACAAGAATATGAGGGCGCCCGTACTAGTTTTGGGGCTCGCTTCTTCAAGCTCCGCCCCTACTAGTAAAGGGCTGTTAAGCCAGCTTTCTGGCTTCCCCATTTCTTGCCACCATAGACGACATATGTAGAAAAAGAGGGAGCGGGGAAGGAAGAACAACCATTTGAATTTGGCACATAAGGTGGCGGGTTTGGCTAGGTAACATCATGGAAATGTATCGGACTGCAAATCCTATAATGATGGTTCGTATCCTCCCACCGATCTTTGACCCTTGTGAGCTTTACCTCTTCAGATGACTTTGCCACTTTTTATGAGGGAAGTGGAATCTCCTAATAGTCCAGTTCTAGTTGTTCATCCCAATTAATAGTGCGAGAGAGAGAGCAGCCTAAAGTAAGTAGGCTTTAAAGCCAAGCAGCTGAAAAGAAGCTACCGACCCTACTAATGACTGTCGAATGGATCCAGGGCCAGGAAGCAAAGACTCTAGTGCTCCCCTCCCAGATGTAGGTCTTCCTGGAAGTGAGAATACTGCTGCCCGAATTATAACCCGGTCACTCCCCATCTTCATGCAAAACCAAGGTTCGAAATATCGACAATATCGGCGATATGTTGCTGATATTTGTCGGTGTCGCTGCCTTCCGACATATCTATACGGTGTAGAGAAAAATTTACATGATGTCGTGGGTTATCAACGATATATTGGTGACATAGTCACCAAGTACGGGTATGGGTATTAAGCGGCAATCATACGTTCGGGAAGTACGGGTTTTGAACGGTAAAATACGGGAAAAGTATGGGGCGTTAAAATAATAATAAATAATTTATATACATATATATATATATATATAAACATAATACTAACTACTAATCATTTAACTCATAATTTAAGCTTACACAGTTGCAAAACGAAGGCAACCACACAAGATTTAAACCACAGATGCAAAGGATAAGAAGGAATACCCCTCCCCAATATGTACATAAACTGATTAACTCATATACCCCTAGACATGAAGCTTCCAAAAGCATCACAAGATGGTTTACGCGTTAAAAGAATTCTGCATATGAAAAATGGGTGACTCTTGGGTAGAATCGAAGCTAGTCTCTCCTAGTTCTAGCTAAGGAGATAAACTAGACATTGAAGGGGAATAACCCGAGCGAGAGAGAGAGAGAGAGAGAGTTATCATTGCCGGAGAGAGGTTCCACCAGAGAGCAGCCAAGTGAGAGACGAGAGAGCTGAGACTTGAGACCAGAGCGAGAGACGAGGAAGAAGAGGGTTGTGGCCGTGGGCACATAACTGTGCCATTGCCGTCGCCGATTGCAAAGCCGTCGTCAACTCGCCGTACCCCTCTCCCCTCTTCCATTTGGAGCTCTGCTCTGTTTTTTTTTTTTCGTTCTGAACATGTAAAATGATTGAAGGTTTCGTTTTGTTAAGATTTTAAGCCCTTAAAAGGGTAATGCTACTATCACTCTGCCCAAACTTAAAGTGTTAAGAGGTAAGCTATTATCACTCCATTGTTTTTGTTGTTTAAAGACATAACACTCTAAACACACAGTCAGACCTAGCACTTTAAGTTGGGTAATGCTATTTCCACCCATGATATTTTATTTAGTATTTTAACCCTAACTCTTAACTCTTAAGTGCTTTAACTAGTATTGAACTGTGGTTAACAAGTTTTAACCCTTGTGATTAATTTTTTTTAAAAAACTAAGGTCAAATTTTAAGCCTTTAATCCTAAGGGGTGTCCCCTCTTGACTCCCTTTAACTATGATTAAGATTTACTAACCTTTAAGGTTAAAGCATCTAACTTAAATTTTGAAAGATTAAAAAAAAATAAACTTGTCACCTTGTAACTCCCTTTAATTGTGATTAAGATTCATTAACCTTTAGGGTTAAAGCATCTGACCTTGGTTTTTAGATTTTTTTAAATGAACATGTCCCTTTTTCCTTCTAACTGTGGTTAAGATTCACTAACCTTTCAGGTTAAAGCATCTAATTTTAATTTTAAAAAAATGTGTCACCTTGTAACTCCCTTTAACTATGATTAAGATTCATTAACCTTTAGGGTTAAAGCATCGGACCTTGGTTTTTAGAATTTTTAAAATGAACATGTCCCTTTTTAACATGAAGTAAAATTGATTATATTACAATTAACATAGAGGTCAGAGCACATCTTATTAAGAAATTAATGAAACATGAATCAATTATACATTATCGTCACTCGTCAGCGCACATCTTTGTTCTCTTCTCATTGTATCTCTTATGTACATTATTGTTTATTAAATGTTTTTATTTTAAAATGTGTATTAACATCTATTTTAACATTTCATGAAGTTTCACTGCAAAATTTCATGTTTTGCCCCATTGTTTTTGCTATTTTTTCAAAAATCACCTATAAACAATATATCTTCCGATATATCTTTTTTCCGCGGCTCGACATGTCGAGCGATATCAACATTTAGAACCTTGTGCAAGACTCCACAAGCCTTCCTTTTGGTGAATTTGATCGCTATTGGACGAAGCAAAAGGGACAACAGGAGAACTACCAAAAACAACATCACTAATGACGGGAAGAACACCACAACTCTCTGTTGATAGCCGATTGAGAGCAATCCAGTAGCAGTGCAGTAAAAACATAACCCACGTGGTTTTATGAGGGATCGCCCAAGAACGAGTGACAACACCAGTTTACGACACGGTTTTAGTTTAGACTTTCACTTACCTTTCACAATTTGGTCAGCCTTATCGTCACAATGCCTGATCATCTTATGATGAAAGCATCTTGAGCCCAGGGCCCCCCACCCCATTTAGTATTAGTCGTAAGCCGAACGGTATCTTTCACCTTTAGTTAGCTAGTTTGGTGATTGTCTTGAATTCTCAGTGCAACAAAAACTGCATACATTGTGCGCCGAAACAATTACGTCGAGGCAACGTCCAAATCAAAAAAAGGATTCTCGGCTCAACAGCCAGGACAGACAGGACGCCGAACTCCAACCACTTCCAAATCAAAAAAAGGATTCTTGGCTCAACATGATGTTACAGCTGTTGTTTGATTAGAACAACAAAAACAAGTTTTATTAGAGTCAATAAGAAGAGGAATTCTATCACGAAAGAGCTACTTGCTTCATGTCCTGCCTCCGGGTAATCACGCCGATTGAATGAATGATCTTGACCCAATTAATGTCGGATGAATTGACTAGGTGGGGCTCCCAGGTAGCTCAAATGAGCATTCAAGGGGAAGGGGCACGAGAAGCAACGGGTTCAACTGTTGTAACCAAACAAAAAAGGGCATCGGACAGATACCGCTTGGGGAGCAGAGGGACTTAGAAATCCCTAAAAAATAGTTGGACTTTTCTTGCCAAGATTTCTACTTAATCAAATGACTTTTGTTGAAGGCTTCAATAGTGAGAAAAAGTTCTTAGCCACTGGTGACTGGCTTTCATCTTTGGCTCGCCGCCCTTATCTTTAAAGGGTTTACGCACTGATATTAATAAGTAATAAAGCATTTTCACAGAAGCCCAACCCAGCCCGAGTGATCTAGCCTCTTCTTCTTCCATGCTTTCTTCATAGACCCAATCACCAAGCTCTGCCGAATCCAGTACATAGAAAGACAATGGGAGTCATTCCATAAGTTATGCAATTCTCAGCATTCCACCTAGCAATTTCAAGAACACCGATCTTTGGCTTTGGGGTCTCACCATCAAGATACCCCATCTTTGAACGACCCTTAATATATAGCTCAACAGAGCATTGCTACGAAAGAAAATTATCACCATTTAATATTGGTGAAAGAGTGGACAACGGAGTTGGAAAGAGCTGGCGGAGTAAGAACTTTAGCATTCATAGGAGCAACTTAAACATGGAAATGTGGAGTCACACCTCCAAGCTTACAATCCAATTCCAACTTCAATAGATTCAAAGAACAATGGAGTCACACCTCCAGTCAATCAATACCTCATCAAAAACTTGTACATAGGTATTAACTATTAAGATTACCAAAAACAACTATCTAAGTTGCCGTCATAAGCAAACAAAGCATAAAAAACACCTCCAGCAATGAAAACGGTAGTGAAAGGGCTTTGGAAAAAGCATCATAACACCTTCAAATCTCATCCAAATAGAGTAAACTCAGTTTTAAAATGTTTCTTACAAAAAAAAAAAAAAAAGGGTTCACCCATGACCAAGGAACAACATTAACAATGACCCATCCAAGCGAAAAAGTTTCTGAACTTAAACAATTATTTATTTTTCAAATTTTTCTGTATTTATTCTTCAAATCATTGTAACTTTATCAATATTGAATCAAATCACATGATATAGGATTAAAAAATCCTCTAAAATCAAGTTCTTTAAAAAACTACCTTCAAAATACCCCCATGGGCAGCCTAGGCCATATGCCTGACGTCAGCCATACGACTGGTGACGTCACCTACAAGCTTCTCTTCTTTGGTTGTTGGTTCTGGTTTTATCAAGCTTCTCTTTCCTTCTTTGTGGCTCTGATACCAATATGGAGTTTAGGGTTTAGAGAGAAGAGTTAGGTCTAGGTTTCTTAGGGAAGAAGAGAAAGAGAGGAAAGAATAGAGATTAGGGTAAATTGGATAGTGAGGGATAGAGAACCCTACTTGAATCTTATATTAAGAGAGAACATACATATATACCCTTTTATAAATATACCCACGATATTACATATATTAACAAAAATAACCTTACAAAAAGGAGGTTTTCCTTGTCAAATCCCTTTACTGGATGTGTTTGGCTACAAATCCAGAGAAACCCTTCTCCGTATCAGGGATATTCTTGTTTGGGATATGGTTCTCTTGTTTTGGTTTAGGATATTGTCCCATCCATAATCTTCTTGGATTTATTCTAAGTCAGCCCACTGAATTGTTTGGCTATCAGTTTCAACTGTTGAGGTTAGACGGTTCTCATCTTTATTTGGTTAGAGGACTGTCTCTATCCAAGTAGGACACAAATTACAACAATCTGTTCAATAACAGATTTCCAATAGTCCATGTAGTGAGAGTATTTCCAAGGATCAAAAATACGGTTTTGGGGGATGTATTGGTCCCAACCGAAACCAATACGTATCAGTTTCGCCAACGGTTTCGGTCAATACACATATAATTCATTTTGTTTTTTAAAATTTAAATTTAAAAAATATCAAATGAGTTATAGGAACCAAATTTACCAAATATAATGCCATGGGAAGCAACTCAAAGGGAAAGTAACATACAAAATTACAATTACACAATGAAGTAAAATATAAATAACTAATAAATGATATGTATCGCCTGTTTCGTATAAGTTTAAATATTGTATAGGGGTCTACCAATACCTATACGTATTGGTGCGCTTTATATCGGTTTCAACGATTTTTATTTCCATGAGTGTTTCTGAGAGGACTTTGTCATCTTTTTTCTTGTGGAAGAGGCTTGGAGCTTACTTGAGACCAATGTTTTAAAAGGCATGTGAGGTAAGCCTCGAAGCAAAGCTCAAGGACGAGAAATCCCCAAATTATGTATTCTAGAGTTAGAATAAATGGTAGATTTCAAATTTGAGGCAGTGTCTAGGGTAGGGTTTGAGTTGCATTTAATCACGATGGCAGTTCTGTAAATAGCTGTAAGTCAATTTTCCAGAGCTAGGGTTGTGGTCAAAAGGTCAATTGATGGGTAATCAAAGGTAAGTAAATGTTAAAGAACAGAACTTAAACGAAAAAATCAGGATAAAGATCAATTTTTTTGTGAATTTCGAAAAATCTCAGCCATCATAATATGAACCAAAATTAGGTTTTATTGAAAAGTTCAAAATCTTCAAAATTTAACCCAATAATTAATTTCGGATCAAAGGGTACCTTTAATCATAGTGGGCGGCAGCTATAGGTTGCTAATCCTATGTTGTTTTGTTTCAAAATTTTGAAATCCCCCTTGGATGAATTTGGCAATGGCTTTAATCTTCAAGCTTTAATGACGAATCAAGCAATCAACAATCATGTAATTACTAGTTTTAGCAACCATCAGCTAGTAGAAGAATAAATCTTTCTTACCGAACTTCAAAATCAACATAACATCCTCAAAAAATTAAGAAAGACATGTACACCTATATATTAAGCCACCAAAATCTGCACTTTCCTATTCTAGTGAAATTCTAATTTAGAAACTCCTAATTGCTATTAGACTCTTGAATTGGGAGCTGGGGCAGCGTGCGCAAGACCCAAATAACTTCAAAAAAGGACTCTTCTTCTTAACAAACTTCTAAAAGGACCGAATTAAATAAAATTAAGGCCCATAGGTACTTAACTATTACTTAATACAGGCCCAAATTAAATTTGGCCCATTCTCTCATGAGGTCTTATAAGTCATAAGGGGATTTTGCTTGGGATGCTTCTGCATCAAGGTGCACCTTATGTTTGAGGCATGTGCCTCATACACTAATCTAAAATAAGGGTTCATTCATATAGCTGAGACCTTAAAACTATTTTCAAATTTTTTTTTTTAAACTGCTTTGTAACTGTTTGTTTGAATCCAAAATACGCCACTTGAGTTGATGACTGAACATCACGTCTTTCAATATGTAAATGAACAAAAAGTAAATCTAAATTGCAGCCTTTTCTTGCCTCCCTCAATCTTATCTTTTTTCTCTATATTATGGTTGAATAATTTATATACTATCATATGTGTGTGTATATATCATTACGTTTGAATATTTTAGCAATTTTCTCATTTCTAGTAAAAATATTTATTTAGAAAATGGAGCGTGAGGCTTAAGCCTCATGCCTCAAGACTTACACGGTTACACCTCACGCATCTGGAAGTCCCAACCCTTGACCTCATGCCTACAGCTTTTAGAAAACTGCTTGAGAGTTGATACTGATAATGGAGCTCTCCTTTCTCTTAAGGACTTATGTTCTTCAATTTGAGATCTCCAATGGAGGTCTCCTTCCTTGAGGATATTTGAGGCCTTCTCTTGAAAATCTTAATGGAGGTTTCTTTCTTGCTTGAGGAGGTCTTTTTCCTCTTCTTCTCATCTGGTTCCTTAAGGAGACTTGAGACCTCTAATTGAGGTCTCCTCTTCTTTTTAAAAAGTCATCATCATCTTCTTCTTACTTGAGACCTCTAATGAAGGTCTCTTCTTCTTGCCTGAGAAAGCCAATGGCGTTCTACACCTTTGTGTGAAGATCTCCTTTCCATCATCTTCTTATATAGGAGAGTCTCTCCATGGTGGACATTCACTGCAGTGGCTCTTAATAGCACTCCCCCTAAAGATCTACTAAAATAGGTGGATTTTGAGTAGGGCTGCACATCGGGGCCGAAGCTAGTTCGGACCCAACCCAACTTATTTATCATAGGCCAGAACTCAGCCTGTGAGATAAAGGCCCGAAACCAGCCCATGTAAAAAAAAAGAGTTCGGGCTGGGCCAGCCCATAATCAACAGCAAGGTGATGTGCTTTCTCTAATAAGTAATAACATGTCTTTTTCAAAAGTCTTAACAAATGATTCAGCATAACTCATCATATAAAATTTTATGGAAGTACATATAATATATATTATAATTTATTAATTTATATGTATGTGAATTCGGGCCGGGCTTGGTTTTGCGGCTTGGGCCGAGGCCGGCTAGGAACCCAGCCCAAATTCAACTTCAGTCCTATAATTGAGCCCGAACCCAACCCAGCCACAAAACCTCAGCCCAGACCGTCCATAACATGGGTCGGGCGGGCCTCAGGCCAGCCCGGCCCACTGTGCAGCCCTAATCTTGAGGTTGGTGAACATTGAAACAGACTACAGCCTACTCACTAATCAGAGTGACACTTAACCACTGAGCCAACTGATTTGTTGTGCTTAAACTTGGTTGTAAATAAATAAATTTATTTTTAACTTTCAAAGATTGAAACATAGCTAGAACTTAATTTAGATCGTAGCCAACTTCACTTGGCATGCCACCCTCTTGGACGGGGCAGCGCCAAAAACACTGAACTGATCAGACATATCCAATTGCCTGATGTGTGACCCTTTTTTTGACATCCTTTTCTCACCTTGATTTTTTTTCCTTTCAGTCAGAAAGTTTGGACCTTAAACTTGGTCTTTAGATGGTTTGACTTGGGGCATGTCGAATCCATGAGGCAGCCCACTTAGGGATGTGTCAGTTTGGGGTGTGGGGAGGGAGAGCATCCTGACTTCTTAGGGTTCCCTCTCTTACAAAATCATTTGTATAGATAAGAAAATCCGCAACAAACTATGATCACTTCTCCATCTAAAAAGTCGGACACTGACTGAACAGTTTTGGTTGATATGATGGGCTGTGTGTTTTGTATGGGTCGTGGAGACCAGAGAGAATATTTATCTTCTAAGATGCCTGAGAATCTTTTCCAGTTCTTCAAAGAAGCCTCAGATATATCCTACTTTGTAAAGCATTTTTATTCACTTCAAAAGGAACTATAAATGATGACTACTTCCTGGAATAGTGGAATTGTTAGTTTGTTCGAAAGCAATCATGTCATCATTGTCTGCTGTAGACTTGAGTTGCTTGTAAATTGTCCAACAAAAGAGAGAAAAAGCAATAACCATGTACTCCAAGTTTGAAAGTTATTTTCCGATGAAAACTAAAAAAATAATTTACCTATTACCAAGATTAAAACACAAACTTTTGGTGTTCACAAATTCCAGTTTTGTATGTTACCGTGTGTTATAGGTTGTTGCAGACACTGTCAATGTTGGAACTGAAACTTCAGCCGCTCTCAAGGCACAGGTATTTGTAGTCTGGCTAGATCAAAGAATCCCACATTTTAGCTCATTACTACATTTTAGACTCAACGTACCTTTCTCTTATTATTTCTAGCATATGGGAATTAAAACCTTTTGTTTGCATGTAAGTTCAGACAGAACAAATGAGTAGGATTGTTAATGAGCTGGACTCAATCCATTTCTCAATCAAGAAGGCTTCTCAATTGGTCAAGGAAATTGGTAGGCAGGTCAATCTCTGAAATTTACAACCCCATTTATACTATATTGAAGTCTATTTGTCATCTTCTGTTACTTATTTACATTCTTTCTTTAGGTTGCAACTGACCGATGTATTATGGCCTTTCTCTTCCTAATTGTCATTGGAGTCATCGCCATCATCATTGTGAAGGTAAGATACCTGTTTACTTTCCATTTCTTTTTATATTATTCCAGGTGTAGTTCTATGCTCCTATTTTTTTTTCCCTTCTAGAATCTGTATTAAATAATTGGAGTTCAAATATGATCTTCTGTTCTCTATGAACCATAGGTTTATAAATAATAGGCTATTCTTCTGAATTTCCTTGTGCATGGAAAACAAATAGTGTTCTCTTGTTCTGCGAACATAGACAATAGATTAACTTTCCCTCCCTTGGAATTTAAGTGCCAAATTTATTTTGAACTTAAATTTATTGTGTAGATTCTCCAGATTCTTCAGTTCATTATCCTCTCTAAATCATTTGATGGTAAAATTATTGAACTCAGTACCTCAACCTTACACACTCAGGGTCATCCCCCTCTAGGGAAATGCTAAATTGCAGGATTAATTTCATTAAACTTGATTTATTATTGCTGTCTTTCTAGAGTTGGATCATGGGATAAATACAACTGCTTAGCTTTGAAACTATGGGTATACTGATGGCTATTTTACCAGAAGTACTCTTCTTTTTGTGATTTTTCATGTTTGATTCTGATCATTTACTTGTCTTTTGCTTTCACCACTCCATTCGTGGGCTCCATGGGAATTATATTTCATTTGCTTCCGTTGATGACCTTCAACTTACTACTCTCTAGTCTCTACTATACATTTCCCTTTATACAACCTCGAAAATATCCACCCCTGCACGATCCAAGGTCTATGTCTTTATCCACTTACAATTCAGGTGGTCACTTGGCCTCTACAAGTAATCTTGTGCAAGGCATCCTGATTGCCCTGTTTTTTATTTATTTATTATTTTTTAATGCATGCAGCTTTATATTTTCCTTTGCTTCCAGTTGTCCTTTTCATCCTCAAAGAGATCCTTCCTTATATACTAAATATAGAATGTCCCCACATCTTTAATCTTGAAATTTCTCAAAGAGGAATTTTAACAGTCTTTCCATTCTACATAACATCCATTTCACCCTTATTTCTACCTATCAATTAAACGACAAAAAAAAAAAAAAAAATCACTTTTATGAGAAGTACAACACCCTTGGGATAAAAAGTACTCAGGCTGGTTACTATACCTGCATCTCCAAGCTAACAACTTGCAGAATTTCTGGCTAAACCTGCATTTCCTTTCTGTTTTATAATGTCTTTGTGTATATGCTCACTTGTTTTTGGTTTTTGAATTTCCAGATTGTGAACCCCAATAACAAGGACATTCGGGATATTCCAGGACTTGCCCCACCAGCACGGAAATTACTGTGGAATCCTAATTAGCGTCCAACTGGACCATTTCATGAGTTTATTGGAAGGACGTGCATTTTGGTTGGATGAGACGTGTGCAAAATTATTTTTACTCATATAGCTGTTGGGGTCACCTACTGTAATGGCATCCATCCCAGTTAAATGTAGCGGCTTTATTATTGTGAGTCTTAGTGCCAGTTTCCCAATCTGTTCGTGTGGCTCCATGGAGCAGCTCCACCTGGACAAGGCTTGTATCACTTGAGTTGTTTTCTTTTGATGATTTATGATTGGCGAAATGATCTCCCCACTTTATAGAGGGGACCTGAAATACTATACTTGACCTTGTATCGATCTATACCCAAAATACCATACTCGATTGTATAATGATTCTTCTAAGATTTATACATTTTACTATTATTATCATTATAATTATTATTGTTTTTCTTTTGATGAGCAGCTTGTTATATGTTATCATTCCTTTCGATTTTTTCTCTTTTGTTCGACTGACTTGATATTATGTTCGGGTAGAACTCTCATACTTTTCTGAACACTGGCAGTTATTCAGTTTATGGAATCAAGCAACTGGGCTTTCATGAATTATTGAAGTATGGAAGGTCTCAAAATCCCTCTCTTTATGTCATAAACTGTCTTTATCTTCCTTTCAAGAATGCGCTTTATCCTTGCTCCTATCATTTCTTTAGCATATAGTCTTTATTTCCTTCTAACACTCATTCATACATAGATACATGCATGCATGGAGGCAAATACATAATTAGAAGTTTCAAACTAATAGCCACAGGTGCATTTACACATGAATTCTGCATCCCTATGAATATGCGTAGCTTTGATGTATTTATATATGTCTGTAGACTGTAGGTGCATGTGAGACCATGGTCAAATGTCGAGATTACCTGAAATATAAGGTAGAAAGTTTTTCTTTGAAGGTGGAATGAGATTTACATTTGCCTGACTGAGTTTCTTTTACCTTTTAGAAAGGATGCAAAAAGGTATATCAGATGATACTAGTCTTTATATGCTAATTACCATCAATCGACAGAATATCTCGCATCAATCAATCTAATGGGATGTCGGTAACCGTTTGATCTATCACATTTGTCAAAAAAAAGTTCTTCAAATCTGATGGTTAAGACAATCTGATCGGGTTGAATTTGAGTCTAAAATCTTCTACATGCAAATAGAGATTTGGAGTGATATTACATTGCAATTCCTAAATTTCTAGCACAAATCCTTATTGATGAAATAGTTGGAGGAGTCTTGACCTCACAAAACTTTCATACTGACATTTTTCTTCTTCTTTGATTTAACATTAGAATACCTGAATAACTTCTAACTCTAACAAGGAAACTCAAATATGCAAATTCTAATAAGACAAACATGTCCTAATAAATCATAACGACCTTTGCTACTAGGCACTTGTGGTCCTAGGTTTGAGAGCTTGCCCTAAAAAATTATAATTTTTTTAAATAAAAATTTATAAGCTGCTTACCATTTTATAAGTTTCTTTTATTACTAGAATGAAATGGATGAACCCTAGCGATAAGTGAATTTTAAACACACTTAGTGGGTCTTAAAACGGGGTAGGTTGCCAACTAACTTTCATGGTTTCTCTTAACCACCATAGGGGTATAATTCGACTAAAAGTTTTGAAAGTTAGTGTACTTGCGATCTTTTTATATATAGGTTATATATATATACATAGATTATAGATATAGATTTTTATATAGGTATTAGAATAGATATAGAATATAGGTTATAGATATAGATATAGTTAACCATGTGTTTTCAAAAAATTACTAACAATCAATCATATTAGATAATTTTCCTAAAAAAATAATTCTTTTTTTTTAAAAGGTCAATCTTTTTTAGAGTTTAATTTTGAGCTGGAGCTATGCTTCATGGCGTTGAAGCGCAGCTCCCCTATTTACACTATAAGTGGCATGATTGTAATTACTAAAAGAGAGTTGGGGCAATTTGGCAACACATAATTACAACATTGCCACCGTAACAATGTAAAAAGAGGTGCTCCGCTCAACGCCATGAAGTAGAGCTCCTCTTTGTATTAAAATTTTTAGGGATTTCTTTTCATGCGGAGCTCCCCTTTTACACTGCCCAGGGGAGCTCCGCACATGCAGAGCTCCGCATCATATTTAAACTGAAATTTTTATTGTTATACTTGTTTCAGAAATAGTATAATTTGCAGTTGTCGAGGGAAAATTTTATAATTTCAAAAAACATTCTATAATATATTTAATTGTTAATGTAAACATGCATATATACTACATAAAAGAAATATATTTAGAACATCTATAATAAACATTTATGTGCTAAAATCTCGTCCATTCAATAAAGTCTTAGGATATAAAAAGTACGAAACCAAGCAAATGTTGATCGTAATTTAGCAAGCAAAAAAAGTACTTTTCTCTATTGTTTTTGTTTTGGTTAGCTCGGATCTCATTCAGATGACTGAGAGTCGGTTGACTCGCCAACACATGCTTGCTAAACAACAATTTCTATAATTCTTAAAAAGCAACCGATTAATGGGTAGAAATCAAACTGATTCTTCATACTTTAGTTGTTATCATGTTACTACGTACGAGAGATTTAAACCACTTCCCTTCTTCTTATAGCATTCTTTTGTGCTTGTTCTCCAACATCTTCTGCTCTCTTATAACAACCCTACAATCACAGACAACGGTAATAATTAGTTCAAGAACACTAACAATGCGTACAGTTGATATCCTTGTGCATTCTGAATTCTTAGAGTCATTGATGACTAATTAATTAATGAATATTTAGTCATAACTCATAACTACCCAAGTTCCACCTAAAACATGGAGGAATTAGATTAATCAGTTTAAAAAAAAAGTAGAAATAACAATTCATTTTTCGGTTGGTTTAAAAACAAAGCAGCAATAATAATTTTTTCGGTTACACACACAAAAAAAAAAAAAAAAAAAAAAAACAGCTACTACTCCAGAAGGATCAATCCTGAGAACAAGTGACATATATAGCAGGAAATGACAACTGCATGATATGTCTTAACAGAGATAGCGGATGATACAACTCAAATGTCTTGCCTAAGTGGTGGTTAAAACTTTCAAGGGCTGAATGGAACGCATGCAGAAACATTTCAAATTCTCGATCAAATTATGTGCATGCCAAGGAAGAACATAGGAGTTGAGATACTATATTTCACGTATGTTGGACTTGCAGCCATATTGTTGGTGTCCTGAACATAAGCCCGTGAGAGGTTTTTTTTTTAATATAATAATGAGAGGAGTGAGAAGTGCAGCTTGTAGACATGGGGGTGTTTTTATAGCACAGAGAGGAATGAGAACTAAGAAGATGTCTCTAGAAACGGTGTGAGAAGTGAGAAGTGAAGTCTAGATTTTTTTTTACTTCTTTGGCAGCTGGGCTGCTGTATTGGGGTTAAGGATAAGGATATTAAGGATAAAGCTTAAAGGATAAGAAGGAAGGGGGAAAAGTACGGAAATAGGTTTCGGTTTTTGAAGAATTACGGAAACCAGCTCCCTTTTTAGGGAGTTATTTTTTCCAGCCTCCACGCATGTATAGAGCTGCAGCGTGCGGGAGGGATTGTGAGAATGTCCAAAATGCCCCCGTAAAAACTTAACAGTTTATGTCTAACTCTTTCTCACTATCTCGAATACAACTTAGATTACCCTACCCATTTCGAACGAAGAACAGAGATAACCCTTTCACCATTTCGAACAGAGAACACCATTGCATCAGAGGTTCCGGTTCCCTACAAAGTAGATTAATCCTACATCATAGTTTAATTTAAGAAGAAGAAGTGGAAGAAGAGGAAGAAGAATAAGAGGAGGAAGAAGAAGAAGGAACTGATTCTTCGTCACTCGTTCCCTACAACCTTCAGATTAAGAGGTATGTGTAAAATATCGAAATCAAACCTCCTTTAAACAGTTTAAATTCGTGATAATAAGTCTCGGATTTGTTATGTTGAATTCGAGATAACCATATAGAATTCGAGATAACAGTCTCGAATTCGAGACGGTTATCTTGAATTCTATATGGTTATCTCGAATTCAACCTAACAATCTCGAATTCAGAATTAAGCCTTAATATGTATTAGTGTGAAGAAGGATTCGAAAATATTTACAAACTGAGGTATTTATTTCTGATGCAATCATGAACTGGTTCTTCCTATGTATTACCCTGTAGGGGATTAAGGTATATTCATTATGGAACCTTAAAATTAACAAAATTGAAACCCTAAAACCTAAGGAACATAAACCCTAAGGAACTAAAACTCTAATGAAGATAAACCCTAAACCCTTTAAGAAAAACCCAATGTTTCTTTCAACATCCTGAATTCGAGATGACAGTCTCGAATTCGAGATAACCATCTCGAATTCAGGACTATAATCTCGAATTTAGAACTGTTTATTTTGGAATTCAGTCTTTCAATGTATTACTAAGCAATTTTATTAATACTTGCAGATTCAAGATGCCAAAAAACAAAGAAAAATGGGAAGGTAGAGGTAAAGGGAAAGAGGTGGAAAAAGCCCAACCATCTATGAAATGTACCATGAAAGAATGGTTTGAAAAAATAAAGCCGCACTTGGAAGCCCATCCTGAGAGGAAGTCTTTGTGGATGCAGACTTGCTTTGGGCATCTTTATGATTTGCCCAAAAATCTCCAATGCGGTCAGGCATTGCACCACCTACTTCAGAGGCGTAGGGATGCACTTACTTTTGATGTAGCTGGTAGTGTTATGCGGTTTAGGTTGTTAGACTTCACCCTGATAATGAGTTTAAATGCTAGTATAGGTATCCCTCCTGCCATAGTACCTGTCAGTTCTCCAACCTCCTTAAAGGTTCGCAAGTTTGGTGAAGTACAACTTATAAAAAAATTGGATCTGAATAGGGTGTTAAAGGCGTGTGACAATGATATGGATGCAATCAAGATTGCATTGGTCCTATATGTGGAGTTATTGATCATTGCAAAAGAGACACACTCGAATATTGAGATTGACTACTTGGATCTTGTAGAGGACCTCGATACCTTCAACAGATACCCTTAGAGCACTGTAGGGTACTTGATATTTAAGAAAAATATTGAAATGACACATATAGATACTCCACAATACAACATTAACGGATGTTGTATTGCTTTTCATGTATATTATATCATTGATGTATGTTTAATTTGTAATTACACTCCTGTTTTATTTTCATTTCAAATTCTAATGATGACAAGTTTGGATGTTTGAGTGCATTCCCGCACTTGAAAAATTATGTTCGCGTGGATTTCCTCCTACTACTGATATGTTCCCTCATGTTCTACGTTGGAAAGATACTACTTATAAAACCTACAAGCCATTAGAAGAGAAGATATTTAATTTTGAAGAGGTACGAAAGTTAGTACAATATATATATATTTTTTTGCTTAGTCCTAACTTAATTTTATGTTCATAGCTTGATGTTCTTAAGTTAAAAGTCACTGCTCTTGAGAAGGAGCAAGAAGTAGTAAGGGGTGTCCTTGCAATAATGAGATCTGAGGATGATGATGATGAGGATGATGATGATGATGAAGGTGACGATGAGGATGGTGAGAAGGATAGTCCCGAGGAGGATGGTGATGAGGAGGAAGTAGAGCAGGATAAGTTGGATGATGACGAGGAGGAGGATAGTCTCTCCCCGGTACATGAGCAAAGGTCAAAACATGTAAGTAGCCAAAATTCACAATAAGTCATGTTGATGAGGCTACTAGGAATGCTCTTAAACAACCTGATTACAGTCCAGATAACCATTTTTAGCGTGAATTTGAGATAATAAGGTCCAATTCGAGATTGGTATCCTGAATTCGAGATAACAGTCTCGAATTCGGGATTGTTATCTTGAATAGGACCTTATTATCTCGAATTCACGCTACAAATGGCACATATAGGACTGTAATCTTGAATTCTGACCCATTTATTCAATATATTCAAATTTTATTGTGTTCTAATGTCTACCATTGATGTATCTATCTGAGTGTGTTGATCCTTTATCTCCTTTGGATAGGCTGCAGCAAGTGGGGGAGGTGGGCCACTCCCACTCTCTTTTGGTTGAGGGCCCTCGTTGTGAGGCGGTTCAAGGGTCTGATACTGCTACCCATGGCCCTACCCATGGCCCGTACTCTAATGCGGGGGATCTCTTTGAAGGTGTTGTTCCAGGTGATGATGCTGTGGGTGAGACTAGGGGATCCGTGGACCTTGGGTCTTTGTCCACTGGTGAGTTCCCGGCCACCATTGCTTCTCCCCTACAATCCAAAATTGATACCCCATCAGGGCCAGCTGGCTCGCCCCCTAGACCTACTCAGTGGACGTCCCTTTTTAATCCATCAAAGTCTTTTCGTTTGAATGGAGATCTTGAGTATGTGCCTCCAGTGGTTGTTGATGGAGAACTGCGAATCTCCATCCCCTCAGAAGATATTGCACGGGATTCAGCTGAGTGGAATAACTCTTTGGTAGGTTACTTTGCAGGACCTAAACCACCCTTCCTTGTTACTAAGAGGGCGGTGGAAAGGCTTTGGAAGGTTCGAGGTAGTTTGGACGTCTTCTCTTTGGATTTTGGTTTCTTTGTGTTCAAGCTTAATTGCGAAGAGGATAAATTTCGGATCCTCGAAGGAGGCCCGTGGCGAGTCCGCTCATCTCTCCTGGTTTTGAAGGAATGGGACAGATCACTTAAGATGGATAAGGTTGAGTTCTCCACCATGCCTATTTGGGTTAAAATTCACAACCTTCCATTTTTCTTGTGGACTACTGCTTCTCTCAGTGTGATTGGGAGTCTACTAGGCAAGCCTCTTGGCCTTGACAAGCAAACTCTTGAAAAAAACCGTCTTTCTTATGCAAGAGTCTTCATTGAAGTTAATGCCTTAACTGAGCTTCCATCGGAGATCACCCTAAATTTGAATAGCTCAGAGAAATTCACCCTCAAGCTAGAGTATGATTGGAAGCCTGATCGATGCCATAAATGCCAAGTCTTTGGCCATGGTACTGCCAATTGCCCTGATCGAGTTGTCTCTCAGGATACCCCGAAGAGAGCTTGGCAACGACCCCGTAGCCGCTCCCGCATGGCAACCACTAGAGCTCACTGGAAACCAAAGCCCCAACCACCCAGAGATGAAGATGTCGTGGTCACCGCTATTGAGGAAGAAGGAGCCAGGGTGCAGCAAAACCCAGGAGGGGAGCCTTCGTCCAGTCCAGAGCACCATATCGAGGAGGAAGTTGGTGCGCCTGATCCATCAATTGGGTCTGAGGTATGGAGTGAGGAGCCTTTGGATGGTATGGTGGAAGGACCAATTAATGCACTGCTCACCTATGCGTCCCCGGGCGATTACTCCTTTCGTATCCAGCATGGGAAACGTGTTCTCACTAAGATGCAGCCTAGGATTGCTAGCCCGAACAAGTTTGATATTCTAAGTAACCCGGACTCTGTTGCGGTGTTAGAAGAGTTACAGGACTCAGCTCTGCCTCGCCATAAGAAGTTACCTAGTCCCCTTAGTGCAGTGAACCGTGGGATAGAGCCTTCTTCCAAGGCTTGCCCAGTGGACCATTGAGTGCTGACTGTGCCCCTTCCCCCCAAGTTGTGTTTCTCTTATGCAGATTGGGTGCTGGAATGTGAGGGGTTTGAATAATAGAGGTCGACAAAAGGAAGTGCGAGATTTTGTTATGAAATTTAAACTAGCTATGATTGGTCTAGTTGAAACTAAGGTGAAAGAGCCCAGATTTGATAGAGTTGCTTCTAGCATTTTGAGGGGATGGAAGGTTGTTAACAATTATCCAAATGACTCTAACGGGCGAATATGGGTTTTATGGAACCCTGAGCAGATCAAGATTGACGTGGTAGACACGTCCAGACAAGTTATCCACTTAATTGCGTCCCACCTCGAGTGGGCTTCCCCGGTTTTGATATCTGTTGTTTATGGCTCTAACAGTCGGATGGAGAGGTTGGATTTGTGGCAAGATCTCAAGCGGATGGCGAATTGGTATGATATGCCGTGGGCTGTCCTTGGAGACTTTAATACTATTGTCTCTTGTCAAGAGAAGCGTGGAGGGAACCCTGTCCCCATGTTTGCTTTAGAGGAGGTTCGGGAGTGTTTTTCGGAAGCCCTTCTATCAGACCTCAAATGGAAGGGTCCTACTTTCACGTGGAATAACAGCCAGCTTGGGCCGTGTAGGATTGACTGTAAGCTTG
Source organism: Tetracentron sinense (assembly GCA_015143295.1). NCBI lineage: Eukaryota > Viridiplantae > Streptophyta > Magnoliopsida > Trochodendrales > Trochodendraceae > Tetracentron > Tetracentron sinense. The sequence goes on along the minus strand of CM026572.1, from coordinate 19,280,426 downwards.
ATTGATGTCTGGTTAATGTTGTCTGGCTTCACTCCTTCCCCGAGTCAGAAGCTTTATTCCTTGGGGGGAATACCTCGGACCATCTCCAAATGATTATGAGGTTTGCTATCAAACGTAAGCCAAATGGCCAAAGATTTAAGTTCTTCAATTTCTGGACTGAGCATTCTGATTTCCTGGATGTGGTGGAGAGGGCATGGAGGTGCAGACCCGATGGTAACCCGATGTACAGGTTGGTGTACAAACTTAGGGTAGTTAAGGAGACACTTCAAAGGTGGAGCAGAGAAACTTTTGGCGACCTAGCCAGCAAGCTCGGTGAAGCAAGGGACCAATGCAACCGGATTGCTCGGGAGTTAGAGTCCCTCCCGGACGATGTTATTTTGCAGGAAGAGCAACTGAGGGCCAAACAACATCTGAGGGAGCTCCTTGATATTGAGGAGGCACAACTTCGGCAGAAATCCCGGGTCCAATGGCTTAAGTTAGGTGATGGCAATAATTCTTTCTTCTACAACTCTCTTTCAGCTCGTCGCAATCGAAACCGCATCGACTCTATTAGGGATTTAGATGGCGGCCTTGTTACTGACCCTTCCGAGATTGCTCATATGGGTATTCAGTATTTCTCTAACCTTCTCAAGGCAGTGAATATTAACCCGGATACTAGAGCTGATTTGCCAAGAGGAAAGCACCTTGAAGAGGAGGATATCAGCTGGCTTTTGACAGACTTTTCAGATGAGGAGATTACTAAAGTGGTTTTCATGGCAAATGGTGAAAAAGCGCCAGGTCCTGATGGATTTTCAGCTAAATTTTTCCAAGTTAGCTGGAATATAGTGGGTAGGGATGTGATTAAAGCCATCAAGAACTTCTTCAGGAGTGGGAGGCTTTTAGGAGAAATGAATGCTACTCTCATCTCCCTCGTTCCTAAATCTGAGAGACCAGAATCTTTTGAGGCATATCGTCCCACATCAGTTTGTAATGTGGTCTACCACTTTATTACCAAGCTCTTAGCTCTTCGGCTTCAACGAGTGATACCTAAAATTGTGGATGATAACCAGTCTGCCTTTATTAGAGGTCGTAAGATTACAGATAATATCCTCCTTTGTCAAGAAGTGCTCCATGGATACCATCTGTGAAAAGGCACTCCTCGGATGGCTATTAAGATTGATATTCGCAAAGCCTATGATTCTCTTGATTGAGATTTCCTTCGTTGGGTGTTGAATCAAGCTAGGTTCCCTCAAATCTTTGTCGAGTGGATTATGACTTGCGTGACCGGTGCATCCTTCTCTATTATGATCAATGGTAATAGAGTGGGACCTTTCCGCAGTAGCAGGGGGTTGAGACAAGGTGACCCTATGTCTCCGTATCTGTTTATGCTCGCCATGCAAGTTCTGTCTAACTTACTCAACATAGGGGCTCGAGAAGGTGAGATGGACCTTCATCCTAAATGCAAGCAACCGGCCATAACTCACCTCTGTTTCGCTGATGATTTATTCATATTTGCTAAAGCCAATGAAAAGTCTGCTAGATTCATCCATCATGTCTTTGAGATCATGCAGTGCTCTGGCCTTGAAGTTAACACCAATAAGTCCTCCATATTTTTTGGAAACGTGGCCACCGGATTGGGGGATAGTATTCAATCCTTGTCGGGGATTAGAAGGGGAGCCCTCCCAATCAAGTACCTCGGATTACCGCTTGTCTCTACGTGTTTGAGCCACCGGGACTGCTACCCTCTCATCGAAAAAATCCAGGCTCGCATCGGATCATGGAAAAACAGGGTCCTGTCTTACGCAGGGCGTCTTGAGTTGATTAGAAGCACGCTATCCAGTTTTCTCCTGCACTGGTGTAGCATTTTTTGGTTACCGCGGACTTCGGTGAAGTACATCAACCGCTCCTTTGCCAACTTTCTTTGGTCTGGAACGACAATGAATTATAAGAAAAACAAGGTGGCTTGGTCTAGCATATGCATGCCCTTCTCGGAAGGGGGTTTGGCTGTGAGGGATACTCAGACTTGGAACTCTAGCTTGCTTACAAGAAGAGTCTGGGAAATTGCGAGTGGAGAGAAGTCCCTCTGGGTGCAGTGGTTTGGTAATCGGTTTTTAAAGAAGAGTTCTATCTGGACTATGAAAGTTCCGACCTCCATCTCTTGGAGTGTTAGGAGTATCCTCAGGAGTCGCGCGCAAGCCGTGGCCCAAGTGCTTCACCAGATTGGGAATGGTGAAGCAACCCGGTTCTGGCATGATCCATGGCACCCGAAAGGGGTCCTTCTGCACTTGGTCCGAGAGCAGCAACGTGCTATGAATGTTATTCCGCTTCTCGACACGGTCAGCGCGGTTCGATCAAATGGCGAGTGGAGTATCCATCTCCCCTCAGACCTGAGCTTGTATGAAGCTTGGGCAGACCTTCCCAATATTCAGACCCTTGGGAATCACCGTGATGATCAGGTGGTGTGGAAAGCTACTTCTAATGGGAAGTTTTCTATAAAATCAGCTTGGCATGTCCTTCGTAATACCCAGCCTGAAGTGCGATGGCACCATATTGTGTGGTTCGCTAATAACATCCCCAGGCATTCTTTCATCACTTGGATGGCGATGAGAGCTGCCCTCCAAACTCAAGATAAGCTATTGAGCTGGGGTGTGATCACTTCAGCTTCTTGTGTTCTTTGCTCAAGAGAGGACGAAAACCAGGATCACCTATTCTGTTTGTGCTCCTTTACTAGTGAAATATGGACCTCTGTTTTGGCATTGCTTTTGCTTAGGAGGCGAACTTTTGAGAGATGGAGGGCGGCAGTGAACTGGTTTGCACGTAAGTCCAAAGGAAAGTCCTTTATAGCCCATATTAGACGGTTAACTTTTTGTGCGTTCGTGTACCATGTGTGGGCTGAGCGAAATAGAAGGGCCTTCAATCGAGAGTATCAAATCCCTTCCAGCATTGTTCAACTTATCAGGGGTGATGTGACTACGAAGATTGATTGGAAGGTGCCGAAGGAAGACAACGAAGTGAACAGAAGCATCACTCAACAGTGGGGACAGCAATCTGTTTGGACCCCGAAGCGGATTCAATGGATTAAGTGGACTCCTCCCGATCGTGATTGGGTAGTTCTAAATACTGATGGGTCGTGGAGAGCCACTTTTGGAGGGTATGGGTGTCTCTGTCGTGCAGCTAATGGGAAACCGTTATGGGCTATGGCTGGAGGTATGGCGGAAGGCTCGGTGATATCTATGGAAATCATGGCTATAAGGAGGGGCTTAGAGGAGGCATATCAGCGGGGGATTCGAAAAATTCGCATAGAATCAGACTCCTCTTGGGCGGTAAATTGTGTTCAAAATAACTGTTTGTGGCCGTGGAAGGAAGAGGCCCTTCTCTCCTCTATCGAGCGCTATAGGGCATGCATGGAAGCCTGTGAAGTTAACTTTATTCCGAGGGAAGGAAATTGAGCGGCGGATTTCTTGTCCAAGATGTGTACTCGGGTTGAGGAACTCAGCCTCAACCTCGATAGCTTCCCTATATTACTAGCAAAACTCGTTCATGATGATGAGCGAGGATGTAAAGTTTTTTTGGTAGTGCAGGTAGGGGTCCGCCTAACCCCGGCTTTTCTTCCCCAAAAAAAAAATGTACAAACGAAATCACACCCATCTTTATACAAGCGACTCAAACGTTATTTTGCCAGACGGTTTGATGCCTTAGACATGAAAATGGATCGCCTGACCGAGAGATTTGACAATTATGTATTAGATATGGTCGCTATGAGAAAAAGAGATAGAGAAAGAGAAAGAAAAAGAAGAAGAAAAGATAGAGAAAGAGAAAAAGAAAGAGAAGGCAAAAAGTATATGGATGTTGGTGATGAAGAAAGAATTGGCTTTTTAGGGGGGCAGGTGGGCGATGAAGTTAGAATGGCCATCTTAGGGAGGGAGGTTGGGGATGAAGTAAGAACGGCCATTTCAGGGGGGGAGGTGGGTGATGAAGTTAGAACGGCCTTCTCAGGGGGAGAGGTGGGTAATGCCTCAATAACAGTTTTTCAAGGTGATGATGATAGAACCGTTACAAGAGTTGAGGAAAGGCCACAAAGACTTACAATGATTTCTAAGCATCTCCGCTCCTCTTACTTGAATACTAGAGTGTGGAAACAAATGGCCAAGGGCGTGATCGCTATAAATCCAATGAGGGCAGCTACAACAGCTGAAAAAAAGGCCCTACGAAAATTTTTGAATACGGAGACTGGTCCAAATAATACGAGGTAATGTTTCTAATTGTGAATTGAAAAGTACATGCATAAATGAGGAATAAATGATGATCAAATTTCCTTACTTTACTTATTCTAATTGTGAAGGTCGATATATAGCATTCAGATCATTCCAGAGATGCTTAGTATTGTGTCAGAAAGCAAAAGTGAGATCGATCATCGGTATCTGACTATTCCCGACTTTAATTTAATGTTGTCTATCTAAATTGTAATTCTAAAAATCTAACACTAATACAATGTACATAGCATATTGACATATGGATGGAACTACTAGCGCAACGACATGCGAGACAGCCTGATTTTTACGCCCAGTCCTGTGTCTTTGTACCTACGTGGTTTATGGTAAGGCGGGTATTTATTAATTCATTATCTACATTCACTTTTGACGGTATTCTAATTATTTAGTGTCTTCACAGGAATTCCTACATATAGAAGTAGACACTTTATAATCATATATCAATGCAAATGACTCTGCGATGCGTGACTTGTTAAGGAATCAATTAAACACTAACATTAAACCTATTGTTGAGGGGGTGGATGGGCGGCCGACCATGTGGTCGGTTGAAAGGGTGTACATCCTGTTTCTTAGTAGCCACCATTGGGTTTTGGCGGTATTGGAACCTCCAAGAAGGGAGGTCCTAATTCTGGACTCATACTTCGACAATGCCTCAACAAGATATGAAGCAGAACTATGTGGATTGAAAGACTGCATCCCTGCCCTCTTCCATATGTGCGGCGACGTGGAGGCTCTAGGATATGAGTGGGCGGTGCGGGAGGTCATTGACTTACCGAAACAGACTAATCCGTACGTCTATATGAAAATAAGCAATCTACTTGAATGTACCTCACTTTTTTTTACCTAGAATGTACTGATGAAATGTGTTGTTTATGTGTATTAGGCACGATTGTGGAATATTCATGATGAAATATGTGGATTTCCTATGTTCCGATTTAGAGATTAATTTTAAGCAGGTATTACACCTTTTCCTTTGATTCATTATTCATGCTCACAGTATTTTTAATTTATCTGACTCACTATTACGCTCAACGTATTTTTAATTTGTAGATTGATGTTAACAAGTTCCGAAAGCAGATAACTTACAAGATGATGGATGGGATTGCCAAGCCTTACTAACTATCAGTTGTTCTAATGCCCAATCAGGATTAGGACTGTAAGTTCTAATGCTCTTACTAACTATCAGTTGTTCCTAATAGAAATTTGAACTTCATTATTGGATATATCAGGTGTCTCCACAATTATTCGGTGAAGCCTTCACCAATACTTCCGTTTACAATGGAGATCAATATGAGTGGAAATTGGTGGTTCGTATATACAAAAAGAAATATACATTACCAGGTAAAACTAAAGTCTTCCCATATCCATTCTTTTTTATTATATACCACTTAAGAGAATAAATAAAAAATGTAGGACTAGCTAGTCTCAATACCATATTCAATCACATTTATCTATTAATTTTTAAAATTTTTAATTGCAGGATCAAGTGGGAAGTGGTTATTTGGGGAGGGAGAACATCCGGCCCCCAGAAGCACCTAGTGCTCAAATGGGAAGTGGTTATTTCCCGGACGGCAATCTTCACCATTCATGTTTCTTTAGGCAAATTCTATATGTAAATTCATCTTATGTATTGCAAGGCCCTGATAAGTTTGGAACAGAAGTATATGTAGACAAACCAGAATACTACAACTTGGATTATGAGGGGGATCAAAAGAATATTATAGGGCACCCATATGTAAATTCATCTTTTGTTATAGATGTATGTTTAAAACTTCTCACCCGACATTGGATGTATGTACTGGATTTATAATGGATTTATTATGGATTTAATGCTTTGGATCAATATAGCTCATTTACAGTTCATGTCTCGAATTCAAGCTAACCAATCTGTAATTCAGGCAAACCAATCTCGAATTTGAGATAACAATCTCGAATTAGAGCTTGGTTAGGCTGAATTCGAGATGGTTATCTCGAATTCGAGATTGGTTAGGCTGAATTCGAGATTGTTATCTCCAAATCATCCAAATTATCTCGAATTCGAGATAACCATCTCGAATTCAGCCTAACTAATCTCGAATTCGAGATGATTATCTCGAATTTAGGCTAACCAATATTGAATTCGAGATTGTTGCTTACATTAAATCTCAAGTTCTAAATTACAGGTTGTGTCTTGAGACTTCTTTGCCATTTGTCCCCCTTTATATACAACTCAAGTACATGGTCCAAGGGCTGATTTTTAACATGTTAATTTAAGTAGTCATATGAAATTTTATAATTTGTAGACTACAAGTGAAGCACTGACCCACCGAAGAGGAAAATCATGCATTGATTTGTAATACAATATTTGAATATACAAAAACTCTTTGAATTCTCATTATGAAATGATCATACTTGTGGGATTACATTAGTACATGTTTGTCTATTATGACCACTTTGTTTGCATCTACCACATCTTACAGTAGACCTTTCTTCGCCTTGTGAAAGAATTCTGTTCTTCTTCAGTCTTCCAGTGCTCCTTTTCTGTATAGGGGGTTTCATCCACTTGGTCTCGGCTATTACTTCATCTGGGAGATCCCAATGTTTTTTGTCATGTACCGGATATATTGACTCTTCATAGATGGCTCGATACATATCAGATGTATAGTAGGGAGAAAAGTATGCATACGGATCATGTCGATACTTATTACAGGTAGCCAAAACATGTACACAAGGCAACCCCTGAACATCAAATTTCCTACAGGTGCAGGTACGTTCAAGAAGCTTCACTGTAGCATTAAATTCTCCCCTCGCATAATACTCATACCGAACATCATGGATAAGATAATCTCTTTGGGCCTAGATGCCACACGACCCTCGATTCGTCCCACGACCATGTCACTAACAACCAAATTAGATGCTTGTCGATGATTGGGTCCAGTTAAGGGAAACCCACATGAATGATGTGAATTATAAGTCTTTATCTTGAAGACACCCGACTCATTCACCTTTAATGCAAGAAGCCTCCAAGTACAATTACCCCCAAGGCACTTAACTACAAACTTTGATTTATTTGAATCCACAACCCTATATTGGAAGTTTTTTGTCATTGCATACTTTGCTAACACATTCTATAGGCACCTCTTATCTTTAAACAATTGCCCAAGTGAAATATCATCCGCATTCTCGAGTATAGCTACAAAGCTTGAAGGATCGAAATTCACATAGTCATCATTCTCAATCACATTTATTGAAGGGTCTTGACTGACTTGCCGAAAAGCAGACCTAGAGGAGCTATGAATATCAACCGTTGGGATATTTGAGCGGATAGGACCCTCATCAACATCTTCATCTACCTCCACTGAATAATCATCATCTTCATCTTCATCTTCATCTTCAGTATTAGCACATTCACCAACATTAGCACATTCATTATCCTGAACACCACATTCTTCACTATGGTAGTTGTCGCCCCTGCTGGTATCACCATAATCTGCATATGTGTTAGGCACAAAACAAGTATATTGACCTGGTCCTATTGTCAAGTCTTCAAAGGGCCAAGGTACGGTTGGTAGGACAGGGTCGAGAACATAGACCGTAGAAGGCTTAAGGACATGACAAGTATCACCCTCGTTCACATGGGGAACGACAATCTCATGATCAGGAAAACATTCGTAACTCAAAGAGGGTGGACCACACTGTTGTACTCCCTTTACAACTTCGGTTACATATATTGGCAAAAGTACATTATGAGTTCTTGCTCGCTCACATTCTAAAATAAATACCAATAAGTCTTCATCATCTTCAATATCAGTAGGAGGAATTGTCGGGTGTGTAGGGAACATAGACCTCACACTAATCTCAGTTTCTTCCCGCCGGGATTTAGTCAATTTAAACTCTGTTTAAAAGTTGCTCATGTGTCATTCCACTAAACAACTGTATCAATTTCGATTTTCCACCCTCATATACGTGGGACCTGTCAGAGAGAATCTTTCATTCTCCGTCATAACAACAAATCACTGATACATTCATTATCTGCAACATCAAGAAAAAACAACGCAAAAACTCAACAATGTCAATGCTTTATAATAAAGACTTACAATATTAAAAATAGTTCGAATATTGGATAAAATGTGTATCGAATTCACTAAATGTGTTATGCAATATCGAGATAACCATCCTGAATTCGAGATAACCATCCTGAATTCAAGATGGTTATCCTGAATTTGAGAAAACCATCTTGAATTCAAGATGGTTGTCCTGAATTCGAGATAACCATCCTGAATTCAAGATGATTGTCCTGAATTCAAGATAACCATCCTGAATTCAAGATGGTTGTCCTGAATTTGAGAAAACCATCCTGAATTCAAGATGGTTGTCCTGAATTCCAGAGGGTTGTCCTGAATTTGAGAAAACCATCCTGAATTCAAGATGGTTATTCTGAATTCAAGATAACCATCTTGAATTCGAGATAACCATCCTGAATTCAAGATGATTGTGCTGATAACCTTCCTGCATTCAAGATAATCATCCTGAATTCAAGATGGTTGTGCTGAATTCGAGATAACCATCCTGAATTCGAGATAACCATCCTGAATTCGAGATAACAGTCCTGAATTTGAGATGGTTGTCTTCAATTCGAGATAACCATCTAGAATTCGAGATAACCATCTCGAATTCGAGACTGTTATCTGGAATTCAAGATTGTAAATCTTATTCGGGCTGTTTAAGGATTTTTTGGATTTTTCTTACAGGAGTTTAGAGTTTATTGTAGTGACCCTAATTTAAATTAAATACACCTAGGGGTAAATTGGTAAATGATACCCTGAGGGTAATTTAGTAATTGATTTTTGTGTTTGATCATATGGCTAACCTTGGTGGGGTAGGGCTAACCCAATGATTTAATTTAATAAGTTAAATTAATTAAATCTAGGTTATAAACAAACAGGCCTTAGTGGGGGTATATTAATAATTCTCTAAATAGAGTTTAGTATAAATAAAATTATTTACCCTGATAGTGATATTTTTACTAAATCTGATTTAGAAAGCTGAGATACGTACTTTTGGAGGAGAGGGAGAACGACCGTTGGGTTTGGAGATCAGTGAATGCTCGTAGAGAACCGGATCTCGAAGTTTTGGATCATCCGAGATAACAGCAAATCTCTCATAAGCAATCAATCTTTTGTCTTCTTCTCGAAATCAGATCTAGAGGCAAGTGAATATTTCTATAATTTAGATGTAGGGTGTGTTGTGATCACACAATATTTTAATATGTTTTTCTTCTTGTGTTAATGATTGTGTGTATGAAAATATGCTAGATCGATAAATATTCTATACATGTATTATTTTGATTTTAAATATGTTATAGGTGATGTTAATAAATTATTGAATAATATATTAGATTTTAGGGAAGAAAATATAAGAGATCTAGGAGATTAAAATTAGTGATTTTCGGAATTAAATTAATTTAAATGAGATTTATCCAGTTTCGGTATTTGGGTCATAACTTTATAACATTAAGTCCGATTTTGGTCCGATAGTACATCGTTTCGAAGAGCTCGAAAAGATCTACAACTTTCGTGAAGAAAGTTTTTCCAAAATCAGTATTTTTGTGTGTCAAAATCTTAGTTGAAAATCAAAAAGGGAAAAATGGATATTTTTTCACATTAATTTTCCTAAGATATTTTAATTAAATGTATATATTATTTGAGTGTGTGAATATTGGTTTGTTGAGATTCCTTTATAACTAATTAGTTAGTTTGTTAGATGGTTGAAAGATACCTCTAACAAATTTAAATAATTAATTACTAAATAATTTGTTAGTAACGTGACTTATATTTTTTTAGTTAATTTGTTGGGTGGTTAAAAGATACCCCTAACAAACTTAACTAATTAGTTACTAATCAATTGGTTAGTAACTGAACTCTTTTATGCTAGTATAAGGGTTTTACTAAACTCACTAGCATAAAAAAAAAAGGTTTTTCCAAGCCCTTGGGGGTTTGTGAAACCCTGAACCCCATTATCATGGGAAATTGAGAATTTGTAGGGCTATAAATATGTGATATTTATAACTAAAGTTTCAATTACAGAAACACAATTGAAACCCCTTCTGAAATAAGGTATGTTATGTCTGCCTAGATATTACTTGTAAATTTTAATTATGAATTATGATGTTGACTATTATAACTGTCATTTAATGTTTTACTATATTTTCATAATAGTTGGTATTCATTTTCTAAAATAATAGTGATTCAATAAACATTGTTTTAACCTTGGTTAAGGGTTATTCAAGGAGTAAATTGTGTAAAACCTCCTTAAATTGATCATAGGGTGATGTTGTGTACCACCCAATAATTGTTTCAGGGTGGTGTAGAGTACCTACCAAGAAACAGAGGATTGAGTTGAGTTGTGTAAGACACTCAATTCTCAGATGGGTGAACTGTGTGAGACCCAAGGGATATGGTAAGCTGTGTGAGACCCCAAGGATTCTCTTGATCAATAGGGTAAGTTGTGTAAGACCCCTATTGACCGGACTGAACCATAAGTAAAGAGTTAATTGAATAATATGCATAATTTGTTAGTCATCTTATCATATGAATTGTTAATGCATTTAAATTATAGTGTATTCTTTTGTTGAGCTGTGAGCTCACCCTTGTTGATTCTTCTTTTTTAGGTGGTGATTAAAAAGAATAGGATTTGCTCTCGTTTGAGCAAGTGAGACCAACCTTAAAGTTTTCTTCTCTGCTAAAGTGTGAGAGAACTGTAGTGAGGTAAACTATATGAAATCTTTGGATGATTTCGTTTTTGGGAGAATTCATGTTATTGAGTCTTTTAGTGATGCTGGTTATTTAAATCTGTTTAATGGAGTATTAAATTATTTTAATTTCCATTAATATTGGAATTTTGTTTCCGGTTCACGCCTTGATATTTATACAAATATTAGTATTATTGTGTATAGATTTCGGGGCGTGACATTTATCTTCTTTAGGTTTTAGGGTTTCAATTCATAATGAGTTCGAAATGCAGAAAAATGAACAAAACTATTTTGATTTCGAAATTTTCAACATACCTCTTAATCTGACGGTTGAAGCGTGCGTGAGGAGGCTTTTTCTTCCTTCTTCCTTCTTCCTCCTTCTTCCTTCTTCCTTCTTCTTCATCTGCATTCGAAATGGGTAGGTAAGGTATTCGATGGAATGGAGAGTTAGACATAAACTGTTAAGTTTTTACGGGGGTATTTTGGACATTCTCACAAGCCCTCCCGCACGCTTCAGCTTTACACATGTGTGGAGGCTGGAAAAAATAACTCTCTGAAAAGGGAGCTGGTTTTCGTAATTCTTCAAAAATCGAAGCCTATTTCCGTACATTTCCTGAAGGAAGGCGGTGAGAGGAAAGCAGTGGAAGTATAAGAAGAGAGGAGTCGGTGCCATGGTGGGCAGGCGGCTGTATTTGTTGATAGGCTAAGTGTGATGGAACAATGTAGGGGTATTTTTCGAAACGAATGTTAAAGAAGAATAAATGGGGCTTACAAAAAACATGCCCACAAAATCAAAGCAGCTCTTTAGTGAGTTATGCGACACCTGATTTACCATTATAGATGTAGACTAAAGGGGTATTTTAGGTATCAAGTGTTCCACGAAGAGTTTGGATTTTAGTTAAAGTTATACACTTTTTATATAGGGTAATAATATAGATGTCAGAGCATTCCTAGAAGCCTCACCAAATTTTACTCACCAAAATAACCAAACTTAATTTTTTTTTCTATTTTGACTATCCACTTTTTTAAAACACTTCTAGCAGTTCCACCAATTTAAAAAAAAATAAAAAATTAGAGAGAAACATTATTTTATTATTTATGTGGGAAAACAAAAATTGAATGAAGAGAAACATTATTTTATTTATTTGTGTAGGACCACAATAAAGGAAGGGAGAGAGAAACATTATTTTATTATTTGTGTGAGACCATAAAAAGGAAGGAAGAAATGAAGATTTGGTTTGGTGAGTGTATGGTGAGTACACTCACCAAACCAAAATGGTTAGTCTGAAGAGGTAGCCGGAGACCCTTTTTGCAAATTCTAGTGTTTTTTAGTTATTTTGGTGAGACCGCTAAAGAATGCTCTTAGGTTTTTATTTTAAAAACAGTAAGTTGCTTGCTATTTCAAAACCTGGCTTTCTTTTTCATTATAAATTTTAAAAATGAATTGTTTTAAGGCGAGGTCTCAACAAATATTAGAGTGAGTGACCATGCAATGCTTCAAAAGGGAAGAATTTACTATTTTATGATCAATTTCAATGTATTTACCAAATAGTATTATTTATTTTTGTGACGTAATTCTTTATTTTTGTTATTTAAAACATTAACCTTGAACAGATGAGTTTACGTTTCTTTGCATTAAATCAAACCCATATTTTCTTGCAAAATTTCAAAGAAACCGTCTAGAAATGAATTGGGAAGACCACTCTCCTTTTCTTAATTCAATTCAATTTAGTTAGAGCGTGAAAACGGCCTGATTTGACAAGAATCTTTATAATGACTCAAGTAGCTTTCGTGGCCTCTCACATTACTGTGTGGTGGGTGGATAAGGACTGACTTCTTCTTCCCGGTAAGAAAGGCAATTTACATCAACTCGTTTGTGCTTAGAGATCAGATCACAGCCAATCAGATCACATTCACAGGTGAACACGTGTCTTTTTTAACTCTTATTAACTGTGGTTAAAATCTACTCACCTTTAGTGTTCAGCAATTTAATCTTGGTTTTTAAAAATGTTCTTTTAAAAAAAAATTGACCTTAGGATGAATTTTTTTTCTAAAAACCAAGGGTAGATTGTTGAATCCTAAAAATGATTAAATCTTAATCACGGTTAATAAGGGTTAGAAGGGACACATAATGACCTATGAATGCGATTGAACTCTCCCCAAGTTCAATCACGATTGGTTGTGATTCGATGTCGTGTGGTTAACAATTCAACCGAAAAAAAAAAAAAGGCAATTCACACCTACGCGTCTTGATAGGATGGCGAAAGTGTGACCCTTAAAAGGAGGAACTGTGTTTCCATTAACCTACGCCACATGTTGGCCCACCAAAGCAAAAACAAAAGGCAAAGTCTACTTCATCTGGTAAGAGGGTGTTTGGTTAGCATGCCCTTTTTGCGGTAGTCTAAGGAGATCAAGATAGGAACATTAATTGAGCTCTCAGCTACAAGGCCTATTAGAGCAAGATTATGTGTTTTGCACTATTTTGAATTAGGATTGAGCTACCCTTGGGGCTAAACACAGTTGTATCTGGATCTATTACCCACAGATTCTTAAAACTTCAAAACCTGAAAACAAAAACAAAAACAATAACAATAACAATAACAATGAAGTTTTGAATCACATGGTATCTTAATTAAAGGTGGACCCATGTTAGTAAAGTAACCAACATAATATTGACCCATAAATGACCCCTTTGTAGTTTTGTTTATTCCAGGTCAACAGGGCATCCCTCTATCCGTTTCTTGGCCGATATAAATGTGAGAATGATGGGACTACTTTTAAAATAGGATGATTTGAATTCCTCCGGTCTTGTGGTGGGACTTATAAAGCTTCACACTTTTGCCCTTTTGTACCTGTTATGAAATTTGAGAAACTTTGTCAAGGTTTCAATCACAATTAATTCTTACATATTTCGAAGTCTTGTAATCTTTTATTTTTATGAGATTTGAAATTATTTATTTTATTGCTTTTAAAGTCGTGCGTTCCACTATATAACAAAATGCCGGTCCTCATTGGTCTCCCCATTTTTTAACAATCATTAACTGTGGTTAAGATTCACTTACTCCTAAGATCCATTCATTTAACCTTGGTTCTTAGAAAAAAATTAAAAACTTTAAGTTGGTTAAATTTAACCACGTTTAACCACAATTAAAGAGGACGAAGTGGGAATGTATTAGATTATGTAGTCAACTATGTGGTGAGAGCTTATGAAATACTCATATATTAAAAACTTTAAGTTGGTTAAACTTAACCAAGTTTAACCACAGTTAAAGGGGGATGAAGTGAGAAGGTATTTGATTATGTAGTCAACTATGGGGTGGGCTAATGACATACTCATATATATAGAAGTGCTATTTTTTCCAAACTATTAAGGTAGGTACAATACGTGGCGTTGCTACCCTTCATCAAGTTTATGAAAATAAAATTTTCAAAGAAAAAATTAAGGGGTTATACCGGTTCTCATAGTAACAGGTAAAAGGTATACGACACTTTGTCGTTACTGAGCATGGAAATTTGCAACTGGGGCTAGCATACCCATATTAAACACACAGGGTGCAAGTAACATTCACTAGACTAAGTGTATTTAGACTAAGTGTATTTAGTAGAATAATATTTAATACAGAGGTGTTAATTAAAAGATTATTGAGCGTTAGCAAGTTCATCAGTCTTGCTGAACAATACATCCTCAAATATCCTTATTTGGTCCTAACTATCTATATTTTGTCCGAACCTGATAAGGTCGAGCATGATTCGACCTTTTTTTTTTTTTGGGTAGAGACAAGCTGTTAGGCTGCAACCTTGGTTAGTAGTTTGTATCTGTTCTAAGTTAAGGGTGGGGGTGGAGAGCACAATATTCTCACCTTCTCGGAAATAGATCCTGGAACCTCTCTCTTAAGGATGGGATACACTTACTATTGGGCTATTCCCAACAGGATCCTAAATACCTACTTCAGCTACATTGGTATTTCGGTCTGAATGTACACTGGAAGTAGTGAGAAAGAATGGGAGAGTACATACACTCAAGAGATATGACCTAGAAACATAGGTAACATCTTAAATGAATTTGGAAATCACTTACTAATTAGCTAACCAATACTTAAAAAAGGGGGGAAAAAAAAAAATAGAATGACAAAACAAGCACATTCCAGTCTAATGGGTAAGACAAGGCTTTGGATGAGATAACGAATCTTGAAATATTAATATGGGTGGAGTGCCCCTCTCATAAGGGTGACCTTAGAAAGTTTTTGTGCATAAGATTTAGTTTGGCCTTCGCCTGACCAAAATCGATTGGCCCACTTATAAAGCACTTCAACTGTCATTTTAGCTCTGGTTGAGATTTTTAACTCTTGTGGTTAAAAGAGACAATGAATCTTAACCACAGTTAAGAGGTGTTAAAAGAGACACATGTTGTCTAGTGGGATAGGGGTTATACGATTTTGGTTTGGTGAGGACCAGACGAAATCCCATCCCAGTTTTCAGAGGAAAATTGTCCTAGGTAATATGACATGATTGGGATCTTCTCCAATTGGTGCAAGCAAGGAGATTGTTAGAACCCAATCGGAACACGCCACATAATCCCTCGCATTGTGTGCACAGACTTTGGTAAGTTACAAAAGGTTGTGTGCTAGCAGTTGAATTTTTTTTTTTTTTTTAAGGCACCGAGATCATTTATCTTTTTTAATTGTTTATTTAAGGCAGCTAGATCATTTATCTTTTTTAATTTTTTATTTAAGGCAGCTAGATCAATTATATATCTATGTTAAGGGTTAGGGGATTAGAACTCAAGGTGGGCGCTCAATGGCCATAGCAAGACTCGAACACGAGTCACACCTCTTCAAAAGTAGATACACAATCACTGGAATAAAGCCTGACGTGTTGATAGCAGTCTCCTTGCAAGCACTAAGTGGAAAAGATCCCGCGTCACATGACAACATATATATGAGTTTCGCTTACTACACACTAAACCTAACTATTAAAAATAATAATATATAAATGATGATTCGTACAAAAAGAGAAGCCACTATGGTGGGTAAATGAAAAATATTTACGAAAAGAGAAGCTGCTTGGTCGCATCAGCTAAGGAAAAAATAGAAGACTTAAATGTCACCTCATTACAAAATATTTGACGGCAGCAGATTTTTTAACTAAATTTTGTATCTCTTATGACTCTTTAGCTTTTTCTCCGGAATTTCTTTTTGAAGTGGCCTCCATTATTGATAAAGATAGTACAGGATGTAAATTTCTTAGATTGTAACTCATTTTCCTCTTTTATGCATCTTGTAGCGGTCTGCCTAACCACAGCTAACTCTCCAAAAAAAAAAAAAATTATAATAATTTAGATCCATCAAATCATGCAAGATGATCTTAACCATCTGATCTATTGGTAGGACCTATCCCAACACGTGTACAGCACAGTGATAGGGACTAGGGATGCATTATCTTCCCGTTGCTGAGAAAAAGACAGAAATGTAGATATGGAAAACAGAAGAGAGTTAAGGAAAGTGGCAATTTCAAAAGCCAAACGATGCTCTCGTATTCACTCAGGTCAAAACGACAGAAGGGATAATGCAGACCAGAGAAGAGAAACGAGGGAAAGAAAAAAAGTCAGAGCGATAGTCCAAAAATCAAAATCAAACCAAATTAAACGGTAGGAAGATGCAGAGAAACAAACATAGAAAGATCTGGATGGGTCTCCCAAATTCCGTAGAGATTTTGAGAAAAAGGGAATAGCATGTGAAGGAATTAATGAGAAATAAATACTATTGCGGACCAAATTTCTTCTGTTCTTCTTTGCTCTACCTTTTTCTCTCGTCAGATACGTCTACGCCTCTATCTGTTCACAGATTTTTTTACTTTATAACAGTTTTGCTTCTGTTTCTCATCTGGGTTTGTACTCGGTATCTCTTGTTTTCCCTTCTGGAATTTCATTTTCTTATTTCTCCTTGAATATCCCATCTGGGTTTGCTTTATATCTGTCTTCTGTAGTTCTGTTCACACGTTTTAATTCAATTGCCATCTGGGTTTGCTTTATTACACTATTCTGGTCACCCTTTTCTTTTCAATTCCCATCTGGGTTTGAATTGTTTGGTTATTTCTCTATTTGTACAACCTGTTTTCATTATTTTATGTGTCTTCCCTGTTTCCTGCCTTTCTTTTTTCCCTGGTTTCCATATTGACTTCTGTTCATTTCCGGTTTTACTTCACCAATTTGCTTATTTTCCTATTTGGGGTTTCTTTGCCTTCCCTGTTTTTCCTTTGATTTCGTGGTTTTCCATCTGGGGTTTCTTTTTTCGCCAGATTTTTGCTTTTTGTTGTGGTTTTCCATCTGAGAGACTCTTTTTCTTCGAATGATTGCTTCAAATGCGACAACGCTTATTTTGTCAAATTTGTTCCTGTATTTGAGTTGCATGGGGACCAATACAAATGCTAAGAGCTTCTAAATCTAGAAAAATATCTGTCTAGTTTCGAAGAATGAAGTGTTTCAACTGCTTCAAGGGAAAATCCAGGACCAGGGAACTCAAATCAGTGCCAGAGTTGAAAGACCAAACTATATCGGATAATTCGGCAGCACAGCGGAGCATACCCGAGTTATATGAAGAGAAGGCACACAACTTGCGAGTCTTCTCTTTCTTGGAGCTCAGGAACGCGACTAATGGTTTCAATAGGTTGCTTAAGATTGGGGAAGGTGGATTTGGGAGTGTCTATAAGGGGTCAATTAAGCCTGCTGATGGCCAGGGTGACTGGATTGTGGTTGCTGTGAAAAAGCTTAACAAGGATAGCTTGCAGGTATGGGCTTCTAGTTGCTTTATTTCCTGCCATTCTTATTAAGAAAAATTGGCTTATGGGGGTGGAATGCCTTTGCATAATTAGTGCAGTTGGGGAGGCTCTTTTGAGTGTCACCAAATTTTAAATTCTAATGGAAGTGTTTATTCTCATATCTGTTGATGATTTGTTTATAAGGATTGGCAGTGCTTAAATTATGGGATCCCTTAGGCGATTCAAACTTTGCAAAGAAATGTATCATGCTGCTTTATAAATGAAGGATCGCAAAACTAATGTCTTCCTTAGCCTTTGAATTATACGATCCATTATTTTCCAATCTAGTGAATGAATATTGTAATCAGGATCTTCTGTGATCTTATTTTACCACTGCCCAACAGAGTGATTTACTAAAGTTGAAACATTACAGCATGATTAGAGCATATGAACTGTTAGTCATACATGTACACCTTTTTTCTGGCTATAGCTTATAGTTGCAGAAATTTCTATTAAGGGCATTGGCAGACCTAAATGCCATATTCTGCATCTATACATCAGAATAGGGGTGTATTTGAGCTGAGCTTGAACATGCTCACGCTCGGCTTGAGATTGGCTTGAGCTTGAGCTTTATTCGAGCTTAAATGTTTAGGCTGATAACACAAGAAGATTTGGGAATTCTCTGTATGTATTCCTTTACCCTAATTGGGGTTTATAATAAAGATGTACAAAGATATACAGGGAAAGTAAATCAATCAAAGGGATATAGAGGAAGAAATTGATTCTCCTCTATATAATTAGAAGTTACAACAATCTAAAAAAGGAAACTACTATCACTACAACTATCAGCCCCCCTCCTCCCTCCCTCAAACTGATGTGGGTGATCAACCAATAAGTGTTTGCTGACAGAAAAGAGTGCCTAACAATCGTCATAGTCTTGGTAAGAATGTCAACAATCTGATTTTGAGATGCCACATGGGGAAGAGAAACAACACCAGTTTGAAATTTCTCTTGGATGAAGTGGCAATCCACCTCAATGTGTTTTGTTTGCTCATGAAAGACAGGATTTGAGGAATCTGGACAGCACTAGTGTTGTATACATGAAGTGGCGTCGGGTTAGTAATTTGAATACCAAAATCGAAAAGTAATCCTTGTAGCCAAACAACCTCACTGCATGCGGAAGACATAACTCTATACTCAGACTTGAAGACTGTTGGTTGCTTCTTACACTTCTATGATATAAGTGAAGTGCCAAGTAACATACAATACCTTGTAGTGGATCTACGGGTGAGGGCACATCCAACCCAATTGGCATCAACATAAGCCACAAGATCAAATAACCCTCAAGACTGCACTCATGAGCAGGGTACGGTCTCAGCCACAAATTGACTAACGACTTGGATAGATGTCAGGTCTAGGCATCGTCAAATAAACAAGACTGCCAAACAAGCACGAAAGACTGTAGGCTGCTCCAAAAGTGCACCATCTTGTTTACCATACTGAACATTCAATTCCATAGGTGTCTCGACAGTCTTCTGATCTGAAAGTTGCGTGAGATCGATAAGATCCTAAGTATACTTCCGTTGACCGACCAGTATACCACGTTTCGTGCGGGATACCTCCAAGCCTAAGAAGTATCTAAGTTGACCTAAATCCATCATGTGGAAGGATGATTGAAGGACATGTTGAAGTTCCGCAATCCCAGTTGTGTCACTGCCTGTCAAGAGTAAGTCGTCAACATAAACAAGTAAAACAACAATGCCATGGGATGAAGACCGTATGAATAAGGAGGGATTATGACCACTTTGACTAAACCCAATGCCAATAACGACCTCATGAAATCGTTGAAACCAAGCACAAGGTGCCTGCTTCAATCCATATAAATCCATATAAAGCCTTGCGAAGCCTCCATGCCATATCTATTTGACCCCTATCAGATCCTAGGGGCAAAGCCAAATAGACAATTTTGGGATCGCCTTGAAGAAATGCATTCCTGATGTCCATTTGGCGAATAGACCAATCCTTAGTAGCGGCAACTGCAATAAGCGTCTGAACAATTTTCATATTTGCAACTGGAGCAAAACTTTCATCATAATCAATACCATATTCTTGTTTATAACCCTGAGCCACGAGACGAGCCTTGTATTGATCAAGGGATCCGTCGGACTTTAGCTTAGTGGAATATACCCACTTACTACGAATCACTTACTGACCAGGTGGGCAAGGAACAAGATCCCATGTGTCATCTACTAATGCCTGTAACTCCTCTGTCATGTCATCTCGCCAACACTAATGGCTATAGGCCTGAGAATAGGAGGTGGGAATAGAAACGGACTCGAGACCAGAAAACATAGAACAAATGAGTCTATTTGGACAATGTGATGTACGGGTAGATCGACGTACTTCTGTAAGGGATGGATCAGCTTCAGGTGGAGCAGCTAGAGGAGGAGAAGGAGAAGGAGAAGGCAGAGCTCTCTTGAGATGCTGAGAAACCTGCAAGGAAGTCCGAGTCACACTGCGAAAAAAGGTATATCAGGAAACCACGTTAATCTACTAGGGACAACAGGATTAATAACTGAAGGTGGTGAAGGGCGAGCATGAAATTCGACATTTTCTAAGAACACAACATTTCTCGAAAATCAAACTCGACGAGCATGTGGGTCATAGCAACGATAACCCTTCTGAGTGTCTCTAAACCTAAGATACTTACAACGAACAGACTTAGGAGATAATTTATTACGTGCATGTGTTGGGAGATGGACATAACAAACACAACCAAATATGCAAAATAAGGAATATGTAGGAAGAGATCCAAAGAGAACAAAATAAGGAAAAATGTTACCAAGAAGTTTTGTTGGCATGCGGTTGATGAGATAAGCAGAGTGCAACATTGCCTCAGTTTGCGGATGACACAATCATATTTTGTCGACCTTCGCGTAGGGATCTTCTTCATATCCGATGCATTCTCAGATGTTTTGAAGCGGTGACAGGTCTGCATGTTAATCTGGCAAAGTCTGAGATAATGAAGATTGGGGAGGTAACTATTCTTGATCATCTGGCTTTGTGCTTTGGTTGCGGAGTGGGGTCTCTTCCTTCAGTGTATCTAGGAATGCCTTTGGGAGGGAACTATAAGGTGAAATCATCTTGGAGGCCAGTGTTGGATCGAGTTGCTAGAAGACTATCTGGGTGGAAAACTTCCTACTTATCAAAAGGGGGGAAATTGACTTTGATCTAGAGCACTCTACAAAGTCTTCCCACTTTCTTCATGTCAGTCATCACCATCCCTCGTTTGGTGGCTTATTTGATTGAAAGAATGCAGAGGGAGTTTCTTTGGAATGACAGAGGAGATAAAGTCAAATACCATCTAGTAGCTTGGTCTCAGTTGTGTAAGTCTAAGGAAGAAGGGGGTTTGAACTTAAGGCGCTCATTCAAATGAACAAAGCTTTGTTAGGTAAGTGGGTGTGGAGGTTTGGAGAGGAAAGGAAGAGTTTGTGGAGGGCTGTGATAGTAGCCAAGTACGGGGAGATCTCACGTTGGATCCCTCGAGGGGTGAGGGGATCGCATGGTGTGGGGTTTTGGAAGGGGATTATGGCTAATGCTGAGTTGGTGGTTCCCTTTTTTAGCTATTGGGCGGGAAAAGGGTCGGAGATTAGATTCTGGAAGGATATTTGGTTAGGTCACACACGCCTTATGGATGATTTTGATACCCTTTATGTCCTTTCAGCAGACAGGGAGGCTCTTGTGGAGGATATGTACGAGAGAAGTTCAAAGGGAGTTGTTTGGTGCCCAAGGATGCGGTGGGATCTCAACGACTGGGAAATCGCTGATCTCTCTTGCCTTTTGGAGTGCATTTCTTCGACAGTTATCAGCCCAGAGGTTAGGTATTGCCGAAGATGGTCTAGGAGCAGCCATGGTCGATTCTCAGTCAGGCTCTTGTATTAGTCCTTGTCTCCGTCTTTGGGGGGGTCGTTTCCTCATAGAGTAGTGTGGAAGTCCGGAGTTCCCTCTAAGGTCTCCTTTTTTGTATGGACTGCAGCTTTGGACAAAATCATGATAGAGGATCATTTGCAACACAGAGGATCGAGTATGGCCAATAGGTTTATTATGTGCCTCCAAGCAGAAGAGACTGTGGATCATCTTCTTGTGCACTGCCTAGTTGTGGCGGAGGTGTGGAGCTTCTTCTTATCTCGTATGGGGGTGGCTTGGGTGTTCTCTTCATCTTTTCGCCTCCTTCTAGAGTGTTGGGGGTGGGGAAGCGGGGAGGGAGTATGGGAGACGATTTGGGGAGTCCTTCCTAGGGCTATCTCCTGGTCATTATGGAAAGAGAGAAATCAATGAATGTTTGAAGATGTATCGAATTCAGTGCCCCAAATTTGTAACCGTACAAGGATGGCAGTCTTGGAGTGGGCAGGGTTGCACTTCACCCGGGAGGACATTTTAGGCATTGTGTAGCATCCTTATGTTCCTTTTGTAGGATGGTCTTTATTTGTAGTTGGTGAGCGTTGAGTTTATTTTCTTGTAAACTTGGCTGCTTTTGTAGATTTCCAGTTGGTTGTCTTTCTTTAATAATATGAGTTATTGATAAAAAAAAAAAACATTGCCTCAGCACAAAAGGTACGTGGAACAAAGTATAGTTGCAGGGAAGCTATGGATAGGGTGGGAAGCTCGTTTTCCAAACTCGCTTCCTTGGACAGACTCGCTTCCTAGGAAGCTCTCTTCCATCACGTCTTATCTGGTAGTTAAGGGGAGTTGCATGTGTGAAGTGATGTGATAGACCACAGTCTATAGCCTAAGGTGTAGACTCTAGGCAAGTATTCTCGGTTTGAAACCTAAGGCACCTACTTTTCCACAAAAATCTCTTGTAAGATAAAATCAAAGGTATAGCTACCCATAAATAACATAATGAGAATGAGGAACCTATATCTCATTTCTCGCTTCCCGTTTCCTAAGGTTCTTTTTTGAGTCTCGCTTCCCGCTTCTCGCTTTCGCTTTGCTTCTCGCTCTGGTAACTATGAAACAAAGGTCTCCACCATCAAGGTATTGGCCATTTCAACAATGTGTCGATTCTTCCGTTTAGCAATGCCATTCTGCTGAGGTGTGCTTGGACAAGTCTTTTGATGAATAAGACCACGATCACGCAAATATGCCTCAAACTCCAGAGAGATATACTCCCCCCCTGAATCAGAGCCGAGAACCGAGAACCTTAATCTTCTTTTCAAACTGTGTGACCACCATAGTATAAAATTGTTGAAAAAATTGGAATACCTATGACTTGGAGTGCAAGAAATATATCCATGTATATCTTGAGAAATAGTCTATGAATATCACATAATATCGCATGCCAGACATAGATAAAACGTGAGAGGGCTCCCAAATATCAGTATGAACAATCTCAAAGGGGGTAGTAGATCTAGAAGTACTGAGAGAAAAAAGGGATACATTTACTCTTAGACAAACAACATGAAACACAAGTGATATTAAGAGAAGATTTATTAACTTTCAATTTATTCAAAATACCAGAAGAAAATAAATGTGCTAATCGATCAGAGTGTGGATGGCCAAGCGACAATGCCAAAGTTTCCACATTTTATTTGCTTGACTAATATCATCGACGGAAGGAGAAAAAAACACAAGAAACAGGAGTCACTAAGTTATCAAAATCCAGTAAGAAGAGCCGGCCTTTTCTCCTACCCCTCCTAACTACTTTTCCCGTTGCTAGATCCTATACAAAACAATAATCAGGAAGGAAAATTACTAAACATCGATGTTGGACTAGCTGACCAACAGAGATAAGGTTAGCATACAATTTAGGTACGTGAAAGCCATCAGTTAAAGTGAATGTACAATGCGGAGAAGGGGAGAAAGATAATGACCCAATAGAAGAAATAAGTAACTGAGCTCAATCTGCAGTAGAGATGATTTAATTGCCTTTGTACGGCTTAACATTATGGAAATAAGAGGCAGTACCGGTCATATGATTGGACACACCAGAATCAAAATACCAAGGAGACTGAGGTGATGTACCTGACAGTCCGGCCGCAGACAAGGCCAGGACGATCTGCTAAACCATCTCGGAAGTAAGCAGACCATTAGGTGGAGGAGTAGTCATGGCACTACCAGACAAGTCATCGATCGCTGACATATAGGCTTTCCCTTGGGCTCTCTTCTTCTCCTTACCTGTAATTTTATCATGGTATCAGAGCGGGTTTCTTACATGTAATTTGATTCACTCACTGGAAAGCAGCCGAACCTCCTTTATTTTCTCCGGAAAGCAATCGCACATCCTTTCCATCTTCGTCTCACATTTGCACCTCCAGAATTTCTTTCCGTTGTCGCTATCATTGCCGGAATCAAGAAAAAGACTTGGTCCCTCGACGGATCTACAACTACCATAGTCTTGAGCTTGTCTTTATCAAGCTTGATCGAGCTCCATTCGAGCTCGAACTTTATGCAAGCCGAGTCGAGCTCAGATTAGCTCAAGCTTGATTCACAGAATTATTTTGTTTAATTTACATGTTTTTAATTAAATTTTATTATTAAATTATAATACAAGAAACTACAAAAAATGTACATTCATATGCAAAAATAAAATTTCAGTCTTGAGAGTAGAGAATTAGGGTTAGGGTTTCTGCTTTGAACTTATTAACTTTTTTTTGTTATTAACTTATTATTATCCCTTAAATTTAAATATTAAAAATGATCATATTCTAGGATAAAGACATGTAAACATATTATTTTATATTAATATAAATAGAATTATCAAAAAAATTATACATATATAAAATATTTCGAGTCGAGCTGAGCTCAAGCCTATCCGAGCCCTAAATGAGCCGAGCTTCGAGTCAGGCCGAATCTAATAGGATCTGGCTTGAGCTTGGCTTGTTTAAACCTTCAAGCTCAAATAAAAGCTTGTCTTGTTTAAAACTTTGAGCCTAAATAAAAGCTTGGCTTGATTCGTTCGAGCCTAAAATGCCAGCTTGAGCTTGCCTCAAATGAGCCGAGCTAAGTCGACCCTATGAACCAACTTGGCTTGAGTGCAGCCCTACATCAGATGACATACTCCTATACCTATTATAAGAAAAGTATTGAAAGCACTAATGGGCATCCACTGTTACAGGCAGTTATGGAGATTTGAAGGGACTTGTGACCCTAAAACCAGACACGTTTTTGTCATACTTCTTAAGTTTCCTTTTAAGGGAGTGATGATTCGTAGATCTAGGAATCTAAGGGCACGAAAGGCAATATACATATAAAGCACATTTAGTCGGAATGCAAATAACTGAGGTTGAAGTCAAGATTTATGGCAAGGAGTGCCCCGAAGTGATCAAGCCTGGTATCTTGGCTTACTCATAAGTTGGGTTGGATGAACATATGTCTCTATCGGACTCGGATATGGGGTGTCGGACACGACGAACCCCCCATATTATATTAAATTTAAATATTAAAAGATTCAAGGACACGAGAGAAATGTTGATTTAATAAAATTATTATAATTTAAATATTATATGAATAATACTATTAGAAAAAAAATAAATTACTTATATATGAAATCAAAATGATTGCAAACAACACTAAGTGATGTATTACAAACTACAATTCATCAAAAAATATAAATAAAATATGAATTAATGCAAATAACCTTATAAACTAACGAAGTAATAAACATATATTTTAATTCTAAATGTTAATGATAATATGAAAGATGATTAATTTAAAAGAGGTTTTCGTAGCTCAAATTCAGCCCATTGACACCAATTCCCCCCTCTCTCTCCTTCTTTCTACCTCCCACCCCTTTCTTTTTTGTTATAGGGATTGCCGGATTGGTAATTTCTCTTATTCTCTTTTTGTTTTTTTCGTTAAAAACAAATGTATCATGATTCTTCCACTCTTTCCCTATTGGTTTCTCTTTTCTAATGATGAGGTTAGAAATAATTTGCTGAAATTTATTCTAACTATATGCAGTTATATGCCTTTTTGCATAATAGACACTAGAAATTTGTGGGTATAAGCTGTTCCAAAATGCAAAAATTCTTCTGATATGCGTAACAATAGTCGTGTCCTAGGTGTGTCCATGTCCACACGCTTCGACACATAACACACATGTAGTTATAAAGAATCCGTGCAACATAGCTCATAAGGAGGGATAGATTGAGAAGGATTTTATACATGGAGTTAGAGTTAGGTGGCTAAGATGGAGATGTGTTTACGGACATGACCGGCACACTCAGTTCAAACTAAAAAGGTTTTCTTATAGACAACAATAAGACTATCTATGCTTTATGGAGTAGAATATTGAACTAAGGGATAATATATTTATAGACTGGGTGTAGTTGAGATGAGAATGTTGAGATGGATGAATGAAAAGACGATAAAAGATAAGAATAGAAATGAGGGCATTCTAGGGATTATGTGAGTAGTTCCAATACGTGATAAAACAAGAGAGTGTTGATTGAGATGGTTTAGACATGTTCAACGAATGCCAATGATGGTACCAATGAGAAGTAAGTTGGTGTAAGTTGAAGGTGCTAGAAGGGCGAGAGGAAAATCGAAAGGATGTAGATAGAGATAGTGAAGAAAGATTTGATAACACACACAACTAAAGACAACTCTTGGTAGAGGTGGTGTAAATTGAAGGTGATAAAAGGGCAAGAGGAAGGTTGCAAGAACGTGGACGGAGTTGGTGAGAATAGATTTGATAACACAAAATCTAACTAAAGATATAGTTCTTGACAGAGTAGAATGATGGAACAATATTCGTGTGCCAACCCCAATAGGTGGGATAAAGTACTGACGAAGAAGAATAAGATGGATTGGATTGTTGGGTGTATTTTGGTG
This sequence comes from Tetracentron sinense, assembly GCA_015143295.1. Taxonomy (NCBI): domain Eukaryota; kingdom Viridiplantae; phylum Streptophyta; class Magnoliopsida; order Trochodendrales; family Trochodendraceae; genus Tetracentron; species Tetracentron sinense. Next base: position 19,253,855 of record CM026572.1, on the reverse strand, counting down.
TAGGATTCCTTCCTCTTATGTGGATTGTTATGCTCTTTAAGTGGGCTAACTGAATGATTTATAAAACTAGATGCATTACTGGATATAGGTCTCATGCTGGATAGGCATCCAGAGGTGCTTCTGAGTAAGGCAATATATCATGTACCTTAGCTTTTCCAAGTAAGGTATGTTGCTTTATTAATTGTGTGGAAGTAAGGTAAGTTCTCTTAATAATAAATTATAACAGAGGTCTGTGAGTAGCCAATCATTGGATCTGAACACATGCCTTTTATCCGTAGGAAACAATAGGGAGCTTTAGAAGCTCACTTGAAGATACTAGTTAATGAAGCAATTAAATGTTTGTTTATTCTTTGGGGAGCTATGGGAATTGTACAGTTAGGGAATTCTATTCAGAACTCTAATGTTGTTGGTGTTTCTATTTGAGTATTATTAGTTGATGAATGCAGATCAATTCTATTTTTGGGGTCTGATAACCAGGCACTATCTGTTGAGCCTTTGTATATTATGCAGTGTAATTGTTTTCTAGGACCTTTAGTCGCTGGGTTCATTTCCTTGTGATCCCTTGGGCTTTATTGTTCTTCTTGGTTCCTTTATTTCTTTCCATTATATTATTTGCCTGATTTAATGATAAAAAAAATTCATATGTAACCCTCGTACTCGATTGAGAAAATTAGATGTGGTTTATGGAGTACTATTTTCATCATCTCATTAGGAAGTTAATGATGAAGTGGAGGGTCTTGGTATGAAAAGGGGTATTTCTTTAAATCCTGTCATTTTCTTGTATAATTTTCTGTTCCTTCAATAAACTTATGTTATATTAGTTGTCAATGAAGAAAAAGCTGATGTTGATGAGTTTCACCGTTGCTAGAAACTTATTAAACTAACCATGTCAGCTACAGTATATTGTTACTTTGATGATGCTCCATGTTTTAACTCTTGATGAAGTGTATGCTATTTGCATCTTTTGTTATTATTTATTTATTAAACTTCTCATCCATGTTTCTGAACCGATGGCTGGAATTTCTGAATCTCCTTGTTCCCACTCTTGTCTTGTTCTTATTACGTTTTTTCCTAATTATTTATATAAATATATATTTTCATTATTAATAGTAATGATATGTGTGTTTTGTTCCTTTTGAAAGATAACTGTTTCTTATAACCCTCCTTTTCTTCTTATAGGGTCATAAACAATGGGTGGCGGAAGTTCAATTTCTTGGTGTTGTTGAGCACCCGAATCTTGTAAAACTTATTGGATACTGTGCTACAGATGGAGAAAGAGGGATTCAACGGCTACTAGTATATGAGTTTATGCCGAATAAGAGCTTAGAAGATCATCTTTTCAGCAGGGTTTTGTCCACTCTTCCTTGGCAAACAAGATTACAGATAGCTCTCGGTGCAGCTCAAGGATTGGCTTATCTGCACGAAGAATTGGAAGTCCAGGTTCCATTTTAAAACTTATCTGTTGCTTAGATTGATTAAACATTGCTTTTAGTGGATGCTTTTGGACTACCATGATTTTGGGGCCTTCATGCTAAATATAGATTATTGTATCTATTCAAATTCAAATTCTCTTAATTATATTAATTTTACTCACCAAGAAGCCAGGAGAATTTCTTAATCACCGCCGGTACAGCAAGATGACTCATTATTATTATTTTCTTATTGTTAATATTAATTTTTCTTGGGGGAGACCATCAATGGACCCGTCTAAGAGATTATCACCAACATCAGCCAAATCGGATGATCATAACCAATGTTACCTGGTTCGCTCGGTTCGAGTTTGGGTTCGTAATTCGCAATTCGCTATCTAGAGTGAACCCGGTTCGCTAGGGGTAGGATTAGGTAATTCGTTTTTCGGTTCACTTAGTTTTTTTGTTTGGTTCGCTAGCTTAATTCACTTATATATATATATATATATAAAGCATGATTAAGCTTAATTAAATTAAAATAAATAATTTCTTTTTTTGTTTTTTTAAAAATCATGGTTAGATTGGTTAACCCTAGAGGGTTAACCATAGTTGTATGGTGAAAAAGGGTCAGCGGGGTCAGCATAGAAGCTAACCCCTGGGTCGTTTTCCATTTCCATTCTTTTAATTTATTTATTGGGAAAGTCAATTCTGTCAAAGTGTTAACAAAAGGACAAAACTTTACTATTATTCCATTCAAATCTGATTCCATGGAAACCGCCTCTACGCACTTTCACCGAACCCGAGTGGGAATGCATTAATTACAGCGGACTGGACCTGACCCGTTTTGCACCAATAATTATGGGTTCGCTGAAATTGCCGAACTTGACCGAACCGATCCACGAATTGATTCGCTGCGAACCAGTTCGTGGTTTGTAGTACTTCCTAGCGAATTAGGTAACCCTGATCATAACCATTCAATAGATTGATTTTTTCTCTGGACCTAACAGTCAAAACTTCCCATTTCATCAGGCCGAATTTTGGGGTATGAGACCTGCATGATGGATCTCATTATCTGGTGGATCCAACCAACCTTTTTCTTAAATAATCACCTTATGGCATTCATTGGATGTAATCATACATACTATGAAGATTATCTACTTTGAAAAAGCGTAGACTCTAAAAGACACTAAGACTATAGAAGTAATGTATGACTGAAAATTTTAATAGGATCTTAGAAGTACCAAAAGGTCATTGGAGGTATTACTGTGGAGAAATACTTTCGCTGGACATATATGAATACTCAATAACTAGTTAAGCATTCTAGGATCCCGAAAAGCTTGTTGAAGCTAGAAAAACCCCAGAAATAAGAAATTGTATTCACTGTTTGCTTGTTAGTTTCAGATCCTAAATTTTCTACTACTTATTTGGGCACAAGATTCTGTGTCTAATGTTTATAGTTGTTAACTATTTTTTACTTGTGCTAATTGGGAAGGTGATATATCGAGATTTTAAATCGTCAAATGTGCTATTGGATGAGGACTTCAAGCCGAAGCTTTCTGACTTTGGGCTTGCTAGGGAGGGGCCAATAGATGGACATACTCATGTATCCACTGCGGTAAGTATAGAACACGCATGTTTATTCTCAATGACATTCTTTAGGTTGCATAAGGGGTTAACTACTGCATGACTCTTATGTACAGTAAAACGGTATGAATAAAAACATCCTCCTGCATCCTTAATAGGTGGCCCAGCTGACTGATCGGGGCTGTATAATTGATGGCTACCTCCTAAACTCACAATGGCCAGAGCAGCATTGATCAGATGATCCTAACTTCCACAACCAATTACATTCTTTTGGACTAGAAAATGATTTTTTCTGTAATTTTTGTAGTAGTCCACTGATGGGAGTGTTAGGCTTGTCTGATCAAATTTCAAAACATAATCATAGCCTTTGCCATGTCCTTGACAGTTCTTTTTTGGTGATCAGGTAGTGGGCACATATGGGTATGCTGCCCCAGATTACATTGAGACTGGCCATCTCACGACTAAGAGCGACGTATGGAGTTTTGGCGTTGTACTGTATGAGATCCTTACAGGCAGGCGATCTTTGGAAAGAAATCTCCCAACAATGGAGCAGAAGCTTCTGGATTGGGTGAAACAGTTCCCTGCTGATAGTAGGAAGTTCAGCATGATAATCGACCCACGACTCAGAAACCAGTATTCCCTCAGTGCAGCTCGGAAAATTGCCATGTTGGCTGACAGCTGCCTGAGTAAGAGTGCCAATGATCGTCCAAAAATGAGCCAGGTGGTAGAGAGCTTGAAGCAAATAATCCAGGTTCCAGAAGAGGGAGGCCCTTCTGATAAGAGAAGCCACGAGTCCTCTGGAACTCACCCGGTAGGCTCTGCTAAGAAGCCAGATCAAATGGGAGTTTCGGAATCTAGAAAAACGGGGATGGATCACCTGGCCAGATCGAGCAAGAATACGAATGTGGTCGGTATAAGATTAATGATCATGCAGAGGGCCGAAGTACCTTAATTTTTTGCTGACAAGATGTCTTTCGTTTCTTCGACAGGTTTAAATGCTTGGATACTCACAGATTAATGAGGCAGGTTCTGTCTCTCTCTCTTCAGGTATGTTTTATCAAATCCTTCAAAAATTAGAAATTCATGGAATTACTACTTTCTTTGGGCCTGATTGATTGAGATAGGCTCTCTATGTTCTCTTTAAGATTTACTGATAAAAAGGAAATGTTCTGCTCTGTAAGATTCACAAATGGAAGAAGGCAGCAGGAATGGTGTACAGCATATTGAATTCATTGTACTGGTGGAAAGTCTATGCCCAAAACTCAAACGCGTTATGCTATAATGGGCAGTGGGAGTACAGAAACACCTGTCTTGTGGGTTAACATGCAGCAAAAATAATATCATGTCTTTAATGAATCTGTATCGACTAAATCATAATTAGCAAATAATGACAGAATTGAGCGATTGTATGGGAGAGGAGAGTAAAATTATGTTTATACCTTATGAATGTATGATAGTAGCAGTACATGCTTATATGACTTCTCAAGCTCTAAAGAGTTCATTCCAACTTTAACAGTTCAGAAATTTTGATCTCTAAGGTTAAGATGCTAATACCATTATTTTTTTTCTTCAGTAAATCCAGTTCATGAATGACTATTAGGCGGGAAGATTATGGTGTTACAATTCAAAATATATTACAAAATGAAGGCAGCTCAGCAAATAGAAGTCCTACTCCAAAATGCAAATCAATTTTAGCTGTGAACTCATTTCCCCAAATCCATTTACTACAAGCAGCAAGCAGAACTGGTCACACCCAAATTGTGGCTCACTGAATCTTAAATGAAAATTCTGAATTACTTAATAGCGATTCATGCCATACCAAATTGTAACAAATTGTCACCAGTTGCGTAACACTGACTCACCATGATTGCTCATTTCAGGAATCTAGTAATGTAGTAGCTGTAAATTAAAGGTGATTTGCTCATAGTGTGTTCAATCAGCGGCAATGGGCAAAACCCTCTTTATTAGACCAAAACTAAAAACAGCACACTTTTTTTTTGGTTCTCCAGGGAAAATTGATTAGCATGGACCATAACCCCAACTTCATTTTCTACACCAATTAGAGTTCCTATACATTTGGAGTCATGGTCATTAGGAGTCATGGTCATTAGTCTGCACCGTGTAAGAATGTTGGCCAGGCCTTGTATTGGCCACCGATCGAGACCCCAGAAAACCTGTTCTGATCAAAGCCATATTCACAATTGAGATGGTTGGTTAGTATCCTATCCAATAAAGACTTTTGATTTGATCTCTAGGACCTTTCAAATGATGAACTCTGGGTTGCAACCATTATATTGTACATATCTTTTCTTCAACTTAGGTAGATTGGTGCAAATAGAATAATAAAATTACTTATTCCTGTGTGATACAGTACATAAATGGTCTGGGTGATGGCACATGCAGGTGTATGGGTCAAGGCTGACAGCAAATGGGCACATGTGAGAGAAGGTCATTCATGCTTCATTGCTCCTCAGCAAGGAATACTTCTTACTGATTAGCGTCACCTTACAGAAACCCAATTGGTATGTGTTTTTCTGTTGGGAGAGAATAATTCTTTGAAGAACATGAAAAAAGAAATATCTCCTTTTAAGGGCTTGGAGGGAAAAAAACCTCTTATTCGTTTTGTTTGTTTAATTTCATGTTCATAGTTCTGCAAATTATTCCAAAATTACAGTATATATGTATATAGTATTTTTTTTTCCCTCCTCTTCCTTTGTCTCTCATCTAAATATATCAGAAACTATGCATCATTGTACATATATACAACTTTCATTACACAAGAGCAGCCTCCTTAGTCTTCACACTGCTGATAAAACCAACGTAAAGGTCTGACGAGCCGGAGTCATCCTCAGAGAGTCTGACATTCCTTCCACCTTCTGACATGCTCTTTACAAACGCCACCAAATGCCGCCAATTCTCTCCTTCGAACAATCTCTTATTCATCCTTAGATACGTGAAAGCACTCAACCCATTGCCTGAATCTGATCTGCTTGTTGCCAACACTTGTGCGAATGCACCCTCATCGGACCTCTCCAATGCGTTCTCTCCGGCAAGTTCCATGCTGGCAGTCTTAGCTGCCATCTTCACCTGCCGAACTAATCCTTCAGGCGAGCAATTCGCGTTCTCTGGCTGCTCCCTGTCTCTCATTTCCATGCACGTGAAGTTCATCACCACACCCCGCTTGCCCATCATGCGTGCTATTGGTAGGTAACCATCATGATGCCTGGTGTTGTAGTATCCGGCTGTTAATTCGGCTGCATGGGATCTGGTCCTGTAGTGCCAGTGAATACCTGCAACCTTGCCGGATAGTACAGTGCCAGTGCCATGGAATATCCCCTCTGCAGCTGCTAGGATGCTTTCACCGTGTTCTAATAATTTCTCAGAGTACCACTCTAGGAAGAATTGTCCGTACTCGGTTTTCCATGTTCCATCCCTCCGGAAGAACCCAGTATCCTCAGGAAATTGTTTGTACTGGCCAGAATCATGGGGTCCGCTTCGACCCCAATCTTTCTTTCCGATTGCCTCCGCCGATGCTTCCAGTGAAGCTCTCATGTACTATTGTTGACATAGAGAGCTTGTTAATAAAAAACATAAAATTACTTCTATTTAATTTGAAGGTAGTGTCACAAATTATATTAGAAAAAGTGGGGTTGATACAATTTTTGGGCTTTGCACCCATTTGTTTTTTGGTGTTATGCTCCATTAATGGAGTCCTACCATTGAACTGTCCAGGGTGCTGAGTTGGTGGGTGTCTGGGCTCCATGAGCCTTGATCCACATGCAGCACAAGCACAATCATACATGGATGGAAGCACAGACACCCTTCTTCCTCTGTATGTGTTTGAAGAAAACAAAATGAATATATTATTCATTTCTTTGATGAATGCTGCACCTAGGCCATATATGCGGCGCAGGCGATTCATCGCAACAGTTCAGTTGGTTGGTGATATTTTCAATTCATGGGTCAAAATTGGTGGGGGCAACGCAACATTCATGAAAGACTGCACTTTTTATTTGAAATGTATACCTTGTCATAGCACTGGAATTCTCCAATTCCAGGAAACTTCCAAGTTCCATTGCTTTCTGGATAAGAAGGATACCTCAGCTCCCCACAAGGGCCCATCCCCACTTGAATTTCCTGAAATAAAATTTGATTCAAATTGTAAAGTTTTTAGATATTTTCTTCATATGTTGGAATAAGATTAAGACGTCGACGGGTCCTGCACATACGATATTTTAGTTTTTTTTTAAATTAGTAAAATGAATCATCTTCATAATACCAAGGTTAAGACTATCCAACCACTGCAGTTTTCGAGATGAATATGACCAGCTCAAAAGCTAATAGAGTCTCTCTTTCTCTCAATAATAATAATAATAAATGGTCCAAAAATATTCATTACAGTATCAAATGTTTTCTATTTTCAGCCTAAACTTTTGCTATAATCTCAAGTAATCGTTGATGTATCTAACAGCATGCCTATATTTATCTAATTAAGAATGTTGGCTTTCCTATTCCTTCCAATCTCTAGCAATAATTTGTTCTAACCTCCCATACATAAAGAGTAACATTAAGAAATATATGTGATTAATGGAAGCTTACCGCAATAACTCCTCCTAAATATTCTTTGAACCTCTCGCGGAAGCTCCGCATGAAATCAGAGTAGACTTGGATTGGTGTTCTCCCTTTGAACACAGGCAATGAATCACAACCCAAGGAAATGTACTCTGGATTCCTCCTGCCAGATCTGTCTGTGTAGACAAGATCAGGGTTCTTGCTGACTTCTTCAAGAACCCATGGAGGTAGTGGAATGCTGAAAATTCAATACAAAAGGGGGATCATTATAACTTATGCTCCCTTTGTTTTGATGTAAAATAGGGGAAAACAAATGAAATTCATGGAAAATGTCAATTGTCCTATAGAAAATACACACGAAAAATGATATTTTCCGTGGAATTCTTTTGTTTTCCTCTATTTTACATCAAAACAAACGGAGCATTATATGCAAATCAGTCTTTTTAAACTGTAGAAACAAAAATATATAGGGGAGTTGTGAAGCAAAAAGGCATTGATATTCATTAAGAAAAAGTAAATGATTTTGATAGAATAAGACAGTTAATTTTAAGAAAAATAAATGAGCTAATATTTTGCAACCCATGAAATTAAATAGTAATACCCAACTAAGTTGTTGGGATTTGGGAATTGTTTGATTAGGGAAAAAATCAGAATAAATAGGCAAAATTTGGAAATAAGTCAGCAAAATTCGGGAATAAATTGAAAAATCTCAGTCAAGAAATGAATAAATAATAATAAGATTTTTAATTATAAAAGCTTATAAGAAATATATTTTATATATTTGATATTCATTCAGAAATTTTCGAAAACGTCATGAATAATTCCCGTTTAATTCACATAATTCATGAGTTATTTTTTAAAAGATGCAATTTTCTTCTAAAGTCGTGAATTAATCATTTAACGACTTATTAGGAAGTTTTTGAAAAAATTAGAGAAATTTGTTACTAATGATCCCAAGAGGATACAAAATAATCCAGAAATAATTTTAAAAAGAAAAAGAAAAAAAACAAGTCAAAAAAATAACAAAAGATATAATTAATTACCTGCAAGAGTCTCCAACATTCCCTCCACACTGATGAAAAGACATAACAACTTGAAGCTTCAAGCCATGCTTCTGCACCATCAGAACAAGTTCAGCATACCCTTCCCAGTTATACTTCAGAGGCCCATCTTTCTCCACCAACCCCCACCAAGCATCCACCATCACCCCTTCCACTCCTGCACTCTTCAAGGCCATCAAACTGGCGTTCAACACTCGCGGCTTATTCAAGTTCCCTCCGAACGACACGGTGTCGAGAGGCAGCATCACGAACACAGGGACTCTCGAACTAGTCTTCCCACCCCTCGACAACCCATGAAGCCACTCCCTCTTCTCCTCTCTCATCCCATCAGAAAACAAAGTTTTCTCTTGTGGGATCTGCTCGGTATTACTCGAATTCTTTGCTTGGAGACTGCATGACATCTTGGTTTGAGCATAATAAACTGAACCAGAGAAATCGTCAGGTGTTTTGAGGGACTTGGTGTCTTTTAGACTGATAAAAGAATAGGAAGAAGAATGCAGTGTCAAGGCCATTTTTTTCACAGAGGTGGAAGAGAAGGAGATGTGAGAATGTATGAAGGAGGTGAAGGTTTATTTATAAAAAAATAAACTGTGATTTAGAGTGGTGAAGGAGAGACAAGCTAAAAGGGAAAAAAGTGCAAAACATCAAAACCCAGTCAGCTTACCTTTTCTCGAGTCACTTTCCTACACACCTGTGAAAAATGATCTATTAACGTTCATCTTCATGGAAAATGACTAATTTGCCTTGATAATGGGACTCCTGTCTCAGAATAAAACAGTCATTCTGCACTCTGAACTGTCTTTGTATCACTCCTTTTTCCCTTGAGTCGCAAAATATGAGATAATGTAGCCATTTAGTGAACTTCACAGAAATGAAGATAGATTTCAGATATCTGGTAATATCTTGCCCATAATTGTTATACCCGACTGACCCGAACACACATCTACCGATCCAGAAATGGTCGAAAACCCAGAGGAGTTGGGCAATTAAGTTGTCACCTTCCTCACTGCCATCTCCATCTACCATTGCAGCTCCCATTAAGAGTTGCAGAGAGATTCATCTGTATCCAATTTGCATGCTTTGTTTGTATATAATGTATGTTTAATATGACTTCACTGGTTCAAATCAGACCGACCCAACCCCATATAAAGGACAATCCATGGGTCGAATTTAATTAACTATGATCTTTCCAATAAAATATCCATTAGAGATACTTTGAGGTGATACAACCCTCCTCTTTCGAGCCTAACGCAACGATAAACGAAAACGTCCTTGTCCAAATTTTTTTGGGAGGGGCATTTCATGTCACTGATCCTTAAGTGAACCATAAATGGGTTTTAAAAAAAAGAACTTAAAAGGGTCATATACATATAATCATACAGGTATATCCCTTGCTACCAAATGAGTGGTTTTGGTAGAAACAAGAAGGCAAGTTCTCAAGCAAGCAAACCCCACAGTCCAACTTTCCTTGGATGAGAAAATCTCAGGAAATATGAATATTTTTCTTTGGTTTTGGTTAGCTTTGGATAAGAAGGCCAAGGTTTTTTCCATGAGGGAAAGATTGTGGTTGAGACTGATTCCAATGTTTGCATGATCTTTTCCTCTTTTTCTCTCTCAATCTTTCCTCATAAGCCGCTCCACTGATTCATGATCAACATACGCATTTTGCTATCATGCTCCTGATGGGACTCTCTGGCATTTAGCTTAGATGCCGAGCGCGAGCGCGATCCGATCGTCTGTTAGAATCGTAAGCTTGACCGACGCCAAGTGGTCCTAGCATTTGGGATCATCATCAGTTGTAGCCATCAAACATAGAGCTTTCTAAACTTTTTTGTTCACGCTGTATTTGTTTGATGAGGCCTAATTCGATGCTATCGGAGACCCACTGTAGATTGTTTTATGGGTTCCGACACAGTTACCCTGCAACTCAGAGAAGATTGTATGATCTATAGACCTGCAAGAATATTTTAAGAGTTGTTTGCTTGCCAGTTAAATAATCGTTTTTTTTTTTGTTTTCGAGAAGAAATCCATTCATACAGAAAACGAATGCTCTTATTATAATAAGAAATTTGCTAGAAAGAATTCCTATGTGTGTGCAATGCTCTTGGTCATCGACCATATTCTCCTGATCTTGAGCATGGACTTAGTTGGAACAATTCAACTAGTGAGTTACTGAGTTGTGATTTGGTTCGCATGAACTTTGAAGAATCTCAGCACTTTCATTGAGTATTATAGACAATAATGCAAATTGTAGATCTTGCGCTATAATTATCATTACTGTTATCATAATAATAATCTGCATTTTATCTCATTCTGGAGGTACTTGTCAGAGCTCTAATTCTAAGATTACAGGAAAAAAAATATCAAACACCTAAAAGAAAGTTTGCATAACTTGTAGCCATGCACTGTCCAGCTGAGAAGAGTTTTACAAGTTTCACAGAGAATTAATTGAAAGCCAGTCCTCAAATTTTGTTTTTTGGGTAAAGATAAGATCAAAAATCATTCCTAGATATCTATTTTCCGCGTGTTATTCACTTAACTTTTCTTGAGCATAGCTGTTGGCTGTGTGTAGCTCTAATGTCTACCAACATATATATGTGGATGGCATGAGTACTTATCTTTTCTATTGTCCCTCCTTTCTCATTCAAAACTTTATTGAATTCTCTCTCTCTCTCTCTCTTAAAAAAAGACAAGAAGAAAATAAAAAGGAAAAGGGAGGGAAAATAAGAAAAATACAAGAAAACTAGTATTCGATGGGAATATGAGGGAAACTAATTACATTGAAGAAATCTCTCCCTCTCTCTCTCTCTCAAACATTGAATTCAAATGGGGAATGGTGGGATCTAAATTTATTAGTAATAAAAGTTGGTCTTCTCTCTAGGAAACTTTGAATTTCAAAAGAGGAAAGAGGTGGGATATCTAATTATATTGGTAGAAACTAGTCGCTTTCTCTTACAGTAGAGGAGAATCTGACTTTTCCATCATGAAGAAATTAGGTTATCTTCCAATCTCTCCATGAAAGGCGGAGAAATGAAGTGGGTGTTGGAACTGGACAAGGCAGAAGCAGACCTCTGTGTTTGCTTATTTCCCATTTGCAAGCAGTGATTGTTGTTTAGCAACTTTTTCAAAGGTCCCCACTATATTTCCTAAAGTTCCCATTTTTTCATCTTGTGGTTCTCCACAGCTGCAAACCTATTCACTCCAATCCCCACACAACTCCTCACATCCCTTTCTTTCTGTGGTCAAGTAGCATCTTTCCTTCACATGCCAGAATCCAGATAACAGAACCTACTTCCAAACAGGGCTTTATTTAAATAGCAAATATGTTTCATGTCTAAGACTTTATGTTGCTGTTTGGACAAACCCAAAAATAAAAATCGCCCTATTATGGATGGAACTAGTAGGGGTAATCGCCTTAAATGCTTTGACAGATCTACTCTTTCATAATATCCAACATGGGGATACATATTTTCTGGCTACTTTTGCAACCAGTTAAAGTAACAAATACTTTCTACAACTCGTTGTATAAATAGAAGGAAAAAAGTGCATGCAAGTGTTAGACATTGTGAAAGAGTGGATGTGTCCGAGGATTTAAGGTGATTAACCCCATAATTCCCCATATTAAGATACACACCAACTGCATTTTTTTGCGACATGCCAACTAAATTAGATACCCATAACATAAACCCAAAATAGCGCGAAGGAAGCAGTGATTTTCTCCAATATTTTACTGCCTATTTTCTTATCCCTATAAGTTTTCTTAAGATTGTGAAGACTCGTCAGATAGACATTGAAAAATATATCTCTTGATATGATCTGTTATTTGAATGTTATAGACCATATATAATTACAATGCAAATGATCCATAGATGAGAGAGGACAGCTACGTACCATTGGGTTTCATTTCAATGATCTTCCATGCCCAAGAAATATTCTGATAGGACTCAAAGTTCCCACATATTTCAGGTTAGGCCTGAGTTTGTAAGCTTGCATGACATTGCCTCCCTTCTGAGGATGCGATATGAAAACTTCTGTACCCATCCTTGAAATGAAACCCAATGACGAAAGACGAAAACCATCTGTCTTGCCCAAAGACGAAAGATGTTAAGGTTTGAATGACCTCATGAAGGTCGACATGACGAACACCGTCTGATCGGAGTTCAAATTTAGTAGACCAACAGCGAAGTTCATGATGCCAGTGTTTTGAAACCCAGACCGAACTGCACGGTCGGACCATAAACTGTTCGATATGGGCAGGACAACCATCTGAAAATTTGAACTTTTCACCAGGTCGACGAACCATTCAGGTCCATAGAAAAATCCCAAGTTCTTAACACCTGTTGTCTTCAATATAATTCAATTTTTCTGCCATAATGTTTAGAACTTATTACTAGAAGTTGCTAAAGAAACAAAAATAATTGAAAAAGATGTACACTAATTAGAGGTTCAACATTTTAATCGTTTGAAGTGGTTTTAGAAGTTGCCTGTTACAACATATTTCAACAACTATTGGGAACTGTTACATATTTGAATTCTTTTAATTTACAGTTTAAATATAAAGCAGAGCTCTGCATCATGCGGAGCTCCCTCTTTACATTACCCAGGGGCAAATGTGTAATTAATCTCTTGAATTTATAAGGGTCCAAAGCTACATTTCCGTTCATACGGAGCAAACTCTAAGGTAAATATGTATGTGGAGTGACACGTTCACCAATCTGTATGTGGATCAATTGTAGACCGATTTGTAGTGGATCAATCCACACCAATTATGTGGATCAAATGTCCATAATTCAAATTTAGGGCTGTCAAAGGGCAGGGTAGGCCTAGGTCATACTGGGCTCAACCTTCATTCACCGGGGTGAGGCCCTAGCCCTCAAAGGGCTTGGACATGTTAGGCCCAGGCCCTACCCTCAAGAGCCAAGGCTGAAAGAACAAAAAATAATTATCATATTATAATTATGTTATAGCAATTTTTTTCTTACATTGACTGCCAACCTAACATACAACCTTCCTCCATTATTCGGGCTTGATAAACACTTCACAAACACTTCAATTATAATGAGGGGTTAGGTTAAGTGAGGTTTACTTTATAGTGAGGAAGTTGGTGAAATTCCTATCATACTCTCCAATTATTACCGTTAAATTGTTAGATTAGATTAAAAATAATACAATTTGTAATAAGATTCTAAAAAGATACTATTCTCCTATTACACATACAAATGATAGCTTCTATTAGATTAAAAAAAAATTTTACTACACTACAATGATAGTCTATTACATACAAGTATTAACCTTAGTTTATTAGAAGTCTTAAACTATTATATTATATATTAATATTTTATAAATAATATTATATATGGTATAATATATAAAGTGGAGGTCTGGTCCGGCCGACTGAATGCTTTCCAAACCCGGCCCTCAAATAAGAGGACCTTTCAAAATTAGGCTGCGCTTGGCCCTATGGCCTTAAGGAAGAAGAAAAAACCCTCTATTTTACAACCCTACTTTTCATGTCTATAATCTCCTATCTCCTCACGAGAGAGATGGTATAAAACACAATGGATTTTGCTACCCTTAATCCTTGGGGGTTATTGGCCACTTTATCCACCGACGGGAGTTCTAGTGCATGTTTTGGCATATGTGTACACCGGATTCAAAGCTATGTCAAGAAGTATACAGTCATGTACCATCGACTCATGAGTTGGGCCAATTTTCTGACTACGTCGCAACTCAGGCCAATTTTCTGACTACGTCGCAACTCAATGTGATATTGATGTAGTAGCTTTTTTTTATGAGGTATATCCATATCACCTATGTATGTGTACTTTTTAATGAGTTGGGCCTAATATTATGACTACTGCAGAACCAATACTATCGGCATCATAATCAAGACAAAGGTGACTTTGAATTGTCTCTAGTGAAGTCAGAAATTGGTGTTCGTAGGGAAAATTCTGAGTGGGTCGGTACGAACACTCAAAGAGGCTAGTCATTGACTCGAAGGGTTTGGGACACCTCTCTTACCCATAAAAAAACGCTTATATCTTATATACAATGAGTCATTGAAAAAGTAGATGAAATTTTATAAAATTTCCGGACTACCCTTATCATATTCATTATATAAGACAGACACTTAGGACTCGTTTGGTTTGGATTAAAATAAACGCTTAAAGGCGGGTTAATCGATTATAGAGTGATTATTATGAGATAATAGCATTGGTTGAAAATTTTGTAAGTGCTTATTTCATAAGCGTCTACAGAAATAACTGGTGATCGGTAATCTATCTTGGGGGTGCTTATGAGGCTCTTAAGCGCTTAAGTTGAGATCGAGTTAAGCGGGGATTATTTGACAGAATAACCCGACACTTTTTTTTTTTAAAAATCTTCTCCTTTCACTGAGCTCTACACCTTTTTTGGCTCAATGGTCTTTGCTTCGTCTCCTCAACTTCAAGAAGGAACAACCATTGACAGGTTATTATTCTTTTTCTTCTTTTTTCCTCTCCGGCCTTGGATTGCCTCTAGTGAAGTCAGAAACTGGTCTCAGGGTTCCATACATTGTGGTCTCGGGTTCCATACATTGTGCGACAGTAGGCCAAAAAAGGGAAGTCATTCCATTTTCTCCTATGACTTTGACTTCTTCCCATTTGATATCTCTCCTCTATTATTATCGTACACTTATCCTCACATGTCTTAATATGTGTGGAGAAGTCAAAATGATGGCCCATGATTTGGACTTCTCCACCACTTGTCACCTATTCTATGGAACCCCAACCCCGAGACAAGCCCTTTATGGCTTCGCCAGAGACAATCCGAGGCCGTTTTCTCCTTATTTTCCAACATTTTCTTCTTATTCATCTGTCTTCGACAGTAGCATAGAGAGGATGTTTCCTCTTCTTCTTCTTCCTTAATTTCATTCTCTTTTTACTCCAATGGTGAAACCCTAACCCTAGGATTGGATTTGCAGGGTTTTAAAAATTATTTGGGGGTTCTGAAAATTTTGTTCGGGTTTCGATGAACATATTATTCCGGCATTGATTTCTCGAGTTTCTTGTGATCACATCATTGATTCCTCCGACTTTCTTAAGGTCCCATTGACGAATCAAACGGTTTGGAGATGAGAGATTGCCTTTTATCTTACTACTTTCAGTCAAAAAAAGGGCTGGAGATCAAAATAATGTTTTTTTTTGGTCACTGTGATCTCCAGTCCACCAATTCAAGCGGGTAGAGATTCCCTTTGAACTCCAACCAGTCAAAAAACACCATGCTTCCAGTCACACGTTTTGGATTAATGAGCAACAACTGAATTTAATTTTTATTTGAGAAATCTACATAAACACAAACATTTGATCAATCGACATACTTACACGCTTGAATTAATCTGTAATAAATATTTTTTTCTTTGAGTATTTTCTCAATTTATATGTGGGATGCAGAGTGTGTGTTTAATGGATTCAATACATGAGAGCAAGAAAAAAGTAGACAGTTTGGATTTTTTATTCAGGTCCCAACCCTATCTTTCATGTCTACAAGGAGAGATCCCATAGGAGCTTGGAAGCTTTTAGTAGGGAGGAGGATATGGTTATTTGTTTTTGCATTCCTATTGTAATTGTCATTCCCATGCAGCTTAGTAAGCAAATTGTTTTCGCATAGCTAAGGAATCCAAAACTTGGACCTGACTCCGACTGATATGTAATAGATGTAACAACATGCTTACAAATGCCAAATTAATATCAAGTATTTTTTTAAAAAGTTATCATGTAACACACCCTAGAATATCAAGTATATCAATTATCTTTAATTACCTCATTTGAAAGCTTCGACCAATGGCATTTCCACTAGAACAAAAAACTTTGAACTTTGGTTAAAAACTTTTAATCTTAGGTTTTTTTTTTTTTTTTTTTGAAAACCAAGATTAGATCATTGAACCCTAAGGGTTAATGAATCTTAACCCCAATTAATAGAATTTAACCCTAAGTTCAATCGCGATTGACTGTGATTTGATCTCTTTGGAATGATCATATAAATAGTCAAAATAATGTTGCATAAAAATTAAAAACTTTGGTTATTTATATCGAAATATCTTTTGGTCTTAATCAATTTTACACTTGGGTGGACCAAACAAGATTATTTTATGCATAATCGGTTATTATCAGCATCAGTGCTTGCTTATTGACAGTGTTAAACACCAAATAGGATTATAGTTATCAACACTTATTCGCATCAGCACTTATCAGTATAATCGCTTATGATTACAATAATCCGAACCAAATGGGCTCTTAATTAAATATTTACTTAATTCCCATACTAACCCTCACTCATCTATCTATTAGGCTTGAAATTCTATACGGTTATAACTAGACCCCTTGGAGTCCGGTTACACTACTGAGGTCGTCATGTGTCTCTTTTAACATTTTTTAATTATGGTTAAGATTCACCTACCCCTAATCTTCACTCAATTATCCTTGGATTTTAGAAAAAAAAATATGAAAAAAATTTAACCTTAGGAATTAGTGAATTTTAACTAGGGTTTAAAAAAATTAAAAATTTTTTTCTAAAAACCAAGGATAGGTGGGTGAACTCTAGGGGTAGATGAATCTTAACCATAGTTAAGGGATGACAAAAGAGACACATGGTAACCTCAAAGGCGTGGGACTCCAACTGTGGTTAAGATTCACCAACCCCTAGGGTTCACCCACATATTCTTGGTTTTAGAGAAAAATATTAATTTCTTTTAAACCTTGGTTAAGATCCACTAACTCCTAGGGTTAATTTTTTTTTAAAAAAACCAAGGATAAGTGGGTGAACCCTAGGGGTGGGTGAATCTTAATCACAGGTAAGTAGTGTTGAAAGGACACATGGCAACCTTAGTGGCATAACCGGACTCTTCATTCTCTTGGCAAAATGCTTCAAAAGAAGAACGTCTCACCAAGGCCCTGTCTACCCCTTTTCTTTGTTATACCCAAAATGTCTCTAAAACTTTTTGGTTCTTAAAATGTCTCAACATCATATTTTAATAAGCGACGTGTCTCTCACAATTTTTTCTTCATCCAAAATGTTCCTCAAGATTCTATACCCAAAATATTCCCTTTTTTAAAAATGCCTTCACTAGGGTCCCTCTTCCCAATCTCTCACGTGCATCGCATGTGTCGCCCTATATATATATATATATATACTTGTTGAGTATTGACTTCCACTTGAGTTTATATTTCTTTATTTTGAGTCTTGGGATGTATTAATTATATATGATACATTCATGCTGAAAAGATTGGACATCACTTGACAAAAACTCAGCAAGTTGCCTCAAAACTCGGTCAAATCGACTTGACTCCGTAGAGTTTCGGGTTGACTCGTCTAAAAAACTTGATCGGTCTCTTTTACCCGAGTAACTCAGTCGAGTCAAGCCGAGTGACTCGACTCGAAAGACTCGGCCAAGTCACTTGAGGACATAGTTGTCTTTTAGTATTATTATAAAACTCCATTCGACCCATATCAAGGTCTCATTCAAGCCCTAAAATGAAGAAAAGAAGAAAAATGAGGAGGAGGAGAAGGCGAAGGTGATTGATTTTAAGCTTTTAGCATTACAATTACTTAAGGACTTTTTAATTTGTAAGTTTGCAGAAGAATTGTAGATAGAAGAAATTATTTTACAATAGAATTTTTTTTTTAAATTTATGTTGGGTTTATATATATATATATATATATATATTCGAGTCAGATGGGTCGAGTCGAATTTTTGATTTTTTGAACTATGCTATACGCCACCACAAACATGTGTCTTTCCTTCATTTCATATTCATCTCTTATGTTATTTAGTTTTTTTAGATTTTTTTTATCACTAAATGTATTTATGTTTGCTTTAGTATTTCCTGAATTTTTAATGAAACATTTATTTTTTACTTTTTTCGAAGTTTGCAAATTATCAATTGAAATTTTCCATAATTTGGTGCGAATTAGATAATTCGGCCAAATTTCCTTTTCCCAAACCTATGAAGTTTCTAGCAAAATCAAAAATTAAAACCTTACTCATGACTAAGGCTAGCACTCTCCTAATTCCATAAAGAGAGGAGAGTGGTTAGGGGAATATAGTGAGAGAGAGAGAGGTTTTTGCTAATTGTGTGGCCCCTGGAGAAGCTCACTACGAATATTGCAAAGTTGGTTTTCGACTGGTTCTCTCCTTCAATTGATTCAGATGCGGATGAGTTAGTCTTACCTTCTATCTTTCGGACTTAAGTAGTGCAATTTCCTTGGTTAGCTTTCATGTTTTGTTCTAGGTCACCAACAGATGATTCTTGTTTGTACACCTCCTTTTATGAATATATTAATATCCTTTTTTTCGATAAACAAAAAGAGAGGGAAGAGAGATTAGGGAGAGTGGGGCAGGTGGAGCGATATGAAGGGATGAGAACAAGGATTATATATACGGTTTCAAGGGAGGTATCGGTTCAAACCGAAACCTATACGTATCGGTTTCGAACGATGCATATAAATTTTTCTTTTTGAAAAATCAAATTAAAATTTTTAAAAATCCAATGAGTTATAGGATCAAATTTACCAAATATAAAGTCATGGGAAGCGACTCAAAGACAAAATAGCAAACACGATTACAATTACACAATGAATGAAAACATAAATAACTCATATAAACGATATGTATTGCCCGTTTCGTATCAGTATAAATATCATACAGTGGCTACCGAAACCTATACATATCACCCGTTTTGTATCGGTTTCGACAATTTTTATTTTTATGGATGAAAGAGCGGGAGGGAGAGAGATTAGGGAATTTTTTTTGGTATAAGGCATCTTTTATCTACTTTAATTTAGGGTTAGTGGGTTACTAACTGGTGAATGGACTTGTCACATTATCGAGGAAAAGCTTAAAAGCTTCATTCCCTAGACTTGATCCCAAGACCACCCTCACGAGAGGGGCACACCTTGCCATCTGAGCTTGAGAGGAAGGTGAGAGTTAGGGGAGTTGAGGTAGAGATGGGTTAAAGAGGGAGAGAGTCCTGAACAGAGAGATGGTGGGGTGTGGTGTGGTGCACTCCCACTCCCTACGGTTTGGTATAAAGAGGGTGTATCAAAATGATTTGGGTGAAGCCAGCGCATCGATGTTGGTGCACCCCTACTCTCGAGCCCTGACAAAATTTGTTGCCTACACTCTCCTTAACATCTTGTCCTCTTAACCATGGAAACAAAATTTTCCGAACTTTTGAATAATTCGCGAATCTTAGGTATGCCGAATTATTCACGAATCATAGGTTTGCATTCGCGCATTTTGTGAATTATTCCCGAATTTCACGAATTATTCGTGAATTTCAAAATAATTCAATTAGTTTGACAAAGTAAATTATTTATTTTATATATTACCTAATCAAATAGTTGAGATATCTTTTCATAGTTATTATTTTGTTTCTGAATTGTTCCTGGATTTTTCCAAACTTGACCCTTGCCAAATTATTCCCGAACCCCGACTTTGTCACTATGCTCTTAACCACCTCCATTTCCTTCTCTGTTCACAGCTGGAACAATATCTCTTTCTTGTTTCACTCATGCTATCTAATCAACTGTTTAATTGCATGCTATCTTATTAACTGTCCTTCACGACCTGTTTTGACTGCATGTTTTCTTATTAACAGGATATCGTAATCTATTCTCAGGCCATTATATGAATATTTTGTTTGGGTACTCAGATTCATGGAGGTTATTGGTGTTATAGTCCAGTCTTGAGGAAACACTCTGTTTTACCTGTTTTTGAGAAAACCAAGTAACTTCTCTGCTGATAGTCAGCAACATTATATATATTTGTTGAATGAGACCAAATCCTCTACGGTGATAATCGGATTTGGCAAATCCGGTTATCACCCCTTCGGTCGCCACATGTCCCTTTTGACACCCTTTAACTGTGGTTAAGACTCACCCACCCCTAGGGTTCACCCACCCATCCTTGGTTTTTAGAAAAAAAATATTAACTCTATTTTTTAATATTATAATAATAAAAAGGCCTAAATTTATTTTTTTTAATATTAAAAATAGCATTAATATTTTTTTTCTAAAAACAAAGGATGGTGGGTGAATCTTAACCACAGTTAAGGGGTGTCATCCACCCATTAAATCTGATCCACCCATTATTGTTTTGAAAGGTACATGTAGTCATCCAATCCCACATATTGTTTCTTTAAAAAATTTGTCACTGTCATTTTAGAAGTTTACGCTGGTTGCTCTTATTCCTAAGTCTTAGCATCACACACTATCTCATGGAGGACGGAGGAAAGCAATGGAAGTAAATGGATGCTCTTTGGATAAATGATACATAGGAGTTTGACAGACTTACAAATTGTTGGATGTAGGTGGTGTAGTACACTATAAAATTTCTACCAGATGGTGCTGTTGAATGTTTAAAGGCACAACTAATTGCCAAGGATATTCTTAAACATTTGGTGTTGATTGTTCTGAAACGTTTTCTCCAGTTTCTAAACTCAAACTCTGTAAGAGTAATTATCTCACTTGCAACAAACATTGATTGGCCTCTCTACTAATTGGATGTAAAAAATGAACGCATTTTTTCACAGCAATTTTCAGGAAGAGGTATATCTGGAGTAACCACCAGTGTTTGTTCTTCAAGAGGAGTTTGATAAAGTGTGCAAGTTAAAGAGGTCAATTTATGGGCTGAAGTAATTTCATGTGCGTGGTTCCAAAAATTAAATGAACTTGTGACAACAATTTGGCTGAAAAGGAACATGGCAGACCACACTGTTTTTAGTAGAAAAAGTAAAAGTGAAGTATGATTGTGCTAGTGGTGCATATGTTGTGTGAAAGCGTGCAAAGACTGAGTAACGATCTAAAAACAGTAAACAAAGCAAAGCAAAGACAAACCACAAGAGAAGACACAATTTACGTGGTTTGGCAAGATGCCTACGTCCATGGGCAGCGATGATCGATCCACTATCTTCAAGAGTGAGATTTCTACAACTTAATCACTCTCAAACCCTATTCCCCAATACATCCAGTATGGCTCTCCCCTTCTCTTACCTCAAAATAAACTCCAAAAACCCTTTATATATTTAGGGTTACAACATAAGAGAAAACGGGTCAAAATACCCAAACAGATTGGGTCAAAAAAGGTCATTAAGAATTCGGGTTGAATTCATGAAAACTTCCCAACAGAATGTATATAGATGATCACAAGAAATGGTGATTGAAGGATGTATTAAGAATATGGAAGAACATCTTCAGATTCATTTTCATATCAAGAATTTGGGACATATACATTACTTCTTGGGTATCAAGGTGGCAAGGTCCGAGATAGGTACTAATCTTTCCCTGAGGAAATATGTCATTGATTTAAAAAATGTCATTGACTTACTAAAGGAGATAGGGCACCTTGTTGTGAAACCAGTTGCTACTCCAACAGATATGACTAATAAGTTGTCAATGGATATGGAAGAAGTACTACACGAGCCTGGGAGATATTTTCAGTTGGTAGGTAGGCATCTACCTAACAATCACACAAGCTGGCATCACCTTTCTGTAAGTGTTTTCTCTATTTCTCTCTTCTTTTCTTTTCTTCTACATATACATATTCTAAAAGTAAGAATTCAAGAAGAAAAAGAAAAGACCTTAACAGAGAAAAAGGCCTAGAAGAAAACACATAATGGCAAATCATTAAAGAGCAACATTGAACATCAAACCTTTCAAACTAGCGAATGTGTATAACCTTATGAAATGCTAATTTGATAAGACTGACTACCAGATAAAGCAACAGTTTTCATAGTTGAATATCTCCATGACCGAAACAGGATCAAGAAATATAAGGTGCACACTAAGCAAAAATATCATCATTCACGATAAGTTTCTACAGTTTTGATTAACTAAAATCAGTGATTACATACTGAAATTACTGAGTTTCATCATAATTGTCGTTACACAGTACCAAGCATTTAAGGGATTATTTTTATTTCTACAGCTTTTACAGTGCTTTCTTTTGAATATAACTCGAGACTTTCCAGGGAAAACTTAGATCATACTTTTACCTCAAATTCAACATTCGGCTATTGGGAACACTGACCCAATTTTGTCATTTCCGAGACGATAACACTTAATATTAACTGGGTATGGGCCTAGCTGAATGTAGTTGTCCTCTCCACCCATGTAGAAACACAGCGTATACAAGGCAATTTCAAACTCTGGGCTCACTCCAACCAAAGTACTTGAGACAGACTTAAGAATGCCACTCCATTCAAATTGAATTGTAAGCAACTGGGTTTCGGAGTCCGGCTGCAAGATCCCACACAAGTGAAAAATTACATCAAAGGTTGCACTTCTATAACCGGACAAACACAATTATCAAGCCAAAAATGCTGACATATGAGAGACATAACATGTGGATCCCAGTATGATAGCAAGAGTAGAATCATGATAAATTTCCCAATTTGGGTCATATACTACGAAGAATTAAAATAGGAAATATTAAGGTTCCTGGTAGGTAGATCCAACCAATCATATACCAGTAAACTGGTGCCTGTGCATGTGACAGTATATGTCATACCATGGGATATTCTAGGCTAAAAATATACCTACAATATGATATTTCTTAAAAAAATTTAAAGGAAAATATTATTGAATAACTGCATAATCCAACTGCAGTCACAGAGGTTTCACTACCTGGGTCCCAATTAAATCTACAACTGTTGTGAAATGCCGATTGAGCTAATTGATGGGCAGCTCCATTAACTGCTCTTCTGACATGGGAGAAAACTACATTATCACAATTCACACCTGGATGAATAAGCCCAGGGTCTCTGACAATGGCCTGGACCGACCAATCAAACTCCTCTTCTGATGAAGAAAATGCTTGATGACTACCAAATTATCATTTTCAAAAATGATATTCCACCTATTATTAAAAGAAAACACCAACCTCTCCCTAACTGCAATAACAGCAACGAACCACAAAAGCAAGCATTGTGGGATGCAATGATCCTACCCAACCTATATATTGACTTTTCTCTAGACCATTTTTCATATGGACCTTTCACTCAATAGATATACAACCAATATCATCAGCAGAAATAATATGCAAAGGCAGTGCTGTAATTATCTATGCATGCAATTTCTTTTTAGTTTTTACTCTAATTGTTAAGAACAGATTCCACCAGGCGGAAACATAAAAATAATCCATCAAAAGCCAGTTCATGTCTTCACCAAAGCCCTTGCTCAAGGAGAACTATGGAAAATATATCAAGGTTAAGCATGATAAAAATATGTGCTATTATTTGAGGGAATGCCAATCAGATTAGTTTGGTTTCTTGTTTCACCATGTCAGATTATTTTAGTCCATTTATGATCTTTATTGTTTCATATTATGCCCATTTTTAACTAACATATTAGTAATTTTTGCAATAGAAATTCATGAGTAACTAGAAGAGAAATTTGGCTAATTTTGTAAAATGAGTGAAGAAAAGGGAAGTTTATGATATTTTAGATTCATGTCTAATTCTCTCTAACTTGTTTTTCGTCTTCCTTTCTCTTCTCCTATTCCTCCTCCCCTCTTCCTTTCTTCTGCTGTTCCTGTAATCTCAAGACTCAACAGAATTAAATGAACCGTCGTATTTTCTTCCATCATCGATTTTGTTATAGGTTGACCCCCATTATTATCAACAGCTAAAAAAGAGCGACATATTTTCATATTTAGCCTTCTCTCCTCACCTCCTTTTTCATTTATAATTTTCCTACTTTGGTGTTTGGATACTTGTCCATGCACCTGGATCTGTTCACTTTGACATCATGTTAACCTTGATGCCTTTACATGAGACCTAAGAAGACCTTAGGAACCTTTCTAGTACATCCATGATAACTTTGAACTCAACCATGCATATCCCCACTTTAACCTCATGTGATATTAGTTCCCTTCTAGAGAGGTAAGGTTCTAATGTATGACTATTGGAATAATATACCTTTATAACCATAGTGATTGTTGGGCTCTTTTCCCTTGTCTTGCTTGTATATTTTAACCGACTCTGTCTACTACTCTCATAGAATTACATTCTCAATCGCCCATTTTTGTAGACAAAGTAATAAGGTTTCAGATGCTGTAGCAACCTTGGATGTGTCACAAGATAGCTCCGTGTATTTTATGTAGACGATTTACCAAAAGAATCCTCTTATCTTGTACTTTTTGGATAAATTTGTTTTAATTTAATACGGGATTCTAACACTCTTGTAATCCATTTGGTGGTATATTTGCCTTGTGGGTAAGGTTTCTATGTCCCCCCCTCCTAATGGGTGGCTATACGGGATTCGAATTCCCTTTTAAATTAGGGTGCCTAACACCTTCCCCTAAACTTAGTGGAATCTCTTACCCTAGAATCCCATTGGACCTTAGGCCTTATCCTCGCAATATTGGGATCCAATTTCCCCTAACTAAATGGATGGCGACTCCAAAAAGGCATTTAGCATCATTCCTCTTAAGCGATTGCCCTAGGACGGAAAGACAGTAAATTCCAGCGCTCACACATATCAATCAAATATGATCAAATTTATTAACCATTACAATTCCGCATCAATATCCAAGCTTTCTTATGGTACCTTATGTGGATTAGTGTCATCAGGTTGTTCAGTGCTTTGTGCTCGGCCTCAAAGTATTTACTGTTACATGCATAGTTGCCTGGACCTAAGACTAATGACATAATATCCATTAAATTGATGTACTTCCTGGAAAATGATAAGTCCCTTAAGAATAGTACTAGACTACTAGTGGTCTCCATCATTTCTAAATATTGATACCACGCACGTGTGTTTGCCACGTGCTACAAATGAGTCCATTGTGATGTGAAAGGCAAACAATCAAGTACACATTTTCACATTCATTAAAATAACATAAAAAACCTTATGCAACCAAGCTTATAAAAAATCCCCAAGCCTCAATTCCAATCACAGGTGTTGGGCAAGTTAAGATTCCATCATCAGGTTTCGACCAGCACCTGATGCATCCCTGTGATTTTTTGCCACAAAATGGTAACTCAATAAGCCTGACATCTCAATTACCAAGGGAAGTATGGGTCCGGTCCAATAACAGGTTTTTACTATTTATATTAAGGGATAGAGACTGTAAAAAATAAATCTTGCTACACCATAAATAACTGAATAAATGCTTATCATTAATGAAGTTATGGAAAACAAAAATAACCTAAATCTAATCTGAATGTTAAAGTTTTTTTGTTTTGGGTCTTTCTCTTGTATAGGCTTATTTAAGGTCATCTGATTCATTTCTTATTTATATCATGTAACCTTTCCCATCTTATGCTGAACTCTGCTCACCGTTCCTTTGTGCTTTCTCTTTGTTTTATAAGTACATCCTATTCCAGCATGCAGCCTATAATTTCCAATTTCAGATAGTCATTTATCTGATTTTGAGTTATTTGATCTTCTAAATTTAATTCTCATAAATAACATAGACTAATTCTGCTGCAATCATGCATATTATTATGAAGTATCCCATGGAGGTATAAAAGGTATACAGCTGTAGCTCATTAATAACATGCAAAAGATGTATTTCCACAGTGCAAACCAAAGTAAAACTGCAAAAAGAGAGACATGCAACCAAGACACAGAATGCTGCAAATCTCTATCTCAAGGTGAATCATGGTGAAATTACTCTCAATAAAATAAATTACATTTATGCACAGATAAGGAACAACACAAGTGAAAATTAAATCACTTACAGTCTGCCCACGCCTCCGGGGGAAGATGTAACCCTGATAGTCAACCCTCCCTTTAGCTTCTTCTAGGTAAAACTGCAAAAGGAGAAAAAGATTGCATGGTTAGATGGAACAACCTATGCTACCAGAATATACTGTTTCAAACAACATAACGATTTCATGAATTCAGTAATATATTATTAGAATCAACTTAAGAAAGAAAGTGATAATCAACAATTATTTGTGTACAACCCATATTGCTGCATCAAACCTGAGTAGAAACAGTTGGGTCGGGTCATGTTGCGACTAAGCCATCTCTCATTTCCTGTGAACCAATCAGATTCTATGTGTGAACTGGTCAGAGCAAAGGAAAACTAATAGAGTTTTCCAAGAGAAATGAAGACTGGATTTCAAGCTTTTGTGGTCTTGTTTTTTGGATTGGTGAAATAAGTGTATTTCCTGATTGAGCTTGAAGGACGGCTGATTGATGTTTGACGGAAAATTCTATTGTCGTGAAGATCTCAGCGAAGAAAGAGGAATCAATGTTGCTGCTACATCCGAGAAAAAAGTAATAGTTCTCTCATTATTGTGGGACTATCCATGGATACCCACGGATATCAAAAAGTATCCACGGAAAGATGTCCTCGGATACCATATGATATCCGTGGACAGAAGTCCACAGACATCTGTTAATGTTCACGGACAAAGTCCTGTGAACCAATCTGTCCCTGGTCATTCACCATGGGCAGTGGGTTATACCAAATCTAGTTTCCCAATGTACCCCCTATCAGAGGACTCGGGAATTCTGGGATGTATACATGATGCATTGAATAATGAGTAATGTTATAAGTCTAATGATAAGAATGAACAAGGTTCTTGTTAAGAAGGGTAACGGCATAAAGCAATAAAAAATTATAAATATAAATTAATGTATTGAAAATCCAGGCAAATATCCAAAAACATCAAACTTGAATCTATGGAGTGTTGGAATATCATGTGCTGATGCGGTAAGATTGCTCATTTAGAAGATCCGTGCAAACACAGATTCATACCCTCCCAAATTTAAAGAAACAACATTACCTATATACCCTTATCACCAAGTCGGAGTTGGGGAATTATTTGGTTGGGGAAATTTTCAGAAAAATCGGCAGAATTTGGAAAAAAAAAGAAATGGAAAATGTCAGGCAATATTCTGAGAAATTATACACAAATTTATTTTATATATTTATTCATGACATATTCTGAGAAATTATACACAAATATATTTTATATATTTATTCATGACTTTTTAAAAAGTCATGAATAATTCATGTTTAATTTGCTAAATTTGGGAGTTATTGAAATAGTTGGAAATACTTTGTAAAATAATTGTTCGACAAAAAAGTCCTGAATTATTCGGGACTTGTTGCAAAAAATCGTAGAACTTTGCTACCATGCCAATAGCATTCTATATATATTCTTCAATATATCCTTCAGATAATAAAATAAACCATTTTATAATTGCGATGTGTGTGGTACACATAACACACATGATATTCAATCAGCAGAGTCCAACTCTTACATCAATGATAGGTTAAAATGTAAAAATTGCACTGTCATAGAATCCTAACCACCTGCTATGAGCTTAGACTTACATGGATCAAGAAGAAAAAGAAGCTGGTTAAGAAAAAAGTCCCTAAATCGTATGGTCACCATTGTTCACTTTGTGCAATGTTTGGCTATTAATTATCCAGTGGTCTCACTAAATTTGCATGGACCTCGTTGAACAGGATAAGTGCCCATGTAAACAGCTAACATTGTGAAATGTTGCAGCTGTATTCTATCCAAATACTCGTTCTCTACTAAATACTGTAACTAAAGAAGAATAAAATACTAACCCATATGGACTCTATTGAAAAACATTCTAATCATAAACTGTTGGTTCATTTAGGGTGATGGGTTACCACCACCCATCAAGAAGAAATATCAAAAATAAAAAATAAAATAACAAATCAAAGCACGCACCTGAAGCCAGTTGTGGAAGCCAGAAACTTCATGTTCCCCACGTTGCTTGATTTCCCCAACAAAAACATGTTCAAACGCAGAAGAGGAACTGGATGTACCACCTCGACCATAAAGATCAAACCAAAGACTAGTCATCATTCTCTTAAAATCTTGATAATTCTCAGATACGATGCCCTTGGATGAGAGATACTTGTGAAGATACTTGACGGGTGCAGTTCTACTAATCTCCTCAATGAATGCGGCTTGCTCTTGCTTCTCTTGAGATGTTACGACTTCTTTAGACCCTTCATTCGGGTTGTAATTATCTAAAAGAGAACAGAAACGAGAATAAGTAGGCCTCTTGAATATGTCTTCTCTCAGCCTGTAAAAGAGGCTTCCTTGTGCCATGTCTTCCTTTTGGTAGGCTTTCTTCCCTTCACCACAGTCAATCTGATAGTCCTCGCCAGGTACCAAACGGTTTGAATCAAGTTCCCAAAGCTTGTTGCAAGCTTGTGACAGGTCAGCAAGCTCCTCTTCCGAGGGTTCTATGTTAGTACCATAATCAACCTCATCAGAATATTTTTGCTCAGTAGGGGGTTGTTTGTATCCATTCCAGTTATCCATTGCTACCTGTCAATGCGTCATCAATAAAAAAAAATTGTACAAGAATTAGAAAACAGAAAATGAATATAAATTTCTTCGAAAATAACATCATATATGAAGTATCACAGTCCACCCAGAATTTTAAGTTGAGAAGATTTAACTAGGT
This sequence comes from Tetracentron sinense, assembly GCA_015143295.1. Taxonomy (NCBI): domain Eukaryota; kingdom Viridiplantae; phylum Streptophyta; class Magnoliopsida; order Trochodendrales; family Trochodendraceae; genus Tetracentron; species Tetracentron sinense. The sequence goes on along the minus strand of CM026572.1, from coordinate 19,224,781 downwards.
ATTCTCTTAGTTAAGAAGCTTATGTAACACATCCATCTTTAGGGGATTAAAGAGTGATGGTTTGGGAAGTATAAAAAAGGTACATTGACTTAGACGGACGCCATCATTAAGGGACTGACTCCTTCCTTATATAATTGAAACGGAAGTTGGAATTAATTCAAGCAGTTGGGACGACCTTCACATGTGTAGTCAAAGTGTCGAAACGATGTCTAGGCGATAGGGGTTTCCCTAGGAAAGGCGATGCCTAGGCCGCCAAAATTTATTTTTTCTGTTTAAATTATATAAGGTTTAGTGAGTGCTTACCTAGATCATGATCTAGGAGATAGGGAACCTGGCTAGGCGAGGCGGTTGCTTAGGCAACATTTTGATCTCTATCCATCAAAAATCCCGTACTTACAATAATTAAATTCAGGTATTAGATGGGAATTTTCCAATCTAAGTATTTATCTATGTTATCTCAATCCTTACAAAATTTCTAAAATTATTTTGAAAATTCTAGAAGTTTTGATCCTAAAAGCGACGGTAAGCAAATGTGTCATTTGTGATCTTAGATTCTTTCAAATGGTTAGCAAAATCCCTATCAAACCACTTAAGATGAGCAACTGGGTTTGTTAGACTTGTCGTGCATCCAATATACTTCATAAAATTCAATAAATAGACTCCTTTCCCAATAAGATCACATTATTATGAGGAAATTTTGAGGTTAAATCTCAACATTTCCATCTCCATTATAGTTTTATTTCCTCTCTCTCTCTCTCTCTCATTCAAAAATATTATGATAGTTTTTTTAGTAAATCTTTTCATTTATGCAACTGAACAGTTGGAGCCTTAGCTAGGTATTGAAACTCCACTACTAGAATGGTTGGAGGAGAAATGATGTTGTCTGCCAACAAGATATTAGTCTGGAACCCATAAAGCTCTTGATTTCTATATAAGCATTGGGTGTGTGTAGAAAGGCGTGAGGAATAGAAGTAGAACAAACCTTTTGTTGTCGCCTTGGAGGCTTTTTGTTGACAGCCTCCCAACCATCATTCTTTCCCTCTCCCTCTTCCTATACAAATCCCACCAAAAATAGTTAGGATTTTCATAAATGAGTCAGCATACCATCCTAAATCAAGAATTAAAGAAACTGAATATCAACCTTTCTGTTCCATTGGTTCCGGTTATAGTCATGCTGACTACCCTCATTATCCTTTTCATATCCTTCATACACAACCTGCACTTGAGATATTGGTTAGCAATCACATTACCGAAAGCTAGATGAGGCTTCCAAGAAAGAAGAGAAGAGAGGCCTTTCTTAAGATGATAAGAAAATAAAAGGAATTAAGAAGTCGAGGAAATGACATTGGCGTATGTATAAGACCAAATCCATTCGATTTCTAAAAAGGGAACTTCTATACCAGAAACAATGGTATCTCCAATTATAGCCCGGCCAATTAAATGCTCATATGTACCATAGTAACAAAGTTTGCGAATAATACGCAAATTATTCATTTTGCGGGGACAAAGTTTAAAATGGCATTTTTTACTAATTGACAAATTATTCATTAGTTCGTGAATTATTCGTTCAGGCTTATTTGAAATTCTAAAATAAGAATGAGGGAAAAATAGACTTTCTGGATGAGAAAAGACTTTCTTTTAGCAATCGGGTTATTACTAATAACCCGAGACTTATTTCACATTGAACTTCAATCGAACTGAGAGAAGGAGAAGAAGAAGAGGAAGAGAAAGAAAAGGAGAAAGATGAGATCCATTCGAGTAAAGCCCTCTGATAAGTGGTATTCTCTCTCTCTCTCTCCCCCCCCCCTTTCTTGTTTTAGTTAGGCTATCGTTTTAGGGTTTTGAAACTTTTATGTTTTCATGAACATTTTTTTGATAATTTGTGAGGAGAAATAGCAAATGCTGGAATTTGTGAGGGAAAACAAGTTTCCCAGTAACAATTTCTGTCACAAACTCTTTTTTTCTTCTGCCAATAACTCCATATAACCATATAAAATTTTAAGTTTATGCTTTTTTTCTTTTCATGTGATTATTCTAATGTCAATCACTTGTATTGAAAACGAATATGATGCTGAGGATTTTGTGCTCTTATAATTTCTGGTTCCTACTTCCTAAGCCAGTAACTTTAGCCAGCAATACTTTTTAATTTATTCTGTGTGCAAAAGGATGAGCATTAACCATTTTTATTGATGGTAAGCCAGCGATATTTGTTTATTAATTCTGTGTGCAAAAGGATGGAACATTAATGTAATCTCACAAAGTTCCTAGATGAACCAAGTTTTCCCGTCAAGATCTAGTCACTGTTATAGTTTTATTTTATTTTTAATTATAATAAGCTGGGACAGAACCTGCTGCGGCACTTGTGAACCAAAGTGCCCATCAATTGAGCTATGAACTCATCCCCAATTCTCATTATTTCCAAATACCCAATTGTTATGCAGTGGTAGCTACTTTAATCAGTTCATCTACTTCGTGTATTTAGTCCCTCGAAAAGAATGAATTACCTATTCAAATCAACCTCTTTCTGAATTCGTAGTTTCCACTTTGATCATTGATGTCTAACAAAGAATAATCAAAATGCTAAATTTTAGAAATTGGGGTTTTTCAGATTTGAAACTTATGATTCTCAGTAGAACTCATTCTTGCAATAGTTTAATTAATATAATCAGAATTTAAATACAAAAACAGATAAATTCAACCCAAAACATGAAATGGATCAACAGAAAGAGAAAATTAACCTTTTGGGGTCGCCTAACCTCATTTCTTCCTCCACTTTCTTCTTCCTACACAATCACATTCATAACAAAAATTACATCATTTTCTACCACAAATTTCATCTCAAAATCCAGAAGAAAAAAACCCCAAATCAAAACCATACATTTCTACTCCAACGATTCCGATTATGATCCTGTGGTGTACGTCCAGCACTGTCTTCGGCATCATCCTGATCCCCAGAAACTACCTGAACAATGCAAAATCTCTGAGCTAGAATCAAAGACGGAGATCAATAAGAGAAGTACAGACCTGAGCCCAAGTGGATCTGGACCGCTCATCTCGAGACTGAGAGTTGGCTTGGTCGTCGTCATTGTCGCCATGGCCGAGAGCTACATCGATCAAACCCTTGATCAGACCTTCCATCTCCGATCTTCTTTGGATCAGAGAAGAAGATCGAAAATCGAAGAAGAAAGAAAATAAATAAAAAGCGTAAAAGTCGTTGAAACGGAAGTTGGAATTAAAGGAAGTGAGAGAGTGGCGGGTAATGGCAATTCTGTAATTTTGAGAAAGACGATCCAGATTTTGCCGACAGATTTGAAATGGATATGTTTTGACACGTGGCATGTTCGGATTGATTATTTAGAAAAGAAATAAAAGGGGGGATAATGTAAAGTTTTTTGGGATAAGATTGCACAGCAAATCTGTCTATTTAAATATACACCCGATCTCTATGATTGCATCCCGTCCGTTTCGACCGTTTTATAAAGTAAATACGTGTCTCATCAACCCTAGTTAGTAGCACGACAGCGACAATACTACTTTATTTTAGAAATTTTTGAAATAAAAAAATTGGCTTCGGAATTTTGTCAACGGACGTCTGAGGTGGGTGCTCTGACATCCACAAGTCATGCGACATATAGCGATAAAAAAAAGCGGAGAAATCATTTCATTTTCTCTTTATGATTTTGACTACTCCTTATATGATATCTCTCCATTTTTATTGTTAGATGTCAAATGATTTGTGGATGTTCGAGCGCCCACCTCAGGCGTCTGGTGGAGAAAATCCGAAGCTAAATTTTTTTTTTGACAGTATTACCTTAACATATACTGCACATCAATGGCCTCTTAGGACAGCAATTGACCAGATTAAGATATGAATCCGATTAAACCAACTCTTGATTCTATTATGAATCTCAGATTAGATATGGATTTGAGATCTTGGGATTAAATTTTTATTCAATTATATATTATATATATATATAATTTTGTAAATATATTATAGTATTACTATTAACCATAGTTACACGGGTATAATATATCAATGATTCGTTTGGAAAGTACAGGTGTTATACGGCAAAACTACGAAAAAATTAAAAAATAAATAAAAATCATGATATTATTTAATAACAATAATTTAAAACGAAAAACAGTAGGTCCTTTTATAATTAATATTCTATAACTTAATAATCTTTAATAATTAATATATTTAATTTGTAAGGAACCAACTTGGTTCTATAGTGTATAATTAATAATCTCTTATACTTGCTATTAAATAATTTTCTAAGAAAATTCTAAATATATTATTAATTATAAAAGACGTTTTTATACTATATTAATATATAATTATATGAATCTTATAAACACTTTATGATGATTTAGTTATCAGGAAGAGAAATTGATAAAGATATCTTTGACTATGTATACCGTATATACTATAATGTTTTTGATATATTAGAGAGATTAAAAAAAAAAAACTAGGGTAAATTACACTCACCTCCCTAGAGGTTTGATCAAATTTCATAAACCTCCACTCTTGTTTATGAAATTACAATGACCTCCCCTCAACTTTGGTTGTCATAACATATACCCCATTCCGTTAGTTTGTCGTTACTTACATGAATGGACTTTGATGATGTTATCATTTAAACATTATAAATTGTCTAAATTACCCTTTTTTTTAAAAGGCAAAATCAACTAATATAATAAATTAAATGATAATTGGATATAGTAACCAAGGTTAATAATATCAACTTAAGATTAATATAACGTAAATTTTTTTTTTCTTCTAGAAATCAATATTGGATAGATGAACTCTAGGGGTGAGAGAAACTTAACTATAGTTAGTGGGTATTAAAAGGGGCATGTGGTGGCTTATAGAGACATTTTAACTGTGGTTAAATATATTTTACCTAAGATTAATTTTTTTTTTTTTTAAACCAAGGTTAGATGGATAAATTTCAGGGGTGAGTGAAACTTAACCATAGTTAGTGGGTGTTAAAGGGAATACATAGCGGATTGTAAAGCCCCCTTTAATTGTGGTTAAGCATAATCAACCTAAGGTTATTTTTCTAAGAACTAAGATTAGATGGATGAATCCTAGGGTTGAGTGAAGCTTAACCATAGTTAGTGGGTGTTAAAGGGGACATGTGGTAGCTTGTAAAACTCCTTTTAATTGTGGTTAAGCATAATCAATGTAATATATTTTTTCTTTCTAAAAACCAACGGTTAGATGGATGAACCTTAGGGGTGAGTGAATCTTCACCATAGTTAGTGGGTGTTAAAAGGGACAAGTGACGACTTATAGAGATCCTTTAACTGTGATTAAACATAATTAACCTAAGATTAATATTTTTTATTTTTTCTTAAAACTAATGTTAGATTGATGAATCCTAGGGGTGAGTGAATCTTAACCACAGTTAGTGGGTGTTAAAAAGGACATGTGGCGGCTTGTAGAGCCCCTTTAATTGTGGTTAAGCATAATCAACCAAAAGTTATTTTTTTCTCCAAAAACTAAGGTTAAATAGATAAACCTAAGGGTGACTGACTCTTAATCATAGTTAGTGGGTGTTAAAAGGGACACGTGGAGTTGAGCTTTCAAACTAAGCATTAATTAATTGTTTCCTCTAAATAATAAGGGTAAAATTGGAAAAACATATCATTAGTTAACGGAGTTAATATGATAAGCCTTCCAAGGGAGGTCAATGTAATTTCATAAAAAAGATGGGAGATTTATGAAATTTCACCAAACCTCAAGGGAGGTGAGTGTAATTTACCCAAAAAACTATTGTATGAGGACTTCAAAATAATTAACCAAAGTTAAAGGGAGAATCTCATGAAAAATAGAGTTCAAAAGGAATTTGTTTCTTCCCAAGATAAAAGATGTTTATTCGTCTGTTTGAAAATGGGGTTAAGTAATTACCAAACTAAAAAAGCAACGAAAGAGAGTAAAAGAAGAAAAACAAAAGGGAGAGAGAGATTTCAATAAAAAAAAGTCGACAAAAACGTTTTGCATTTAGAGGAAAGATGGACAAATTTAGCTTTCTTCCTCATCCTGTCATTGATCACGTTTGAGTAAACTTTTAATTTGAGTTCTTTTATTTATTTTTCCTCTTGAGAAACTTCATGAATAAATCATGTAGAAATCATAGTTAGAAGCATGAGAAGCCCATGTTATAACTAAAATCATGATAGAATACAAAGATATGTACAAAGAACTATTTCGCACACTCTGAACCATTCACATTATACAAAAATTACAGTTAGGATCTCTCTGCCTAAACGTGTCACAAACACATCAATAATTGACATAACATTTCATTTCACATCTCTTGAAGCAACTTTCAAAAGTCATTAATAATGCTTTCATGGGTTCTTATAAAGTTTAATTTATACAAATATATTTTGTCTAAAATAAAATGGCAACTATGGGGGATCGAGACATCACAAATGGCAACTAGCATAAAATCTTTTGTTTTTTTGTTTTTCTAGAGTGCTAGCCTTATACATTTGTATCTACATATGGAAAATACAATAAATTCAAAAGAAATTATGAAAAAAAAATTTTGATTGACCAATATAATGATTCTTATATATAATATTTTCTTATAATTAATATAATTTTTTCCCAACAAGGTTATTAATTACAAGAGGGTCTACTTGTATGCATTTAACACGGTGAAAGTATGACAAAAATACCTGCTTTGTATGCGAATAATACGTAATACGGCAATACGCATAAAATAGTAACATAGCAAATGTATGATGTTTTAAATGACGATTCATTCTAAAAATATTATATGAGTACTATACATATTTAATACAGGTGTTTTGTAATTAATCAGATCAAATTCAGATTGAATTTGAATCTTGAATAACTAATTGGATTTGAATTCAAATTAGGTAATATAGAATTTAAGGAATATTGGATCAAGTTTGGACTTGTCGGATTTTTAATCGGACTGGATTCAGATATAGGTAGACATGACTCGAATCTATTACGTTTAGACCTAACTCGAATCTAATACGTTTACAAGCCTATTGGCTGCTCGATTTGGGTGACAACCATAGAGGATCTGAAGTGATTTAATTTAGGGAGATGATATCGTGATCTACGACTCTTTCACTATATGTTGTAATAGATGCTCTAATTTTGGATGAAGGAGGATTGCATTTAGGTTGGTAGACAATCTTTAATAGATTATATGAATTATGAATTTTTTAGTAGAAATTAAAATAGTTGAGCATGATGCGCATATTGCATACCTCCAATAGGGTTGTCAATGGTCGAGCTTAGGTCATACTAGGTTCTACCCTGGCCCTCAGAGGGCCTAAACTAGCTACCCACAAGTTCTACCCTCAAGGATCAAAGTTGGGCGAGGGCCTAAGGGAAAACGTTTGTTTAACATTTTCAGACAGACCCTTTTTGTTCTTTTATCGGGTTCGGCACAAGCCACATGCACAACCTTCCTTCTTTTTGTTTTAGGAATTTGTATTAGAGGGGTTGATTCAAATTACTATCATACCCTCACATTATATCTATAATAGTAAGGGTATAATTGTAATATATAAAAATTTAAATAAATACTATAATAGATGTATATATAAATTACATATATTTATAATAAGGGGTGCAGGGTTGGGCTGGGTTAGATTGAGCTCTGTGTTTATCGAGGCCGACCTTCAAGTAAGAGAACTTTAGAATATCAACCTTGAACTGGCCATCAGGGCCATAGGAAAAAAAGTTATCCACTTTGAGGGTCTCGGGCGTTGGTGCTGGGGCTCCTCATCATATGGTTAGTTTGACACCCTAACACCTAAAGGCTATTTGGGAGGTTATGCAGCGGTAGATTATACTACTTCTTAGATTTTCAAAATCTTGTAATACTTTGGATAGAATACTTTTAAAAGGGGTTGTAACAAGCTAGGTTTTGGATTTTTTCTATTTTCAATTAGCTTAGGCTCCTTTTGTTTACACGTAAATAGTTTTAGGATGTAGATCATTTACAATGAAAGATTTTACAGCAAAAGATGAATTTTTCACTCATTTGTTATTGTTTGATTGCATTCTAGAAAATAAGGAAGAAATTACTTGTGTTTGGAGTAAAAGAACATGGAAAATCATGTTTAAAAAATAAATAATAAATAACTAAAAAATTAAAAATAAAAAAAATAAAAAAATGTGAAAAGTGGTACTTTTGTAATTTTTAAAATATATAATTAAAGAGATGAGGAATTTGTGGCAAAGTGACAGACGGATGAGTCATTTTTCACAAAAGTTCCTTTTCTGTAAAATATTTTTCTTGCGAAAGATTTTATGTGCAAACAAACACGCTAAAGTCTCATTTTTCACAGATTTGATCTGTCTCCCCTATTTTACATCAAAACAAACAAAGCATTATTTGGGGCCTATTATGTCAAATATTTAAGTCATGTTGGTTTCTTCTTTAAGGGTTTGTGATATGGGATAGCTCGAAAAATTAAAGGAATGAACTGGAATGGTAAAACAAGATTCGTATCTCCAACCCTAAACCATGAAGGAATATTTAAGATGTGGCACTGAAAATGGCAATAACGTGGATCACCAAAGAGAATGCGCTTTTTTACATTGAAGGATGAATTTTATTTTTTTTTGTCAAAACACTTAAACTTGAAAAAAATATCATATGGAATTTCGATATTATACCCTTGCTTAAATTAGCCATACCATATTCTCTAAATAAAGCAAATATTGTCAATACAACTAGATCCAGAAACTGACAAGAACATTGGTTTCTTCTATAAGGGTTTGTGATACGAGATAGCTCGAAAAATTAAAGGAATGAACTAAAATGGTAAAACAGGATTCGTATCTCCAACCCTAAACCATGAAGGAATATTTAGGATGAGGCACTTAAAATGGTAATAACATGGATCACCACATTTTGGTTATTGAGATCCTGTGGCTATAAGCACTCGATCAAACGGCTATAATCATTGATGGGTAAATCTAACCTTAATTATGTGGATTCTCACATGCATCACACTCATGCACGTCATTACAAATGTATATTCATGTTTTCCAAATATACTATATAATATCTAATTATATTCAACTTCATGTATTCATATGTGCACAGTTTCATGTTAGTATATTAGGATGAGGAACATTGGATCATCTCTGAGCCAGATTGGGTATCTTGACAAATGATGACCGTTGGATGTCTTGAGATTAGTAAAATGGCTCAACAACCACTCTGACCAAGCAATAAAGACTCCAAGGAGCCGTTAGAGCCGTTACTTGATCCAAGGGAACTAAAGATTAATGTTGTCAAATCCAGACCGTTGATTTGGATACTAATAGCACAAATCATGGAAAGCATTGATTGAGTCTAACGACTCTATTGTGGTGGTATAAATCCCCTTCGTAACTAAGGAGGAAAAATACACCAAAATAGGAAAATGAAGAGATCTAAAAGAAACGATTTCTTACCTTGTTTATGCTATTGTGAGTTTTAATATAGTGTATGACAACTCACCCATTTGTATTATGTTAAATCTCTTAGTGGAGAAAACTTGGTTCAACTTGGATCATATGCTTCTATCCAGCTAGTGTTCTTGCTTCTCATCACACTTTACTTTCTGTAAACAGTAGGGTTGTGATTTCCGCTGCATCACGCAACCCAACACCACAGAGAATGCGCTATATTACATTGAAGGTTGGAATTTTTTTTTGTCAAAACTTTGAAACATTAAAAAAATATATTGTATGGAAGATATCCTTTTGTCGGTTTTTTCCCTTCTTAAATTTTCTCACAAAGGCATATAGGGGATTTCGAGATTATACACTTGCTTAAATTAGCCATACCATATTCTCTAAAGAAAGCAAATATTGATAATACATCTCGATCCAGCAACTCACATGAACATTGGTTTCTTCTATATAAATATACATTAGCCTTTGTGTTGAAGGGGATATAAGTCAAGTTTAGATTCATTGCATTTGGAGGGTTTATTGGTGATGCGATGAATTTGAAGGAAATCACATTGGTGTTGGTTTTGTCTCTATGCTTGTGGAGCAGCTATGGTTTGGAAGAAGAAGAGATATGGAGCTTGAAAGACAACTCAAGCTTATAAACAAGACAACCCTCAAGACCATTCAGGTACTACTTGTTCATGTTTGTAATATGTACAATTAATGATGGTTTAATAGCTAAAACATATTATGGTTTTGTTTAATTTTGTAGACCGAATACGGAGATGTCATTGATTGTATTGATATTCAAAAGCAACTTGCTTTTGACCATCCTTTATTGAAGAATCACAAGATCCAGGTACAGAATTATATCCTGATTTTCTTTTTTACAACTTTTATTGCTTTCTCTTTGAATACAATACAAGCCACGTTTTGAATATTTACCGGAGTGTTAGTTGATTTTTTTATATAAAGTCATCAAAACTTTACTTTAAAAGAACTACGACAAAAACCAAGTGATCCATAGTAGACACCAAGTGACCCATGGACGCTGTTGTTCCATCACACTCCTACATCCCATGAAAGGTGCAAAGAAGGGATATCCATAGGCTACAATGAATGAGCAGGTGGATATTCTATCACTGATCATGTTTGAGAGACTTTGAATTTGTTCGTCTAAGGAGGTTGAGTTCCCAAGCCAAGGGTTCCCTAGGGCAGGCATCGCCTAGGCAATCAAAATTTTTACCTATTTATTAAGAAAAATAATAAAATATTTATATGCTAGCTATAGAAAATAACAATTAATTAAAGTTAAAAGAAAGCACAAGTAAGACCAAAGTGAAACTACAAAAAAATAAAGTGCCTAATGTGGAGAAAGGGGGTTATAGAGAGAGCTTAGATATGAAGCCCTTGACAAATTATTAAGTGTTTTTTTTCTTTGGTATTAACTGAATTGTTCTATTATATATATATATTCAATGTGGTAGGTCTGCTTGCATGAGATATTTCCTTTGCTAATCGTCTCCTTAAATTTTACTTTCAATTCTTATACAGGTGAGACTAGTATTTGTGATGGAATTTCATTTAATTATTTGTTATCTTTTGAAATTTATTATCTTTAAAAACTTAAATGATTTCAATTTATGTCTACCACCATGCCCATGCCATTGCCTTGATAATATTCTTCATTGTAAATTTTCTATAGATGGTACCAAGTTATCCCATGAAAGGGGTGACAAATGAAGCTTCTTCAACAGCTAACCATTTAAGGTTTGGACTCAAGAGTAAAGGATGTCCAACAGGAACTATTCCAATTCGAAGGACTCGGAAAGAAGACCTAATAAGACCCAAAACACTTCCTGATATTCATCCAACTACACTTGAAGTTCCTGGTAGTCATGTAATTCATCATATTGTTTATGAAATTATTTGTTTTTTCATTTCCAGCTTATATGTTCTCTAATTAACCTAAGAAGCTCTGGCATTTTTTTTTTGTCTTTGTTAAAAAGGGAAAGTAGATGAGATGGAAAGTGGACATAGAATTGCCGTATAAAATATTTATGTATGATACTTATGCATGATTGATGATTCCTTCGGAAAATTTCAGCAACTGATTTTTGGAAGTGATATATTGTACAGTTTGCAAATCTTAAAACGACAAGGGCTCTGGGTAAAGTTCTATATGGTGCCAAAGCACACATTAATGGATATAATCCAAGAGTTGCAGATGGCCAAACTAGCTCGATCCGCTCAAATGTGGATTACTAATGGCCCTTGGGATCAACTTAACTCTATAGAGGTTGGATGGGTGGTGAGTCCTTTATTATTAATATCCTTAATCTCTATCATGCTTCTCCTGATCTTCTTGTCTACTACTCATTTGAAAGACGGTTATCACCAGGGCCTTGCTATTTTCAATATAGGCACAAGACCCCCCCATAAGGACCAGGACTAGCCTACGAAGTAAGGCATGTTCTTGGTTCTAGTATTACCGAATTCAAATTTCAAATTGCCTCCTACTAATTTTGACTCTTTAGGCCATATCCTGAGAAAAGGAGCTAGTTGTGCTCTACAGTAGCTCTTTGAGCCATTGTCCTCAATGGTTTTCTTATTATAGCAAAGTAGGGACACTTTTTTTTTTTTTGGTTCAAAGTAGGGACACTTCAGCCAGTACCTTCCTACAAATATTTCAATAAAATAAAGTGGCACCCAAGGTAATAGGCCTAATAGAAGGGGATGTAAAAGAAATCTTTATTTGCATTATATTATATGTTCTTACTAACTATCAGTTGCTCCTAATAGAAATTTCACCTTCATTGATCTTTGATATATTAGGTGGCTCCGCGATTATACGGTGATCACCGCAGCCGTCTGTTTGCATATTGGACTGTAAGTTCTAAAGCTTCGAGCTGCTTTTGTCTTGAGTATTACAAGGAGAGCCCTATACTTTTCCTTCACATTTTTAATGACAAAATAGCCCTAAAATTTGTATCTTCAAGTCACAAATTATCTCTCTATTATCAGTCATGACCATCTAGATATTAGCACATATTGACAATTGATTAGACAATTAATTAAGATATGCCCAAATCAAAGTTCTTAACTTTCCAAACAGTGTACAGTTTTTTTTTACTAATCCAAAAGGCCTAGTGTAATGGGTAAAATTCGTAAAAGTAAGGGGTAATATAGGAATTCCTTACTCTCAAAAACTAACCGACTTAAGCCCACTTGGGCAATGTGCTGACTCTCTTGAGTGTTATCTTACAGGTGACATCAACATGACCACATAAGTCATGATGACTCCAAATGCCTATAAATAAGTAAGAATCACCAAAGAGAAGAGGATGGTGCAAAAGACAAGAGAGAAAGTAAGGAAAGAAGAAGAAGAAGAAGAAGGAGAACTGGGAAGCTTGGGCCGTTTACACCCAAACCCCGAAGGGCTATACAGATAGTCACCCACCTGATTCTCTCATCTTCATTTGATGTTCTACGCACCACTTGAAACTCTCCACGACCTCACGATCGATTATGACCACTGGATGCTCTCTCAAATCGGTCCGTCTAATGTTCTCCATGAACGGTATCCTTACACTCTGTCAATATCTGATGTTTCATGTTTATATACTTGGTGATATATTAATGACACACTACCACTTGCATGACTACGAAATTGATCATCTGCACCTGTGCTTGACGCTGTCAACTGTACCCGAGTTACGTTGTTCGAGCTACGCTGTCAACTATACCCGAGCTACGCTGTCAACTGTACCCGACCTAGGTTGTTCGAGCTACGCTGTCAATTGTACCCGAGTTACGTTGTTCGAGCTACGCTGTCAACTGTACCCGAGCTACGTTGTCTGAGCTACGCTGTCAACTGTACCCGAGCTACGTTGTCCGAGCTACGCTGTCAACTGCACCCGAGCTATGTTATCAACTCTACCCAAGCTATGCCCTCTGTGCCTCTTGAGTTACGTTCTCTTTGACCCCGAGCTACGTCCTCTGTGCCTCCCAAGTTACGTCCTCTATGTCTCCATCGCTCGTCCTCCAGAACACAACACCAGAGCCCGTCCTCAAGCACATGTGCTCAATGACCTCACAATAAGTATCTCCACACTATCATGTTCATATGCCTATGCTTATACTAACTTGATCGTCATAGTGTATGACAGGTCGGACGATCGCCCACCTTGTGGAGGACGAACCCGAGCTGAACCTTGGACAATTATGTACAAAACGTCGTTTCCTTCGAAGAGCGTGCCATATGATAAAGGGTATGGATGACGCGCACATGCAGACGAATGTAGATGACATAAACCATGCAACCCCTATAAGATACCGCCAGTCTCGAAAATTTCACTTTACACCTGGCCTAGCATGTAATTGATTTGGATTGATCATAGTGATTGTGTTCTCTTGTTTCTTGTGGACGATTGTTTCCATATGTTTAGTTCTCTTTGCCTCTATTGGATCAAAGACCCAATTTGTTTGTTTTATAGAAGATAACTATTTATTATGCTATGATCGTTTTTTTTCCACCTAGATTAACTTCTTTTTGGAATAACATATATATATATATATATATATATATATATGCAGATGGTTACCACAAGACTGGATGCTGGAATATTCTATGCCCAAGTTTTGTGAAAATTGACAAGGAAGTGACTCTTGGTGAAGTCTTAACCAATACTTCAGCTTACAATGGAATTCAATTTGAGATGATGGTCCTCATCTATCAGGTAAAACCTTAGTCTCATTACCATATTCACACGTGAATGGTAACAAGGCCATGTGCGTGTCTATATATATATATATATATATATATATATACACACGCACCTATGATTTCAAGCAATATAATAATCAAAATTATCTATTAATATTTATAAATTTATTGCAGGATCAAGTGACAGGAAACTGGTGGTTCGTATTTACAGAAGAAAATATACATGTGGGATATTGGCCAAAATCCATATTCACTCACTTAGCGAAAGGTGCATCCCAAGTTTCTTGGGGAGGGAGAACATCTAGCCGCCCAGAAGCTCCTAGTGCTCAAATGGGAAGTGGATATTTCCCAAACGACAACTTTCGCCATGCATGCTTCTTTAGGCAAATTCAATACATAAATGGATCTCATGCATTGCAAGGCCCTGAATTGTATGAAACGATAGAATACATAGACAAACCAGATTGCTACAACTTGAAATATTATGGGGACCGAGGGAATGACATGGGTTGTGCCTTCTTGTTTGGGGGCCGTGGTGGGAATTGTGGGACTTAGAACAATTTCAATATGAATAAATGAACTCTAGAGAATGCTATTTATGCCTATTTGTGATCTCTGATATCTCACCCAGGCAATCATGGTGTTTCATAAAGGAGTAGATAACATGCATCTCGTCCGCACAGCTCCCAAGCTTGCCACGTGTCTTCTTTGACACCAATTAACAATGGTTAATATTCACTTACCTGTTAAGGTTTAATAATATAACCTTAATTTTTAGAAAAAATATCTTTAAAAAGGTAACCACTCGAATGAGTGAATCATAACTAAAGTTAATTTTTTAAAAATATGTTTTCTAAAATTAAGGTTAGATTATTTAACCCAAGGGTGGTAAATATTAATCATAGTTAGTGAGTGTCAAATATGACACGTGACAAGCTGGGAGCCGTGCACCAGTACTGCCCCATGCATGTTATCACCTCCTTAGTCAAGGTGCTGAAGAGGCTTGCCCGAGTGTGGTACACCTACTAGTCATTTGCCGGAAATCCGTTGTCATTATGAAAAGAAAAGGGCTTGGAATTCTCAACGGTTGTAATCGGACTCCTAGGAGTCCCGTTACGTCCCACAAGTCAACATGTGTCCTTTTAATATCCCTTAACTGTGATTAAGATTGATTCAAGGTCGTAGCAGTCGTGGAAGATAAAGTAATCAAGGTCTTTCTGAGAGGAGGTGAATACAAAAGTAATTAAGGGGCTCTTTCGGAGGAGGAAACTATGCTAAGATATTCCGTTGGAGAAGATGAATACCGACGACAGTAAAGAGTTCTCCTGTAGGAGAAAACTAGGCTAGGATCTCTCTCGGATGAGGCGATTGAGTTGCTGGGAAGTAGTGGTTGTATGTGTCGGGATCTGACCTTCTTCTTCATACTTGACCTTTTTATAGAATCTCATTTGTAGTTTTAGTAACTGTCCAACTGTGTTGACACATTTCATTCTACCACGTGTTTCTGAGAAGGTATTCTCCCTTTGATCAGATCTCCATTTATCCTTACTTCTTGTTATGTGAGAACCTCCTTAATAGGATGTGAGATGTCCTTGTCATTTACAATTGTGATCTCTCACTTAAGGGTGTGCTTGTTATCCAAGGATTCGTACTTTCAAGAACTAGAAATTTCTGAGACTTTCAATCAAGAGAATTCAGAGTTTTGTTGTTTGCATTCTATTGTATGAGTGCGTAGGAATTGATATTTATTTGTTATAAAATATATATGTTTTCAATCTTTACAAGCTTAAAAAAAATATAAATTTACATTCTGATTGATTCAATGAAGTATTGTGGCAACTAATTGGGTCAAGTCAAATCGATCAGATTTGGGTTGGGTGGGGTTTAGGGGTTACATATTATGTTTAGCTCAGTTTTGTCTTTTTCTATCCATTTTTAGGGGTGTATTCGAGCCGAGCTGAGTCGAGCTTGGCTTGTACATGCTCAAGCTCGGCTTGAACTTGGCTTGAGTTTGATTCGAGCCCGAATGTTTAAGCTTGAGCTTGGCTTGAATAAGCTTGATCGAGCTCGAGCTATCTTGAACTTTATTCAAGCCAAGCCGACCTTAGGTTGGCTCAAGCTTTGATTCACAAAAACTACTATCTACCTGGGGTAATCACTACCTGTTGGGATAAAACCAACTAGATGAAGAAGATGACTGAAAATCAAGAGAGAAGTGTGCTCTTGATGTTCATAAACATAAAAAATTAAAAAAATTAAAAATTAAAAATGCTAACTTATATATATACCAAACGAGACTTCAAATTTCATTCAAAAGACTTACAAATGACAAGTTACAATGCTTAATTTATAGGCTCCATCCTAAATCTGAATTTAGACTAAAATAAATATCTTACATTTTCTAAGCAACCAACTATGACTAAAAATTAAATATTCTTCTATTCTCAAAGCAACTAATAATAAAAGTAGCTAACCAACTTAATAACTTTCACCAAGTCCCAAAAAAGACTTGTTTGAAGAGCAAGAAAGTCTAGATTCCAAGAATAGGGTCTTGCTTAGATTTCCAACAACCCCCCTTAAGCTAGACCGTCACCATGTATAATGATCCAAAATCCAACCTAATCAAAATGGGACCTCGGGCCGTCACATTTTTTAAAACTACTTAAATCTCATTACATACAAGGCATGCCAAACACGAGTCTCCAAAAATGACAAGAATAAAATTTCATATATAACCAAACCATCCAGCACAATTCTATGGTCAACATATACATAACGCACCATAAACATAAAAGCCTATTGTCAACTATAAAGTGACCAACTAAGCAACATCATAACTACAATTGAAACAAGGTATCGAAAGTCTATCACAACTCCTTTAAACCGAAACCATCATTTAGTAATAAGGGAAGTGATCTAGCTCTCTCGCTCCGACATTAAACTTGTTCAACTCAATGCTAAGGCTATACGCAATTTATATTGTGTATTGAGTCCTCAAGAATTTAATAGAGTATTGGCTTGTGACTCCGGAAAAGAAATTTGAGATAAACTCCAAATTACTTATGAAGTGACTAATCAAGTTAAAGAACAAAAAATTAGTAGATTGGTCCATAAATATGAAATGTTTAAAATGGAACAAAATGAACCTATTTCTTTCATGTTTGATAAATTCGCTAACATTATTAATGAATTGAAATCTCTTGGTAAGATCTACTCTAATGCAGAAAATGTGAAAAAGATTCTTCGATCTTTACCAAAAGAATGGGCTCCTAAAGTGACGGTCATCCAAAAAGCCAAAGATCTCACAACTCTACACATGGATGAGCTACTTGGATCATTGATGACTCTTGAAGTCATCATGAAGGAACAAAAAAAATGAAGAGCCTACACCAAGGGGACATGCCTTGAAATCCTCTTGAATGAATGAAAGTGAAGAAGATAAAAGTGAAGAAGAAGAAGAGATTGAGAAGATGACAAGAAGGTTCAAGAAATTCTTGAAACATAAGAAGAACCTCAAAAAAATGGCATACAAGAAAGAATTCATCAAAGAACTCATCAAGAGTAAATCTAGCAAAGAAGAACTCATTGCGTGTTATAAATGCAATAAGCCCGGACATATCAAGCCAGAGTGCCCCAAACTCAAGAAAAGTCAAAAATTCAAGAAAATGACAATGAAAGCTACATGGAATGACTCCAATTGAAGTAAATCGGATGCAAGCTCAAGTGATGGGGAGCAAGTCAATCAATGTCTCAAGACACATGAGGATAGGGTAAACCATTCACTTGATGAATCTATTTCTTTTGATGAGCTAAGAGAAGCATTCGATGAATTATATGATGAATTTAGAAAAATGGCTTCTAAGAACAAAATGTTTAAGAAAGAAAATTCTTCTCTCATAAATAAAAATGAGTTATTGCTAAATGAAAATAAGATTTTAAAAGAGGAAAATGAGAAAAAAAAAAAAAAAAAAAAAAGGAAAATTCATCTCATTTGAGTGAAAATGAATTTTTACAAAGTGAAAATGATATTCTTTTAAGAAAAAATAAAAATTGAAAAATTGAAAAAGAAGAAATCATTTCTAAACCTCAAGTCCAAATTAATAAATGCAGTGTATTAAAAACTGAGGTTGATGACTTGAGGCGCCCTTATTTACTCTTCCTGCTCGCCTTGTGGTGGATAGGTGAGTCCTCTTCAACCCTGGTCGCCCCGACAATATTCCGTTTCCCTACCAGATTTTCTGAGTTTTCAAGGCACCCTTATTTTCCTCTCATGTCTGTTAACCCCTCTTTTGATCTTCCCAATACCTCGGCCCACCATTCCCTTCTGTCTAAAAAAGCCCTAAAACCCTCTTTCCAAGCAACATCCATGGAAGGCCATATCGTTACCCCTCCTGAAAATCACCTCGTCGATGAGCTAGCAGAAGATGTTGGCATGAAGCTATCTCTTAACCTTATCAACGAACCAGTATCGGTTGATTCGGAGCTCTTAGAAGAGGGTCTATTGGAGTGTCAGAACAGCATTATCAGCTAGTTCATCACTAATAGGCCACTGAACGTCGCAGCAGCCAAAAGCACCACCGTCAGGGCATGGAATACCCGATCTCTGGTAAACATAATTGATCTATCAAATGATTTTCTTCATTTCAAGTTCTCCACCAAGGAAGATATGGTGCAAGTTATAAACCACCAGCCCTGGTCTTTTTCCGGCCACCCCCTTCTTCTCCTATAATGGAAACCAGATATTCTAGTGTCAAAGCTCCACTTGACAACTCTTCCTATCTGGACACAAGTTCATGGGCTCCCACCGGAGTACATGACCCAACGAATTGGGAAGGTAGCTGGTGAACGTATCGGGGAAATCAGCGAGATTGAAGTCCCGGAAAGAGGGTCCTCTCAGGGAAAATTTATGCGCATGCGCCTTCTCAAAGACATCAGGGCCCTGCTTCAACCGTATATCATGTTAAAGCTTCTGTCCAAAGAAACTCGACCTTTTCCCCTAACTTATGAGAAGCTTCCAACCATCTGTTATGATTGTGGAAGAATCGGGCATGATGCCAAGCACTGTTTTCCTGTGACTAAGGCTTGCTCCAGTAGCTCAAAGTTAAAACTATTTGGTCCTTGGCTTTGGGCAGAGCTTTTTCAAGCTAAAACATGGAATCTTTACCACCCTATCGGATCTCTATCACCGGACAATGCTCTAATCGTAGGATCGGCTTCATCGGCAATGGCAGTCGACTCCCTAGCTGGAGAAGATAGAGACGAAAGTTGTACCCCTACCAACGTAACGTCCTGCCCAGACCGAAGTTGGAGTGCATACTCTGACATTCGCCAGACACAGTAGTCTGCTACTGTAGCGAAAGTTCCTATGGGTGACGAACACGTGGATTCCAAGCAAAAAGGTGCAGAACCATCACTGGAGCAAATGATTACCGAAGATCGCCAGGCTAGAAAGTTGATTTGACACAATCTGGATGGAAAACGGAGCCCTCCTCCGAATCCTAAGAGGTCAGGATCCATTTTAACTCTCCAGGGGTTGGGCCCAAAGAAACCCAACTTAGCCCATCCAAAGCCTATCAGACCCAATTCATCATTATCAAGTACTCAAAACCCAATCCAGCCCACCAGCCAAACATATACACATCAAGCCCCTTTAATACTCAACCTCAAAACAGCCCAATAGTCCAAATTACATACCTCAAAGCAGACCTTCGTCTCTTCTCCAACTTATTACAAACATTTATCCTCCCAGTCATAGGTTCTTGACGAGAAGACATACCTTTCCTCCCTTGAGCCTGGACTTTCAATTTCTGATGGCGCTTTAGACATCACTCATATCGAGGCAGTTGATCTTGTTCAGTCCCCCTAACAGCCATGAATGCCCTAGCTTGGAACTGTTAGGGGATTGATCGCCCTCGGACAATTCGTATCCTTAAGGACATTGTTCTTCGGCACAGAGCTTCAATAGTCTATCTGATGAAAACAAAAAGTAAGCGAGAAAAGCTTCTCCAGGTAGCTTGCCTTCTCCAAATGGATAACCTGTACACGGTAGAACCTCTGGGATTATCCAAGGGCCTGGCTCTGTTATGGTAGAATTCCCTCTCCCTCCATATCATAAACTCTAGTCCCCATCTGATTGAAGCAAACATGGATGGTAGTTTTTTCTCTTCTCATTGGAAAATTTCTTGTATTTATGGACCTACAGATGACACAACTCGATACAACCTCTGGAACCTGTTGGGGAGTGCGGGTCATCAAAATGCTAGCCAATGGATCTGCGTCGGTGATTTCAATGATATGCTGGAGGTGTTTGAAAAGAAGGGGGGCATCCCAAAAATGTCCCACCAGATGGCTGCTTTTAGAAATATGGTTTCCACAACAAACTTGGTCGATCTGGGCTTCCAAGGACCTCCTTTCACCGGGACAAATAGAAGAGCAGAGCCTTTCTCTATTCATGCTCGCCTCGACCGAGTTCTTGCCAACCCGGATTGGATTAAAGCAAACCCGAATGTACTAGTGAAAACTCTCCCCGCAGTTGGATCTGATCACTGTCCAGTTATCCTCCATACCAATTGGAGGCCACAGAATATAAGAAAATTTTTCAGGTACGAGGAAATGTCGAATCATCATAGGGACTGCCCCCATATAGTCAGAGAAGCTTGGACCACCACAGTCTCGGGCTCAGAAATGTTTTAGCTTAGTCTCAAAATTCGAAATTGTCGTTCCTCCCTATCAGTTTGGAATAAGCAGTCCTTTAGGAGTATAAAAAATAGAATCCAGAATATTAAGAACTGATTAGGAGCTCTTCAATTTAGTAACTCCTTAAATCAGGGTCTCCGGGAACAGCAGGACCTTGTAAGAGATCTCGATGATGTATATCATCCTGAAGAAACATACTGGAGGCAGAAATCTTGAATTAATTGGTTAGCTTCGGGGGACCGGAATACTCATTTCTTCCATCTTACAACTCTCAACAAACACCGCCGTAACAAGATGTTGACAATTAAAAGCCCTTTTAGTATTTGGATTTCTAACCCCAGAAGATTGAGAAGCATGTGCTTACACATTTTCGGGAGCTGTACTCCTCTTCTTCTACTTCTGGTACAACGGAAGCCATTGCTACGGTTCCCTTAAGTGTTACAAGAGAAATCAATGCAACACTGTGTAGAGAGGTCTCCATTGACGAAATCAAGACTGCTATTTTTAATATTGGTCCTACAAAATCCCCTAGACTCGACGGTATGCCAGGTAATTTCTATCATACTCATTGGGATTTAATTGGAAATGATGTTTGCCTTGTTGTGCAAAGCTTTTTCAATACAGGTTATCTCCTCAAGCGTCTTAACCACACTCACATTGTCATGATTCCAAAAGTGCAAAATCTGGAATCTATGAATCAATATCGATCCATCAGCCTATGTAATGTGATATACAAGGCAATTGCAAAGATTCTGGCAAACCGGCTCCGCAACATTCTACCGCATCTCATTAGTCCAACTCAGACCGCCTTCATTCCAGGGCATCAGATTTCAGACAATGTCCTTCTAGCCCACGAAGTCAGCCACTACCTTAGGAGGAGGAACAGAGATATGGAGCATAGCATAGCAATTAAACTAGATTTATCCTGAGCATACGATAGTGTCAAATGGGGTTTCTTATACGCAGTTATGGAGAGGATGGGATTCTGTCTTGCATGGATCCAGTTGATCAGAGAATGCGTTTCAACGGTCTCATATTCTGTGGTGATCAATGGCCAATCGACGGGTTTTATTTCCCCCTCACGGGGTCTTCGTCAAGGCGGTAGCTTTCCTCGTATTTATTTATTCTTTGTGTGGAATCGAGCACTCTCCGAGCTACCCAAGATCAAGGAATCAGTGGAATTCAGCTAGCTAGGCGAGCCCTCATCTTGATCCATCTCTTCTTCACTGACAATATACTAAATTTCTTAAAGGCCAATTTAGAGGAACCATACATATTGGATAATATTCTGCACAAATTTAGGCTAGCTTCAGGACTAAAAGTCAACTTCAACAAGTCTGGTGTTTTATTTAGTTCTAATACCCCTCGGATTTTCAGGAATATGATCCGTAAAATACTGCACCTTACCACCCCCCCCCCCCCCCCCCCCTCCCCGCTACCTATCTGGGGCTGCCTACAGAGCTTGGTCGCTCAAAATCTCAAATTTTCTCTTATGTTAAGGACCGCCTCCTTCATCGTCTTCAAGGCTAGACAAGTATCATGCTAACTCAATCCAGGCGTGGTGTGCTGATCAAAGCGGTAGCACAGGCTATTACATCTATGTTATGAATTGCTTTAAACTTCCAAAAGGTTTGGTGGAAGAGATGGCTGCTGTGACGACGCGTTTTTGGTGGAGTCAGTCCAGAGAGAGAAAGATTCACTGGCTTAGCTGGTCCAAACTTTGTCTTCCTAAAAATAGAGGTGGACTGGGGTTTCAGAATCTATATGCATTTAATTTCGCATTACTGGCTAAGCAAGGGTGGCGATTATTGCAATCCCCTAATTCCCTATAGGTGTAGATTATAAAGGTGATATATTTCCCATCTAGGGACTTCCTATAAGCTAAAGTAGGTGGGAAAGCTTCGTGGGGTTGGCGCAGTTTGTTGGCAGGTAGAAGTATTCTCCAGCGAGGCATTCGGTGGCAAATTGGGTCTGGGGACTCGGTGCGGCTTTGGGTCATGAGATTCGAAAAATCCCTCTCAACCAAATAGGGGCTCCCGATAAGCTTATTTGGCACTTCTCTAAATCTGGCATATTTCGAATAAGCTCTATAACTCACTTAGCAAAGCAAGTTCTGGAGGCAACCCAACCTTCCTCAAGCAATTCTTATCACTGGGAGACAGAGGTTCAATGGAAAATTATTTGGCAGATACTCATCCCTTCCAAGATTCAATTATTTCTATGAAAACTTTGTCATGGAGTATTAGCGGTTAAGGCAAACTTGTGCAGGAGACACATACAAGTCCTAGATTTATGCCCTCTCTACCAATCGAACTCGGAAACCATAGTTCATCTCTTCCTCAGTTGCCTGTGTGTGCGAGCTATTTGGTTTGGGTCGCAAGTATCTCTTCGTATACCCACTAGCCCCCCGAGTTCCTTTTCCAGCTAGTGGAAGGATTGGACTCTTCATCCAGACTTCAATTCAGGCAAGAGGGAGTTGGGAATTCGTATCAGTGCAGTTCTTTGGAGTATATGGACCCTTCGTAACTTAGCAATTTTCCAAGGCGTTCCTCCAGATCTCAGGTCAACCATTACCAAAGCTAATAATCTTGCCATAGAAATCTTGGATCTAGCAGATAGTCGTAGATCACAAAACCAGAATTACTCATACTTACAAAATAGCAGGGTGTCTAATGAAGTGTGGACCCCTCCGATTCACCCTTGGATAAAAATGAATGTAGATGGTGCTTCTCTTCCATCGGACAGAGCGGCAAGGGCAAGAGTTGTGGCTCTAAACCATGAAGGCAGATGTTTAGGCTCGTCGTATAAACCTCTATACAGAGGTTCTCCTCTTATGGCTGAGATTAAAGCTATCCGTCTGGGCATGAATGTAGCTTTATCAAAGAGGTGGATCAAGATTATCATTGAATTCGATTCTAGGGTGGTGGTAGAGCTCATTAATCACGAGAACAATCAAGTTCTCTGGGAAGTACAAGCTCTGTTGGGTGGTATTCGTAATCTGAAATCCTGCTTTACAGATATCTCTTTCATCTTTGTTAGACGTGAGACGAACACGGAGGCCCACTGGCAAGCTCAACTAGCTTTGAATTTGAGCATAAATTATGTTTCCATAGAGGATGAGGGTGAGGGGGTCTCTTCCCCACCCTACACTGGTTCTGTAAATATCTCTCCAATCAATTGATATGGCTCTTTTAACCAAAAAAAAGAATTGCATAGTAACTAAATTTACTAATGGGAAGAAGATCTTAGATATAATGCTAGGAAATCAAAGATGTGTTTTTGGTAAGGCCGGACTAGGCTATAACCTATCAACCAATCAAAATAACTATCAAATTTCTTTTCCTTATGTACTTTAAAGAATATTTATACTTTTATTGGTAATAAGAGAATTAAGCAAGTTTGGATACCTAAGGGAATAAGTCTTCCCAAGGTTGACCTTATAGGACCCAAAATGGTTTGGGTACCAAAGAGTGTTCCTTAAGCTATTTTGAATTATGATGATTGATATTGATGAAATCTTGTGTGATTATAATGTTTGATATTTTGATTGATTATGATTGACTATGTCTATATATATATTTTTGGTATATAGAACACAAATACACACACACACACAACTCACGCACACACCCCAACATGCAACAAAGCACAGAGCACCCACACAACCCTCAAAAAAGAGGGCTGTATGGGGCATTAAAGGGTTCACAACACACACCTAACCCACCAATGTGAGACAAAAGGGCAGAGCCCATGCTGTTTTTTTTTTTCGGTATATAGAACACAAACCCCCACACACACACCCCAACATGCAACAAAGCACACAGCACCCACACAACCCTCAAAAAAGAGGGTTGTATAGGGCATTAAAGGGTTCACAACACACACCCAACCCACCGATGTGGGACTAAATGGCAAAGCCCATGCTGTATTCTTTTTTGATATATAGAACACAAACATACACATACACCCCAACATGCAACAAAGCACGGAACACCCACACAACCCTCAAAAAAGAGGACTGTAAGGGGCATTAAAGGGTTCATAACACACACCTAACCCACCGATGTGGGACTAAAGGGCAAAGCCCATGCTGTTTTCTTTTTTGGTATATAGAACAAAAACACACACACACACCCCAACATGCAACAAAGCACAAAACACCCACACAACCCTCAAAAAAGAGGGCTGTATGGGGCATTAAAGGGTTCACAACACACACCTAACCCACCGATGTGGGACTAAAGGGCAGAGCCCATGCTGTTTTTTTTTTGGTATATAGAAAACAAACACACACACACACACAACTCACACACACACCCCAACATGCAACAAAGCACAGAGCACGCACACAACCCTAAAAAAAAACAGGTTGTATGGGGCATTAAAGGGTTCACAACACACACCTAACCCACCGATGTGGGACTAAAGGGCAGAGCCCATGCTATTTTTTTGTTTTAGTATATAGAACACAAACACACCAACACACATAACTCACACACACACCCCAACATGCAACAAAGCACAGAGCACTCACACAACCCTAAAAAAAGAGGGCTGTATGGGGCATTAAAGGGTTCACAACACACACCTAACCCACCGATGTGGGACTAAAGGGTAGAGCCCATGCTGTTTTTTTTTTTTTTTGGTAAATAGAACACAAACACACACACACACACACCCCAACATGCAACAAAGCACAAAGCGCCACACAACCCTCAAAAAAAAGGGTTGTATGGGGCATTAAAGGGTTCACAACACACACCTAACCCACCAATGTGGGGCTAAAGGGTAGAGCCCATGCTGTTTTTTTTTTTTTGGTATATAGAACACACACACACACAACTCACACACACACCCCAACATGCAATATAGCACAGAGCACTATACAACCCTCAAAAAAGAGGGCTGTATGGGGCATTGAAGGGTTCACAACACACACCTAACCCACCGATGTGGGACTAAAGGGCAGAGCCCATGCTTTTTTTTTTTTTGGTATATAAAACACAAACACACACACACACAACTCACACACACACCCCAACATGCAACAAAGCACAGAGCACCCACACAACCCTCAAAAAAGAGGGCTGTATGGAGCATTAAAGGGTGTGTGTGTGTGTGTGAGTTGTGCGTTTGTGTGTTTGTGTTCTATATACCAAAAAAAAAATAGCATGGGCTCTGCCCTTTAGTCCCACATCGGTGGGTTAGGCGTGTGTTGTGAACCCTTTAATGCCCCATACAGCCCTCTTTTTTTAGGGTTGTGTGGGTGCTCTGTGCTTTGTTGCATGTTGGGTGTGGGTGTGAGTTGTGTGTGAGTGTGTGTTTGTGTTCTATATACCAAAACAAAAAAAAGCATGGGCTCTGCCCTTTAGTCCCACATCAGTGGGTTAGGTGTGTGTTGTGAACCCTTTAATGCCCCATACAACCTGTTTTTTTTTAGGGTTGTGTGGGTGCTCTGTTGCATGTTGGGGTGTGTGTGTGTATTTGTGTTCTATATACCGAAAAAAAAACAGCATGGGCTCTGCCCTTTAGTCCCACATCGGTGAGTTAGGTGTGTGTTGTGAACCCTTTAATGCCCCATACAGCCCTCTTTTTTGAGGGTTGTGTGGGTGCTCTGTGCTTTGTTGCATGGGTGCTCTGTGCTTTGTTGCATATTGGGGTGTGTGTGTGAGTTGTGTGTGTGTGTGTGTTTGTGTTCTATATACCAAAAAAAGAAAAAAAAACAGCATGGGCTCTGCCCTTTGGTCCCACATCGGTGGGTTAGGTGTGTGTTGTCTATATATATATATTTGGATATTATGAAATGATAAATTATGTGATGTTTTGTATGATTTGAAAATTATATGAAATATGATGCTTGAAATGTAAATACAAAATGAATATGTGGTAAAAATGTTTGATGTAATGAAATGAATTGATTATGCTTTGAATTGAATTGGTATCATGTATAAGTACCCAATTTTTACACCCTACCTTAATCATGGTTAACATCATTAACCATGGTTACCCCCAACTAAACCCTAAGTGTAACCCTAGGTAAAACCCCAGCTCCAGTCCAGCCTTAGTCAAACCCTAGGCAAACCCTAGGTCAAACCTAAGCAAACCCTAAACCTTAGGTCTAGCCCTAGGTAAACCCCTGTCAAACCCTAGATCTTAATCTTTGTAAACCCCTGTCAAACACTAGATTTTACCCTAGGTAAACCTTTGTCAAACCCTAGGTGAACCTTAGTCAAACCCTAGGTCAAACCTAAGCAAAACCCTAAAGGCCCAAGGCCCATTTGAAGCCCATAACCCTCAAAATCACTCCAAACCCTCCTGTGGGCCCAAGCATGAGCCCACAATACCCTAGGGACCGTTAGTCTGGGGCCCACATGCCTTAAAATTCAAAAATCGATAATGACGGTAATTACATTACCGCCATTACCAAAATAGGGATTGCTACAGTGTTAACAGCTTAAGTGTGTGGGTGTTGGGCCCAATTCGAAAAAAGCCTAATATGGCGGTAATCTAATTACTGACATTATCCATTTTGCTTAGTTTAGGAATGGCGGTAATCCGATTACTGCCATTACCTGAAATCTATTCTAGCTCGCAATTGGCCCCCCTGCACCACCCTGGCTCGCCTCTAGCTAATTCCCCACGCCTCTGGTAATGCCTAAACTGCTCCTGGCCTTCCTCCAACTTTATATAAGCCCACCCATGCCAAGCTTAAAAGGGATTCTATTTTTCCTTTAAGAGAACCCTGCTTCAATTCTACCAGCCCACTCCTTGCACCTTCCAGCCTCTGTCCCCCAGGCAGATCTCAGAGCACCCCCAGAAGCTGCTCCAGGCCATCCCCAAGTCCCTCAGTCGTGCATCATCGCCAGCCACCACTGTTGGAGCTCAACCGAAGAGGGTAGAACCCCTACCCCTCCCTTTTCGTGCATCATCGCCAGCCACCACTGTTGGAGCTCAACCGAAGAGGGTAGAACCCCTACCCCTCCCTTTAGATTCTGTAAACTTCATTGTCAGCCCCCTGGTCCTAATCCAGGGGTCCTTTATTCCATATTGCTTCTTTTTTTGCTTCATCTCACCCAAGGACAAGGCCCCCTTTTGCTTCTTCATAAGCATAGGGGACCCCTAGGGGGTTTGAAAATTACGTGTACAAGTCCCCCACTTGCTCAGGCATTCCCCTATGTCTTCTGGGGTCCCTCAAGCCATGAAGGATCCCCTAGAACATCCTGGTGCAACCCCCAGGTGGGAGAAATTCTTTTCTGGAAATTTCCAGGAATGACGGTAGAATAATTACCGTCATTCCTGGCTACTTATTTTGCAGCTTCTACTGCACCCACATGGGGGAGCCCTGGTCCAATCCAGGGCAATGATTGGCTTCCTTAGACCCTCCTCGACCTGACCTGGTCCTTCCAGGCTCAACCCTAAGCCTTAACCGTGGTTACTATGGCATGAAACAGACCCTGTCTAGAATGGCGGTAGTCCATCTACCACTATTACAGTATGCCAATCACTATGAGGCCCACTCCAGACCACCCCCTGGGCCCCCCAAAAGTCCATGACCTTCCTGGGACTCCCCTCTTCAATCCTGTGGGTCCAGCACCCTATAGGTTCACTCCTAACTTAACCGACAGACCTTGCAAAACCCTGTGGAACTGCTTCAGTAATGGCGGTAATCTCTTTACCGCCATTACTGGTTTCTGATCTTTTGGGCTTTTGCACAGGGCCTTGACTAGGTAGGAGGCCACTCTAAGCCTTGTCATGCTATTTGGGCCCATCCTGACCTACCTGAACTATTTAACTGGGGTTAACCTAACCCCAATTAACTTTTAACCATGGTTAAGCAGCCCTTAACCTTTAAAAAATCTCAAAAACATCTAACAAATTCAAAAAGACCAAAAATAATGCTCTTGGACTTTTTTACCAAGATTAGCACCCCTAATCATAGTTAACCATCTCCTTAACCCCGGTTAGCAATTCTAACCCTTGGTTAAAACATCCTTGGCCTACCGGGCGTAATCCCTTGGCCTACTAAGAATAATTTTGGCCTATTGGGCCTGACCTTACCTCCCTTAACCGTGGTTATAAATCCTAACCATGGTTAGTTGGACCTAACCCTGGTTAGTAACTCTAATCTTGGTCAAGCTTTGCCTTAGCCTACCGGGCTTCTCCCTTGGCCTCCGGGCCCAATCCCTTGCCTCCAGGCCTAAACCTTGCACTTGATCAACCCCGGTCAACCAAACCATACTCTAATTGACTAGGCCATTAACCACCCTTGGTGCACACACACCCCCCCAATCCTTGGCCTCATGTGCTAGAACTACGCTCGATCTGATCTCACCCCAATGTGAGTATGTAAGCAACCCGACCCGGGTTCGACCCAAGTTATCTTTTCTTTCTTAGATTAGTATAACTTTAAACACTTCGGCATTTGATTGACATTGATTTAAATTTGGCTTAAACCTAACAAGTAGAAAACCATTGGAAAATGGAAGTGCCGGGGTGCCTAACACCTTCCCCAGACTTAACCGAATCTCTTACCCTAATTTCTCTCGTAGATCCAAAAGACTTTATCTAATACCCGGGGACTTATCCCTTCTAAATGAATAGGTGGCGACTCTAATCAACACATTAATCAACCTTGTGAGGGTATAAATTAGGGTTTCCTTGAAACTCGTGCTCACATCATGTGCTTAAATGAAGTATTTGAATGATTAATTAATGAGAAATGAAAAGGTCATTGGATTAAGAAGAAAAAAAACTCAAATTTTTCTTCTATCCAGTCGACTAGATGGAGCATTCAGTCGACTGAATAGAAGAAAAATTGTCTGGGATGGATTTAGTCCATCCAGTCGACTAAATGGTGCATCCAGTCGACTAAATGGACTGGGCCTATAAATATAACCCCAATTACTTATGATTGATTGATAAAGTTTTTTTAAATATATCATGTATGTATTGATATGTGTAATGCCTATAAATTCAAAATTGTTATAAGTATACGTGATGAATGATGTTGTGATTTGAAACGCTATAATATGACATAAATGAAATTATTGATGATTGATATGGATGTTATGACCCTTGTCATGTATAAAATGCTTTGTTGTTTTATTACGAATTGATTAAAATCTTCTAGTATCACTGCACATTGTTCAACTAAGTGGCGCTATAAGTCTTTGGTATCCACACTAGATATTATAGAGCGACTGACCCTTCAAGCTCAGGTTTTAGAACAATATTTGTTCACTATTCTTTGAAGATTCTTGTGAAAATTAATTAATTCATATCATATTTAAATTGCATTGATTGATATGCTTTTCGATTTTGACAAGGGGAAGAAATATGATAATGAAACGAAAAATTATCTAAAACCCTTGAAATGACTAATTGGAGTTTAAAAGACATTCAAATTAATATCAAATTGCTTGTAATGACTTATTTAAATGAATCAAATATTGGTATCATGAATGGTTTATTTAAACTGTATGCAAATGAATTGAATTCGTATCTTAAAATATTAATGCATATGTTTAGGGGAGCTTACCTAAAAAATTATATAGAATTTATTTATTAAGAGGGAGCTATTTTCCATTCCATTTCATTATTATGTCATCATTAAAAATTAGAAGATTGTTAGCCTATAGGTGTCCACCATAGGTCTCCATAGTGATTATGATGATAACACAATAATAGAATGAGATTAGTGTTATTACTGCTTCTATTGAGTTTATATGAAAAACATTGTACAAAGAGCATTAGCAAAGCAATTCAGTGAAAAAAGTATGAAAATGAATACATCTATGAAGAAGATTCATCATCAAGTCAAAAGCAAGCAATTGGATCAAGTTTGGATCATAACAAATATATTTGAAGATCATATCTAAGCTTAAATCATAAAGATGAAGAAAGAAGAAGAAAGAAGATCATGAAGCTAATAAAGATGAAATCAAACCAAGATCAAGATTGAAGACTCTCGAAAGTTTTAATAGGTTTTATATGTTAGTTTGAAAGTGGTTTAGGACTTTTGTAATAAGTCCTCAATGGTTGGTGTTAAAAAGATCACAAAACTTAGAATGACCTTGGTACCTTAAGACCAAATGAAAAATCCTTTAAAGGACCCAAAAATATAGTATTGATCTTGTTAAAGATGAGCTGGAAGGCCTTGGAATCAAATCTCATCTTCATGATCTCGAAAAACTGAGTTTGAGCAAAATTTGCACCATCCAATCAATTGGATGAAGCCATTCAGCCGAATGGATAGGCCAAAAACACTCAGTTAGGCCAAAATGCATTCGGATAGCAATTTTGCATATCCATCCGATTAGATGATCCATCCAGTCGACTGGATGAATCGTAAAACGCAGTAAATGCTCCTCAACGACTATTTTTAACGGGTAGTTTGTATTAATTACCCCACCAATGGCCATAAATTTTATTGAGCTATAAAATGAGATCCTGTATGAATGTAAATAACTATTGATCAATCTATAAAGAATCACCATTCACTAGAAGCTAAATTTTCACATGCTTAATGAAAACCCCGAAATCCTCAATCCTCTGTTTATTGAGCTATCCAATTCCAACTCTTGGGAGATTTTATTCGAGCTTTAAAATGATCTTATCCAGCTCAATCAATGAGCAATTTTTGGATTCAAATCAAATTACAAACTTGTATTATTAAGTCAAAAATTTAAGGATTCTTGCATTGAAGTTGAAGGCTTTATGAAAGTCAAGGGAGGACTGTTCCCTTGCAAGAAAGGTTTGATCCACACCCGGAAGTGGGATTGTAAAGGTCTGGTCCTTAGCCGGAAAAATATTGTAAAAGGTTTGACCTTCACCTGGAAAAAGTCTATACAATAATCAAATTGTGGTGAATCCTCTTACGGGTAGCTTGAGGCGGGGACGTAGGCAAAATTGCTGAACCTCGTGAACAAGATCATTGTGTTTGTCTTCTCTAACTCTTGCATTTAATTTTCTAATTTGCATTATTTAATCTTGTTAGTTACTAATTCTTTGATAGATTAAATTCCGCACAAAGAATTCAAAGCATAACTTTAAATTTTCCAAGACCCTATTCACCCCCCCTCTAGGGTCAATACTTGGGCAACACTTATCGTTTATTTATTTCATGTTTGAAATAAATCTAAAGTTTGGTCTTAATTGAGTTTTCTCCTTTAGTTTGTCAATTTCAAAATCCATATTAACTTCACTCGAGAATTTACATTCCTAGGTCTGACCCATCTAGGACAGTTTCATTGAAAACCACTAAGCATCAATCAAGTATACATAGAATAAAAAGAGGACAATAATATATATAAGTAGCATGCAAGTTTACTCTCTCAATAGTTTTAACTCAACAATATTGACTTAACGTACTTTTCACGATGTCGCCTGATGCATGCGAGTCCTGCTCGGTCATGGTGAAGACCCTACCTTGGTTCGCCTGGCGAGGCAGTTGGGTCCTAGAGACCTGTGAAGATCCCTGTTGAGAGCCCTGCCGAACCATGGGTCTGCTACCCTACGAATGCAGTGGCTGCGTACTAGGACAATCTCTGATCACGTGTCAATGGAGGCCACAACAGAAACAGCCACCCAAGGCCTTCTGGCAATCCCCGGTATGCTTCCTTCCACAATAGCCACAGAAATCAGGCCTTGATGTAGAAGATGTAGACTGCATAACTCGTGTAGCCTTAGTAGTAGCGGGGCGAGGAGCAGGTGGTGCAAGAGGAGGCCTCTGTGATTGTGTCGATCTAGAAGTAAGGTACGAGGCAGTCCTGGCCCTCTTCTCAGGCTGTGCTGAGCCACTGGACTGACCTCTAATCATGCCTCTCTAAAGGTCATTGTCTCTCCTCCTAAAGAACTCCGAATTCTTCTCGACGATTTTCATCTTCCCCACAATCTTCATCCAGGTCTCCACTTGGAGTACGGAGATCCGATCCCAAATGAAGATCTTCAACCCTCTCTCAAACTTTTTAACTTGCATGCCCTCAATTACTGCCATGTGTGGTGCAAACCTCAGCAACTCGACAAACTTGGACTCATAGTTGGCCACATTCATCTCTCCCTACTCTAAAGTCATAAACTCTACCTCCTTTTGTTCTCTAACAAACTAGGGGAAATACTGCCCGTAGAAAACTTCAAAGAACTCTCCCCGCGTCCAGGGCTCTTCTTCTCTGGCAACGTCCCTCTGTCTCAATGTCGATCTCCACCAATGCTCGTCTTCACCTTTCATCACGAAGAAAGCACAGTCCACTCGCTTCTCATCAGTGGGATGTTGACAGAGAAGGAGAGCCATGGATGTGGGGAGATCTACCTATTTAGATTAGTGTTACCAAACGCCTAGATATAAGTATTCAAGCATATCCACTGAGAGTTGCGGCAAATCTGTGTTGGGCATGTGGGAAATTTCTTCACGAAGAGGTGCAAACCTTTTGAATATCTGAACCCCAAGCCCTTAATTTATTTGGAACCACTAAAGTTTCACTTCAAATCAAAACCTAGTATAAAAGTCTATTAAAAATAGTTTTTTATTTGAAAGAAGTCTTAAAATCATTGTACTTTTATTAGTAGAATGATAAATATATATATACACATATATATTTATATTCATTTATTTTGAACCGAGTCGAGCTCAAGCCAAACCAAGCCCTAAACAAGTCGAGCTGAATCAAACAAGATATAACTTGAGTATGACTCGATTCGTTCGAGCTTGAAATGTCAGCTTGAGCTTGGCTCAAATGAGCCAAGTTGAGTCGAGCTAGCTAGGCTTGAGTGCAGCCCTAATTGTATACCATTCAGCTAAAGATCTTTGAACTACAAATCTTAACAGTACTTAAGCATTTTTGTATTTATAGAAACAAGAACACTCTGAAAAGTGAAAAGTGGTGACCAGTACAGTCAACTAGCATGGGAGTACATCAACCACAATTATATAGGATCGTTTGCATAATAAATTTCAATGAAGGTAAGATTTTTTAGGTGTTAGCTTTTCCTCGACCGTGAATGAAGAATCAGAAATACTAGCCTTAGTGGCAGGCTTCCCAGACTCAAGGTGGTGGCAACAAGTGTCAGCCCATCTCCCTATTTTAGGGTAGTAACACACACCCACATTATGTCTGTGGTAAAAAAAAAAAAAAATAAATTTTGACTTAGTCCTCATGAGGAATTTGAACCGATTTGTTTTGCAAACCTGGTCACAAAATGATTGAACAAGTTCCTAATGTAGCCACCCCAACACGCATACACACAAGTCTTGCCCATGGGTAACAAAACATGATAGCTAAAAATAAATAAAATAATAAAATTAACTCAAAATGTTTTATGATAATAATAACTCATAATTGTCTCTATGGCAACTGGTTGAGAGTCCACTGACAACTAACCTATAGCCTACACGTATTGCACAAAACAAAACACGGCAAAGGGAGATCGTTTCGTTGGGTATATTTGGTTACCGAGACAATAGATGAAAACATTGAAAAGAAAAGAAAATTTTGGATTTCTAATATAATTCTTAGTTGGATTTTGTTTAAATGTTGTTCTCTTTTTTTTCTCGCTTATTTTCTCGGCAACCCAACATAGGGTTAGGTTTCAAACGGATCACTCTTCCTAAAACCCGGTTAAGGTTAATGGGACACTTGACAAATGGTGGCAAAATATTAATTAATTATTTTATTAAGGTTTTTTTTTTTTTGGAAGGTAATTATTTTATTAAGGTTAGTTGGTCAGCATGCACGTAATAATTATAATAAGCATATAACAATTACGTCATTATACAAGTTACATAATTTATATTATATATGTATAGCTTCATACCATAGGCTGGATTTGGGTTTCCGAGTTCACCATAACTCGGCTCAGCCTCAATTCCTAAAATTTGATCCCCTGGGTTTGGGCTCAATGGACCAAGCTGAGTCAGGCCCAATGCATGTAAACTAGGTTTTGTGCCCAAGATTCTCTTGCAGGAGGAGCTAACAATGGGGGTTTGGGGGTGTAGCCCCCGAAATTTATTTTTTTTGAGGGTCAAGTTCATGTGTCATCACGTCTATTGGCTAGAACACCCCATCCCACCCGGTTCCACCCCTTTACTAGACTACACACCTACTAGAACTATAGAAAAAAAAATCCCCAAAATTTCAGGGGGGGACTTCAGCCCCCTGGCCCCATGTGGCTCTGCCCCTGGCCTCAATTATCTTCAGCCCATCCCAATCGTTCCCATATGCAATCGGGATCAAGCCCGAGAGAGGGATACCTTCTCCTTGGTGAATTGGCCCACGGGAGGTTCATTTACCAGTACTAACCTACTCATACTAATTATGTTTGTTTCTTGTGAAAAAACAGTTTCCGGGGCCTACGCCCCCGAACCCCCCGTCCCAAACTCAGAATATTTCATACCAACCTAATAATTTTTCATAACTACATCAACAATTACTATCATTTCCATCAACCATCATGTGCCTCCACTACTAGAAAATCCGGGCTCCGCCCCTGCTAATAATTAGGCACAACAAAAAAAATAGTAGAAACAGTTTCTGGTTTTCTCTAAGATTTGTTAGAGTTGCCTAACATTAGCAATAGCACTGGCTATTACGTCATTGTCTAAAAGACCAATCAATTGCCTTTATAAAAAGTACTATCTACAGTTGTATTGTCACATGACTATAGTGGTTAATGACGTGAAATCTAGTTCACTTTTGGACAACAGTTGGGCTGTAAACGGATCAGATTTGAATTGAATCTGCCTAAATTCGAATCCGATCTGATTAAGAATTTGAGAGATCTGGATCCGTTCTGAGATCCGTCGGATCATGAATTAACCAATATGAATCCGATTACTAATTCAAGATCATAATCAAACCCGAATCCGATCCGATTAACATTAATATATCTAAAACTAACATTTTAATAAAAATAAATAAATAAAATTATAATTAGTAATGTAGTATATTTGTAAAACTATATAAATATTATTATTGTTGTATATAATCTAATTGGATTGGATCATATAGATCCAAACCCGATCCAATTATAATCGGATTCAAGGTCTTGGATCCGACAGATCTATAAGATAATTAGGATCCTGTCAAATAGGAACGAATCAGAT
The DNA here is from genome assembly GCA_015143295.1 of Tetracentron sinense. NCBI lineage: Eukaryota > Viridiplantae > Streptophyta > Magnoliopsida > Trochodendrales > Trochodendraceae > Tetracentron > Tetracentron sinense. The sequence goes on along the minus strand of CM026572.1, from coordinate 19,188,817 downwards.
TCGGATCGGATCGGATCCGGGTCAAGATCCGATCCATTGACAGCCCTAGGTGCTGTTGCTAATCCTTAATCCCAACTATAATTGTAATGCTAAGGACCATAGGGAAATGTTAGCCTCCTTCACTCAAAACTAAATTTAAAAATGCACCCTCCTACAGTAAATTACAAGTGTTGTTATTTTGATTGCTTATGCAACTAGTTAAAACAATAATCAACTCCTAAAGAATTCATCTATCTCTTAATCTGATTTCATAATTAATTATTATAAGTAGCACCACCGGTCATTTTTTTTTCAAGAGATTGTGTTTCTTGGACGGTAAATGCTAGCATTCAACGTTATATGACACTAAACTATTATCAACAATTATAACGATTTATTTAGCCTTAATTAGAGGTATTAATAGACTGTGCAAATATTATTCTAATCCAAATTAGTTTACTAGATAATTAATCCAAATAGGTATCCCACGGAGCAAATTCGGATTATGATTCTCTTGGGCCTAAGGAGACTCATGCCTCATTATGTTTAATTCTGACTGTCAGTGAGAACCAACAAACCTAAGGTTTGATTAGGGTTCGTTGGATCACCTTGGGGCCGATAAAACTCTAATTTTACAGCCTAATCTCAAAATTTATAATGGGGAAGTCATCTTGCCGGTTATTGCTATTATTACTATTATCATGGTATAAAGCATCATTTCTTTATTTGCTGGTAATTAACTTCTCAAAAAACAAAAAGATCGATCATGAACATAAGAGTACTCCAGCCCAAAAATAAGGCTCTTACAATCTGATTCCAAAATAACAGTTGGACGCTAATTATATCGAACCGAAGAAACTCTAAGAAGAGGGCTCGAACTTCAAGATCTACACTCTGGTGGGAGCTGGAATCTTTTGTAGAGACAGCTATAAGGATTCCTTGTAGAATTGAGGAGAGTCTTAACACATTCACTTGTGCATGGCAGTTTCAAGATAAAATCAACTAAGAAGAGAGTTTTCATATCATAATTGTTGTGTTCTTTTAAAAATGTTTTGAATAGGTGGTTATGTGGTAATCTCTCCTAATTCTACAAGAAAACTTGGAGAGACCTCTACAAATGATTCAGGCTCGTATGTATGGAGGGGAGGGAGAAGGAAAGCATTAATCTAAATTCTCATGAATTGATGGACGGTTGAAAAACACCCATTTACCTAGTTTATCAGTGGTATTTTAGTCTTTGATGTGTCTTCATGCATGTGTTCTTGCATAACTGGTTATCTTGAGGGTTTTTTTTTTCTCATGACCTGAGTTTGTTGTGAGTTTAGTGTATGAGTCAAGGGGTGAGGTGTTTTTTTTTGGGAAAGCAAGCAAAGAGTATGAAACATACTCTATGTGTTAAGTGAATAGTGTTTATAGAGGTCAAGACCTCTATTGATAGTCTTGGGTGTTTCTTAGTAAAATGATGGTTTGATGTAAGTATATGTTGAGTCTAAACCAACAGGATACGAGTAATCTAAATATCTAAGATCATAAGGTATAAAATACTTTAAGTTTGTATGTAGAACTCCGGGAGTCATGTGGTTAGTGCTAGTGCGCAAGGTATAAAGAAGTCGGGCCCTCTCATGCATGTTAGTGTGTGTTCGATGATCACCTAGGTAGGTTAAAACATATGGAGGTAGAATCATGAGATGAGAGTAGGGGTTGGAATCTAGGTAGATGAATTATGAAAATAATCTGAGGGTCAGTGAGGGAGGCCTTAACATACCCTCAACTTTAGAAAGCTCTAGTTTTGTCACCGTTTATTGGAATTGAGTGATTCTTAAGCCATTAGAAAGGTATTGGAACCCTCTTTAAGGTTTATGTTTAAAGTTTTTCTAGATTTTGAGCCTAAGCTAAGTCAAAAGTAGGTTTTCAATGTTTTATCTACTAAAATTGCAGACCAATTCACTTGTGGGCCTATTTAGACCTTTAAAAACTCAAAATTAAAATTTTTGTAAAATATAAAAGTTGTTCCCCTTCGAAAGACGAGTCTAACGCAAGTTGAATCGTCAAAATCCGATGAGAGAGTCAAAAGTTATGGTCAAAATATCAAAACGGGATAAAATTTGTTGGAATCCGAAAAAGAGGAGTGCGATCTATTGCAAATAAGGTGCGATCGATCAAAAAATTGTGCTATCTATCACAAATTTCTATGATCGATCGCATTCAGGTGAGCTTTTTTGAAGTCCTTTCGGGTCTAGTGCAATAGATCGCACCAAAGGTGTGATCGATCGCACGCGCGCCCAGATTTTGTTAAAAAGTGTATTTTTTGGGGTTTTTAACCCTTGGGGCTATAAATAGGGGTAATATTTCAAAATTTTTAGGGTTCTAAACTATTTCTAACCTAATTTAGCAAAGGAAAAGTAGAAACCTAGGGTTTTGGGAGAGAAATTGCTTGGAGAAGAAGGAGATTGCAAGGAGAGCTTGGAGATCTTACTCAAAGCTTCTTGGGAGCGATTGGATCTATAAAAAGGATCCTTAAGGTCGATATCCCTTCTAACTCAACTCTATTAAGATGTTTTGTATGCTTAGATGATAAAATGTATTGATTATCAAAAGATTTACATGAAAATGCATGAATTAAAGAATGAGAATTTGAAATTAGGTCAATATCTTCTCTAATCTAGCTTTGGCATTATTATGATTATTGATTTAGTATAAGAAATGATGGATTAGTATTGGATTTGTATAATAAGTATGGATATGGATGGATTTGTATTTTGAAAACTTAAATTAAATTATGCATTATGTTTATGGATTATGGATGTATGGAAATGATGGTGAATGGGCTAAAATGGAGAATGAATTATGAATGTGTGAATTTGTGTTGGGTTTAGAATGGATGAATGTGGTTTATGAATGAGTAGGTTAGGGTTATGGAATGTGAAAATGAGAAGAGCATTGTATACATAATTAACGCATGGTAAGTGTTTCATGAAATATCTAGGAGACACCAAATATGTAAATGATGATATTGAAAGGTTAGTATGTGTACAATAAGATATGTTATGATGAATTATGTTTAATAATGATGTTAGAATCGTTAGTATGAGCCTAATAAGATATGAAGCATGTTATGATAAGTTATGTTTGATCATGTTGCATGGTGATTGATATTTGGATAAGCCAAAACTAGAGGAAGTTAACCATGTTGGGAATTCTCTAACTAGAGAGATGTAACCTAGCGGAGTTTCTTGACGGAAGATGAAATCTAGGTGATGACCGAACTCGGATATTAATCATGACACTCAAGCACAAGTATACATGTGTGGTAGTTAACAAGTCTCACGGGTACATAAGCATGAACACGATCACTACATGGACACGGACATTGCATGAACATTGAAATACAAGGAAAATGACAAGTACAAGTACAAGGACTATGAACACTGAATTACAAGTATAAGGACACTAAATTACAAGTATAAGAACAAGGACACTGCATGGTTTTACAAGGATCCTGAAATTCAAGTAGCTCCGGTATTCGTTGATGTTCTCCATGGATAAGGTTTCAAGTCCTGGATAATTATTATAGACATTGGGTTCTAAAAGCTCTAGGGGCTTACGCTTCTGTCGATGCACTTCCATGGATCTAAATACAAAGACCTCAATACCATTTTTTATGGGAAAACAAGCATGTATTGCATTCATGTTACAAGTTCAAGAGGTACAAGTCCAAGAGTCACAAGTTCAAAAGTCACACAAGTACACAAGTCAAGCTAAGTCATGATGTTCACATGATTCCGCACTCTGATTATGTTCACGTTGTATTAAACTGCTATTGACCTTTATAATTGCTATATGTTTTGGATATTTGACATATGCTTGTATTATGGTTTGTTAGTTTGGATATCCGCTAAGTATTCTGTACTCAATCGACCTGATATTGTCGTACAATTCTAGCTCAAGATCAGCTGGCTTCTCCTGGAGTGGAAAATGAGTATTATAAGAAGCGGAAGAAGGTGACCTTCCGGTTGATAGAGTCCGGGATCCTGACCGGTTCCCATGCTATTAGACTATTTCCAATTTAGCCTTGTTGATTGAGAACTTGTTATAGACTTGAGGCTTATTAGTAGATGTTGCTTTAGTATATGCTTTTGGATTTGGATCATTTCGGGTTATTATATGTTGGAAGAGATGCACTCTATATTGAAAGAAATTTTATAATCTTTATTTTTGGAGAATTATCTTTTAGTTCTGCCTTATTGCCATGGAAGTCAAGCAGAGATTAAGTAATGTGACGAACCCAAAGTCCCATTATAACCAAGGTGGGGTTTTGGGGTCGTTACATAGATACTAACACTATTAATCGGGATTGTGACACAACCTTGTCACGATTAAAAACAAAGTGGCCAAGGTAGTTTAGAATTCGAACCCATCATTTGAATGAAATTCAAGTCAAAAATCAAACTTATGGGGCGGAGATAAATAGATTGGGGCAATCCAATCTCTTTAGTTATTTGGATTTCGATCGTGTCTACATACCATAATTATTCGTCAGATTCCATTGATACAGAGCCAATTCCAATAGACTTATCAATAGCCGGGGTTGTGCCCTTCAATTACAGTCACCAAAAAATTTTATTTACCAAAATATTTGAGATTATTTATCACTTTTGGACTTGATCCCAAAACCTTCCTCAAACGAGAGGCATGCCCATCACCTATTGCTTGCTCCATTGGTACGGTGTGACACCTCTTATGAGATAGGTCATGGGAGCTGATCATAAAAGTGATGTCTTGCAAATATTCTACTTCACGTTAAGGGAACCCAAAAAAAAAAAATATTGCTAGACTCAATTATTGCTTTTCTTTTTTTAATATGAAATCTTTTCTAGGAGTTGTTGGTAAGGAGACAACATTCACTTTTTTAAGAGTGTCCCAAACTCACACTCACATGCGCAAGACTCAGTTAAGTCATTAGGAGAGCAGGAATGGGTCACTATGGTTGGTTGATATTGACTTATTCTAAGTCCAAGGTCATTGATAAGAGGCAATAATGGTAGCGATGTCCGGACCATCTGCCCCAGGGCCCAGTCAAGTCAACACAATTGCAAACTGGAAAGCTTATAGGGGCATTTGAATTGGATTTTATTAGCTAAAAATTAATTCTGATCAAACAGAAATAATTATTTTTTCAAATAATAGTATTTGGGGGATACGAAGTTGATTATATCATCTTCGTATCCCCCAAACACTATTATTTGAAAAAATAATTATTTAACAATTAATTTTACAAAATCAATTTTATAAGAATTAATTTTTGGCTAATAAAATCCAATCCAAACGCGACCATACTGTATGGGCAAATTTCATTCGTCCTTGTCATCACAACTGCTTCTCACTAAGACAATCACTCGAGGTCACGGATTTCATGCCTCAACTTGCATTTTAAAATAAATAAATAAATAAAGCTAAAAAAAAATTCAACACGTGTTACACTATTGTGATTTGACAGAGGGTTTTCGACTGACAAGTACTAGAAGAAATCCGGACTTCGGTCCACAGTTCAGAAGCCCGCCGGTTCTGCCCCTCAAACCGTTCATTTAGTGGGCATCGTTTAGTCTGACTTAGCTGGTGCACCAACAAATACTCCACCCTACATCTATTGTTTCACCCAATCAGATGGCCCACATTGTTTTACACTATAATCAGTAGGCCAGCCAAGGCCTGGGATTCTCTCTAACAGATGCTAGAAAAGTGGACTCAGGCTACCATAATGTGTGTGACATGTGGCATGAAAAGGGGAGAAGTCATTTCATTTTTACTCTATAATTTTGACTTCTCCCCCCTTATATCTCTCCCCCTATTACTCATCACATGTCCCATAATGTGTGGAGATGTCAAAATCATGGGAACAATGAAAGGACTTCTCCAACCACATGTCGCACACATAATGATAGCCTGAGATCACTTTTCTAGCATCTGTCAAAGAGAATCTGAGACCGCTAGACAACTATTCATTTATGGCTTGGAGATAGGGGACTTATCAAGCCGAGCCGAGCAAAGTAGTGAGGTGTTCGGGGTCGACTCGCTAAGTTTTACTAATACTTGAGCTCGGCTCAAACATAACTACTACTAATGTTCAACTCAGTTCCTGATCGATTCATGAAAAAATAATCGAGCTCGAGCTTAGTTCGGCTCGACTTGTTTAACAAGCAGCCACACACGATTGGTCAAAGTCACACTCGGCTCGGCTTTGCATAGCTAGGCAAACCAAAGTAAGGGTTTTAGTACCTATCCAATGTGGGATTATAAATGAGGAAAGGGTCACACTCTCACACACAATTTACTTCACAATTGAAAAAAAAAGGTTCACAATAGGAAATAATCTCACATCGGTTAAAGATCGAAAGCTGTGAGGGTTTTGCCTTTTTAAAAGAGTTATGAGAGCATTTGTCTATTTACCTTTTTATTAACTGTTTTAACCATATTTGCATTTCTGTCATTGAGACATTTATATTTCTTATTAACGTTTAATTCTTATATAATTACTTCACATGTCATTCTAGACATGTATTCATCTTAAATCATTTTAACGAGTCGAGTAGGGGTGTGAACGAGCTAGAAAATGGTATTCAAACTCAACTCATTTACTAAATAAACGAACAATACTCGAGTTTTTAACGAGTCGAGCCCAAGTAATTAACAAACATTTTGTTCAATAACCACCCCTAACTTGGAGAGATGGACAAATGACATGATTACCAAACTCTGGCTCATGATTCCGTTGTACTTCTAAGGCCACTATTATTCCCTCAGAAATGAAAAGCACTGGATGAGTGGAATGCTAATAAGGAAAGGCCTCGGATTGTCTCTGGAAAGGGCTTATATGGGGTTCCATAGAATAGGTGACATGTGGTGGAGAAGTCAAAATCATGGGGATTTATCCACCTATAATAAGACATGTGGCGATAAGTGTGTGAGAATAAGGGTGTGAGATATCAAATGGGGAGAAGTCAATATTATGGGGAGAAAATGGAATGAATTCTCTCCATTTATATGCCAAGTGTCGCACAATGTATGGAACCCGAGAGCCCTTTCCGGCTTCGCCAGAGACAAGCCAATGCCATAAGGAAAAGAGGCCATATGCGCCTCAAGTCCATCTAAGAATTCGAAAGCGAAAGTGAAAGTAAAAGTGAAGTGAAAGAGGAAAGCAACTCTCCCCTCCCTTTTCAACCTTTTCAAGATTAATTAATGGGGAAAACGATTTTCCAAGAATCTCACAAGGAAAGGCTTCTCTCTTTATTTGAACTTCAATGATTCATAATTTCTTAACGAAATACGTGATTCATAATAACGAAAATAATGTTAAAAACTAAATTTCAATTTTAAAGTTTAAAAAGTAGGAAAATAATCACCTCCTCGGCTGTGCCAGGAGGTGCGTCTCGGGTCCCCTTTTAATGTTATGTGTCCTCTTTTTAACTTCATTTAACTATGGTTAAGATTTATTCACCTTTAGGATTCACCCATCTATTTTTTTAGAAAAATAAAATAATTTTTTAATCACAGGAGTTAAAAAAAAATTAACTAGAGTTCTTAGAAGTTGAGTTGGCTTTGTGGGAGTGAGGAGCAATAATTCGCTCCTCGCGCGGAGTAAACTATTGCTCTAAGAAATAACCCTAACTTTAAACCTACACACTTAATAGATTCATATTCGATGCTTGCTTCTTTTTTATTATTATTAAAGATATATGATTAGGCCGTAACCCCAATTAGTATGATTTTATTTGTTCTAGGTTAGCAACGGGGTAACATCTTAACCATCATACCCCTCGACACTTAATCTATCCTCAATCAAACGTGTGGTGGAATGCACACCCCACCAATGAAGCAAGCTTTGCTTCCACTCCCAATGACTTTCGGAAAATAGAGAATGCTAGCAATATTCTTAAAAGAGTCCTGAGAAGCAGACCGCAATGTTCGTGTGTCCCTTTTAACACATCTTTAATCGTGATTAAGTTTATCTAAATTAAAGTTAATAATTTTATTTTTAAAAAAATTATGGTTAGAATGTTTAATCTTAAGGGGTGAGTAAATCTTAACCACAGTTGATGGGTAATAAAACAGGGGCTTAGACCAATGAGATTACGGGATCAACTTTTAAGCTGACCCTGTAATACTCTCAAAATTCATATTCGCTTTCATTACATGTGTTGTTATAACGACAATATTTTTTTATTTGAAATTAGATTGTTAACCCACTCAACCTCTAGTGCGTCTCTTTTAATTTTGATCAACTTTCATTACATGTGTTGTTATAGCGACAATAATTTTTTATTTGAAATTAGATTGTTAACCCACTCAACCTCTAGTGCGTCTCTTTTAATTTTGATTAACTTTTTTAAACTGTGACTAATATTTTTAGGGTGTTGCTACAAGCACACCAATATTTACTGACTGGACACCATTTCAAATAAACAACTCATTTTTTTTTTTAATGACTAATCTATGAGCACTCAAATCTCCAAACCCTTAAACTCTTTTATAAAAACTTCATCTCCTTCTAAGAATGAGCCCATAAAGCTTCTTTTACCTTAGTTACAGAAACACACTACTATAAGATTATCAAGCTAAATTTTCTTTATCTATTTTGTTTCATTCTAGTGAATTTTATGAAGTTACTATATTTTGAAATATCATTAAAATAGTAAGCAATAACTTCATATAAATATTGTAAACTTTTTAACCCACACAAAATAAGGATGTAATATATAAAAAAAAATTAAGTATAATTCCTTTGATACCAATTTTATTGGACCTTCATTTAGGTTTGAATTCACCAATAGAATAGTGTACAATTAAAAATTTATAGATTTTTTTTTTACCTCTGGTATAATGATATACAATTAATAAGTTATATATTTGATATCCAAATCAAGAAACATTGGTGTGATCCTTGCAGCACTCAATTTTTAAACAAATAGAGACTCTTAACTACATTTAAAAGGGAATTAAAAAGAAACAAATTCACTGTGACTAAAAAATAATCCAGGAAACGTTGCTAGATTTTTTTAAAAAGAAACAAAGTCACTGGACTAAAAAATAATCCAGGAAACGTTGCTGGATTTTTATTTTATTTTTAATGTCATTAAATTTAATTGATTATTTTTGTAATAATTTAAAGCTAAAATTTTAGGCCAATTTGAAGCTTCCTTTCCACCCTTCTTGCAGAGGATCCTTGTTCATCGTCAACAGATCTCAATTCCAAGAAAGATACTAATTTTAAAAAAACTAAACAAGAGTGGAGACCAAGGCATAGAAGGGGACCATGACCTTGAACGAAATTTCCTTGGTATTTCATTCTCCTGTTTGAAAACTTCACCAGAGAAAAGAAAAGGCAAAAAAAGGAAAAAGAAAAAAAACACATAGATCCCACCAATACAACACTCTTCTTACAAACATTCAGAAAAGTATACGAGTAAAAATTCTAAGAAAAAAAGGGGTCCTGACTTTCTCTCTCAGAATCTCACTCATGCACCCCTCTGTTTCTTGTTAGCTAGATTCAAAGCCGTAGATTTCTCATCTTTTTTGGGGTTTTTGTCTAATTTTATTTTGATTATTTACTTTTGGTTCTACTTGGAGATTTGCGTTTCGTTTAAGCAGCTGCAACGGTGCTCGTTCGAACTTGGTAGTTCTTGGGTGATTTATTCTGTTCTTTTCTCAAGGTCTTCATGGAAGAAGAGAGCTTCCAGTTCTTCTCTTTTGCTTCATCTATCTCTATCTGTTCTTGTCTGCACTCCTCGCTACAGAATGGAGTATCTCCTCTGCAAATTTTTTAAAAAATAATACAAATCAGAACCCAATAACTAAACAGATCAATTGAAAACTAAAGCATATTAATATCTAAAAAATATAGAAATCAATTGGGTAAATGTTAAATAATTTTAAAAATCCAATGATTTGAAGGAAATGGATTCAACTCATCTACCCAAGGAAGGAAAAAAATAGATTTTTTTTTCTGATAAATTCAACTTAACCGTAATAAGATTTCCCGTTCTTCTTGTAACCGGAAAGCAGTAGTGAGTCCATAAATCTTGAAGCGGGGGAAAGATACAGAAGAAAAAAAAAGTTCTTTTTTGCTTCTGCCTGAAATGGAGGAAGACTCGAACTATAGTTGGTTTTTTCAAAATTTTCGAGATTTAACGGTCAAAATCCACCAAAATCAAATGGGTATCTTTCGCACAGTTTAGATAACTAAAGAAAGGATTAGAAGCAGAAGATGCTAACCTATACATGAAGATGTCTCTGTTATCTCCAAGTGATTTCTTGCAGAGAAAACAGGCTTTCAGAAAATGGGGATGGTGGTGTTCTTCGCACCTAGCGTCATATAACCTCGGAGAAGAAGATGAAGAAGAACGAGAGAGGAATCTGTAACTACCCCTTCTCCTAGAAGGATCATAACAAGAAGATTTGGAAAGAAGAAGGTGGTTTCCCGAGAACCCAGCTTCCATGTCCGAGAGAGAAGCTACATCATCGTCGTCTTCAATAATACTAGGCCTTCTTGCAGCGCCAAGAACAGAGGATGAATCCATGGCTGTTTTGCAGATCGCTAATATGCGCCGAGGGTGTAGCAAGGAGGGGTTGGAGAGAAGAGGAGGTTTTAAGGAGAGAAGCTTTGGACTGGGCATTGGGGAAGGCCAGAAGTCTATTATTATAAACCGCGGCGGGTTGCTGGAAACCTTGCTGTTGAATCCATTGGCTGAGTCTCTTACCCATTTGCCCTTGTAAATTTCCATAAATTACAAGGGTACCATTGAGTGCCTGAGTGGAAAGAGCAATATTCATAAAAGAGGAGTGGTAGCCAAAGGTTTGTTATTTACTCCAAAAATGTCCACCAACGCATTAGTAGCTATAACATGTAGAAATGTTTGATACTTTTATAATAAAATGAAGGAACGACTGAAAATGTTCGACATTTGTTGCGACCAAGTTGTATTTTTGAAATATTTATTAATAGGGCTAGCAAAATTCATATTCATAAATTGCACTATATGAAAGTTTAAGACTCGTTCTCGAAATGATTTCATCCTCAAACCGTAAAAGTGAGGTTTAAGAGTAAGAGAGCGAGGAGCGAGTGGTTTGAAAGGTTTGAGTTACTTTGTAGGGGGTGTATAAGGAACTATCAACCTTCCGTGAGACAGGCCTTTTAGAGTGACAGTTTGGAAGATGTGAGTTACTTTGTAGGGGGTGTATAAAGAGTCATCAACCTTCCTTAAGACAGACCAATTCAGAGTGGTTGCTTCTTCGACTTATCCTTATAGCACCTTAGGACCTTAGGTTTAGTTGTGTGTGTGTTTAGAGCATTGTTTTTATAATCGAATTAGGCATCGAACCAGTAGAGTGGCCGGTCTCCGATTTTATCGGTTCAATCAATTCAACCGGTTCGGTTCGATTGTTTATTTTTTATAAAAGAAAAAAACTAATTTTTTTCAAAATTTTCACTGATTTTCTCTAGTCAATTCTGATCTATTCCTAATCGGTTCTTAAAGAATTCCGATTTTGATGGTTTTGGGAACTAGTGAGGAGACCGGTCCAAGTTTTTCTAGTTCGACTTCTCAGTCCGGTCTGACAATACTGATTTAGAAATTGATTTGTTAGATAAATGATATCATTTCATTTATTTCAATCCCCAGGAGAAAAAAAAGAAGTTATGGTTGAAAGTAGGACGAGAGGGTATTTTTGTAGTTTAAGAGAAATCGTGGGGTGGTAAAGAATCCAAATCATATACTAGAAACTGCTTTCAGATCTCTGCTAACACCTGCTTGGCCACTCACGTACCAACAGCACATGCTCCCTTCTAACGTCATTATTCTACCGGCCCTTCCGGTTGCTTGACCTTACTGGCACCCATCTCCACTGGCGATCTCCAGTCACTTAACTTCTCCTCAACATGAGGAATGCTACCAGAACTCTCATTCAAACTTATGTTCCAGACAAATCAGATGTATTTGCTAGACACTTTCAAGAACTGTTATTAACGCGCAGTAATTCGAGTGTTTTTAGCATTCCACTTCCCTATGTCGTCACTTGTCATCTCGCTCTCACTTTTACGGGACACTTTTGTCGCTTTCCTTCCCAACTTGAAGTTGGAGTGGGGCCCACCACCCAAAACAATCTAAGGGTGTGGACCCCACACTAATTCCGCCATGGCGTGGGCAGTTTGCTCATGCGCTCTACTTCCGAGGTTTTTGTTTCCCCACCTACTGCCACTACATCTGCCCTTGAATCCCGGGCAGCAAGCCACATCTGCCCGTTTTTGTTTTTTTCCTCTACACACGTGTACCCTAGTGGCTGCTACACCACGGCAACATCTTTGTTTAGAGCTCATTTGGTTTAAATTATCTAGCGTTTAATTAAAATTACTTATAACCTAATTAGAGGAGTGTTAGCCCCATGAACACTGTCAATTTTGTTTCCCCAAACGCAACATGAGTGCAACAAGTGGTTGTGCTATCCTTTAACAGGGACACGCCTCGGTTTGTCCTGGTGGTAGCCTATCTCCCTTTTGCGAGGAGTGACTCGTGTCCGTTGAGCACCCACACTTGACTTCTAACCAATGTTACCTGGTTCTTCGGTTCGTTCAGTTCGAAATCGGATTCGCAATTCGCCACTCTAGAGTGAATCCAGTTTGCGAGGGATAGAATGAGATAGTTCGTTTCTCGATTCGCTTACTTCTTTAGTTTGGTTCGCTTATATAATATTAATATATTATATAAATCGTGTAAATAAATATATTAAAACATTTAATTTAAAAAAAATTATTAAAAATAGGTTATTTTAGAAAAAAAATTAAAAAATAGGTTTTATGGACAGTTCGCGAACCCAGAGAACAAATTCGCTGAACTCGAAATATAAGTTCGACAAACTTAAAAAACAAATTCGTCGAATTCAAACAAAAAATTCACCGAACCTGAACAAAAAGTTCGCCGAACCAAAGCTATTGGGTTCGGGTAGCAAGTTCGCTCAATTTCACAAACCCAAACAAACCGAACAGCGAACTGGTTCGCTCCGAACCAATTCGCGATTCGCACTAGTAAGCAGCGAACTAGGTAACCCTGGTTTTACCCCTTAACCTCTGACATAGATAGATAAATGATATAACTGATTACCAAAAAAAAATCATTTAACAAGGAGATGGACTCACACTTGCTACCACCACCTTGCGTCTAGGGAAGACTGCAACTAGGGCTATTATTTCTGTTCAAATTATGTCTTAATAATAGCGTTTGATTCGATTTATTACAAGCTATACAGGTTTAATATTGTAATAATCATCTAAATTTATATACAAAAATCTACAAATTTATTAAACTTGAAAGAAATTTTTTAAAATAGTATTTTTAAAACTAATTTAATGTTTTATTAAAAAAAAAAAACTATATGATCACTTATAACGAAACAATTATAGGAGTGCTAGTCCCATATGCACTCTGGCAATTTTTTTTTCTACAGATGCAATGTAATCCCTTAAAGGAAGAACCAAGCAAAGACGACAACAGGATAGAGAAATAGAAGTTTGGGCTCTGAAAGGATTTGGTGTTGCACATATTTTTAAGAGATGGTTATTTATAATTCTCACTACGAAGTACTTGGTGCTAGGATCATTTAAAAAATAGTACCCCGCCCTGAAAATGCTCTAGAATCGTTTTGATTGCTTGTTCAAGAACTATGATCTTTGGTTCTGAAACTGAAATGATGGCCTGATACTTGTTACCACCACATTGCACTGCAATTGGGTTAGCATTTCAAAAACAATTATTCATGTTAGTATTTATTGGCAACAAAACAAACTTATTTATGAGAGTACTTATCAACATAAACATTACAATAATTTGAGTTAAACGAGCGCTTATAATTTAATGAGTAGTTATAGGCGGACCCATGAATTTCAATTGCAAACCTAAGGCATCCACCTAGATGTCTTAGGTTTGCAATTGGAATCCATAGATACGTTAATTATTTCCCTAATTTAATTCCACGTTGCACGTATATAAATGATACAAGTAATAAGGTTGTTAAACCATCAGTGGTTGGGCTGTTGGTCAGACACCTCAAGAAATGGAGTTCCGAGTTCAAATCTCCTCTTTCTGTCTGCCACCCTCGTGGAATAATTCTATCTTACCCGGTACGTGTGGCTTGGAGAGTGTTAGCTTAGAGTGTTGCACGTGCCCGAGGTCAGGTGTTATCAATAAAAAAAACTATCCTTAAACAAAGCTGAAACAAGCAGAATTACCGATGCGCATTGCGCAATGGGGATGAATATCAGGCGGCGCAAGATAGCGTAGGAAAGCAAAAGCTATAATGATTGATATTTATGAATAGGTTAAAGAAATAGTCGTATTGAAATGACCAACTCTGTTATTTTATTAAAAGATATTTAAGTGGGAGTCTTTTCCGGATTTGCTTTTCTCCTAGACTTGGGAAATGTCTCTTTCTCTCTCTATTTTATGCAAGTGGGTTAGAGGAGTTGTAACCTTTAATTATGATGTCGCATGCTAAAAACACCAATCGTTAGGCCTACCAAAGGGTGCTTGACAATTTTCTCTTCACATCAACTTCATTGGTGATGGTGGTGCTAGAAAATGGGTCTTGCCAAGCTGGTTCAACCCATCCCTATGTGGGTTTCGACTGTTAGGTGGGCCCTATTAAATTTGTCACAAAAAGAAAAAAAAGATTGTGATTGTATGCGCTGGATAACACCTACTGGCGAGCACCCGATCGTTTGATCTAGAATTTAATAGCATCAAGATCAAAAATTTTATGTTCGTTCATTTCGGGAGGAGAGGATTAGGAAAATTCTATTGATTGCAGTTTTCTCCGGACCTTCAAGAAATGCTAGCGCGGATGCAAATTTCAAGCTCTCATTGTGGTAACGATAAGTGTTGCTATTTTCCCTTATTACCTTGAGAACCGATATAAATCATTATTTTTTCAATTTGAAAGTTTTATTTTCTTAACCTACTAAAAGAGTAGTAACACCAACAAAACAACATTTGGTGTTACAACAAGAAGGCAACGATTAGAGTTTGCAGAAAAAATAAATTTAGTGTCACGGACTAGCACTCTTCTCGAGAAAAAAATTAAAGTGACATCTAAAAAAAATATTTGGTGTAATTTTGAGGCGGGTTTTTGCTTAACCACAACTAATAAGGGTTAAAAGGCATACGTGTTGACCTGTGGGTGTAATTGAACTCAGGGAGAATTCAATGGCAATTGACTCTGACCCAATCTCTATTCTGGAAGGATGTCAATCAGATTTTGTAATTATATCATAACTTTGAAAACAATAACAGTTTAAATATGAATATTATCAATCAGATTTTGTAATTCTGGAAGGATATCAATCAGATTTTGTAATTATATTATCAATAATTACACATTTGCCCCCCTTAATGTAAAAAGGGAGCTTCGCATGATGCAGAGCTCCCCATGAAAATTAATCTCAAAATAAAAAAAAGGATTCATTATAAAAATAAAGGATTTTGCTAGCCTCAATCACAAATCTTCCAAATACTCAATTGGGGAGCTACAAATGTCTAACTTTCGCTTTTTAAATTGTTAAAATAATGAAACACCTCCACGTGTTAGCCTCATCTTGAGTCTATGAAAAAATTTAGAGTAAATGCCGTTGAGACTAGCACTCCTCAAAAATAAAATTACTTTAAAAACAAACTTGGAAGATTTCCAAGTATCTTCGCGTGGAGTATTATAAACTATGAGAACTAGCATATCCTTTGCCTATTTTTTTAAGAATATATAATACGGTTAGGCCGCAATCTTTGTTATCATTGGTTTTCAATAGCTAGTGAGTTAGACTCAAGCACCCGGCTTAAAAGCGGGATTGGATTTGGTCTTGCTCTAGCAAGACCAAAACCGTCTTGCTTATGGTGGGCTTTTGACATGTGGCGATAAAAGGAAAAACTAATCAAATGGAGAGAAGTCAAAAAACCGGGGAGAAAGTGAAATGACTTCTCCCCTTTTTATCGCCACATGTGAGTTTGTGTACTTAGGCAAGACGGTTTTGGTCTTGCTAGAGCAAGACCAAATCCAATCCCCTTAAAAGCTGGCTATACATGGGGAGTCTATTAACTCTTACACCGTCACTCGAAGAAATGAAAGCTTGAACACCTCACTTAAGAGATATACACAATGCCCCGGCGGAAGTCGGATCATTATCATTAGCTGATTAACTCGTAACTAAGTAAATATGTGTAAGAGGTTGTACATCACACACCATGGGCTTGTCCCAGTGGTTGTGTATCTCCCTTTGGGGAGGTGTGACTCGTGTTGGATTCTTGGTATGGCTGTTGACACCAACCTTGAGTATTATTCTCTAACCTTAGTTAAATGATTAATGCTTACTAAAAAATATGTTGTACATCGCGCTATTTATTTATTTATCAGATTGATGTAAAGTAGGTAGTGGTAGATTACCTAAACAATAGAATCTAAAGATGTTGAGATGGAAGAGATAAATAATTCTAAGTATGGGGATCTTAACATCCGACTATTTAACTTTGTGCACAATTATCAAAACTGTTGCTATTATATATTGTTGGAAAGTTAACAAAAAGCTCTAAATAATGCCAAAACCCCAAGATCAACGTAGTAAAAAAATTCAGTCAAGTGTGTGTGTTGTGGTGTGTGTGAGTGCAAAAAAAAAAAAAAAGTATTTTGAAGTCAAACTTTTTATATAAAGTTAAAATTAGTTATTTTAATAATTTTATTTTGTTATGTATAGTTCCATTTTAAGTAAAAACCAACATGTATTGTTTTTGGCTGAGAGTAGGGACTGCCTCATTGTAAAGCTAGCACTCCTCATGTCTCTAATGGATTTGTGGGTTTGGACTGTTAGGTGAGCCACCCTCCTGAATTGTTAAATAAAGAACTAGTTTTGGAAAAAGCATAACTACCCATTTAATGGTTTATGATAATGGGGGAATGGGGTCATAAGATTTCTATGGGCTGCTTTGACTAAACAACCAAAGGGGAACCCACCAGACTCCACCTTTCAAGTCTTGAAACTTCTATCAGGCTCCATTCTTAAGACCGGAACATTAATGTTTTGGAACAAGATGCAAGAGTCTAGGAAGAGATGGGAGAGAGTTTCTAACCCTTTTAGTTGATGATATCTCAGAGTATTAGAAGTTGCGAACTTAAAAAATCCAAAAAAAATTATGGAACTTAAAAGTTTCATATTTGTAGAACTTTTGCACTCTATGGAAAAATATAGTTATAGACATCAAGTAAAATTACGCATGAAACAATGAAAGTTATAGACTTTAAAAGTTCCACCAAAAGAACGGAGCTTTAAAATTTAGGCCATAGGATTACGGCAAGGTTTTATTTCTTAGGCCCATATTAATATGGGTCAGGCTAAAGCTTAGCTACTTAAAGCTTGGGTTTGATTTTGCCTGATATGTTTAAATAGAAACCTCCTCATATATATATATACGAAAAGGTGACTCGTTAAACTGATTGATTATACCTTATAATTAGCTCACCTCCTTTATATTGTTAAATTTCAATCAGTGATCAGGATTAAAAGACCATTTATTTTTCTAATTACCAAAAATATCATTTTTAGGTGTAAACACTTCAAAGATATCTCTTCTTTTCCAACATGTTCAAGGCCTCTCCCCTTCTCTAAACACATTCAAAATCGAATGTCTTTCTCTCTTCATCCCTCTGGTCGGTGTGAAGAGGATATGCGAAGCTTCTTCAGCTCTCTTCCAGTAAGAAAAACCCTATGCTCTCTTCTCTTTGTTGCTGAAATTTAGGGTTTCACAACCCCTCATTCTCTCCCTTCTCTTCTCTTAGCTTGGCTTGAATTACTTTTGAACTTGGGCCAAGCTCAATCAAGCTTATTCAAGTTAAGCTCAAGCCTAAACATTCAAAGTCGAATCAAGCTCAAGTTGTACTCGAGCTCGTTCAAACTAAGCTCAAACCGAATACAAGTCTATATATAATGTCGGTCATTCTTAAAGTGCCATACACAATAAGATTTGGTCTTCCCTTTTATACCCCTAGGGCTGTCAATCTGGACCGCCGGTGAGGGTACTTGGCCTAGCCTGGCCCTCCAAAGTCTGCAATAGAGAGGGCTTTTTCAGTTTCAAAAGACCAAGGGTCAAATAAGCCCAGTCTCTTAAGGCCATCTTAACTAAGGGTCCGACTAGGGCTTGCCCAACTCCTCCATATTAGGGCTGTAAACGAAGTCGGATATTATCCGGATCTGATTCAAATTCATATTCGAATAGTCGGATAATTATTCAAATAAATATTTTTCGGATTGAATTCGGATAATAAAATACTATACATTTACTAATTGAAGCAGATACAGATAGTGGTGTATCCGCTCTGCTAAATATCTAATCGATTTGTATTAATATATAATTAATATTATTATATCTTTACAATAATAGAATTTGATTTTTTAAGGTATTGAAATGCAAATTTGCTAATAGGATGAATAATTTCGGATATTTGGAATATTGTAATCGAATATTATTCAAATTCAGTTAATGTGATCAGACGAATTCGAATGATATCCGAATTCGATTGGTATAATCAGACGGATTCGAAGAATATCCGAATTCGATCGGATATTGCGGATATGAATACAAAATTTGTTTTTTATTATCCATAATATAATGGAGATGATTAACTGATATTAGTAAACGGATCAGATATGGATACTATGGTATCCGCTTCAAATTCGCTCCGTTTACGGCCCTACTCCACATTCACTTATATACCATTTATATATAACATATGTACTATATTATATATATTACATAATATATTAAGTGTGCTCTCCTAGCAACCAACATGTCCCGAAATGAATGTACCAATTTTATAGAAAATTGCTTTCTTTCTTTGTAGCTCTTCAAAGTAGCATGGCATATCTGAAAAACAATTTAAAAAACAAAGTAGCATGGCAGGCCTTTCCTTTGTTTTCTCACTTTTCTTTTCTTTATTAGTCTCTTTATACTTTATTACCGTCCTTTAACTAGGAAGATTTCCTTGTATCTACCTGTGCGGAGGTGATTAAGCCACGATTTTTAGTGGGTGATTAGTGTATCATTAGCCTCATGAACCAATTAGGTTGCTTGCAAATCTATACCAAGATGCTCGGTATGATCTTTCATATAGAAAAAATATGGAATGTGCTGCTTCCCTTCTTCTAGAAGCTAAGGTATCTTAACTTGCTCCTCTATCTCATGTGAGAGTGTCATTTGAGAGGGGCCAGTGTCTATGATCAAGATCCAGGGACGGAATTTGGTGATTTGACTTGCACAAGGTTCACTCATCATTTACTAACTTCACTAACATTAAATAAATTATAACTTCTATGGTTTAAAAAAATGAGAAAAATGACGTATTTGATCGTCAAACATTTGATTTGATATGTTTTGTGGAAATTTTGAAAACATTTGGTGAAGAACTCGATAAGATTGATTATAATATAGTCTTTAGTGGCTGATACGAAGAAGGTGGGGAGAGATTTTAATCTGTTTGATAATGACATTGATATAAAACGGTTCTTATTATATTGTTGATAAGAGATAATTTACTTGAAAATTGTGGATACGAAAAACTTTTAATTTCATTACGCACTAACTAAGAATGGAAAAATATCGTTATGCACTAATTAAGAATGGGTAGGTGATGTTGGGAATCAAATCTAATACCATTTGTTAGTTCCCAAAATAAGGTTTTTAAAACACAGTGGAAGCATAATAAAAATTACAAAACATAATATAAATTCCACTAATACGAATAAAGAATCCACCTTCATTTAATAAACATTGTATAAGAAATACTTGCAATCGCAAGTAAAAACTCATGATCGGACCTTAAGATGTTTGGTTGCCGAGAAAATAAGTAAAAAGAGAAAAAGGAAAAGAAAATTGTACAAAATTCAACTAAGAATTGTATTAGATATCCAAAATTTTATTTTCTATGTTTTCACCCATTTTCTCGGCAACCAAACTTACCATGGTCAAGTAATCATCCTAAACTCAGATTCTTTTAATTCACTAAGGTGGAATATCCTAGACTCACTCAGAGTTCATCATTCTAAACCTTTGTAGGGTTATTGTTTGACACTCACGGCCAAACCCTATTTTATTATAAGCAAACATTAACCCTAGGAGTTCTAAATTTTTAACCATTTAAAATCGTTCATAAGGAACAATTTTCGTTATTCTGAGAACACAAATGATGTACACGCATTTGACAACTCAATTTTGGTGATTCTGTTTTCAGCACAATTTTAATAGAACAAAATGAAAGAAGCTTTGAAACAAAAAACAAAATGAAAGACGCCTCGTAGAATTAAATTAAGGAAACGCTTAAAACTAACGAGATAAGCTTGAAAATGGATGAGATAGACCGGACAAAATAGATTTTTGTGAATTTTATTACATTTATAATTGTGTTGATGAATATAGTCATATTTAATGCCTATAATAATCTCTCTCTTTTCATCTAAACATAATTTTGTTGTTTCTTTTCTTCATAATTGATTCTAATTGACAATTGTCAAGCACGTTTCATACTCATTCTCTACATAGAAATGATTGTTAGATCAAAATTAATGAGAATCAATTACTTTTAGGATAAGAGAATTACAAGATTTGGTGCCAAAGGGCCCCTACTAAATTGTGGTCAAACTCATGTTATAAAACTCCTAAACCTTCCCTCGCACACTGAAAACTTCATAAGCAAATCATATGTGTTTTTTCCTAAGTTCTTCATTGTGGCCATGAGTGTGGATTTAGCAACTGTATAAGAGATCTTAACCATCAAAAACCTAGGCCACAGGGAAGAACCCAGGGTAGAGCACAAATGATTTGGTTCTGAAAACTTCCACTCTCCAATACTAAACAAGAAACACTATCCTTAATTATTACTTAGTTTCACGATTTACCTAAAATTTTTTTAAAACCACTCTAAACCAGTCAAAGAAAAATGAATACTAGCCTTTATCAACCGACGAGTGCTAGCACCAGACGCACTTAGTCAATTTTTTTTCATAGACACGGTGTGGGTGCAACACGTGGTGTTGCTACACTTTAACAAGGAGATAGGCTGACACTTGTTGCTAGCACCTTGCATCTGGGGAAGGTTGCGACTGGGACTAGCATTTCTATTACCATAATCCAATTACCTAAAAAACTGCTAGAGAACCACTCAAACCAAATTGCAAGCATATTTAATTCAACCTCACCTGTAATTAAAAACTGTCCCCTTTTCTTAAAGCAACTAAGCTAAATAAGTAATTGTAATCTCATCTCATCTTGTTAATTTTTGGGAAATGCTTAACTTACATGCGGTTTCCATTATGTAACGAAATGGCCGGTCGTCATTGGTCCACGCCCCAACTTTTAACACTCACCAACTGTGGTTAAGATTCACTCACCCTAGAGGGACACGAGGACACGGTGATACGTTAGATAACGTACCGAGGGGTATGCTAATCCCTGCTCTTTAGATTAAAGAAGGGTTAATGGATAGTATTTCCCGCAAAGAAGGATCATCTAGTATATAAAATGTGTGCTACAAATGGTGCAAACCTACGCATCATCAATACATTGAATAATAGTAGCTCAATTTACATATTATCTTTAATTTATACTAGTAAGGAACCCGTGTGATGCACAGAAAATATAAAGAGGAAAAAAAAAGATGAATAATAATATGACATAATATAAATAAAATAGTTCTTAAAAATAAAAATTAAGAAACACATAAGTACAAATATACTTCTATTGTTACTATTTTCGAAATTCGGTTAGATAAGAACAACACATACAAATATACCATAATTCTAAAAAAAAGGATGAATAATAGTAAGATATAACCTAAATAAAATCATTCTTAATATATATATATATATATATCCATTTATTTTTATATTGTTAAATAAGTATTGATTTATATCCATTTATTTTTATTTCTCACGACTCTTGAACTAAAAAAATTAATAATTAAGTACAATACCTATACAAAAAAAATATAGTAATGATTAAAAAAAATCACAAAAATTTTATTAGCTGATCTAAAAAATTACTAGAATGTAATTACTTATATTGTTACATTTTTTGAAATTCTGTTAAATAAGGAGTAATTTATATCCATATATTTTTATTTCTTACAACTCTTGAATTATAAGAAATCAAAAATTAAGTACAATACCTATAAAAAAAAAAAAGTATAAACAAATATATAGTAATGATAAAAAAAAATCTCAAAAACTTTAATAGTTGAACATAAAACTAAATTATTAAAGAAAATCTTCTCTCTAACATAAACATTTGGGTACTCTTGCTTTGAACGCAGACCTGAAAACACCTCAAAGAGTTTTCAAGACCTTTGTTCACTATGTCAGTTTGCCCAATTGATTGTGGGTGGTATACTTAGGTTGATTTTGGTCCCTTGTAATTGAAAAAGTTGAAGCCAAAAAAAATTGGTAAATGTTGCATGGTGTAAAACCTGTAAGCCCTAGCCAAACCCTAGCATAGCCCTAGGTAAACCCTAAACCCTAGGTGGACCCTAAACCAGGGCCTAGCCCTAGGTGAACCCTAAAACCTATCTAAAACCTAAAATTCAAACTGTATGGGCTTAAGGTCCATTTCAACTAACCACACCTAAACTCTAGTCAAACCCTAGGTCTAACCCTAGGTGAACCCTAGACCTAACCCTAGGCCTAGCCCTAACCCTAAGCCCTAGAGAAAACCTAGAATCCAAACCCAATGGGCTCAAGGCCCATTTCAAACAAAAAAAAACTAAACCCTAGCCTAACCCTAGACTAACACTAGTTAAACCCTAGGACTAACCCTAGGTAAACCCTAGGCCTAACCCTAGGTCTAACCCTAGCCTAGCCCTAGTCTAAACCCTAGGCTAGGACCTCACGGGCTCAAGGCCCATTTCAAAGTCCAAAACCTCAAAAAACATGGATAAAACTCTATTTCAAATATGGGCCCACTAAGCCCAACCCTAGTGGGACCCACATTACCCTTTTCAAAATTCAAATTTTTTTAGGGCAAATCCCTCAAATGGCAAAACCATTTTTGGCCTTCCCCACACGGTTGTTAGACCCAAAAAGGTAAACAAGACAAAAAATTTTAAAATAAAAAATTTTTTGAAAAGAAAATATAATTTTTTTTAAAAAAAGAAAAAATAGGGGTTTTGAAATTCTGAGCACCAACCCCATGTGGCAAAGCCCACATACGGGTTGGCCCAATTTAAACCAAACCAAATCAAGCAAAAAAACAAAAACAAAAAAAAAAAATTAACCACTATTCATCACCTTCCACCTGAACCTGTATACGCCTAGCTGCCCCCATTGGACCATGTATACAGCCGCAACTCCCCTAGCGCCCTTACTGCCCTACTCTCTCCTGCCCTCCTGTTCTATGTCTAAACCAAGTTCCTTAGGGTTAAAAAACAGCAAACCAGAGGGGGGAGCAGTCTCATTTCCGTGTAAAGCCACCCCTACCCTTCCTACGCTCACCAGCTACTCCTGCACCCACCATTGACCACTCAATCACATCCCTCTTCCTCACCTAACCTACCCCCATCTTCTATTTAACACCATCACACAGCCACTGTTTGGGGAGGAGATTCTTAAAAAAAAAAAAAAAAATTACAGTAGCCTTCCCACTTCGGCCAGCCTATCCACTCCCTTAGTCTCCACCTCAAGACACCCTTAGGCCGTCCCCTAAACCACCATCTCTCACCACCGCTGTGAGTAGCCATCAACAGCCTTAAAAAAAAAAAATTGTTTTGAGAAACTGAGCCTGCTCGAGCTCGGTTTGCCCAGTCCAGACCCGTTACAGCCCTCACCCTTTATTTCAATCCACTCCCAGAGCTGTCCCATGGTCCCCAGACCTCCCCTTGCAACTCCCAAACTCTTCACAGTAGCCTTCACAACAGCCACCACCGTCTCAATCCGCCACAGCACTCCACAAGTTGTCTAGTTCAGTATACACACTCCCCTCCCTTATTTTTTTCATTTTGCTGAAATTTTCACTATAAGAGACCTCTGGTCCCATTCAGGGGTCCCATTTTCCCCTTTTTTAGTCTCGTTACAACAATTCATGACCGAGGATAGGGCCCCCATTGTTCACCTTCTTCATAGAGGGTAGGGGTATTCCCTTGAGGCGTGGCCATGGGCATAGCCCCCACCACCATGCACAGCCACTCCCAAGATGTCTGGGGGGTCCTCAATCCATGAGGAACCCCCTGGATTCTCTCTCGGTTAAACACCAAACAGCAAACAGGTGTTTTTTCAAAAAAATTCAAAAAATTTCGGTTCAGGCAGCCACCTGTAACCCCACTTTAACCCAATTTAGTTTGGGCCCTGGTCAATACCAAGGTCATGGTTAGACTCCCCTTACTTAGGGCTAACCCCCTATGCGATTTTAGCCCCTAACTCCGCCGTTAAATATGGTTAAATTGACCCTAAAGTGGGGTCGACAGTGTGAAAAACAGCTCAAGTAGGTGACTTTGGACCTCTGTGGGGCCCACACCCTACCTCCCTTTGGGCCCCACAAAGGCCCAAATTGTTCCCTGAACTACAAGCTTCACAACGGTGGTCTCGGATCCCCTGAAAGTTGAGCCAAACTGCGGATAAATCGCCACGAGCAGAGGCCAAAAGTTTGTTTGGTTCTTTTCTTAAAATTTATCATTTTATGTGAGCTTCAACGGGGCAACTTTGGGCCTCTGTGGGGCCCAGACCCGACCTCCCCTTGGGCCCCACAAAGGTTCAAAATTCTCCCTGCATGATAAGCTATCCACTGATAGTTCAGATTCCTGTGATTCCCCCGTCAACCATGGTTAAACTCATGTTAACTATGGTTAAAAATGTGATGAGATTTTGGGTTTTTTGCATTTTCTGAACTTTGTGAGGGCTCAGACCGGGTAGGAGGCCATTCTATACCTTTCCATGGACCCTGGGCCCATTTTTGACCAACCGGCCTCTTAACCATGGTTAAACCCACCCGTGGTTAACCCTTACCCGTGGTTAAGCAACCCATGAACTCCAAAATTTCTGAAAAAATCACCAAAAAATAAAAATATTCCTTAGAATCTAAAGATGTCCTCTGTGATCATTATTGTTTTGGTGAGGGCCCTTAACCATGGTTAAAAATCATGTTTGGTTAACTTTTAACCATGGTTAAGCAACTCTTAACCTGAAAAAATCTGGAAAAATTCTTGTAATGGGTAAAATTCGTAAAACCTAAGTGTGGAAACGACGAGCTCGTCCTCAGTGTGGTGTTATCGTTTGAGTTCATTTCCGTCCTCACTCTGACGACGGACCCGTGGTCTCGTGGACGACGATCACGTCCTCGCTCTGACGACGGACCCGTGGTCTCGTGGACGACGATCACGTCCTCGCTCTGACGACGGACCCGTGGTCTCGTGGACGACGATCACGTCCTCGCTCTGACGACGGACCCGTGGTCTCATGGACGACGATCACGTCCTCGCTCTGACGACGGACCCGTGGTCTCGTGGACGACGATCACGTCCTCACTCTGACGACGGACCCGTCGTCTTATTGTCCACGATCGCGTATCCTAACACGTTATAAGATCTGGCGTTGCTGCCCAGTCGCCTGGGACTGATCCTACCTCTACGATGGTAGGTGGGTAACATTGTCGTAGCATTAAATGGCATTTAATGCTGCATTTAATGCCAGTCACCTCGGAAGAGTTCCTACTCTTTGCCTGCTCTTTTTGTGTGCAGATGCGCGTGCAGTACGAATGACCGGGAGATCTACCAAAAATGATTACTGAAGTACATATCAGAGATTCGAGGTATGCATGGACATCAATGGGTGCCTATGGCCATGGCAAGGATGGTCTATATAACCCTGTGAAAAACAGTGCAAAGGGGGGGAGGAAAAAGCTAAGACCTTCGAACTCTATTATATTCTTACTGTTCATCATCTCCTACACCCACTAACTTAATCATCGGAGTGCAGGTCAGGGTATCATACCCTCCACTCCAGCCTTCTACCAGCAAATCAGAACTTGAGAGGAGCTGCTGCTTACGCGTGTCCATTCGGTAAATTTCCCCTCACAATTCTCAAAAATTCCAAAATAATCTGAGAAACCTAAAAATGGTCTCATTTGGCCATTTAACCCTGGTTAAGACCCTTAATCATGGTGCCTCCTCCCTTAACCGCAGTTAAACATCCTTAACCACTTAAAAAAATCTTGAAAAATCATAAAAATTCAAAAAAACCAAAAATACTAATATTGGACTTTTTAACCATGGTTAGCACCTCTAACCATGATTAATCACATTTTAACCCCGGTTAGCAATCTTAACCCCTGGTTAAAACACCCTGGGCCTACCGGGCCTCACCTCTTAGCCTACCGGGTCTAACTTGGACTTACCGGATCAGATCATACCAACTTTAACTGTGATTAGCAACTCTAACCATAGTTAGTTTGACCGAACCCTGGTTAGCAATTCTAACCATGGTCAAGCTTTGCTTTAACCTACCGGGCTTCTCTCTTGGCCTACCGAACCCAAACCCTAGTCTACCAGACTTACCTTAGGCCTACCGGACTCAAACCATGCACTTTGACCAACCTCAGTCAACTAAACCCTACTACTGGACTAGACCCATTAGTCACCATTGGTGCACACACACACACACACACCCCTAGCCTTGGCACGGGCTCATGTGCCAAAACTACGCTCGGTCTTATCTCACCCCAATGTGAGTACATAGGCAACCCAACCTAGATTCGACCATAGTCTAAGATTTTATCCTTCTTAGATTAATATTATCTTAAATATTTAGGCATTTTATTAAAATTGAACTTAATTTGGCTTAACCCCAGCGAGTAGGGAACCATTAAAAAGTAGAAATGTCGGGATGCCTAACCCTTTCCCCGGACTTAACCGAACCTCTTATTCTGACATCGGACCATAGACCAAGGCCTTATCCAAATCACGGGGACTTATCCCTTCTGAATGAATAGGTGGCGACTCTAAACTCACCCTGTGAGATAAAATCAGGGTTTTCCTGAAACCTGTGCCCACAAGATTGTAAAAGCTTCTCTCTTCTCACTGTGAGGATTGAGAGAAATAATACTCTTCTAACAGCCCTTGGTGGTCGCCTTCATGGTAAGCTATCCGGAAGATCACGTATCTATAAATAGACATTTTGGTAACAAAAAAATTCTTTAAATGCAAGTGAAGCCCATGAAGTAAAATCTTTAAATGCTATTGAAAACTTGTGTCATTTCAAAAAGTTGTAACCGAACAAATAGATATTTAAAAAGAGTCGGTGATAGGCGTACCCGGGAAATCCATTTCTAAACCTAAGGCTGAACCTCATCGGTCCATGCCCCCCTTTTTAAATACTCACCACAATATAGTTGGTGAGTATTTAAAAGGGGGGGCATGGACCGATGAGGTCTAGCCTTAGGCTTAGAAATGGATTTCCCAGGTACGTTAACTATTTTCCATTTAAAAATGGGTTGTGGCATATGGAATAAGGATTGTGGCATGTGGTAGAGAGAGATGATGTATTAGGTGAAACATTTCATCCATAAAACTACTTCCATCCCTTCTCAATAATTGCAAATTGTTATAAAATCAAGGGAGGGATTCTCTACGTGTCCGTGTTCCATGCTGCGAATTGTGGACACTTCTCAAACCGCCTTGTCTCTCCTTTTAATCATAATTAAGTTTACCTAATTTGTGATTAATAATTTTTTTTTCTAAAATTAATGTTAGATGAATAAACCCTTAGGATGAGTGAATCTTAACTACAGTTAATGAGTGTTAATTAACCTAAGATTAATACTTTAAAAAAAAAAATTAATCTAAAAACCAAGGTTAGATGGATGAACCTTAAGAGTGAATGAATCTTAACCATAGTTAATGAGTGTTAATTAACCTAAGGTTAATTCTTTTTTTATTTTTTATCCTAAAACCCAATATTAGATGGGTGAACCCTAGGGGTGAGTGAATCTTAACCATAGTTAATGAGTGAACTAACTTGAGATTTCTATAAATTAAGGTTAGATGAATAAGCCCTAGAGATGAGTGAATCTTAACCACAAGTGATGAGGGTTAAAAAGGTCATCTGATAGTTGGGAAGGGCGTCTCGACGCGGAAAGAAACATCACCCTAAAATCAATCACATAATGAGGGATACATGAGTTGGTAGAAAGGTGGTGTAATGAGTGAAACGTTTCATCCCTAAAACTACTCTCATCCCTTCTCAATAATTGCAACCCTTTACTAAATTAATCAAGAAGTAATAAGGGATACATGACAAAGAAATGAAATAAATACAATTAAATAGACATTCTTAAATAGATGATACCCTCTAAAACTACCACGTGTCCTCAAAAGGTATTAGAGATTCTCCTCAAACTAGGAGAGACTACTATGTATTCTTGAGTAGTACTTCAATAACCTAAGTGTATGGAAAGCTTAAGTACCTTAGAATCGTAGAATCGTGGCCGTTCAATATTGCCACGATTCTAATTGGTTACCGGCAATAGCAGGTCACAAGAACAGCGTGAAAAACGAAGAACCATGCAAAAATTAAGGGATAAGTGTGTCTTCATATGAACACATCCAAACCGTCCATCTTTAGATTAGACTGTTCATATCTAAAGGTATTCAACTTACCTGTAGCTTCAATCTCAAATAAAGCTGGTCTCTTCAGTTGAAACTACTTTCTTCCACTATAGCTCTGAAAATAGATGAAATCACTTATCCACAAACAAAGATAGATAAAAGCACTTAAATTCTCAAACCTCCAAGGATGCAATGATAATAAAGTAACGGTCACCCACTTGCTTGGGTTTCATAGTAAGTAATATGATTATATAGGTCAAGTTTCCACCATTGAACCGGATGGTTGAACCGTCGGATGTGAACCGATCCCTTTTGCAGTTTGGTCCATGATTCGGATTTCAAAACATTGATTTCCCAAACGAATCGTAATCACAAGAGAGTGACAGCTCCAATCTCAAAATTCTTTTTTTTTTCAAACAAAGTCGTAGGTGGTAGCAACACGTGGCATTGCTACCCCCATTAACCGGTTGAAAAGCACAAGTTTCAAACAAGGGAAATCTATGGTTTGCACGGTTCTCAAGGTAACTGCAAGTTGGAAGTCCTCCTATTCACAAAAAATCTAACCGCAATTTGATGCAATTATTCCACAAACATAATTTTATTTTCGCATTTAACACTACTTAAAATTCTCAATTTAATTGATTGAAACTGAGAAACATAGTAAGTTCGAAAGACATTGAAATAACCATGGACTTGTTAAGTCATAAGATATATGAAAGGAAGAAAATTGAAAATTCTAAGGATAATGCTAGCATCACTCTCTTCATTAATGCACTCTCTTTATTGATTTCTGATGGTTGGTTATCATATTCAAGTACTTATGATCCTAGTTTCATAATACCGAACTCTTATCTATTTGCACGATCGTGCATGGGCACTATCTATTATTTTAGTCAAGGAAAGCGAACTTATAGTAAGCAAGAGGGTCGGGAAGGATGGAGTGAGAACCAGAGAAGTTCAACTCTCTTTATTAGTGGACAGGGTATTGGAGCAAAATACATGTCTTTCTCATAAGGAAGACGATAACAGTGACTCTTAGCTGAAGATAATAACACATATTTCCCTTGAAGAGAGTACATTTAAAAGATAGTGTAGCTAGGCATTACCCAAATTAGGTTTGTTTTGAAGCGGATAAACATGAGATTATTGGGTGTTTAGCCAACTCTTTTGTGCAACAATGCAAGTCAAGTACACACATTTCGTATTCCACCACCCCCACAATGAGTAATTACATAGGACTGTAAATGGGTCGGTCCGAAGTTTCACCAAGCCCAGCCCTCACTTGTAGGTTCCAGCCCAAGCCCCCCCGAAGAACTTGAATTGCCTAAGCCCAAGCCCAGGCCAAGCTTACCCTCTGGGTCAAGGGGGCCTGGGTCGGGCTTGGGCTTGAAAGAAGATAAAAAGAAAAAAAAATTATCATGTTGTAAGCACCCAATTTTTACACCCTGGCAAACCCAGTCATCCCTCAGTAGAGTCCTCTGTAGAACCCTAAACAGACCCCAGGTAGGTCCTAAAACCCTAGAACCCTAAGCCCATTACCATTAGGAAAATTCCAAACCCTAAGCTAAACCCTAGTGTGATCCTAACTAAACCCTTGGTAAGCCCTAGACCTAGCTAAACCCTAGCCCAAAACCAAGGACAAGTCCCTTGGGCTCAAGGCCCATGTGCCTAGTCCAACTATTCAAACCCAAAGCCTAAGCCTTTTGGGGGCCCAAACTTGGGCCCAAAAACCCCTAGGATCCACATGGGTGGGGCCCACATCCCTTTAGTTCAAAAATGGGCAGGAAAGCTCCCAAAAAGGTAAAGTCTTATCCCTTTGGCCCAAGTGTACGAGGGCCTGGCCCGTAATAGAAATAAGCTCAAGGTGTCGGTAATCGAATTACCGACACCCCAAAAAACTCATTTGTGAGAATGGCGGTAATTCGATTACCGTCATTCCTAGAAACCTGCATTTGCGTGTAGCAGACTCCCCCCTGCCCACCTGGGTGCCTTGGGTCCTCCCCTATTGGTCCCCTGAGACTCTCTTAATGTCGGGAATGCCCCTAGGCCCTCTCTCTTCTCCTCTATAAAAGCATGGAGACCCCCATGCATTTTACAGACCCGACTCTCACTTCCAACCCCTGTCCGAGTGTGAACAGCCAACCCTGCTTCATCTCAGCCCACTACCACCACTGTGAGTGGTTCCTAGATATCCTAGGACATCTACCAGCCCCTTCGCCTTTGCTCCACTAGCTGCCACTACCACTGGATCATCGCAGTAGCAGTCCACCAAGGGTACAGCCCCCCCCCCCCCCCTCCTCGCCTAGCTCTCCTTACTTTGCTATTGTAAGGGACCCCTGGTCCTGATCCAGGGGTCCCATTTTTCATTTTGTAGTGCTATCTTATAGCAGATCAGCCGAGGATAGAACCTTCCCCCACCTTCCTCATAGGTGTGGGGGGTCTCTTGAGGCGTACACATGGTCCAAATCCACCCACCATGCTTGGCCACCTCCCCAGGGTGTCAGGGGATCCCTCAGTCCATGAGGGAACCCTCTGTAACGACCCCAGAATCCCACAAGGCTAAAATAGGACTTTGGAATCGCTACATTACTTAAACCTGCTTAAAACCATGCATACAAGGCTACTACACGAGTCTTCAAAAATGAGAGTAATAAAATTCCGATATATAAACCCAATCCAACCTGCACAAGTCTAAGGTCTATATATACAACTTACAATGAACCAACAAGTCTGATACACAACTAATAAGAAGTCTACTGAGCAACATCCTCTAAAAGTCAAATACAAAACTCTCTCAATGAAAAGAAATGTAAACTAAGAGGTGTAGCCGCCCAAGTCTCCGGCTCCCTCCTCGGCAGGCTCACCTTCACCTCCTTCCTCGAGGTAAGTCTCCTCAACCCACGGCTCCGCCGTGTACTCCTGCTCTATACCTGCCAAGACAAAAGTCCGGCTGAGTACAAAGGTACTCAGTGTATATAAAATCCAATCAACAATAATAATATACCTGCACTTAGTCAGAAACATATCCAATAGCATAATAACATAATCAGAGTGCGGAAGAACGTGTGCGCATATACATCATATCATCACCTTGACTCGTGTACTTGTGAGAATCTTAGACTTAGAAAACCATACACTTATGAGGTACTTATGCTTACGAGACCACGTGCTTGTGAGATACTTATACTTATGCTTATGCACTTATTCAGATCATACAAGGATGAGACATGCCGTTCTTGGTGGATACGGACCATGCCTTATGCTTATGCTTATTCAGAATGTCATACAGTAATGAGACATGCCGTTCTTGGCGGATACGGACCATGCCATGCTTATGCTTATTCAGAATGTCATACGTATGCCATGCTCATGCTTGTGGCCCACATGTGTGACTTGTGAGATTCTTATCTTAACATACACGTGCTTATGTGCTTAAGTGTCGAAATTAACGTTCGAGTCGGTAATTGCTTAGATTCCGATTTCCCACCATGGAAACTCCACTATATGTCCCATACCAAATAGTTAGAGAATTCCCGGTTTGAGAGATGTTCCTCTAAGTTCTTACCTTCCCGACTATCAATTCCCATGCAAGTAATTAAGTATACTTAACAAACAATCACATATATATTTCTTATCATAATTCTTAACATCATTTATAATCCATTTACCACAATTTCATAAAGGTATCATAGCATTTATTCTCACAGACATTTTCACAAACACCTTGAGTGCACATAATATGAATCCATTTCTCCTCTATATTTTCAAGCATTCATCAAACCATAATTCATCCATACAATCAATTCACTATTCATATCCACATATTAATCTCATCCTCCATACATTTCCCATCCTCCATATATTTTCCATCCACATCCAATCCACATTTCCATCCACATTTCCATCAATAATTAGCTTACTTCATAGAAAATTAGGGAAAATGCATCAAACATCTATTTCTACCATTCCTAGCATCTTAACATTCACAAAACCTTAAAATAAAGTTGATTAGGATAGTATATCGACCTTAGGAATCCTTCCCTTGGATTCAAAACGCTCCCGAGACGATTTGGAGAAGCTTCCCAAACTTTTCTTGCAATCTCCTATCAATCTCCTCCTTCTCCAAGAAAACCCTCTCTCAAAACCCTAGGGTTTCTCCCCCTTTTTGCCAAATTAGGTTAGGACTAGGTGGAGTATTTTAATATTTCGAGTAGGACCCCTTATTTATAGCCTCAAGGTCTGAGAACAAAAAGACCAAAAAGCCCATACTAAAATTCTGTAAAAATCACGAAAGACCGAGCGATCGGTGGTTATGACCGATCGATCGGTTGCCTACCGATCGATCGGTGTTTATGACCGGGCGATCGGTCAAAAACACACTCTCTAGAAAATTTCCCCATACAAAATTTTGGACCAGTCGATAGATACCGATCGATCGGTTTTTGGACCGATCGATCGCTGGTTCTGACCGAGCTATCGGTTCCTGCAGGTTTTGACTCACTTTACTGTTTTGGCCATAACTTTTTACTCGTTCGTCAGATTTTGACGATTCAACTTGCATTGGATTCCTCTCTCGAAAATGAACATTTCTGGCGTTTTAGAATTTCTAATTTCCACTTAATTTATAGACTAAAATATCCCCAAAGTTGATTGATCTGTAATTCCATTAGACAAAACTCACTATTGACTTGACTTAAACTCAAAATGAGGAAAAACACTAAACATGAACCTCGAAGAGGGTTCCAACACCTTTCTAATGGTTCAAGAATCATTCAATTCCCGTGAATGGTGCCAAAACTAGAGCTTCCTAAAGTTTAGGATGTGCCATGACATCCATCTGTTACAAGTTGATTAAGCCTAGATTACACCACACCAAATAGATATATAATACAATAAACATCAAAACATCATAAGGACTATATTACCCCTAATGCAATGCACTAAAAACATGAAAAAGATTCGGGTCTCTACACCCTTAGACCTCTGCTAGTTCAAGGCCAGTAGGAGAAAATCGGTTTCTTCCAGAATCTGCTGGTGGTCGGTAATATGTTTACTGCCACCCTCAAGCATCAAGCCTTTCTTACTATCGGTAATCTAATTACCGACAGTTTTGGTTTTTCTAAGCAGTGACTTTGGGCCTTCGTAAGGCCCACATACCTCAACCCCTGGAGCCCACTCTAGGCCCATTGGGAAGCCCTAACTCCCCTCCACCTCCCTGTAAAATTTCAGACTTAGGGGTTAAGTCTAACCCTGGTTAGTAAGGCCTCAAACCCTGATTAACAAGCTGTGCAGACTGTCGGCAGTCTGATTGCCAACAGATCAAAAAATCAAAATTTGCTTATTGGCGGTAATCAGATTACCGCCAATACTGAGACTTTTTTTTTGCAGACTTTAGGCAGCCCATGCCTGATGTGCTATGGGCCTGATACCTAGCCCATTGGAAAGCTTGGACTTCAAGCTTCCTGTTCATGGCCTTAATTTACCCAGGGGTGATCCCTAACCGTGGTTACACCCCCACAAACCATGGTTAAAATTTACAGAAATGGAGGTAATCCGATTATTACCTCCATTCTGTAAATTTTTTATCTTGGGCTTTGTGCAGGGCCCAAACCTGGTAGGAGGCCATTCTAGGCCTTGTCATACCCTTTGGGCTCCACTTTTGACCTACCATGACCCTTAATCATGGTTAAACGGCTTCCGGTTAACTTTTAACTATGGTTAAGCACCACTTAACCCCACAAAATTTGAAAAAATCCCTAAAAATCCAGAAAAAAATAAAAGACCAAAAAATTAATTTCTTGGACCTTTTAACCATGGTTAGCATCCATAACCATGGTTAACTCCTTTTTAACCCCGATTAGCAACCCTAATCCTGGGTTAACATACTCCTTTGCCTCTGGGCTTCATCCTTGGCCTATCGGGCCTCACCCCTAGTCTACCGGACTATCCCTCGGCCTACCGGGCCCTTACTTTGCACATTGACCCACCACGGTCAAGCAAAACCCTAATCTACCGGATTAGGCCCATTAGCCACCTTTTGGTGTACACTCACACACCCCCTCACCTTAGCACGGGCTCAAGTGCTAAAACTACGTTCAGTCTGATCTCATCCCAATGTGAGTACGTAGGCAACCCAACACGTAGTTAGCTTTACTTTCTTCCAATTAGTATTAACTTAAACATTTTGGCATTCAATTAATTTTGACATTTAATTTGGCTTAAACCTAGCAAGTAAGGAACCACTATAAGTGGAATTGTCAGGGTGCCTAACCCGTTCCCCGAACTTAACCGAACCTCTTACCTCGATCTTTGATCGTAGACCAAGTCCTTATCTAACATTTCTCGGGGACTTATCCCTTCTGAATATATAAGTGGCGACTCTTAACAATCCCGTGAGACCTCTTCAAGGGAACGAAATCCCGTGCTCACACATGTTGTTTAGAATTATTTTTTTTCTTCTAAACCATCACCGGGTGTTAACCTGATATCAACCACCCTCTTTTATTTGAGATTGGGACCAATAATGCAACCAACCCAAAGAACAGCATGACAGAGTTATAAAAATTAACATGATGATCGGTGCTAATTGTACACATTTACGCACCTCAAAACTACACTTGTTAAATCTTTAAAACTCTTTTTGAAACTATGATACTTCACTTGGTTGTGTTTTTCTATTTTAGGTTCATGAGAATGAAATGAAGTAAATTTAAGGGTTTGCAAGAGATGAAGAAGCTAGAAGAGCCTTAACCAAGCCAAAGATAGAAGAGTGGAAGAAGACCAAGCAAAAAAGTTCAGTTTGATCAATCGCAGGTTCAACCCGATCGATCGGAGTCTGACCAATCACATGATTCAGACCGATCGATCGGGGAACACCAGGAAAAAGGCCAAAAATCCAATGACAATCTAATCAATCGGACTGCTCAATTCCGATTGATCACAGAAGTCCAAGAAGTTTCAATCGATCGGAACTTACTCTATAATCGACTGGAGATCGTACTTTTGTGCTATCGGGATGCATGCGTGGATCTGGACGAGAAAACCCTAATGAGAACGGGTTGAAGCCTATAAATTGAAGATCCTATAGCATTGCCTAGGGTTCTGAATCTGGAGGATTTTCATCAGGAGAAGAGCATTGAGAGTATGAAATCTTCATCATTCATGGCGGTTACTTCTTCTCTCATGATCAACTAATCTCTCATTTAGGGTTTCAATGAAACCCTAACTAAGTAACTATGGTTTAGTTATTCTAATTTAGGGTTTTATTATTTGTAAACAATGATTGTATGAATTGAGGATTGCTTTGACAATCGATTTTAATGTTTATTTTCAATCTTAATAAAGTTCTTCGTTGTCTTAGGAATTATCTTCTTCTTGTTATTGAGATTCGACTCATATTTAAATTCTGTGATTTTATTTATGAATGTTTATGCAATGGACCTATCGCACAAGTAGTTAAATATTAGGATAACCTATGCCTAGGAAAGACGGATCGTAACATAATCTTAGGTTAATCAATTTAGTATGGACGATTCGTGTCAACCAAAGATAGATTATGCCTAAGATTTAATTACTTGTCCTTCTTGATGATTTCGATTGAGACTTGTAGTTTCATTCAATCGTAATTAAATGCAAATGATTTTATCCTGATAAATATAATATAGCATAATTTGGAGGGTAGTGGTG
The DNA here is from genome assembly GCA_015143295.1 of Tetracentron sinense. Classification (NCBI taxonomy): domain Eukaryota; kingdom Viridiplantae; phylum Streptophyta; class Magnoliopsida; order Trochodendrales; family Trochodendraceae; genus Tetracentron; species Tetracentron sinense. The sequence goes on along the minus strand of CM026572.1, from coordinate 19,152,490 downwards.
AATTCGATGACCTAGATCTCTTTTTCTTGACTTTTTAATCGCTTATATTAGTTTTCAACATTTAGAATAATTTTAGGACCTTTAATCACAAACCAAAATTCAATTGTCACCTTTAAATTAAAATCAATCTTCATAATTAAGCAATATAATCAGCACGGTCTTTGTGGTTCGACACTCTTATTACTTATCGCTATTCTCCAGAATTAGTGCTGTTACGAGGTAACGATCATAATCGATCACATGACAATATTAAATTTTTAGAAAGATGGATAACATTCAAATGACTACTTGTACGATCTTAGCATGTTACCTGTTAGAAGACTATTCAATTTGAAATTTTTATAATCTATTACTCTAATACTAGGGTCAAGCAAGTTTGACACTCGGCTGGGCTCATCCCAACACTTGTACCAAAATCAAGATAATAACACAACCCATAAATATATTGTGTTGAAGCTGGTCTATTCTCATGTATGAAATTCACCAACACTATATATATGATCATCTACGAAAAATCAAACAAATATTCATTAGAATATAATATTAATATGAGATACATGAACAACGACAAAGTTGTTATGATTTCTTCCTTACAAGGCATTCAATGCACAAGTCCCATTGAAGTTTTTATTCGTTACCCTCTCCTAAAATAAGAAATATAATGCGAGATTCGTCGTAACACTCTCCTTGATCTGTTATGATATATATTCTTAATATGTGTTTCCTTAACAATATCGACATTGCTAAATAATAATTTAAAAATAGGTAAGAAATGGAGGGTCAATTATAATCCTTATGTAGGAGGTGTAGTAGCAAAATTATTGTCATACCCCCTGTGTAAGCCGTTAAAATATGAGATAACTTTATTAATAAAAGTGTGTGTATATATATAGTATGAGGACTGGGCTGGGTTGTAGATGGTGTTGTCCAAGCCTGGCACTAATGTTAATGAGCTTTGATTTTTGGGGCCCGATTGGGTACAACATTCAATGCACAAATCTGAAGTTTTAATTCGTTACCCAACCAACGGGGTTGGTTTGCTGGCCAAGACCATGCCTTAAGTTCGATTTCCTTCTTTTTGTTGGCCACCCTCAAGGATTTATCCTTACTTACCTGGTGCGTGTGGTTGGGGGGTCTGCACATGCCCGAGGGATTATTCGGGTGCTCTAAGAGGCTCAGACACCTTTGTCACCAAGAAAATATTGTTACCCTCTCCTAAATTTAGAAATATAATTCGACGAAGCCGTAACACTATCCGTGTGTGAACTTGTTAACCTTCACAAAGACATTTTTATCATTGCAATAATGATCAAAACTTATTAAAGTTACAGGCGTAATTTAATCTTGTCATAGTCATTAAATGTAAGAGAGTAAATGCAATTTAACCTTTCTTATACTTTTTGTCTCTCATATTTAATGAGCTATGCAAATACGAAAATCTCTAACATTTTTTTGTTGTTGTTGATTTATCTATGTTTGTAGGGTTAGTAGTTAGCTTAGGCATTGGAGCTACTGCAACTCGTATTGGGGAATTGGATCCCCAGACATCCCTCAACAGAGAGGTCACACCCCACCACTGTCACAAGAAGTGGGGGTGTGAAATCTCTTACATTTAATAGAATGATAATAGGGGTAAAAAAAAATATTGTGAAGGTTAACAAATTCACACACAGAGTGAAGGATTTGCACTTATGTATCTACTACACAATTATTAATAGAAAATTAGGAATTATGAGCCATTGAGCCTTGGGATCCGGGGGGATCCCAGTCCAAACTTTACCCAATTGTAAGCAGACCCATAAAACTTAACCTGACCTCACCAAGAGGCCCAAAGTCTCCACCCTAACCCATAGAAGGCTGGGCTTTGACGAGTCGGGCCAGATATTACTGCCCTTAATAGGAAGTATTATCTAAGCATGTCATGGACTTAGGTCCTAGGGGTATCAATGAGTCGGGTTTAGACCCGAATTTTTGTGATTTTTCAATAGGCCCGGTTTTGGCATCGTTTGGGGTCAAATTTGGCCCATTGATACCCCAAGTCATTTTATGGTGCCGCCACGTGTTTCACTGACCCACCCATTGATGAAACCCCATGCATATACATGTAGCAAACCTATGCTTCAATCAGAACGGCTCTAATTGTTGACTCTTGGATTGGGAAAAGTCAAAAATCATATCCTTTAGAGCTACTATGGATGGTCTGAAAACAAAAACAAAAAAGATGATCATTGATGGTTGGGAGGAGTCATACAATACATTAGTAATTTGGATCATCATACTCTTGTCTCTAATCAAAGTCCCCCAAAAGTCGCCCACCACCAATTTGGACCATGGCTAATGATCAAGTATTGGGGTATCAACGCCGGGTTTGGGCTGGCCCGTGCCCAATTAATAAATGAGAAAGGCCGGGCTGTTTATTAATGGGGGTGTGGGGGTCTGGCTCAGACCAAGTCTAAGGATGGAGATGAATAAATTGTTTAGGGAGTTTTTAATAAACAGGTCTTATAGGGCCGGGCCACTAGGGCAAAAGACTCAAACCCTAAGCCCGTCCAACTGGCCCATTGACACCCCTAATTAAGTAGGCCACTTGTAGAATATCAAATCCTTTATGGAGCTGCCACCAAGGTTGGCAATGGGCCCAATTGTCTATCTGGGTTGCAATAAGATTCTTGGACAGGTGGACCAGACCTAGAGGCCCAAACAAATTTGGGCCAGGTTTTGCCTAATTTGCGGCCCTGTTTGAACCGATTATGTGTAATGTATTAAATTACATATATTTAAAAGAAAAATCTGAAAGTTATATTTTTATTGTAAGCTAAAGGCTAATGGTGCTGGGTGCCAATTTGAAGGTAAGGTGCAAACCAATGAGGATCACCTCGGATGTATTTTAGGGTTAGGGTTCAAGTGGAGCCTACTGTACACCAGTCCTAATTACATGTATACCATGGGCTCATTGGTCAATCTGAGGTGACCAGAAAATCAAATTTTCTTTTTTGGGGGAACGAGGGTATCCGGGCCACTTAGAGCACCCAACTAAGTCCCTTGGGCCGTGCAAATCCCCTCATATTACACAGTCAAGAAAGTCGGGATGAACCTCATAGGGTGGCCAACAAGGGGAAGAGACTCGAACTCAAGACCTCTGCTCTTGAGGCGTGATCTTGGCCTCTAGCACAACCCCACCTAGAAAATCAAAACTATTGCTTATTATACTCCAAAAGGAGAAATTTTCTTTACGCGTCTTCCCCAACATGCTCACCCAATGAGGAACACCACGTATTTTTGCAAGCATTCCCCCAAAGGCTTAAGTCTTTTAGTTGGTCAACATTAACCCTAAGGTTAATGCTTGTCTAATTAGAATTTAAGAAATTTAAATATATATATATACAATTTTACACCAACTAACAAAATTCATTACCCAAAATTTTAACCAAAAAAAGAAAATATAAGAAGTTTTCACGCATAACTATCCAATTTCAAGTTAAGAAAGGAAATGAACATCTAGGAAGAACATTTGTTTTTAAAAGAAGGAAACGAAAATAAATTATAGAATGCACATGCTTATGGAAATTTACCTGTTGAATTAACATGTAGGAGAAAAAGTGATTATATGTACTTGTTGCACTCTTTTTTGTAGATTGCACATGTTTTGGGATTTCCTTCAAACCTGCAAATCCAGCTTAAAAATAATTTAATTGTCTAAGACTCTAAAAGCAATTAAACACCTTAAATAAGCAAAGCAAAATGTGGGCTAAGGTGTCAACACACATTAACTCCAAACTAGTTTTCCAAAAATATTTTGGCTAAAATATACCAAATAAAATATGATATTTAACTTAGTTTCGAGTGTAATTTTTGAAGAAACAACTACATTTTTAATCATGAAAAATCCAATTATATTCCGTCCATAACAAAATTCAAAATTTTTGTCTCACACATTATACATAGGCATTGCTTGTTCATTTCCAACCTGAAGTTTCAAACCTTTGCACCTTTCAATCCCTAACTCATATACAATACATCTTTTATTTACTATTTAATCAAATTAATGAGTAGATGAATTCTCTTCTAAAGACATGAGCCCAACAACCGGCGACAATGTTTCTAAGCAATGAAGTAAGATTAGCCCCATCCCTAATACAAATCAAGACATAATAAAGGCATTGCAATTATCAAATAAAAGAATTTATGTACGAATTAAATTTAAAAAGAAGAAAAAAAGAAACCACCCCCATCCCTTCTTTTGCCCCACCATAGCCCTGCCATGTACATTACCCTTCATAGACCTTCACCCAAAGGAAAAAACAAAAACACTTACAAAAAGGAGCTCAGCATTGTATGCTTTCATTTTTCTATTTTAATTATTTAAAATTTAATCGATTTGTCTTCGTTTTTAACTATTTCTTCTTTATCCTATTGGATTTTGGGCCTGGGCTTTGGGTGTTGGGCTTGACTTGGGCCCTAGGAAAGATATACTTCAACGCTTGCACTTCTCAGAGAGAGACAGAGAGGACAAGTTTTAACGGCGGCATCACAATCTGTACAGAGGCAGAAATGCCGACACGGTAACAGCACCACCGACGCGGCTCGTTTCCGACACGCTTTACACATGTGTCCCGTGTCCGACGACACGACTCGTTCTGGGTCAATGTAAGCAGACTCGGCGTCCTCCGCAGTGCACCCGAGTCCCTCCTCCCTCTTATCATGCGCATCCATTCCGCGCATCATAGCTTGCTGTAGCTGCGCCTGTAGAGCCGCCGCTGTAGCCTCTTGTGCTCTGGCTTTAGCTTGCCAAACCTGCGCCTCCACTCTAAGTTGCGCCACTCGCGCTTCGAGCTCGGCGTTCCGACGAGCTGCTTTCTCCACCTCGGCTTCTTTCTCTCTCATTCTCCGTGCTGCTGATTCTTCTGCTGCGCCTATCAGCGCACAGTAGTGCCTCTGCCGTCTCTCTGCTAATGTGCGCCTCAATTGGTCACCCTGCGCGACGACCCACCATTAAAGATACAGAGAAATGAAGAACTAACAGAAACCCATTTGAATATAGGAGAAATTAGTACCTGGGTTTGAAGAAATTGATCGATTTCGTCTCTTTGTTGTTTGATTTGAACGGCAAGATCTTCTGATAGTAAGGATGAGAGAATCGAAGAGGGGAGAATCAGACTCTGTTGTTGTTGTTGCTGTTGTTGTTCTTCGACAGCCAATCGAAGACCCGTTGAGACGAGATTGGGCTGTTGATTATGATTATGGAGTTGAGCGAGGTTTACGAGCATCGGTGGAGAAGGATTATGTTGCAGAGAGAATAGATTAATGGGCGCTGCAACTGCCGCAGCAGCAGAAACTTCTCTTCCTCTCTTTCGTGGATTAGCGCCCACTACAGAGAAACACCAAAAGGCGAAGATTATTACCAATTGATCAAACCCATCTCGTTTTAGATCCCAAAATGAAAAAAAAATCAAATTTTGAGAAACCCAACTGACCTCCATTGTTGTAGAACATCTGGGATTGATCGAGAAATCCACCGGGTTGTTGTTGCAGAGAAAAATCACTTCCAAGCATGTTGTTTCTCTCCTGCCCGTTTCTGCAGAACAATTCATCAAAATGAGACGAAGATTGAGAAGAAAAAACAGATAACAGATAGAGAGAGAGAGAGAGAGAGGTTTCAGACCTGTTTAAGATGAGAACATTAGAGGGGTATTGAGCTTGAACGGCCATTGGAGATAATGAAGGAAAGGAAGAAAGACAGAGAGGGTATATAAAGAGGTGAAAGGTGGCAGTCCAAGGACAGATGATGGGAAGGATATGGAGCGATGTGGGTGTAGGTTAATTAACGTACACACATGAGAAGCATTAGAGAAAGAGATGCCTGAACCAAGGCGGATTCTTCAATGAAATAAGAAAAATGAGAGATAAAGGAATCAAAAAAAAAACAGACAAGTCTGAGAGACTCTTCTCTCTTCTAGAGAGACCTACTCGTTGCTTCTCTTCTTCTCACTTTTCTTTTCTTTGTTTTCATGAGGAGGGTTCGTGTGTTTTTAATAACTTATCACTAACACCAAAAGTTAATCTTAATTAATTATTCTTAATTAGAGAGAGAAAGTGAGAGTTAGAGAAAGAGAGAGAGAGAGAGGGGGGGGCATAGTTGGTGATGTTGTTGGGGGTGCAGGTCTGCCGCCGCTGCCGCTTGGATTGTTTGTATATGGCCCATGCCTTTTTTAGCCAGCTTGCCTCTACTGTTCATAACTTTAGAGAGAGAGAGAGAGAAACTGGTTTTCTCAACAATAACTTTTTCTCTCTCTAAATCCAATTTTTTCTTTTTTTTTGTTTTAAAAATTATAGATTTTACTTAGTTTTGAAGATTCAAACTTCCAACAGCTCTATTTCTTCTTCTTCTTCTCATGCCTTGTCTTAGAAAATAAAGAATAGAAGGGATTTTAAGTGCCTCTGACCTAATTGTTTGGGTGTGTGTTAAGTTTTTCTTTTTCTTAAAATTCCTCATTTGAGTATGACTATATGAAATGACTAATATAGCCTTTTAACCCTGTAATTAAGGGCATATGGAAGGAGATTTTGTCCAATAATGAACAGCTTAGTCATAACTAACCTTTCTAAATGACGAAAATGACCTTGCAACCCTTTCATACATCAAAGGGGAACTGGGTCTTGGGTTGTGTAAACTAATATAGTATATACTGTTGTGAATCGTATCATCGAAACAGTTTTAGCACTTTAATCACTATGATTAGCAATGCACCTTACACTATCTCCTGGTTGAGAGGTAAACACATACACGGTAGGCCAACACACATATGGACCCAATAGGCTGAACCCAGCCCATAGTTACAAAAGGGCCTATCTTATGACAGGTATCACAAAAGGGTAGATTAATACAATGGAAGCCCTAACTTTGAATTGCTCATTTTCTTACGTTATAATAAGTTCGGATGAAGAGCTTGATTCCTTAATGAATTGAATTTGTTTACCAAGCTTGTCAGATTGATGACCTTGGGGGTATCTTGGTCACAAAGAATATTTTCATGCATGACCAGCAAAAGGACACAGTGGTTTTATGAAAATTAAAGTTTTATTAAGTATTAATACCTTGCTTAGCAATGCCAGAAGGGTGTAGATGTGATGTACAATTGTAAGGATTTAAGAAAGTCAATTTCACCATAAAGGTTAAGTAGGTATCGGTAATCTTCCCTAAAATCAAGAAGGATTTTACTTTAATTAATTGAGGTGACAAAGAAAAGAAAGAGAGAAGCAACCACAAAAGAAAAGCCAAGAGATGTGAGGGAGAGTACTTGGAAGAGCATCAAGCAATTTGTCTTTGTTTAGGACCCACTAAGCTCTCTCTCTCTACCCAACTCACATAACTCATTGTTTTAGTCTCCCCAAGACAGCCTTTCCTTTTCTTTCTCTCTTTTATTGGTTTTGTTCTGTTTATGCAATTAAATACAATGTTTATGCTTAGATAGTTAAAAGGGACTCAATTTGTCTTATTTGGTTTGCCAACAGATTATGAATTTATGACTTTAGCTAGTTTTTGGGTTTCCCAAGATGCCATTTGAATCTTTCTCTTGGATTTTGTTTTTCCTAAACACAAACCTTGAATTTGGATAACTTATTTATCAAGAAAAAAGTTAATTAACTTGTGCTTAGGGTTTAGGGCCTGGCCTATGGTCATGAAAGTTGGTGAATTACTAAGATATTATCGCATAGAAATTATTACATAGAAACTAAACTAAGTAAACATAATTTGATCCATATCATATTGTGATTTAGGTATCGATGTCTATCACTACATTTATTTATTTAAGTGTTAGTCCTTAGTTCTTCAGCGGAATGATTATTGATTTCTTAGATTAGTCTACTTTTGTAGTCTTATTACAAATGCGACAAATCGCAAACAATGTGAATTGTCTTAATTAGTTGTAGGGTAGCCAAGCCGACGAAAAAAATTGAAAATTATGAAATTCAATTATGTCTTGTGGGAGAGTCATCTCCTTTGAATGCTAAATCAAGATAAATTGTTTGTTTTTTGTCATTTTCCCGAGCTTCTTAATGTTATATATATATATATATATATATATATATATATATATATATATATAGTTTATTTTTTGAAGTATTGATCCTCAAACCAAGTTTTTTTTTGGGTTTGGGAGAAAAATGAGTTACCTCTTAACTCAATACTGTTCTTGATGAGTTTAATTACTAAACATTGTTGAGTACAATATGAAAGTTCTCTAATTTTTCTTTAGTGTTTTTTATTTTAAATTTATTATAAGGGTTTTATCTTTAATAGAACTAGCGGGTGGCACGTGCGATGCACGTGAGAGCAAGGGAAAGGAGTTAACCACAGTTAATAGGAGTTAAAAGGGACATGTGTTAACCCACGGGTGCAATTGAACTCGCTAGTGGCATGTGCGATGCACGTGAGCACGAGGGAAAGGAGTTGATCACAGTTAATAGGAGTTAAAAGGGATACGTGTTAACCCGTAGGTGCGATTGAACTCTCCCCGAGTTCAATTGCGATTGACTGTGATTCTAAATAGATAGATGAGCAAGGGGTAGTTTAGGAATTAGAATAAAATATTAAATCAAAAGCAAGGGGTAGTTTGGAAATTAAAGTAAAATATTAAATCAATATTTTATTTTTATATAAGGGTAGTTAGGGAATTTTGAAAATTTCATCCACGCAAGGCTCTTGCATTATATTAATAAAGAAAACGGTGAATTGGGAATGTGATTAAATTAGGTGTTTTAAGATTTTTTTCTTTTAAATGTTTTATGGGTTGAAATTGAATTCTAATGTGAATCATCATTTCTAATAAGTATTCTGAAATAAGGTCCATTTCCCTGGGTTATAGATACACCCACTTTACTTTGCATTTCTTTAATCCTAATCCACCCATTTTCGGGAAAAAAAAATCCGCCCGTTTTTCATGCCATTTCAATGACCCTCTCCACACCACACCCCCTTTAAAATTTTCTAGGGTTTTCTTTCTTTATTGTTCATTTTTTTAGGGTTTTGTTTTTTTGGAAATGGCAATGGCACCATCCCCATTCCTCACCTCCACCACTCCTCTACAGTCTTCCCACTACCTCTGGCTTTTCTCACACCAAAAGCAGTCCCAATCATCCATGATCACAAGAGGGGAATCAAAGTTCCTACATTTTTCTATTCCTTTTCTTACTTTCTTTTTGCAATTTGTAACAATATATTCTCTAATCTTTTCATGGAAGTAGTGTGATTTAGCAGAGAATGTCATGAAAAAACATAGTAATTAGGCACCTTTGTTGGTAGACAATATCATGGTTTATTACCTAAAATAACACTAGTAAATCACTAACAGATGCAGTACCATATAGCTCTAAAATAATAATAATAATATACAATACTAATACAAACTCTGGTATCTATAATTTATATTTTATAGGTATAACCTATGTATACACGTATATTGGAATAAGATAGGCCATTCAACTACACATATGGAGCCGATAATCATAACCGTTTGATCTAAGTAATCGCTTCTAGCTGGGTTAAAAAAAAAATCTCCCCCCCCCCCCCCCCCCCCAAACTTTCCATATTCAATGCATACCCATTGAATTTAAAATATATATATATATATATATATATTTTAATATCTAAGGAATTTACGGGAAATATGAAATTATGGAGCATGGGTGGGTGAGGTAGGGATGTATTGATGAGATTGGCAGTATATGGGAAGGGGTGTTGTAATGACTTATGACTCATGAGAAATGTATGTACTTGGGTCTCCTGGTCTGATAATGTTCTGTCACGAGAAGTTGCATGAAAGACTTCATGGGGAAGGATTTTAGAATTGACAAAAGCAAGATGGGTTTTCTTGTGTTTTGCTTCAAAGATACATAGCTCTCTGCACCCTACCCACATTCATTTTGGTCCCACCTTTCGAGCCATATAGGGGCCCACAACATTTATGTAGGTTAATTTTATGCCTCCTTACTAAATTATCCTGTGTAAAAGACTTGTACCTTAATTGAGTATGAGTAAATCAGATGTATGTCAGATATATATGGAGCCCATATACTTTTTTTTTTTTAGATGCGCACTACCACCCTCCATATCAGATGGAGAGAGAGCCTTTATGTGCAAGTGCAAACTTGCTAGGGGAGAAGGACCCACATTTTTAGTGGGCCCTAGTAAACCATTGAATGATCTTAACCATCTGATTTATCGCAATCAATGTTTTTTTTTTTTTTTTGTAGACGGTATCATTTATCTATAATTAGTGGGTAAGTAGTTAGGTTGGTGACCGCAAGTGAACACTTGCTTTGATTGCCTTAATATTGGCCTTACCAGGACTTTATCTCAGGATACCCTCTTGAGAAGGAAGGTTTTTTTTTTTGTTTTTTGATATTATGATTATATCAAGTCCAATAGTTTTACTATCCAATAGTTAATAGTTTGAGAGTAGTACTAGTATGGGTGACCTCCTAGGAAGTCCTCTTGTTGCACTCCTTTTTTCTGTCTAAAAAAAAAAAAAATGTTTTACCATTAAATCATTGTGAAATTTTTGTGGTAACTTGAGAGGCTAATATATAGATGAGTGAGGGATAGTACGAGAAAGATGCAAACATTTAAGATAAAAAGATAGAGATAAGAGCGAGGGTAGTTTTTGAAATAACAAAAAAATAATCAAGGTTTTGAAGAAGGGCATCATCTTTATATTAGTAAAGATAAAATTCACCTTACCAGGACTCTGTCTTAGGATAACCTCGTGAGAAGGAAGTTAAATTTCTTTTTTTTGGATATTATGATTATATCAAGTCGAATAGTTTTACCGTCCAATAGTTTGAGAGTATTACTAGGATGGGTGACCTCCTACGAAGTCCTCTTATTGCACTCCTCCTTTTTTCCGTCCGAAAAAAAAAAAGTTTTACCATTAAATCATTGTGAAATTTTTGTGGTAACCTGAGAGGATAAATGATACAGAGAAATGAAGTCTACATAGGAGGTAGTACTCTTGTAAAGTCGAGGGGGCTAGTAACTTGAGAACAAAAGCATTAAATATTTGAATCAGTGGGCCCTAGAGTCAATATGGATTATAGCCATGGTGGTGCAAGAGGTATTATATAGGAAAATTCTAGTGTGACTGCAAACGGCCGAGACACCGAGACCATGCATGTGATGCACAGATCTTAAAATTTTAAAAATAGATTTAATAAAATTTTGAAATCTGTGCACCACAAGCACGGTCTCGGTGTGGTCTCGGCCCTTTGCGGTCTCAGTAGCAAAGTCTTATTATATATAGGATAAAGCTTCTGAGACCCCATTAGGGCCGAGACCACCGAGACTATGTTCTAAGAGCATGGGATTTCAAGTGGGGCCTACCATTTGAAATGGGCCCCACCTGAAATCCCATGCTCTAAGAGCATGGTCTCGGCCCTAATGGGCTCCTTCGATATAATTTAGCCTGCCATCTTAATTCTTACATATATTTCACACACAGGTGGGAAGTACTAGCATCCCTATATATACGGGGAATGCTAGTATTTTTATTTATTTTTGATTGGTGGAATGCTATTATTTAAATATATATATATACATATGAAAATGCTTAACAAACCGTGCATTTCCAATATGTAACGAAATGTCAGGCCTGATTGGACACCCCCTTTTTAACACCCATTAAATGTGGTTAAGATTCAATCACCCCTAAGGTTCATCCATTTAGCCTTGATTTTTAGGGGGAAAAAAGACTAAAAAATATATTAACTTTAAATTGGTTAAGCTTAACCAAGTTTAACCACAATTAAAAGGAGATGAAATGAGAAGGCATTTTATGTAGTCAAATACGCGGTGGGCTAATCACTAATCATATATATATATATAAAGGAAATAGTTAACTCACCCATGAAATTCATTTCCAAATCTAAGGCACCACCTCATTGGTGGATGCCCCCTCTTAAATACTCACCAGTTACCGTACCCATGAAATTCATTTCTAAATCTAAAGCACCACCTCATTGGTGGATGTCCTCCTCTTAAATACTCACCATGGTGAGTATTTTAGAGGGGGGTATCCACCACATGGTGAGTAGTTAAGAGGGGGGCATCCACCAATGAAGTGGTCCCTTATATTTAGAAATGGATTTCATGAGTACGCCTATCACTACTCTATATATAAACTATAATGTTTAAAGAGTTCTGATTTGAGGACCCCAAGGTCCTCTTCCAAGCTGACAACACCAATCAAATTTCAACACATTAGGCTAGAGAAATAAATGTTCAAAAAAATTAATAGTTTCACTGTCACGTTTCAATTTACAATTAGGGGGTCAGTTTGGAAGAGAACCTTGAGGTCCGTTTTCCATTTTCCATGTTTAAATATGAGGTAGAATTTCGCTTCAAGTGCCTTGAGCGAAGCTCCTTTGAGTATAAAATAGGTGACAATCTTATAATTATGGACAAAAATCTCTCTTTACAAAATTGTCACTCTCTCTATAATTATAAGAATATTACTACCATTTATCCATTAAAAAGAGAGCTCCACCCTAGGCACTTGAAGCAAAGTTCCGTCTCATATTAATACTCATATATATATATATATATATATGTGGGCGTGCTAGTATTCAAATGTTTATTAATAAATAAACAAATATATATATATATATATATATATGTTAATGGTGTAAAATATAGAAATGTGTAATCAAATTTTCTATATTTTAAAATTGAAATCTAATAGATCAACGGGGTAAGTAGGAAATAAAAAGTGGGAACATAAACCATTATAACATTTTATTGTCTTTGAAGATTACAAGTCTTTGTAGAGTGTTCTTTATATGCAAACAACCATTATAGTTGAAGTTCGAATCAGCAGCTCACCACTAAGAGATGCGTATAGAGAAAGCAATGTGTTTGTTTAGTAGAGATAATGATCTCTCATATTACTATCATCCAGATAACAAAGCCTCGCTCCCTCGTGACTTCATCGTCATCGATAGCCTAATTTTCTGACCACTGTACAGCACGAGGCACGACCCCATGGCTATCTGACAACGAATGTGTCCACACTATATATGTCATTCATCATCTCTATGCGAGTCGTCGTCAAGTGCTTTTCTTTTGGTAGGAGGCATCATTTATTTTGCCAAAGTTGATGCGGTTACAGTAAGTCAATATATAGGATGTGAGTTCTTACTTCTATTAATCTATTGGGAGATTCCGTCTTTAGAAATTAATCCCGGGACAGACTACAGCTTTACAATCCCTATCGTGAAGCTTATCAGATTGAATAAGAGGGTTTTATCTGGATCCACTTGTGCACACACAAACCCATTTGTGTCATCCAGACATACTTATTGATTCTAAAAACTCTATCTCATAGGGGACCAGCAAGCTATGGAGTAAGGAGGTGGGGAGGAGTCCATTCAAGGCCATGGGTTGGCATTTTCCTTCTTTCTCTTTATTGGCAATATATTGATTCTACCAAACAATACAATAGCAGCTCTTCTCTGTCAATGTGCTAGAGAGAATATAATTATTATAAGTAGCTTTCCTTTTTTTCATTCTTGTTCTCTTTCTTCAACATTCAAGGAGAGAGATAGAGAGTTGGTTTTGAGACAGTAATATATATATATATATATATATCTCACAGAGGTTTTAGAATTGGTATTAGCTTGTCACTTTCCTATTTGAGGTGAGGGCAGTAATTCAGTGCTAGAGATAGTTGTCTAGAATCTGAGTACTATTGGCCAAAGCAACTACCACCATTTCCTCCTGTAAGTAAGTGATGATAAGATCCAAGGGTCCCACCAATTGTTAGAATTAGTGAACCCCAGATGCTATTACCTCCCTGTAAGTGATGATAAGGTCAATGGCCCCACCAAGTACTGTTAGCCAGATGCTACTACTTCCTGTAGGTGATGATAAATGATAAATTCAAGTGCCCACCAATTGGTAGAACTAGTGAGCCCCTGTTGCTACTACCGCCTAATTACTATCAAATTGTGATCAAAGGGGCTTATGCAGTTGTTTAGGAATCTGTACCTCTTGTGAAGTCTATACAAGGATTTCTCAACGTCCCCATGCATAAGGGTATCTTGAGAAGAGGAGTGCTAACACTCCTCTTACGCCAATGGTGCGGTGTGGCCTCTCTCATCTAAAAGGTCGTCTCAGGATCCATTCTCTCGGGGGTGATGAGTAGCAAGAACTGTAATCTGCAATGCTAACTACAAATCCTATACTTAACTAATATAGGTAAATGATATTCTCCGGCAGCAAAAACAAAAAACAAAAAAAGAGGAGTGCTAGCCCTACTCATGCATTTTCTACTCTCGACTCGCCAATCAAATGTCTCACTTTTTAAAAATTTGCTTTTAACACCAATTTATCAGGTGGTTTATCTTTTTTATGTTTTTTAAGGGAAAGAGCATGAACTTTAGGAGAGCTTGAGCTGGCGTGCCAGAACGGTAAATGTGTTAAAGCCTAACTCTAAAATTAAAAATCCTAACTCTAAACCATTCTTACCGTGTCAAAATTAACCCAAGGATTGATGTTCATTTCATTAGAATTTTAGAAAGGATAAAGCTTCTAAGACCCGGCCGAGACCATTGAGACCATGCTCTAAGAGCATGGGATTTTAGGTGGGGCCTACCATGTGAAATGGGCCACATTTGAATGCTCTAAGAGCATGGTCTCAGCCCTATTGGGGTTTAAGTAGCAAAGTCCTTTTAGAACTGTTGACATGACACCCAAAAAGTAACTTAGGGTTAGAATTTTGCCCCTTCTCCCACTATCTTTGAGAGCATTTCTCTTGCAACGAATCCTTGCTCTCACACATGGGGAGCATGGCGCCCCTCAAGTCCCCATGGTGCCCCTCGGGGTGGGTTCCACCACAATAGGTGAAGTACCGTCTCTAATAGTATTAGAGAGAATATTATTGTCCCTAGTAAACCTTCCCATTAGTCAAGGGAAATTAATAAATTGATCACGAATTCTTCATCAGACGGAGAAATAGAGGGAGAAATAGTGACAGCTTGTTTTTCGTCTCTATAAGTGATATATTAGTGATGGAAATATTTATGTCGCTGCTCGGTAAATTTCTTGTAGTGCAAAGATAAAAAATTGTTAGCAATCAAGCTAAATTTCACTTACCCAAATGTTTCTAGGTGGTTGATCAAACCGAAGAGTGTCTGTTTATTTTTTAAGCAGAATGATTCTTTCCACGTGAGCGTTCCGCTGGATGGAACGCGCATGCGGTCCCTGCTTGACACGTAACTTGTTTTAACACCCATTTAACTGTGGTTAAGATTTTTCACCTATAGTGTTCATCCATCTACCTTTGGTTTGTAGATTTTTTTAAAATATTAACCTTGGGTTTGACTAACCTAAACCACAGTTAACACATGCACCTACAGGTTGCCACATGTCCCTTTTAACATCTACTAACTGTGGTTAAGATTCACTCCTCCCTAGAGTTCATCCATCTACCCTTGGTTTTTAGAAAAACAATTGCAAAAATATTAAACTTGGGTTTACTAACTTAAACCACATTTAATGTGCACGCCTAGAAGTTGTCACATGTCCCTTTAAACACCCACTAACAGTGGTTAAGATTCACTCACCCCTAGGGTTCATCCATCTATCCTTGGTTTTCAGGAAATAAAATAAAAAATATTAACTTTGGGTTAAGTAACCTAAACCATAGTTAATACACGCCTATAAATTATCACGTGTCTCTTTTAAGACTCACGAACGGTGGTTAAGATTCACTCACCCCTAGGATTCATCCATCTATCCTTAGTTTTTAGAAAAAAATTAATCCTTAAATTAATAAACCTTAACCAAGGTTAAAAAGAACATGTGGCAAGAAGAGGAAGTGATTAACGAATTATTTTGCTCGTGAATAACTCGAGTTCGACTCGTTAAAAGTTTGACCAAACTTGTTTATTTAATAAATAAGTCAAGCTTTAACATGATTTTCAAGCTCATTTAATTAATTAGTTGAGCTTGAACACATTCCTACTGAGTGTGCGACCTGTTCGAGCTCGTGTACTAAGCTCAAGCTCATTGTTTTTAATAAACAAGCTCAAGCTTGATTTTCAAGCTCGTTTAATTAGAAAACAAGCTTGGACATCTTACTACTCGGCTCGGCTTGATATCATCCCTAGTTGTATCAGGGGGAAGCCAAGTGGGGGCCAATGGGGGCACATGCCTCCAATGAAATTATGTAAAAATGATTTTTTTTTTTTTTAATATTAAAGCCATGGGATTAGAGAACGAATATGCACAACCAATTGTGATTTAACCGAGTTCAATTGCACCCACAGGTCAACACATGTCACTTTCAATCCCTATTAATTGTAGTTAAGATTTACCAACCCTCAGGGTTCAATAATATTACTTTAGTTTTGAAAAAAAATATATTAACATTAAAAGTTAAATTTTATAACTAGAGTTAAATATTTTTCTAAAACCAAGGTTATATTGTTGAGCTCAAGAGGTAGTGAATCTTAACCACGGTTAATAAAAGTTAAAAGGGACACATATTGGGTTGTGGGTGAGATTAAATTTTCCGTGAATTCAATTGCAATTGGCTGTGATTTAAGCACATTGGGAATGGAATCGGTACACCCTGAGCTTTGAGTCTGAGTAGTTCCAATTGTAAATGATGGAACTTGAGATTGTACTCACAATGGATCAGGAATCAAAGTAAGAGGGTTAATATTTTTTTAATATTTTAAAAAAAACAAAGGTTAGATTGTTGAACCCTAAAGGTTAGTGAATCGTATTTACATTTAACCAGGATTAATTAAGAGGGACACATGTTGACTTATGGGTGCGATTGAACTCTCCCAAGTGTAATCACAATAGACTATGATCCAAACTACTGAACTTTTAAAATATATATATATATTTTATACTAAATTGATTAATATTTGGGCATAGTAATGGACAAGGCGAATTCCCATCAAAAATTATTTTATATTATATAATTATTTAATATGGCATAGCCATGAGGCTTGGGGACAACTGTTCCTAAACTTCTGAAAACAAAATTCATCTTTTATATCATTTTATTTAATTATTTAATAGAGCACGGCTATAAAGCAAAGGGATAGTTGTCTCGTAAACAAGTAAAAACAATACCCGGAAGATATATACGAAATGTATGGTCGAAATGACATAAGAATTTAGTCATCAAAAAAAATTTTGAGGGTGTATTTTAGACCCAAAATATTTCACATCCACCTAATAATTTTGTACAAATCTATCAATAATTACTACCACTTTCAATTAATTATTGTGTGCCCCCACTACAAGAAAATCTTGGCTCCGCCCTTGGTTGTGCCAATGACAGTGTTTAGTTGCGGCCTAACCCTATTTTTCCGCATTTCTAGAAAGAAACAAATCTTCCTCAAATTGAATAATTCTAACTAGAGGATCATTGAACTTTTGCATGGTCTATCTTGCAGTACTTTGTTGACCATTCAAAAATAGGCCGTTGGATCCTCTAGTTTGGACTTTGGAAGTAGGGCTATGCGCATTGCACGCATAGGGTAAGACTAGCATTATAAAATTCTCTCGAAATTTCACAGTTGGTGTGGTTGAAGCCTCGATTCTGAGTATCCTTTTCAGGTGCGCAGTACGCACGAGGGACATCAGCACCATAATAATTGTTGAGATTCTAATGAGGAGCCGTGTGAAATGGTCTCTTGTCTCTCTCTCTCTCTCTCTCTCTCTGAGAAATGAGACGTATTAATAACGTTCACGCGTCAAGATACTCACTCACACACACCCCAACAAAGAAAGGACTCAAATCCATTTCTCAGTCACTGCTTTCTTCACAATAATCAGACAAGCTGGTTAAAATCTTCTCATCTTTTCTATGCTTTTCCCTTCTTTTCTCCTCTACTTCTACTTTGGGAAGGGGTGTGAAAAGTATAAAAAGTTAAAGTGAAAGCAACTGAAAACTTCTCCTCTTCCTGGGTTGTTTGAATCAGTATTTTGAAAATCGGACCGACCGGTTGAAATGGTAAAATTGGGAACCGATTAAGTCGATTGTTCTGAAAACCACCAAATTTTGAATCAATTCAAAACCGGCTAGAGAATTGGGAATTGATAAAACCATCAGATCAACCGAAGAAACGGTTATAAAAATAGGTAGAACCGGCCAGAAAAGAGAAAAAAGGAGAAAACAAATTATTAATAAAAGGGTAAGGTCAAACCGGACTAGTCATACCGGCCCAACCGGTTCGACGGTCGATTCGGTTATGAAAACATTGGTTCGAATGGAAAACCTAACAGATTTCTCTTTTTTTTCTCTTACTATTTTTTGGGGTTCTCATGTTTGGATTGATATTTTGAATGGTCTTGCCTTGGTTTGAGGGGTTTAATCAAGGTCACTTCCAAATGGGTTCATGTGACGTGTTTGGTTTGGGTCATTTTCTAAAAGTAATATTTTTTAAAGTATAGATTTGATCTAATTAAACAACATCACCCACCTTGAAGACCTAAAAAGAGAAGGTATCATGTGGGGTTCTCAAGGTCTACAAAACCCAAGTTTTATCTTTTTCAGTTGTCATTTATATGGAGAGAAAGGAAGAGAGCCAACTTCTATTTCGTCCCACCATTTGTATTGTTTGAAAAAGGATCCAAATGCATCATAGTCTTTTCTTTTTCTCTCTCTCTCTCTCTCTCTCTATATATATATATATATATAAACAGCCCCTTTGATTGATCAGAGAAAGTGAAGGAATAGGTGAAACCCAATTTCTATTGGGAATATCTTAGGTAGGGGTGGCAAGCAATGCTAAGGACCATCTAACCTCTCTTTCTTTTGGATTGTAATGAAAAAGTATGACAAATGTTCCAAGAACAAGAAAAGTCTATAGATCCAATGGTTAAGCAGCCCTCTTTTTTAGAATTGTCATAGATATATCTCTGGAATATGTAGAAAAAGGAGAAGCCTCATTTCTTTATTTTATACCAAACACCACCACCAAGATTATATAACAAAAATTGTATAATAGAGATTTCTAGAGCTTCAAAGTCACATTCTGAAAATGGTAAAACACCCTTTTTTTACTTGATGGAAAGAAAGAATCCCCAACTTCTCTCTTTTGCACCAAGAGTGGAGAAAATTCAAATAAAAGAAAGATCCAATGAGATTTGAATAAAGGAGGGGTGAAACATAAACCTCTAGAAAGAGAAAGATAGTTTCTGATTTCTCTTTTTGAGGCTTGTAAGGTAGCTAAAGCATGGTGAGTTGGGTCAATTCATCTTCCCTCACCACTCTCTCATCCCACCCCACCCAACCCAACATTATTAAGAAGACTATGAAAGTCTCTCTTAGTACAACCCCTCCAAGCAAGGGTGTCAGGATTCCTTTCCTTTGCCTCCACGTTGCCTTGCCTCTTGGCCTCTCTTGATGCTATCATGCTCTCCTCATCTACAGATCTGGCACATATTCCCATTTCAAGTCACCCCTCTTCACCTACCTTAGTAAAAATTATTTTTAAAAAACAAAAAGAAAAAATATATATATATATATCAGAAAGAGAAAGGGGTTTACTTTAGATTAGATTTTTTCTTATTAGAGATTAACTAAGAGCAGGAGCTCTGTTCAAAAGTCAAAACAACCCAAAAATTGTCTTAGAAAGGTATGGTATATCCCTTCTTACCATTCCTTACTAAAAAAAATTTAGAAAAAACAAGAGAGAGAAAGGAGCTTACTTTAGATTAATTTTTCTCTTTCACGGGGTACTTATTAGATATTAACTATTAACTGGAGCTCATAACCGGATGGAGCAACTCAAAAATTGCCTTGGAAAGTGATAGTTTGGTAATTATGAACATGAAGAAGGGTATTTTTAACAGCATTTTTTTCATAAATACCTTTTCCCAATGCAATTTTTAGGTTGCTCTAATTATCTGTTCAACCAGGGCTCCTGTTGATAACTATTCTCCATTTATTATTTATTAAAGAGGAGCGGTAGCTCTAATCTCAAACATTTTCTACTCTCAAGTGTAGAACTTTTTAAAAAGTGTGTGTTTTAACGTTAAAATTTGATTTAATTGGTTTCTTTTGGAACACTTGATTGGCTGAAACTGAGTAGAAAAAGTATGAGAGTAGGGCTAGCACTCCTCTTTATTAAATGGGTTCTCATGTTTCAACTTGCTTAGATATTGTACAGCATTTTCCAACCTCCCATCACATGCATCTTCCTTTAGGCTTTGGCTTGTCTCTGGCGAAGCCAGAAACCCCTCTCGGGGTTCCATACATTATGCGACAGTTGGCCAAAAAATGGGGAGAAGTCATTTCATTTTCTCCCCATTTTTTTGACTTCTCCCCATATGATATCTCTCCCCTTTATTCTCACGCACTTATCGCCACATGTCTTATTAAGGGTGGAGAAGTCAAAATCGTGGCCCCATGATTTTGACTTCTCCACCACTTGTCACCTATTCTATGGAACCCCGAGATAAGCCCTTTCTGGCTTCGCCAGAGACAATCCCAGGCCCTTCCTTTAGTCATCCTTTGAATTATGAACTAAACATGTTCCTTGAGCTAGGTTTTCATTTGCCTCTCTTTTTTTGTCTATATCATAGTTCCCCACACCACACCATGGACACTCGACACCCACCCACCTCTACTATTTCCTACTTCACTTACTGTTTTCAATACCCACAACAACAGGTACTAGTGTCCTTTTTTTTCAAAAATTAAATGAAAATATCAACTTTCATGATAGGTAGCATTACTTTTGCCATAAATGTAACTTTTAGACATGTAATTTACAATTATAGTACAAATCTAGTACGTACGACATGAGTACGTTGACGTTGCATATCAAGCCATATATTTTGAAACTCTCTCTGTATATATATCTATTACCGTATGATAAAAGCAACAAGAAACTGATGTTAACCAACTATTTATTTTCCAACTCATAGGGGGATTTGGCTAGTCTAGTGTCTTCCCATTTCGTTTCTCTTTAATTGTGGTTAAGCTTAACCCAACTTAAGGTTAATATTTTTTTTCTTAAAATCTAAGGTTAAATGGATGAACCCCGGTGATAAGAGAATTTTAACCACAATTGATAGGTGTTAAAAGGGATACATGAGAAGCTATTGACGACGCATTCAACTACCTAATCAAATGTGTGGTCCGCTATCTATTGCCCTTTAATTTAATCATGGTGGATTAGCCTTTATTTACACATTATTCATGCCACTAAGCAAAATTAAGAGGTGGAAAGGGTTCTCTTGTTTGTAAAAGTTAGTGAGGAGGTAGTGAAGTACCACCCTTTGTTTTTCTTTAGTTCAAATGGTGGTACAGTAGAGAAAAATTAAGCTCAACTATATCGCTTACTTTCTACTTGTATGAGGTCGTCCTCTCTCTCTCTCTCTCTCTCTCTCTCTCTCTCTATATATATATATATATATATATATATATATATATGGTGGCTTTCCCATGCTTAGCCAAGGGCATTATTCGTCACGTTGCTTTCCATGTTTGCCACGAATTACTATGACATATCTACTGAATAAATGAATGGGGAATACCAAGTCTTACACTACTTGTTGGGTATTATTGCCTTTACAAAATGCCGACCACACTCACTAATTGCATGTTCCTCCAAGCAGGATAAGCATATCTCTATGTGCAATCACCCACCCAAACTCCTTTCTACTTTCCCCAAAACCAACTTACTTCCCTCACTTTATTCCTTTTTTTAAAAAACATTTCTTCTTCTTTCATCTCTTGATAGCCAAATCCCCCTATGGGTTGGTTCCAAGTTTGAAAATTCAGCAATCTCTAATCCATAATCCATCTGTTGCTCTCATTAAACATACTTATTATAAGAGAACCCAAATGAGAAAAAAAAATTTTAATTATATATATATATATATATATATATATATATTAAAACATTTCTTCTTCTTTCATCTGTTGATGGAGCAAATCCCCCCCATGGGTTGGTTCCAAGTTTGAAAATTCAGCAATCTCTAATCTACCTGTTGCTCTCATTAAACATACTCATTATAAGAAAACCCAATGAAAAATGTAAAAAAAAAAAAAAAGGTATAGGTGCTCCTGGTGGGGTTAGGACGATTACTCGCGACACCTCAGGTGGGGCTGGAATCTCATGAAACGCAAAGCTAACGCGTAATGCAGATGGAGTTTCCACCTACTTTTCTTGACCAGATCCACTAATCCCATTAGCGCCATGCCGACAAATATTAATCATCGCAGATTTCTCAAACTTAAGATAAGATAGTCTGGTTGGACCATCTCTGGCATGAAATAGGATGGCACAATTGCTCCATGTGAAGGGTTTTAAACCCTAGTAAGGACCATGTAAAGTACTAATCTCTACTTTATTGTGTTTCATTTGGACTTGTCTCCTGAAAATAATGCTAGAATAGCCTTCAAAGTTACCTAACCTACCCTAATATGCCATATTAAAGTCATTGTCATGTCTAAGATGATAAGAACCATATAAAGGATAGGAGCTTTGGCTAGCCATCATTTTGGACCCCAGAGGGTCCAGACCATGTACAGCCATAGGTGGCACTGTGGTACCTGACAAAGTAACCATGACCCTTGTGAAAACTTTACGAACATTGTTCAACCACCACCCAATGGCATTAGAATGGCATATATGCATACCTTTGATTGATCTAACAGCATCTTCACTCCACAAATACAAGACAAGACTTTTCAGAGGGAATAGAAACTGTAAGTCTGTAAGATGGGATGTGTAAGAAGAGGCATCTGCTTGATAAGAAATCACCAAATATCAGAGAAATTAGGGCATGATTTTCTTTATCTAGAACTGAAATTTCCCAACTGTCAATTGAGAATATAAACTATATTTTTACTTAGTGGGATGGAGAGTCACTATTATCATGTAATTTATCTCCATCTGTAGTTAAACCTTATCGTTAACATGATAATTGATCATCTTTGTGCCACTCTACTTAAGATAATCAAATTGATTTGAATCAAATAGGGTTCTAAATGGAAGTTCCACAAACCATGTGGTGGTAACCAACTTTTCCTAATCTTTTGTTCTTTTCCCCTATACTTCCCTAAAAGGTGTATATTAGTACTCCACATTGAGGCCAAGAGCATAAAGAGGAATCACTGATCAGGTGTACTTGAGGTTGATTTGCATTATTATCTTATACTATTGGTCCACGACCAGTGGTTCTAGATTCATGAACTTTTTAGTTTTAGTTCTTATCCACCAAGTTTTTGTTAATCCATTGGCTCTAGTTCTTCCATTTCTTTATTTCAAGCCATTCTTTGAATTATTCATTCTTTCTATTCTAATATTTGTAATGCTTGATTTCATCTGTTTATTCATTCAATCCAATCATATATGAAACGGAAAGACCTCTATTAGAATTTCCATCTAAATTCGCATAGTGATGAGAAATTACATATATGGATAGTTCATATATCAATATCTAAATTATAGTCAATATTTATCACATATACAATGTGTTTTCTTCCATAACGTAAACAAGTTCTCATCTTCAATCGGATTCTAGAATCATGTGTTTCTTCCCTACCGTAAACCAACTATGAATCAGTTTTTCTTTCTAGAATCGCATCTTCCATAACGCAAACCAATACAGTTTAGAGGCAGTGCTGAGTGCCATGTGATATAGATTGTATTATGGCATTCAATCCCAACTGATTGCTCCACAAGGCCCAGCTTGAGGCATGTATCAACCAACAGACAATGATCAAAGCCCAGCAGTACTAGTGCAGTACAATACCAAGCATCTCAATATTTAGCCCAGAATGTAGTACTAGTGCAGTACAATAAAAAGCATCTCAATATTTAGGCCAGAATACTGATTTTTGTTTTCCCATTTCATTGATAATGCCTTTCAAATCTTCGACACTAATTTCATCACCTGTCATGAGTCAGTGTCATAAGCTTGGAGTTACATGCTTACCATGTCTCGATTAGACGAGATTAAGTTCCACAATCATATTTAAATGGAACAAGCTAATTAATAGAAAACAAATAATAACCTCCCGAGATAAGAGGTGTCTGTAAAGCTGAAGAAGACAAACTTCTGGTGATTTCATGTTTCTAGAAACTTATTCGAGCTTTTTCTTAAAACCAGTATGACAAAATCTAGACAAAGAACGAGGATTCATCACCCTCACATTCAAGAAAGAAGTACAAAAAGAAACAGATTTATGGCAGTTTTCTGGATCAAGAGGGACAACCAAAGAGTCAATGAAGCGAAAAAGTGAGACCTGAATGTTGTAGAGACTATCATTAGCCTGTGAGAGCAAAGTTGAGAGCACTGTGGATTTCCACCCCAATTTGGGCTTCGGCTTTCTCCAAATCGGTTGAGGCTGAACTGAGCTTCTGTGTAAACTCAGCGAGCCCCTTTTGTACCAGATTTGGATCAATGTGGTCAACTGGCACAGCCTCAACAGCAACTATATCCGCAAAAGAGTTTGCATGGATGAAAGCAAATCCACTGCTAATGAAGTACTTGGAAACCTCATTCCCTTCGTGAACAGATAGGATCCCAGGCTTCAGCTCCGCAATTGTCGCTACATGTCCAGGCAGAACACCCATCTGCCCAGTCGTTGCAGGTATTATGACCATGTCAACCTGAAAACACACAATAAAAGTAAAAAGTTGGCAGTTAACACTTTTATCGCAATTTAGAATCCACTTAGAAGAGAATTCTAAGTACCCATCTGGTAGACTGTCCAAAAAAGGCCTATCAATGGCATGCTGGGTGAGACCCAACTGAGGCATCTCATAGGTTGGAGAAACCTATTTTTTCTGTAAAAGATTCGTATTAATCAATCCATGTACATAGGGCATTTGGTTCAATAATCTCCCACCATAGTAGTTTCATACTATCATTATACTTACTAAAAATTAAGACCTCAGAAAATAAATGGCAAAGCATGATCAATTTTTTGTACGAAGCATAGTAAACAAGTTGGAGTTCAAGAATTATTCGTCTAGGAAAAAATTTTGAAAAAAATCGGCAAATTTTGGAAATATATCAGGAACATGTTAACAGGATATGAACAAATATAAAATAAGATTATTTATTATGAAAAATGACAAAAACATATATTTTATATATTAGATATTTATTCTAGACTTTAACAAAAAGTCATGAATAATTCGTTTTTAATTCACAAACTTCGAGAGTTTTTTAAAAAGTAGTAATTTTTTTTTCCAAAAGCCGTGAATAATTTGCATTAATTGTTCATCGAAAAACTTATGTATAATTCAGGACTTTTTGAAAAAATTGGAGAACTTTGTTACTATGGTACAAAGTATGACAAAAACACCACTCCCACTTGCTCCAATGTTATGATGTGGTCTCTCCTATAGTTCTATGAGAAAGTTTATGGGATCTAATCCCAATGTCTTGCAAGAGTGCCACTCCCCACCACTAACCAATGATTGATACAGTTGATACTAACAGACAGTAGGTAAATGATAACGCCAACAAAAAAAAGTATTACATATCAACATTTTTTATATATCGGTAACAAAAAAATTGAATTATAATATCGATGAAAAAGACAATTACAGAATCAACATGAAACATTCCTCTTTTAAGAAGAAAATTAAGATGAACCACATCAAGTCAGAATATAAGCCATAAGCCACCCACTGACTCTCCATTAATAACACATTCCTAACTGTAAGCAAAATCCTCCATCTTGATGTCTCTGAACTCTTTCAAGATTGACGCCAATCAATTTCTATCCATCTAACAGCCATGCAAACCTCTGGCATTGATTGGCTCCTATACTCAAAGATCCTACTACTGTGTTCTTTCGTACCAGTCCAAAAGGCACACAAAAGAATCTTCCAAGGAATTCTTCCCCTTATCACTGAACAATCATTTAGAAATATATATATGTCTGATATGTTTATCAAAAGTAAACCATCTCAAACAAGGAATAAAGAAGCTCCCAACTTACTAGCAAACTTGAATTAACTAACAGGTGGTTAGGTAGGGTAAGTGGGTCTTATTATCTGGGTTGACGGAAGAAGAATAGATAGGTAGACTCAGAAAAGAGTGACAGCACGAGAGGGACGTCGGCAAGAGATTGAGACAAAAGTGAGCGAAACTTGAGTTGGTGATCATGGCGAGCGACAAGAGGAAGAGAGATTTTCTGACCTTCAGTGAGCAACAGCATGACATATAGACTAAACAAAGTAACAAACAGAGGGAGGGATGACATGAATCCTTTACTTACCACAAGAAGCAAGATTCTCTCATTGTCCTTGCACACATACACCTACTCAAAATAACCAAGCCACAGTGATAAGATGATCTAAGGCTAAGAGACTGTCCAAAACAACGTCCATATGAAGACCTCTCCACCCTAGGGAAATGTTTCCACCGGGTATCTTTGTACAAACCACCCATTAAAAAAAAACGTAAAAGGACCTCACCCAGAAAACACCAAAAGATCATTATCCCAAACCCAATTGTCTACCCTACCATAGTTCCCATAAGAAGAACTACCTCTTCAAAGCTCACTCCCCAATCTACCTATCCAAAAAATTCTTCTAAAGGCCGAGCACCAAACTATCAATCTGTTGCGATAATCCTTAATGTCTTTGCTACTACAGCCATGACTATGCTGATAATTCATTGTATGAAGAGAACAAAGATGTCCAATCAGTATATTCATGTTGGTCCTGCCCAGCAATTGAAGAAACAGTGATGCCTTGCAACTAGACATTTTTGTTACCTTTATGTAACTACTTTTTCAAGTCCTGTGTTCTCAAAAACTAGTCCACATTACACATCCTGAGTTAACTCAAAATGGTAATCTAAAGATGTTAACATGTCAACCTCCAGGTCAAACTGGACATCACATGGAGCGTCATACAATTGTCACTCACCAGGTCCTAGATATCATGTAAGATTCTTAATACTATGTCTCCAACTCATGAAAATTGTAAAGATTGAGATTCTTTCACTGGTTGGTTTTCCACATAACTCTTAGTCCCTAGTACAAATGACAAATTGTAATGATCATCCCGGTTCACTCAAATAAATCTTTAACAGAAAGATCAACCTTATATTGTTTTGTTACCCAAAAAAATACGAAAAAGTAAAGAAAGGAAAAGAAAAAAGGATGAATTTTTCTGTGTTTGATTGAAAAGAGAATTTATCTTTGTGTATTTTGGTTAATGAGGAAATTCTTGATATCTCTTCAAGCAATCATGAGGTTAACTAAGAGTAATGAATTAATTGGTCCAAGGAGCCCAACCCAATTATAAACCGGAGGTTTAAAACTTTAGTGTTGGTATGAACTTTGATCATTACAGAAACACCAACCCAATTATAAATGGGTTGAGATGCTATCAAGGTGTAAAACTGCGGTATCACTTCGGTCACTATAGAAACAAAAATATTTCGTGGAAGTTTATAAGAGTTTGTGGAAATGCTGTAAAAAATTTCGAAGCGTATGAACATGAGGGAAAAGTTGAAAATCTAAGAATTAACCACATAGACTTTTGATTTAGTTTGAAGTCATCATCCCTATTTCCACCAGGAGGGCGTCGGAGCTCCTGCTCTAGGTAGTGGTAATACTGTGACCAAGATTTGTGGCTCGAGAATTTAAACTCTGGTTTCGGTTTAAAATTTGGTCACCTAGCAAGTGAACATTTCGTGAAATTGGGTGACGGGGAAATATTTTTAAATTTTGAAAACCCTGGAAACATTATATACACCGTCAAAATATGCACTATTTTAAGGAAATGATTAAAAAAAGTATCAATGCACACTCAAGACTTGTTGTACAACAAAAAAACAATTACAATAAGAGATATAAAATAAGTAACATGTGACACAAGTTCTGATGCATGTCAAAAGCTTTAAAAGTCAGTTACATGTAAAAAATGGTCTATAGTAATGGTCACAAATAATACATTATGGAAAGAATATAATAGAGCACATCACATGAATCAAAAGACTTATATCCACAGACTCACAATGTGGCTTAATCTTTTCAATTTATAATAGTCTTTTAAAAGCATAAACATACATACACGTGTTGATCTTAAGGTTCCCTAATTTGTTTTATTTTTATTTTTAAAAAAAACTTGTAACTTTTATTATGATTAGGTACTAAACAGTACTTTTATAGTTCTAATCCCCAAAACAGCAAATGATCTTAAAAACTTTCATCTCATTAGCCTATTTGGAAGTGTTTATAAAATTCTCACTAAACTTTTGGCATCTTGTCTCCTTCTAGTCATGGACTCCATTATCTCCTAGCCTCAAGGGACATTCCTGAGAGCTAAACAGATTTTTGATGACATATTAATAACTAATGAATGCCTGGATGAGAGGATTAGAAGGCAATCCCCAAGCCTCATTTGCAATAAAGATATGGAAAAAACCTATGATCATGTCAATTGGGATTTTCTTGAGCACATTATGAGAAAAATGGTCCTTGCTATTAGATGGCAAAGATGGATCAGGTTTTGTATTTCCTCTGTCACTTTTCCATCTTGGTGAATGGATGCCCAGTTGGTTACTTTAGGAGCTCAAGAGGTTTGCGTCAAGGTGACCATCTATCACCCCTCCTATTTATCATGGAAACGGAAACATTGAGTATGATGTTTGCAAGAATTGAAGGGTTGGTGTTCGAGGGTTTTCCCATGGGGTCTGGTTCCCTAGTAATTTCCCACCTTTAGTTTGCTAAAGATACACACTGTGATGCATTCGATAGGCAATTGGCCTAACTCCGATGTCTTTTACAGTGCTTTGAGGCAGTCCTAGGCCTAAGATTAAAATTTTGGTAAGAGTATTATTTTTGGGAGGTGACTAGCATCAGTATTGGGGTGTAGAGCGGATGTCTTACCCTCTTCATATCTGGGGATGCCTTTTGGGGCTAGATTTAAATCTAAGGAGGCATGGGACCCAATTGTCGTTCAATTTTCACATAAACTAGAGGGGTGAAAATCCTTGTACCTGTCAAAAGGAGGACAACTCACTCTTTTGAAAAGCACTCTTTGTAGTCTACCCACTTATTTCATTTCTATTTTAACTATTTCCGCCTCAGTAGCAATTAAGTTGAAAAGGCTACAAAGAATATTTCTTCGGAATGATGGAGTACATTCTCAAAAATAGTGTAATTAAAATCAGTGATCACAACATTCAAGTTGGGGGGGTCTGAATCTTCGACCTTTGATGGAGGTTAACAAGGCCTTACTAGGCAAATGGTTATGAAAGTTTGGGGAGGATAGGGATAACCTTTGAAGAAAGATAATAGTTGTAGGATATGGGGAAAAGTCAGATTGGGAGCCTAATTCGGTGAAAGGTCTACATGGGATTGGCTTGTGGAAAGTCATCATGAATGTCCTTGCAGACTTTTCTAAACATATTCGATCTAGAGCGGGAAATTACTCCAAGGTTAAGTTTTGGGAAGACATTTGGTGTGGGCAGAATACCCTCCCAAAATGATTTGGGAGTCTTCGCTTCAGCTTTGGGTAAGAAGTAAAAACCTACCTACGGCTTCTAGTATTCAAGGGATCGATGAGCATGCAATTTGGTCTCTTAGGTTTAAGAGTAATCTAAATGATTGGGAGATTTAAAAAAAACCTCCTTCGATTGTTTACCCATGTGTCTTCTATCAAATTGCGCTCCTAGTGAGCGACGTTAGAGTATGGTCCAAGGACAATAAAGATCAGTTCACAGCGAAATCATTTGCACAGACTTTGCAGGTCTATCCTACCTTGCTCTTTCTGTACCGGGCAGTATGAAATCCCACTATGCCATCTAAGGTATCCTTCTTCCTCCGGTCAACTGCACTGAATAAGATTCCATCTTCTTCTAGTCGGCTATCACGTACGACAACTTGAAAAATAGTGGGTGAAGGATGGTAAAATCGTTGTTCTATGTGTCTCAAGGAGGAGCTATACCATCTTCTGATACATGGTCTCTTTGCCTTTGCCAGATGGGGTCAATTCCTCAAACGATGAGGGATCGTCTGGATCTTCCCTATTTCCCTTCGAAGCATAGTAACAAAGTTTTTCCATTTTTTCAAAAAGTCCCAAATTATTCGCGACTTTTTCATCGAATGATTAATACCCGAACTATTCAAGATTTTTTGAAATAATCGCGAATTTTACGAATTATTCATGAATTTTTGAAAAGTCCCGAATAAATATCTAATATTTAAAATATGTTTGTTTATAATTTAAAAATTAGTAAAGCTTATTTAGTATTTTTTCATATCTTACCCGATATTTTACCAATTTATTTTCGAATTTTTCTTAAACGAATAATTCTTAAACTCCGACTTGGTGTTATTCTCTCTTTATAATTATTGAATTTATTTTTTAATTATTTCTGTTTTTTTCCCCAAGTTTTCCCGACTTTGCCGATTTTTCCGAACTAGACCTCTACCGAATTATTCCTAACTTTGTTATTATGCTTTGAAGTTCCTTATCAGGTTGGTTTTTTACTCCTATAAAAGATCAAGGTCGATAGTTTCAGCAATGCGGGAGCTTTAGGTTGGTCCCTCTAGAAAGAAAGAAACAGGAGAATTTTTGATAGAATTGCATCCTCTGAGGTGCAAGTCTATCAGAGAACTCATCACTCAAAGGTTGGTGTGCCATAAAGAAGGGGTTTAAGGACAAAGGGTTGTTTGATGTGCTATACTGCTATAGTAATGCTTCTTTCAAGTATTTCTATATTTGTATTTCTATTCGTAGTATCTGTCTATTTACTTTTTCTGTTCTTGGTTCATATTTTGTGTGAACCTTTGTGTAACAACCCAGGATTTTAATATAATAAAATTATAGGATTATGGGTCCTTAACTGTTTTTAAAAAGTTAAGTATTTGTTAAATTGGTAGAAAGTGAGTTTTGTTCAGGATTGGATTGTACTGGTAAAACTTCAGTGTTTTTCCTCGAAAATCGTACACAATGTGCAGGTAGACTATCTAGACGATCACTTATCGTTCCAGTTCCATCGCGTATCGATTCGCGAGACCGTGGGAGTCTTAAATGTAAGAAAATCGAGAAAACCAGGAAATTCCAGATTTTTTCGGAATTTAGTAGGACTCCATAACTGTTGGGGATTCTAATAAAAATCCATGCGGTTGGTACCACAGCGTACCGATCGGTCATGAGAACGACCGTCTGTCATTTCAGCAGTTAAATGTCTCATATGAAGAAACGACATTATGTTTTGTGTCCGAAATCAGAAAATTTGAGGGTTTTGCAATTTTCTTCCGGATTAAAGTGCAGCTGTCAAAACTCAATATTTTTCCCCGAAATTTTTACAGTAGGTGTCGGGACTACCCCAAGTTCGGTCACCTAAAGTTTCGTCACAATCAGGTGTCATATAGCAGGGTTTCGGAGGACATGTGTGAAAAAATGGGAAAATCCGGTCAAAAGATTAAAGTAGTTGACTTAGTCAACTACCACTTCCACACTAAAGGGGTCATGTGCTTTTGCACATGATCTCAACCTTTGGGCTATATATATCTAAAAGACCAAGCCCTCATTCATTTTACGCAGACAAAATTTTGGGAATGAAAGAGTTTTCTAGATTTTCTAGAGAAAATCTAGAGAGAGAAAGTGGTAGAGAGAGAAAGAGGAGAGAGAGAAGAGAAAAAGGGAGACTCCATCTTGACATATTTCGACGTTCTTGACGTGTTGGCGGTATCTGATTTCTTCCCCGGTGCCTCAATTTGCGTGTAGAGAGAGAAAAAGGTAGAGTGAGAAAGTGAAAGATAGAGAGAGGAGCTTTACCTTGGGGTTGATCGCCCTCCCGGACGTATTGGCGGTGGCCCTTTTTGCACTAGGTTACCATCCCAGACAACCGCGCACACTCTATCTTTGAGTCCGCAGACTTGATCAATTGGCATTCGCCCGTGTTCAACCTTTATCCTTGAGTCCGTAGACTCAACATCCAAGTTAGAGTCCGTAGACTCGTTATCCATTTCCAAATTTGTTAACATCAATTCTGTTACCATGGCGTCCCATACCCCCATGATAACTATCAAGATTAGTCAAACTTACACCCAATGAAATCAAACCTTGAGTCCTTAGACTTCGTACAACTCTGAGTCCGTAGACTCAATACATAATCCGGGCCTTTACCCACTAAAACGAACATAATCATCTTATCTCAGCCACGGTGAGGAACTCTAGCCTCACAGTATCTCTATTAGATAATACAACCATCTAACTCGGCCACGGTGGGGGAATTCTATCCTCACAGCATATCTATCAGATCACATACAACACAATCATCTGACTCAACTACGGTGGGGACTTCTATCCTCACAGCATATCTATCAGATAACACAACCATCTGACTCAGCCACGGTACGAAAGGCATATCTATCAGAGGTATCACAACCTACTGACTCAGCCTCGGTACGGCATATCTATCAGATAACACAACCATCTGACTCAACCACGGTACGGACGGCATATCTATCAAAGGCATTACAACCTACTGACTCAGCCTCGATACGACATATCTATCAAATAACACAACCATCTGACTCAGTCACGGTGGGGAATTATATCCTCACGGTATATCTATCAGATCACACAACCATCTGACTCAGCTACGATACAGACAGCATATCTATCAGAGGCATCACAACCTACTGACTCAACCTCAATACAGCATATCTATCTAGATAACACAACCTGTTCTCCCCTAACCTAGTCAAAGAGAATCTATGGTTAACACTCCACCCACTCCCAACGATCAGTCACGTACCTCGCCAAAGAGGATCTATGGACATTATTCCACTCACTCCCGACGATCAATCACGTACCTCGCCAAAGAGGATCTATAGATATTATTCTACCCTCTCGACTATCAATCACGGAAGACTCACATAATACCACTACTCCAGACCTAGCCAAAGAGGATCTATAGATATCAAATCCACCCACTCCCGACTATCAGTCACGAAGGATTATACTTTAACCCTGGTTAAGTTTTCTAACCACAAGTTAACCCTAGTTAACCCAAGCCTCGCTTAATTAACTAAAATACTTGAGCCTCGTGCGTGTAAATCAAATCTGGTAACACACCGTCCCGTTAAGAAACGTTTCCAGGCTAATGGATGTATTCATAGCCTTATACGACCTGCAAAACAACTTTTCGTCACCCTAAAGTGGCGATACAATTTACTTGGGACCCGATCTGGGCTCCCCGAAGATCCAGAAAAAATCACAATATCACAGAGGGGTCTCCAACCCTTTTTCCATCCACGCCATTCATATAGTGAGTCTAGATCTGGGGTTTTGACACCCGAGACCGAGGGCTACACCCCTCTACTCATTTTTCATGCACATCCAACCCTTCCACACATCACATAGGGGTCTCCGACCCTTTTTCATTCATGCCAACAGACATGCATATACTTAGACATAAAAAAATATAGCAAAATAAGAGGAAAAAAGAGAAGAAAAGAAGGGGTTTTACCTGATTCACGCTTTTCGAGGTAGCTAGTGCAAAAAGGCCACCGCCAATGCGTTCGGGAGGCCGATCAACCCCAAGGTAAAGCTCCTCTCTCTAACTTTCACTTTCTCTCCCTATATTTTCTCTCTACACGCAAATCGAGGCATCGGGAAAGAAATCGGACACCGTCAAAGCGTTCGAAACTTCGAAATATGTCAAGATGGAGTCTCCCTTTTTCTTCTCTTCTTTCTCTCTCCTCTTTCTCTCTAGATTTTCTCTAGAAAATCTAAAAAACTCTTCTTCCCAAAATTTTGTCCGTGTAAAATGAATGAGGGTTTGGTCATTTAGATATATATAGTCCAAGGTTGAGATCATGTGCAAAAGCACATGAACCCTTTGGTGTGGAAAGTGGTAGTTGACTAAGTCAACTACTTTGACCGATTGACCGGATTTTCCCACTTTTTCACGCATATGTCCTCTGAAACCATGTTATATGACCGAACTTGGGGCAGTTCGACACCTACTGTAAAAATTTCGGGAAAAAATACTGAGTTTTGACAACTGCACTTTAATCCGGAAAAAAATTACAAAACCCACAAATTTTCTGATTTCGGACACAAAATCGATGTCGTTTCTTCATATGAGACAATTAACTACTGAAACGACAGACGGTCGTCCTCACGACCGACCGGCACACTGTGGTACCAGCCGCACGGATTTCTATTAGAATCCCCAACAATTATGGAGTCCCACTAAATTTTGAAAAAATCTGGAATATCCTGGTTTTCTCGATTTTCTTACATTTAAGACTCCCACGGTCTCGCGAATCAATACGCGACGGAACTGGAACAATAGGTGATCGTCCAGATAGTCGACCCGCACATTGTATACGATTTTCGAGGAAAAACACTGAAATTTTACCAGTACAATCCAATCCCGAACAAAACCCACTTTCTACCAATTTAACAAATACTTAACTTTTTAAACACAGTTAAGAACCCATAATCCAATAATTTTATTATATTAAAATTTTGGATTGCTACACTTTGTTTCTACTCTTAGGTTATTGTATTTGACTTTGATATACATATATTACGCAATTATCAATCCAAAAAATTATGTTTTTTTATTCAAATAGTAATACAATTGTTTTGACATTTTAACAGAGAAAATATTTTAACAGTTCTAAGTTCTAACTATCCCATTGGAGTCTTTACTCACTAATTGTTGACAATTATAAATGCAATGGGATAACCCCATTACATTTTCGATTCATTATTATACATAATTTTAAATATTTGTACAAAAAAGAAAGATTATAAAGGAATTGCAAGTTTTCAACAAAAGACTCAAAATGGGGACTCAAAATTGAAAAAAATGATAATCAAGAGTTTCAAACACTAGGGATCAACATTTTAAATACAGGTTGACCAAAATATTGGTTTATGTAATGAAGAAATAAACATTTCGGTACGAATGGAAGAAATGTACCGAAACATTAGGAAACGTGATGAAATTCTGTAATTTTTATGAAACATGTAGACCTGGTAATTTTTATTGGTAGTGAAGACAAATATCTCATGTGAGCTTCATGGAGTTTAAGCCTCATGGTTGAGCCCCAAGACGTTTTTCTTAAGCCTCGCCCCGAGGCAAGCCTCGTGGCGTAAGCCTCACAGGCTTTTTTAAACACTGGTGCCTAAAACCTCCCGCTTATAATGTTTTTTTAATTGGTAAATGGTAATTGCGCACACACATATATATCCACCACTGGTGTTGTATTCAAGCCCGAGGTAGCTGCTGCCACTCGGTGTAGCAAGAATTGATCTTCTGACATAGTTACCAGAGCGAGAAGAGAAATCGGGAAGCGAAGCGAAAGCGAGGGGAGAGGCTACTAAAAACCTTAGGAAACGAGAATTATGAAACGAGTAAGAAACGACTAAGGAAACGTTCAAGAAACGATCAAGGAAGTGAGTGAGAAGCAATTGAGGAAGCGAGCAAGAAGCGTTGAGAAAGCAAACGAGAAAGCCACAGTGGAAGCAATTGGGAAACTAGTATAAAATCAATGTGAAGCGATTATACACTTATAATACAAAAAAAATAACCTAAAGATAATACAATGCAAGTAACTTGGAATCATGACATATAAATGATAAATCATCAAGGAGGTAAAAACCAAGAAAAATGAATATCAAGGTTATATTGTTGAACCCCAAGAATTAACGAATCTTAGCCATAGTTAATAGGGATTAAAAAGAACACTTGTTCACTTGTGGCTATGGGTGCCATTGAAAACTCGAGACCAAGTTTAATGGCAATTGACTGTGATCCAATCTCCATTGGCATGCCTCTTGTGGCTCAATGGATTAAGTCATCGTTGTGTCCTCGTGTCCCCTTTCACCCCCATTTAACGCTGGTTAAGCTTAACTAAATTAATGTTCAGATTTTGATTTTTTTCTTTCTAAAAACCAAGGTTGGATTGCTTAACCCTCGGGGTGAGTAAATCTTAACCACAATTGGTGAGTGTTAAAAAGTGGGGTGTGGACCAATGAGGACCGGCCATTTCATTACATAAATGCAACCGCCGGTATGCTAAGCATTTTCCCAAAAAAATATATAAAACCAATAAAAAAAATTGCACATCCCTACTTTAAGTCTGTTGCCCCTTCGAAATCTTCACTGTAGCATGGGGAAACTGTTTCTCAATTGCTTTAAAGATGTTTTCTAGTCATTTCCCCATCACTTTCTCATCATTTCTCCATCGCTTTCTCGGCGTTTTGCAATCTTTCTAATTATTTCCTAAGCCTTACCCCCAATCGTTTGGAGGCGTTTCCCAAGCATTTCCCGAAAATGGGGAAACCGCATTACCTTCGCTTCCCGAACATGTTTCCTGGGAAGCGCACTTCTCACCCTAGATATGGTTTCCCTGCAACTATGCCTACTGATGCCCTCTCCACGAAGGCTAAATACATGAGTGAGAGTGAAGCTGCGAAAGAGTTGTTGTGGGTGGGAAATATGCTGAAGGAAAGAAATATTTGGAAAGAATTGCAAGATATATATATATCAAAAGGCAAGGTACAATATCCTAAAAAGTACTAAGGTTCACAAAAAAATATATACCAAAAATAGGAAAGCAGACAGGTAGAAATTATTAACAAAGATTCAAATCCAGCTTATCCTGGTGAAATCCAATCCTTATATTTTGTGTTGTGATGGGTCATCTAAATAAGCACATCCCAGCTTTATCATCTAGTTACTTTATTATGTTTTAGTGTCCATTGTCTTTTATGTAATTAAGGGCATTTATGTCCTTTCATTTTGTTAGTAATATAAAAGAACTAAAGGGATGAAGAAATTAATTTTTCATACGTTATTTCCCTTCCTTCTTCCTCCTCTTTTTCTCTTACACAAATCCTAATTTACTATTCCTAATTTTCTACTTGGTATCAAAGTAAGAAATCCATGTCTGCATTTTTTTTCTTTTTCTTTTTTTTAATGGCATGAATAGTGATGTGAATAGTGTCACATAAATAGTGTTATGTGAATAGTGTTGCATGAATAGTACTGCATGAATTTGGTATGGTTTAATATTTTTGGAGTTCAAGTTGATTTTATTCTGAGTTTTTAGAGTATCTAAGTTGATGTTTCATGCTCTCGAATGATTTTATGAAGAAAACAAAATTTACATCATTCGAGTTTAAAAGGTTTTTGGGATTGTTAATAGACATTTAGATCTACTATGAATCATTAGATCTAAAGCAATAGTTGTTTGGAGTTTGTTTGGTGAAAGGGTGTGATTTCGGGAACCCTAAAGTTATTCTGTAAGCTGTTTTTGTGAAAAAAAAGTCATATTTAACCTTCATAAAAGGCGTTGGCAGTGTTTATTGTTGTTTTTGTGCTAAAAAAGTTATTGACCTAATTGGTCTTTTTTGTGAAAGAGGTGTTTCTTTTTTAAAGTGTTGGAATTTTTTGGGCGATTTTTTGAGACGTTGTTGGTGTTTGATTATATGAAGTTGAAAACCTTGGTGGAAAGTTGTGAAGTATGTGAGTTGTTGATACATAAATCAGAATTGATTTAGACCTCTAGTTGAGGTGTTGTTAGTGTTTGAGAGATCTGGCTTATTTACTTGTTTGGTTTTTTAATCCCTAAGTAAGACGTATGTCTGGAATTGGTGATATACTGGTATGGAGGAACCTCCAAGCATGTAAATCAATATGCATAGTGTCTCCTTCGCTGATATTGCCTCTTTTGGAGAATCCTCTGTTTTTGCTACCTCATTTTCAACAGTTCTCTAAGGACACCCTTCCAGTATCCAAAGATGTACTTTAGCGCTTCAGTCAGTTACTTTCACAGATGTAGTTATCTTCTAGATTCCCCACTTTCGTTGCTCAGACAGGTACTCATGCATCTGCCCATCAGGTATCTTCATTAACCTCACATAAGATTCATTGGATCATCGATTCAAGAGCCTCAGATCATGTCTAGTATGTCCACACTTTTTTCTCGTCTTACAACTCTTGCTCTAGTTATTTGAGAGTGAAAATAGCCGATGATTCTTTTGCATCTATAACTGGGAAAGGAAACATCCATGTCACCCCTACTATCTCATTGTCATATGTATTACATATTTCTGGGTTTTCAATTAATCTCCTTTTTGCTAGTAGTTTAACTAAGCATTTGCGTTGAATTGTAACATTTTTCAATCTCATTATATATTTCAGGATCTGGTGACACAACAGCAGATTGGGAGTAAACGTAAAGTAGATGGGCTTTACATCTTGGATCAGGCTCCTGCTCCTATCTTTAGTGTTTTTCAGTCTCATAATTCTATTAACAAAAACCAAATTTTTCTCTGGCATCGTCAATTGAGTCACTTGTCGTTTCAGTCCTTAAAAATTGTGTTTCCCCTTTTATTTGAGTCAATCAATTTACATATTTTGCAGTATAAAACTTGTGAATTGGCAAAACATTGTCGTGTTTCATTTTCCCCCAATACTAAAAGAAGTTCAATTATCCATTAAGATGTATGGGGCCCTCTCCTACTCTATTCTTGTTTGGATATTGATATTTTATTTCGTTTATTGATGATTATTCTCGCTACACTTGGTTGTACCCAAGGTATTAAACTTCAGTTTCAGTATAAACTTCGATCGCTAAGAAAATTGACATGTTTCGAGGAAGTTTATGGAGTCCAAAGAAGTTATGTAAAAATTAAAGAAGTCTAGGAAATTTTAAGGAAACATTGGAAATCTAAGATAAAATTTTAAAATTCAATACTTAAGCATAAATACACATCTAGAATTCATAATGTTACTGAAACAAGCATGTAGTACTTAAATTCTAATGTAAGAATCATGTTAAGTGACATGTGTTGTCTTGTCTGTGGTGTAATTTCTTCTTGATATTTCTCTATAATGTCCATTTTTTAAACTATATTTTATCCTCCTTGTCATGTGAAGGGGATACATATTCTCTTTAGTTTTTAATAACTATCCATGCCAATTGTTTTAAAAACCTGAAAAACTTATGATGCACATTAAAGTTGATAAATAATTGAAATATAATTTAATTTTTAAACCTATTTCAATCTGCAATTGATGAACTCAATGTTGGATTGAATCCATATGTGAAGAGTAGCAAATGAGCAGTTAAATAATTTTTAATTTATTAAATACTATCAGGAAATTATTTAATTTTTAATACTACTAAAAATCTCTTATGAACATAACATACTAATAACAAAATTACTAGAATAATAGAATTATAATTTATAATAAGGTTAATGTTAACCACACTCTAATAATAAAATTATAATTTATAATGAGGTTAATGTTAGTAACACTCTCTTTTAAAGCTAATTTTATTTATAATAAGGTTAATGATGGGGAGATGTCTTTCCTTATGAAAAAAATAAGATTAAATTGAGTGGAACTAGCATTACCCTTTTAAGTTAAAACTTAAAGGCTTAAGGCCCTTCAATTTACAGATTTTTTCTGTTCACTTCGGTTAACTTCCACCCAAGTTCTCTAATTTCTCAACACTTTTTTTCGTGTTTCGGTTGAAGTTTACCAAAGTTTACAAGGAAGTCCAGTATTTTTAAAATACAAGTGTATTTCGCTTCGGACACCACGGAAGTCGACTCAATTCAGTCAACTTCAGTAGAATTGAGACGATTTTTGACACCATGATTGTACCTGTTAAAAACTCGAGATGAGATGCTCAATACTATCGCACATTTCATAACATGATCAGAAATCAATTTGACAAGAAGGTTAAGATATTTCGCTCTGATCATGATCGCAAATACCTTAAAGGATCACTCAGAGCTTACTTGTTGAACATGGAATTATTCATCAAAACAATTGTGTATACACGCCACAACAGAATGGAGTTGCGGAATGAAAGAACCGTCATTTGCTTGAGGTTGTTCGAAGTTTGTTATTACAGATGAAAGTTGAAAAAAAGTTTTGGTCTGAGGCAGTGCTTACAACAGCGTATTTGATTAACCAGATGTCCTCTCAGGTTTTGAATTTTAAGTCTCTACATCAGTTATTGCGTCTTGAGAGTCCTCCTTTTAGTCTTTCACTTCGTGTATTTGGTTGTACTTGCTTTCTTCATATCCTGGGTCCAAACCGTTCTAAGTTGGATCCTAAGTCCACCAAATGTCTCTTCTGAGGGTATTCCTCTACATATAAGGGATATAAGATGTTTGATCCCTTGACAGGTAAAAGGTTTATCTCTAAGGATGTTTCTTTCTTTGAGTCGGTTCCCTTTTTTTCTGGGGTTCCTCTACAGGGGAAGAGTGTTAGTAAAGAGATACCCCTTCCCCTTCCAATACCCCTCTCAGTTCTTATTATGGGAGAAACTCCTTTAGTATCGTTGTCCGCTTTTGATGACACTAAAGAGACAGAAAAGGAACTGAAGACATCAAGGTTTAAAAAAACGGTTTCAGACACCGTAACGGACACAGCCGAAACCTTTACGTAACGGTTTCGGCCTTTACTTTTTTTTTTTCTTTTTTGCTTAAAAAATTCCAATAAATAGAAAAAAAAATAAAAAAAAACATATAATAATATAATAAATTAGTAACAAGATACTTTTAAAGCCAATATAAAGCTTAAAATTTAGAAATAAGGAAATTAGATGAGCCGAGAGTTGAAATATACCCGAAATAAAGAACATGTCTTGGATTCCTTCAAATTTATAAATTAAACCTCAAATCAAATTGTTAATTAACAAAAAACAAAAGGATTTTAAAAAAAAAAAAGGTACTAAGAATAGGTAGAGAAGATGATAGGAAGCAAATATGAGGTTTTAAAATAAGTTTAGGGATTTTCAGAACCCAGTCCTATAACTGAAACCTTTACGTATCGGGCGTAACGCCCATTACGTAACAGTTTTGGGCGTTACGGTTTTTTTTCGGGATAAACGGGTAAAGGTACGATATCGGAGGCCACCAAAACTTTTACGTAACGGGTGTTACATAACGGTTTCGATGATTTTTTAAACCATGGAAGACATATTCAAGACGTTCCAAGGTGGAGCCTCGATCAACTGAACTACAGTCTTAGCATACCTCTGTGGACCCAGATCCATTTACTTCTCTGGTTGCTCTCAATCCAGGTGATTCTTCATCTTTACCCAACACTAATGATCTTGATACTCCAATTGTCTTACACAAAGGAAAACGCACGTGTACATCTCATCCTATCTCTAACTTCATTTCTTATGAATCTTGTTCTTCATCTATTCATGATTTTGTCTCATCTTTGCCTTCAATATCTATTAAATCTAGAGTCACAGATGCATTGTATCACCCCAGTGGAAGGAAACAATGTGGGAAGAAATGAAGGTACTCACAAAAAAAAATACGTGAGAACTTGTTGATGCTTCTAAGGACAAGAAGCTAGTTGGATGCAAGTAGATTTATACCATAATATACAAAGTTGATGGTACTATTGAAAGATACAATGCGAGGTTGGTCGCTAAAGGACTCACACAGACCTATGGGATCGATTATCAAGAAACGTTTGCTCATGCAACCAAAATGAATATAATCAGAATTCTTCTTTCTGTAGCAACAAGCTAGATGTGAAGAATGCTTTTTTTCATGGAAATCTCCAAGAAGAAGTTTATATGGCTTTACCTCTTGGGTTTAATGCTAAGAATCAAAAGAAGAATGCAATTTATGGCCTTAAACAGTCCCCTAGGGCTTGGTTTGAAAGGTTTAGTGGAACTGTGAAGAAGTTTGGGTATACTCAATGTTACTCAGATCATACGATGTTTGTGAAGCATTTGGAAAACACAACTACTGTCCTTTTAATGTATGTAAATGATATTATTGTAATTAGAGATAACTCAGGGGAGATACAAAATATATCATTGATATGTTGGAAGACACTGGAAAGCTTGGCTTGAAACCTGTGGTAACTCCTATAATATCTAATGGTAAGCTTGACTATGAGAGTGGCGAGTTGCTTGAAAATGTTGGTATGTTCCAAAGACTTGTTGGTAAGCTGATTTACTTATCCTTGACTCGTCCCAATATTGCTTATGCAATGAGTGTAATTAGTCAATTCATGCTCAGTCCATATACTATACACCTTGAAGCCACAGAACGTATTTTGAGATACTTAAAGTATTCACCAGGTTGAGGGTTATTATTCAGAAAGAATGGGCACTTGAAGGTAGAAGCGTACACAGATGCTGATTGGGCTGAGTCAATCACAGATCACTGATCTACGTCAGGTTATTGCACCATGGTTGGTAGAAATTTGATTACCTGGTGAAATAAGAAACAGTCTAGGGTTGCACGGTCTAGCGTCGAAGCAGAGTACAGAGTCATGACTTATGGAGTTTGTGAGTTATTGTGGATCAAGACCTTAATGACAGATTGGGTTTCTCAAACCCATCGAAGATGACACTGTTGTGATAATAGAGATGCTACTTGCATTGCACATAACGCAGTGCAACATGACAGGACTAAACATATTGAGGTTGACAGACATTTCATAAGAGAGAAGATAACTTCGAAGATAATTAGTCTTGCATTTGTAAGAACAAAAAATCAGTTAGCAGATGTTCTTACGAAGATGGATGTTTCATCACGTCATCATGAGCTTATTGGCAAGCTTGGCATGCTGGACATTTACGTCCCGCTTGAGGGGGAGTGTTGTAATAGGTCATCTAAATAAGTTGATCTCATTTTTATTATCTAGTTACTTTATTATGTTTTAGCATTTATTATTTTTTATGTAATTAAGGGCATTTATATCCTTTCATTTAATTAGTAATATGAAGAACTAAAGGGATGGAGAAATTAATTTTTCATACTCTACTTCCCTTCCTTCTTCCTCTTCTCCTCTTTTTCTCTCTCTTTTTGCAACAACCTCACAGTTTGTCTCACAGATATAATGAGTTGTTTAGTGAATTTAACAAAAGCATTAATCTAAAAGCTCCTTTTTTAAAGGATTTTGACCTATTTTTAGGTAAACGCCAAAGTAGTCAGATTGGAATATAGAATGCATACCGTCTTTGAAAAACAATCAATCTTAGTGCCTACAAGTCAAGTTATCCAAAAATAGGTGATTCCTAGATAGTACGGACCTGCACATCTTTGTACATTGGAAATTCCACTCCCTAACTCTTTCATACTTTTGTTTTTCACCCTGCATTAAAGTCCGTTAAGAAGGAAATTCCCAAACCCAAGGACGAGAAACAGTATCACAACTTCCTTCATAGAGAAAAAACAATGAAGAGGAAACCCTTCCTTTCCCTTCCCTTCCCTTCCCCTCCCTAGTTTCCGCCCAACGCTCCATCTCAGAGACCTTATTAGACCTTGTCTTTAGATTTCTTTCTGATTAATAGAAACAACTTAAGAAAGAATTCAGTCCTAAAAAGCAGTCAACTCCATATGAGTGTGTGACCCTTTACAAACTGTAGCAATTCGAGAAGATCCATACTATGGATATATGCCTAGATTAATCTGGTGAACTCATGGACCATAGTTGTTAAAGGAGTCGCCTCAGGGGGTCGCCTAGGCAACCAAGATATCTGTTGGACTTAGGCGACTGGCCGCCTCAAATGGTCATTATTAAAAATCTAATATATGTAATATTATTATTGTTTAAGGATATAAAAATTTATTTTATTTGAATATGATTGTTCGATAAACAAAAAAATATGTTATTTCATATATTTTTCATGTCTTTTACAATATAATATGTTAGGATTTGTATATCCAACAAAAAAAATTAGTTTGCAGATAGAAAAAGAAAGAAAAGACGAATGGTGTCAAATATGTTTCTCTCATTTTAACTTGTTCTTTGTCTCAATGGGTGGACCAATTAGTCTCTCCCTCTGTTTATGAGTAGACCATATAGTCTCCATTTGTTTTTTTTCATGGTTGTTAAATTACAGCTAGCTCAGGCAGCCTAATTACAAATTAAGAGCCTTATATGCCCTAAAGTCATTCTAGGACTCCCAAAACTCACATAAACTCGTATTTAAAGGGATCTTTTATAATTTAAATAAGTGCAAGTCTTATAGTTATATATTTTACATATCAATATTATATTTGTTACTTATTTT
The DNA here is from genome assembly GCA_015143295.1 of Tetracentron sinense. Taxonomy (NCBI): domain Eukaryota; kingdom Viridiplantae; phylum Streptophyta; class Magnoliopsida; order Trochodendrales; family Trochodendraceae; genus Tetracentron; species Tetracentron sinense. Next base: position 19,108,433 of record CM026572.1, on the reverse strand, counting down.
TAGTATAATCGAGAAAATGAAAGAATGAAAGTAAGAGGTACAACATCTCCATCTCCCCTCTTATTTCTCCCCTTTTCTGTGTCACATTTGATTATCGGACTATTTCTCTACTTTTTATCCAATCTTATATCCTCTCTCCTCTCCTTCATTCATCTCTCTCTCTCTCTCTCTCTCTCTCTCTCTCTCTCTCTCTTCTTCCTGTTGACTGTCTATTTTTTTATCCCTCACAATCTCTCTCCCCCTCTTTTCAGCAGTCATTGTAAACTTAATTTTTATTCCATTTTTTTCCAATACTTGAAATCACCTTTTTTTATTTTTAGAACTGTCTCTAACGATGGTTTTATCAAAGTGCATATTGTCAATGGTGTAACTTATATGAATGTAGGGCATCTTATAAAAGAAAATGCATCATACATAAATCTCATATTATGAGGAATTTTTGTAACAAAAAATTCATCATGCGACACCTCAGGCGTCCATGGGGTCTATAGCCTCAAGTCGCCTGGTCACCTTGAAAACTATGTCATGGATCATGAGCGGGCTCACCTTCACACTCGTGTATTATCTAATGAATGTTATGAAATGACTAGGAAACATAGTACACATGCTGCATCATAATTTCCTTGAAACCTCAACGGGAAATAATACAATAGTAGCACACAAGGTTTGCAGACCATGATGATGACAGCAGCAACAAGGCAACAACCATTTATATACCATTTGTTCCTGCGAGCATCAATTTAAAAACTAACGCTTCAAGCTGAAGTCACTAGAACAAGTACTAAAGATTTAAGAGAAGAAAGAATGTTGAAATAAAAAGAATAGAAAGGAAAATTGTTGAAGTCTACCAACATTCCAAAGACATTCCGACGTTAAACATGAAAACTAACAAGCATGTTAATATTGACACTACCACCAACACTACAAAGATCTCATTGAGACTGAAAACACCTATGACTGGTTGTGATGATTCTGCCACCCAAGGAAGCTCTTCTGAAAACAACAGACCAGACAAAGGTCCAGCCTCTCAATCTCTGGTGTCATACCTCATGCACTAAAATACACAAAATCTGACTGAGACATGAAAAATCAGACTGTTGATTAGTCATACTTTTCCATTGATAACAAGAAAAATTTTATAAATAAATATTACAATAGGGATACAAGAATTATAAGAAGTTCTTGAGAAAAACTATATGAGGCCCAGTTAGAGTACGAAGTCTACTCCATTGAACAAAATATCACCACCATACACTCCTACTTTAGCGAGAGAGTCTTCCACATCATTGCCTATACTCAACATAAAAAGAGAATTTGCTGACCAAAGAAAACACCATAGCCCAAATCTCTGACTACATAGAAAAGTCTCCACATCTCACAATTTCAAACACAGCATTCAGCCACAAAAGCGTACTGTTCTTGTGAAAGCAAGTCTAATAGTCCAACTACACGAAACAAAACATACAAGAACTGGCCACATTTCACATTTTCAAACATTGACTGAGCACAAATGCAGCTTTGTTCAAGTTTGATGTTCTTACTACAGGAAACAAAACATACTACAATTGTATTCAGCATTACATCCAGTTCATGGGAAAACAGATTCTTCTGGAAGGAACCCTATTCCGAAAAAGAATAGCACCTTTCATTAAGAATAAATAGACTGAATCAAGCAGTAAAAATGGAAAGCCAAGGAGTTCCACTAATGGGAAATAAGAAAAAATCATATTCTTCTATTCTAGACTACCATCTGAGTTCTTTGTGTAGAATTCTTCAAGCAGCATCTGTTGGTGCAACCATTCATTCATTTATTTTCACCAATCAGACAATCTTTGAATTTAAACGGAACAGTATTTTATCAGTTCATCGATTTTAGTAGTAAAACATAAACAGATTTGTTCCTGCCTCCGAAATGGATATGGGATTAAGGTTGTGGGGAATCTTTACTAGAGATAATCTTTATCCCCAACAATAGACCAAGACTAGATTTAAATCTCAAAAGCAACACATTCCCAGTTGAAAATAAGAATTAGACCAAGACTAGATTTAAATCTCAGAAGCAACACATTCCCATTTGAAAATAAGAATTACAGGAAACCCTAATAACCCATTGTCAGAAAACAAAAACCCTAGAAACAAAATTAAGCCAAATCCAAACTTAAAATCAAAACCCAAGTTACCCAACTCACAAAATCAATGGAACATCACAGGAATTACAATAAAACAACAAAAAACAATCAAATCCCCTAAGAATCCCAACCCCATTGTCATCAAAACCCCACCAACAACAAATCCAAATAAAAAAACAAAAACCCCAGATCGAAAAAAACAGAGAAATCGAAAACCCAAGATAGAAAGATTAAGAAACTGACCTCCTTGGTGGAGAGCTCGGATGCATAAGGAAGGACGAAGTTGACGGTGATCTTGGTGGGGATCGAAGACGGAGTCGGAGGCCGAGGCTTCATGAAAGAGAGAGGAGTTTTGGGTGGTTCTATGTGTGGGATGACCTTCCTCCATGCGTCTACGAAGGTCGAATCGGCGGTTGGAGTCACCGGGAGATCGGTGGCGAAGGGTCGAGCCCTAATCATGGCGGAGGCTCGAACCAGGAGGCGAGGCGCTTGTCGAAACATGGTCTGGCGGTTGGATCGCTCGGCTTGCTCGGTCGGACTGGTGAGAATGATAGACGCTGTTTCTCTCACTCTCTTCTTCTTCTTCTTCTTCTTCTTCTCCTTCCTCTAAAATGATTCTCAGAACAAGGGGTTTCGCTCTGATTATATTTGATTTTCTTTTTCAGGGGCTGTTTGGTAACAAGTTTATAGTTTCCCGGGAGAAAGTCATTCTCGTGTAAGTGAAAACCTTTAAAAGGGTATGCTTTAACCTTATTCCTACTAGCAGGTGGCACGTGCGATGCACGTGAGAGCGAGGGGAACGAGTTAACCACAATTAATAGGAGTTAAAAGGGGCAAGTGTTAACCCGCATGTGCGATTGAACTCTCCCCGAGTTCAATCACAATAGTTTGAGAATTAAAGTAAAACATTAAATTAAAGTTTTGTTTTATATAAGGGTAGTTTATGAATTTTGATAAATAGGCTACGTCTGCCTCTCGCATTATAATAGTAAAGATGTTTAGTTATGATAAAATATCTGAAAACATGGAAAATAAAAGAAAATTTTGGATTTCAATATAATTTTAAGTTGTGATTTGTCTAATTTCCTTTTTTTTCCATGTTTTTACCTATTTTTTCGGCAATCAAACATTGGGTAAGAGTATGCATCTTTTTTCACTTTAGAACCGCCTGATAAGTGATAACGGAGAAGTGAACCCTTGAGCTCACTGCCCAGAGAGAGCGGCTAGGTTTAGTGAACCCAGCTGGTTCTCTATTTTTAGGCCGAGCAATAGTTCGATCCACGGACAAGGAGTGAACTAGTGTTCCTTGCTCTCACAAAGTTGTTCCTTGAACTGCCACTAAATTGGGTTAATTTTTTTTTAACCCTATGGTTAAAAAAAATATATCTAAGGATAGATGAGTGAACCTTAAGGGTGAGTGAACTTTAACTATAATTAAAAGGAATTAAAAAAATTGACCCGTAACAAGAAAGGGGGGGGCCGAGAAGCATCACTGACCGAGGAGGTGATTATTTTTCTTGGGCCTTCGGCACAGGCCCGAGACCAAAGGGCATGTGCCCGTCAAATAGGGCAAGCCCACCACCCCTTCTATATAAGGAGGAGAGAGGCCTAAGTTTCATATTGAAATATAACAAAATATAACAAGACTCAGACCATAAGACCCAGATTCTACATATTGGAGGCCTAATATTTTTATTTTTATTTTTTGGTAACTAGGCCTAATCTAGGTACGCGCTGACCTAATCTTGGTCCCGCATAGATCTCAAACATCTTCCAAGTACGCCTAGATTGTTTCAATCAATATATAGAACTCTAACCAGTCCGATTATAGAAGTCTTATTCTCCTCTATTCGCAGGACAAATCGAATTGTTGATTATGGGTTTTGTAGAACAGTCCTTGTGTATTAGTCTATGTAACAGTCCAACCAATCAAATTCGACATACGGTAAAAAAAAAAAAGATATAAATCGGAATAGACATTTAATAATTGATTTAAAAATTTACACATAAAAAAAACGCAGAACATCAAAAATACAATACATAAATAATTTGAGTATAATTCAGACCAACACTCATAATACATTAAAAAATCAAGCTAAACATATAAACTTGCATTTATAAAATTTATGAGAGATGACGTTAAGTCTTCAACTCCACATTGTATAAAATGAAGAAAAAAAGTGCAGTTGGAGATTGGAAGAGAGAGTCACATTTGGAAAGGAGATTGAGAGGTGACGGTTATTGGCTTTGAAAATGTTGTACAATTGGAGACTCAATTCTCGACTATTGGCGACTGCAGTACCGTTGTGATAAGTGACAACTGTGATATAATTAGGACTATAGATTTAGGAAGATAAAAGGATCGAAAAAAAAATGAGGAGATTTAATGGTAGTCGGTGAGTGCTTCAGGACTGGTATTAGTGGGTTCCAGTGACGTTGTAGTCAATGAGAAAGCGACTTAAGGTTATGGAATGACCAAGAGAAAGAAATCGAGAGGAATTAAGTTTCATGCAAATGTGAGAAAGATGTTTCAAGGACTTCCATTACATGTTTAGATTTAAAAAAAATATAGATTATTGGTATTATTCATGAATAAGTCGTGAACAATTCACGAATAATTAAATTGTGAACGGATTCGCCTTACTTAAAAAATTTGTGAATGTTTCTGTAGTTTTAAATATTACGGTCAAATTATACGGATAATGAATTATATGTTTTGTTTGTGTATAAGTTGCGTATAATACACAAATTTACCAACTATGACTTGTACAAGTTCCCGGTAAGAGAGATCGGATTGTAGAGCCCATCGCAATTGAACTCTCCCTGAGTTCAATCGCACCCATTGATCAACACATGTCCCTTTTAATCCCTATTAAATGTGGCTAAGTTTCAATGTCCCTTAGGATTCAATAATCTAACCTTGGTTTTTAGAAGGAAAAAAATTAAAACCCTAATAAAAATAACTTGGATCAAAAAAGGAAGAAGTAGCATATTTGCACGACTTAGCTTTCGATGGGTCATGTAGATAAGCGTTCGAGTTTCAAAATAGCTATTATTATAACCTATTTTGTGCGACCTCGTTTTCGATGGGTGTAAATATGCACTCAAGTTTTGAAATTATTACTATTACTAGCAAAGACCTCGTGAGGATGCACGGGTGTGATTAAAAGAAAACAATAGATACCACAAAATGAATTTGAGCTTGAACTTTGATTAATGGTTGAAAATGAGCCAGTATACCCAATGGGGGGAGATGGATAAAGCATACCCAAACACTAATCCAGAAGTTTTAATTTGCTCTAACACCTTCAATAATGTGATTTGGAGGTTACTAATTAAATCAAGGAACCCGGATTTGTTTTGAGAGTAAAAAACATAAAACAGATTAATCAAGCAATAGCTTTTATCGCGCAAGAGAGCTCTTGCCTAAGTCAATCAATACAATGAAGGGCTGAATCTGAACACGAAACAGCAGGGCCTTTGCAGGCAATGCATATCTTCCTTCTCTTTTCTTTCCTTCGACGACATCAATTTCTGGTTCCATATTATTTACGTTTTTTTTTTGCAGATTAATTACACCAAAAAGAGAAGAAAAAAATTTGTCTCCAACCCATTTTTTGAACATTACTCGAAATACATAATCACTATAAGAAAATAATAATAAAGAGGAAATAAATATGAATTTTTTTTTGAGGGACTACTACCTTCTGTATCTTTGTGTTTTTGAGACCTTGAAGCATGAACTCAGAAATCCCAAAACAATATATATCAAAACAAAATCTAAGAGAATAACAAAGAAATGACATGGACCCCTAATTGATTAAAAGTAAAATAAGAAAACCCCAATTAAGATTATGTTGAAAAATATCGAATACACTATCATGGTATCTTGCAGCAACATCATAGAAAGGAGAAGGGTATACACCGATGGAGCACTCTCTATCGTCTTTGATTATGTTTGATCCCTTTACTGCACTTCTCTCTTCTTCTCCATCTATCCTCCTCTATTTCTTTTCAATTTGTGTTGCTCGGTCCTTTGTAGTTGTCTTCTTACTCCTCCTTTCTGGACATCCGATCAATATTGAAGATAAATAGGAGGTTTGTTTTTGGAAAGATAAATAGAGGATTTCAAAGGAAAAGAATGGGTGGGAGGGGAGTTACACTTAATTGGGGGACATATAATAGCTTTCAAATGACATAGTACATATTATTATATACTATAGAAATAGGGGTGCCAACGTGGCACCCCTATATGATCTCCTTTTCTCTGTTTTTGATGCCACGTCATAGACAGTTATAAGTTTTGTCATTTACTTTCTTTATCTTTCCAATAAATCACACTTAGGTAATGAAGAAAGTTGACCAACCCATTTACAATCTTTGTCTTTCCAATAAATCAACTATTTTCCCTCTCAATTCGTCCCCAAATAACCCATATTCTCTCTTTTACCTTCCCAATAAATCACCTCTCTCCTACCTTCCACTCTCTTCCTCTCACACTCATCGAAAGCTAGAACGCGTAGAAAAGGCTACTTCTTCTTTTTGTTTTCCAATTTATTTTTATACTTTCTTAAATTAATTAGTCACAAGTTTTGATTTTGAGTGAAAATTTAGACGGTCATAAGTTTCATCAATAGCTTTTAACCTTATGATTAATTTTTCTAAAAGAAAATGTTAGATTGTTCAACCCTAAGGGTTAGTGAGTCTTAATCACGGTTAAAAGGGACACGTGTTGACCTTTGGGTGCGATTGAACTCTCCCTGAATTCAATCGCAATTGGCTATGATCCAATCTCAAGGTAAGAAGATCTTATGGATCTTTGAGTAGTCATTGACCTTTATTAAAGGACTTGGAATCTTCTCCAGTTGATGCTGGCGAGGAGATCACTAACATCCATTTCAACGGCGCCACATACGCCTGTCTATCAAGGTCTATACACGCAAATCAATACCTTAATAGGCATATACAAGCATATATAGCGTCTGGGAGTGGGTGCTGGTGGTCTCCTTAACAACACCAAACAAAGTTTGTGTCTTATTAAAGACATGTGTAGCCTGGATCATTCCGGGATATTATTTTCAAGTTAATCAAAACTAGACTGACAAAAAGTTTCAAATTGTCTTATGTTATCACTATATCAAACTTAATATTATGACTTATGCTAATACTTAAAAAAAATCTATATTATACATATAACATTTATATACGCCATATGTTAGTATTTTGTCAAAATTAAACATAGAAAAATAAAACAAAACATATAAAATGAGATCTGATCACAACCAGTTGCAACTAAATTCAACTGCATATGTGTCCGATATGGATTGGAAGAGAAAAAATAAAATTTGAATTTCCAATTTTTTTTCCCTCATCCAATCCATCTATGACATATATGCAAGCAATTGGCTGATCTGATATCATCTCAAGCACATAATAAAATACAGAGTATATTATATATAATTTTATAATAAAAATAGTAAATACATTATTTTATTATTAACTTAAAAACAATATTATACTTTACCACTGAGTAAAAAAATAACAACTCTGTTGTGATGCTCTTGCATTGCCTGTCTCAAGACTGAATAAAAGAAGAAGGTTGATTCAAGTAAGTATCCAATGGTAGTGTATGTTTTTTTTACTATTCTTTTAGGCTCTGACCCGGCCTTGCCCTTGAAGATTGGGCCTGGGCCTAGCGAGTCCAAGCCCTTTGTAGGCAACAACTAGGGCGTGATCCTTGTAGCTCCTCCCTTGACAGCACTACTCTTACCTATAGGAAAATGCTTAACTTACCGCTCGTTTCCACTATGTAATGAAATGTGGGTCCTCATTGGTCCACGCCCCACATTTTAACACTCACCAAGTGTGGTTAAGATTCACTCACCCCTAAGGTTAAGCAATCCAATCCTTTTCTAGAAAAAAAAATTTCACTTTAATTAGTTAAGCTTAACCAGGGTTAAAGGGGTGTTAAAAGGGACATTGTTGGCCAGGTAATGACCCTAAAGGAGGGGTGAATAGGGGTCTATGAAAGATTTTAAAATTAAACTCTAAGTCTTTTATGCGGAATGATATTTATTGCAACTAAAGATTTAATCAAAATAATACTGAAATTAAAAGAGAAGAGTTAGAAGATCAAACACAGAAATTTGTTCACGAGGTTAAGCAGTTCCAACCTACTCCCCGCCTCAAGCTGTTCCAGCTAGAGGATTCACCACGATTCTTTAAATCGCATAGACTCCTTCACAGGTGGAGCCTAAACTGGTACAACCTCTCTTTCAGGTCGAGACAGAACCTTTACACACCCTACTTTAGGCCGGGTTAAAACCTGCAAGAGCTCTTCTCTCTCTTGTTGAAATGAAACAAGAACTTCAAATGCAAAAATCCAAGATTCTTGACTTTCTTTAATGAAAGATTTGTGGATTTAAAAATCCGAATTGAATGCTCCTGGAATGAGCTGAATAAGAGTGGATAACAAGCTCTAATGAAATCTCTCAAAATAAATGGAGTTGATTTGCTCAAACAAGATTTTTGGGATTTCTAAGTGTATGAGTGAGTGTGAAATCAACGTGAGTGAAATAGTAGATGATTTGAGTTATTGCACTGATTAAGAGCTCTGTTTAGTTCATAAATGAACTCCTTTTATAGCTCATAAATGAATTATTTTTATAACTCATGATCCAATCTGACCGTTGATGGAGCATTTAATGCAAATCAGATCGTTGAAAAATAGCTGTTACATCGTTTTTCTGTTTCAGGCTTCATTTCGTCAATGAAATTGGGTTACCAACTCAATTCATCTTCGAATCCAAAAACAATGAGTACATGAAGTTTTCCTGTCTCCAATTCGTCACCAAAATCAAAACACCTCTGTGATTTCGTTGACAAATTTAGAACAAAAAATCTATTTTTTCTTTTTGGATCAGACCTTGATGAGAATGACTTCCTAGGTCATTTGGAAATCCTTTAACATGATTTTTATGAATTCTTAGGGTCTTAGAATTATGTGCAATGAATGTCCTAGGCTCCTATGGTCAATCCATGTATTTTGAGCATTCAACTTATCATATTTTGAGGACTTCTTACATAAGTCATAGACATTCTCAAAATGAATAAATTTACATTTATAAGCTTCTGGAGAGTTGATCTTTGCCTTGATCTTGGGTGATTTGGCTTTGTCTTCCATTGACCTGACTTGGATTATGGGCATAACTTGGATTCTTCAATTTTTACTTGATTTGAGCACTTTCTTGAATAACTTCCATTCTCTGTCTTGAGTGAGGTACTTATTTTCTTATAATCTGAAATGATTAAGCACTGAACAAAATTATTAGTATAATTAGTTTCATTTCATTATTGTGTTATTATCAAAAGTTGGGTATCCAAGGTTGTAACATTGAGGCTAATAATGCGAACACGATAGTTTGTTAGATAATGTACCGACCGGTATACTAATCACTGCTCCTACCAACATCATGGGCAACTCATTCTTCTATGAGCAGTGATTAGCCGACCCATATTTGGCTAGGTAGCTGAATGCTTTTCTATTTTTTCTTCCTTTAATTATGGTTAAGCTTCACTAACTTAAGAGTAATATTTTTTTTATGTTTTCGTTTAAATCATAGTTAAATGGATGAATCATAAAAGCAAATGAATCTTAACCACAATTAGTGATAGTTAAAAGGGACACATGGCTGTTCGTGACAACACATTCGACTAAGTAGTCGAATGCATGTGGGTGCAAAATGCTATCCTGCTCCATTGTTGTGTAGCAATAAAAGTCTACTCATATTCATTCTATAGCGGATCTGTTACAAGATCAATTTGGATTGGCTCTGATTCGTTTAGAAACTGCGATTCGAGGCGCTATATCTAGAGCAATTAGGCATAAATTGTACCGACTCCTCAGAATTTGGTAACTTCAACTCTATTAACAATCACTTATGAACACTTTTTCGGCCTACACCCCTTATCTTAAGTTTTGGATCGAACTAATGCATTGACACAAATAGTTCATGGGCTTAAATCGAGTTATTTGGGTTATGGAGGATTGATAGGGCGAATTGCCAGTTTCGACCCCATAGGCTTTCGCTTTTGCGTCTCTTTAAAATTGCTGTCATGGTAAAATCTTGATTTATTTAGTCATCAGGGACTCCCAAGCACACGAATTATCCATAATTAATGGCAATAGATAATTGAAGGCTTATTATTCAACGGTATAACATGACTTATATGCCCGTGTCATGCTGCTTCGGCGACATTTTTTTGCCTTCTCTTCGCTTTGGACAGGAGCGCATGTGACATGCGTGAAATCTCAAAACTAAAGCTTTCAAGATATTGATGAGATGTCTTAAAGTATAGATTCATTAGGTATTTTTAAATTGGATCAAGAAGATACGATCCTCATTCTTTATGTTAATCCTTAATTGGGCCGAGTTTACATGCAATCAATTAGGGGAACAAACCGAATGACTTATGAGTGGATTACAAGATATCCATTGCAGGGAATTCCGTCCTTCCCCATTCGCCCTTGATAATTCACCTTTTTCACAGTAAGCAACAACATCTTTGAAGCTTGGCACAACTTCTTTTCAGCTACTTGGCTTTAAAGGTTAGGCTGCTCTCGCTCTCACACTATTAATTGGGATGAACAACTAGAACTGGATTACTTGTACCTAGCCTTCTTAAGCTAGGTCATGAGACTTTTTCTATTTTTGTTCAACTCATTCTTCCTATCAAGGGAGTGTCCCTACCTCACTCACCATGAATATTCACCCTGTTGTTTTCAAGTCGTCGACTCTTTCTATTTTTGCGCTAGCGTTTGAGTTGTCTCCCCTCCTCTTTTCAATCAACACACTTGACGCAGATAGCTTCGGTGGCCCTGACTTCTACCTTTATCAGGCGGCGACAACCCCTCCCTTCCCCTACTGGCAGTCAAGCAGAGGAAGCGATGAAGGAAAGCAGGGGGTTGGGAAAGAGAACTATTGCTCTCGCCGGGCTCTATGCCCAACAAAATGAGAGAGTTTTTTTTTTTTTTGGTACAAGATATACGTTTAGGCCGCAACGCCGGTTAGGTGTTAGTATCTGTTCGGTTAGTGGGCGGGTGGAGAGTATAAACGACTCCCACTCTCGCGGGAATTGAACCCCGGACCTCCCCCCTAAAGCCGGGGATACACTACCATTGGGACAAAATGAGAGTTTAGGACCCCTAATTTGGGATGCTCCCATCAAATAATAAAATACATCGCATTTTTCTAATCGAGAACGAACTTCGCTCTCGAGCTACCTTACCGTACTTGTGCGGATTGATGGGCTAAGTAGTGGAATGCATGATCCGCTATCTAATCTAATCTATTCTTTTCTTTTCTATCTCAGAAAAACGGTCTGGGAAAGAAAATTGAAACCTAATGATGGATACCTTATCAGGCGTACTGCCGTGTCTCGTCCATTTTAACCATGTTTAAGCTCAACAAAATTATTATTATTTTAGTTATTTTTCTAAACACCATGCTGCTTGGATGGATGAAGCCTAGGATTGGCTGAACGCTAATCATAGTTAAATGAGTGTTTAAAAGGGGGGCGTCAACCAATGAGAACCGTGCGGTACACGACATAGCGTACCGAGTGGTAAGCTAAACATTTTCCAAAGAAAATTAAATTAGACAAAGCTCAATGGAAGAAGATCAGAAACCCTAATGTCCTCACAGCCATGAAAGAACTAGCCTGGTTCGCAGGCATCGCCACCTGCATCAAGCTTCTTCTCATCCCCTCCTATCGAAGCACAGACTTCGAAGTTCATCGCAACTGGCTCGCTCTCACCCATTCTCTTCCTCTTTCTCAATGGTACTCTGACGAAACCAGTCCTTGGACTCTCGATTACCCTCCTCTCTTCGCTTTCTTCGAGCGATTTCTCTCCATCTTCGCTAATCTCGTCGATCCCAAGATCGTCAATCTTCACGAGGGATTGAATTACAGTGCAGACACTGTGATTTATTTTCAGAGAATCAGTGTTATAGTTTCAGATCTGTGTCTCTTCTATGGAGTTTATAGATTGAGTCGAAATTTGGATTCGGCGAAGCGGAGGATGATTTGGATCTTGATTGTGTGGTCGCCGGCGCTTATTATCGTAGATCATGTGCATTTTCAGTATAATGGGTTTCTTCTAGGGTTTTTGTTGATTTCACTTTCGTGTTTGGAGGAAGGGAAGGATTTGATGGGAGGTGTTGTTTTTGCTGTGCTGTTGTGCTTCAAGCACTTGTTTGCTGTGGCAGCACCGGTGTATTTTGTTTATTTGTTAAGGCATTATTGCAGGGGAGGATTTTTTAGAGGTTTTGGTAGGTTTTTGATGATGGGAGCGGCGGTCGGGATGGTTTTTCTAATGGCTTTTGGGCCATTTTTGTATTATGGGCAGGTAACCCCTCTATCGATCCTTATGTTGCTATTACGAAGAATTCCATGGCAAATTTAAGTTTTAGAATTTGGTAGTGACCTTGAAATGCATCTGTGCAATTCACTCAGTGTTGCAATTGGCACTTTCATCTAACTAATCTCGGGAAAGATAGGTTCTAATTACATTTAAAAAAAGCGAACTTTTCTAGTTTTTTGTGTCTGCTATATTTGAGATTTGAATTTTTTTTCCTGTTTGTGATAAATTATTTTCCTGGGGAGCTCATTCTTCATTGAAGCCTATGTGGATCAGCTCATCTTGGAGTGTTTAGGTCTTCAATTACATTTAATGTGTTATGAGTTAGCTTCAGTATACAAGTTCAGAAATTTTGTATCTCCGTCTTATGCTTTCTGTCCATAAGGCTAGTGCTGGAGTGCATTGCAATATTGTCGAGGTTCTTGCTTAGTAATCAATTCCTTGATGGGAAGGGTTGAAACACTTGTAGTAGATTGATGGGGAAGCAAATTCTAGTTGGATTGAGGCTCTATGATGTGCTTGCAGACAAGTGGGATCTGAGACAGGTGGGGCCTTAAGTGCAGGAGCTAGGATCTCAGAAGCAATGGTTCTTGGAGAAGTTCCAGGAAGTGAGAGCAGCTAGGAGCATTATTCACTTGTTAGATTATTCCTATATGATAAAGTAGCAAATACATGATTTGCTAAAGAAAGGTTAGGCATGAACAAATATAGCAATTCAGAATAATATAAAAAAATTGATAGTGGCAAGGGTGGATTAGATAGTCATGATATAGTATCCGACTAGCAGAGGAAGTTATTAAGTGAGAGCGGGACTCTACATTCTACAGCACGACTCTGAAGAAGCAAACACAGCTGAAGTTATAGGCTTATAGCTTCTTATTATAAAGGATGTAGTACAATGGGTCCTTTGCTGTTTATCGGGTGCTAGGTTGTAGTGATGTTTTGTGGATTTCCCATTTTTCTTCTTCTCTTTGTTCCAATGGTTAAGGGTGTGTTGATCCACTCTCCTCTTTTTTCTACCTTAGGTGTAGAGGCAAATAGTTATTTCGTAGAGGCAACTATGAGATTACATGAGTTTGGTTCTTGGATTAGATGGGTACTTTTCATATAAATCTTTGATTAAAGTCCTCATTGCCCCTAGTTATTTGTATTTCCCAGCCTAGAATATTTGGAGACCTTTAGCTCCGCCTATGATGAAAGCTCACTTGGACGGTTATTCTCAAGAGAATGCTTGAAACTTCTTAAACAAGAGAAGAAAAATAAAGCTATTTTTTCCCACATTTATGTTATTTGAAAACAAAAGAGAGAACAATCAATTATCTCTCTGTCTCTTGTGTTATGACTGGGGAGAATTGGAACCATTTTGTTAACTTGGATGGTCTTCACATCGAATTTGATGAGTTAGTGAGTTAATCTATGGTGCTTCTTTGTGTAACCATTGCTGTATCCTTTGGACATCCATTCCTTTAGCAATTTAATGTTGTTTCTGGGAAGAAATCAATACAAGGATTTTGGAAGAAACATTCTCAAGTGTCCATTGCACAATTGAAAAATTAAGGTTTAGATGGCTCATCAAGGCCCTCACTGATGTAGGAGCATCCGGTTTTCTATTGATAGGTAAGACCAAAATTTGGCCCAAGTTCATAAAGGGGGCCCAAGCCCATAAAAGAGAGTTTTTCTTCTAGAAGAGCCCAAGTCCATACGAGTAATGACCTATCTTGGAAGTTCCACCATCCTAGTTACTTATAGTTGCATTTAATGATTGTCTAGAAACTTGTAGAAGTCAACACCTAGTTACTTGTTGAAGCTTTTAATTCTTTCCTAGTAACTAGTAGTAGTCATTACCTAGACTTCTTGAATGTAAGTCTCTTGTTGCCTATTTAAACCAAGGGGGTTGTCCTTGGAGAATCAGTTTTTAAGCACTATAAATGTAGAAGACCTTGAGTCTGGAATTTTCCTTAAATCTTTGTGGATGTTTGATTGATTGCTGCAGTTTTTCTCCTTTACATTGCATCACTCACCCCCAAGGTTTTCAGGAAAGGTGTCTTCTAATGGTTTCCTCAGGGATTAGAGATTAATTGACGAGAATATTTTTTTTCTTCTAATGTAAGTAAGAATCTTGCAAATGGTTTTTTAATCCAAGCCTTTTCAGTCAAGTAATGTCGTAAATTTGGTTTAGTGTCATTCTGTTAAAAAGGCTGCTTGATTTGCTGTCCGGCTTCAAGCTTTGGCCAAATATTTCATAAAGGCAAGATAATCCAATTTTTTATGGGGCCCATTAGATAATGCCACTCTAACAAAGCCGAAGCTTGGCCGGTTTGCCTCCTACTAGGACTCAAAATTTCTAGCGAATTAGCTATGACAAAGCTTGAAATGAAAGGGGTTCGAGTAATGTGGTTTGTGGGGCTTTCAGAAAGAGGGAAGGTCCTGTCCATGAAGATTATCTCGTATCATTAAACATTTTGGGGAAATGGCCACATGTATCAAAGTATGAACCATCATTCTCCCTTATCCCGAGGCTTGCCAGTGAGTGGGTGGATGAGTGGATCTCCTTGCTCAAGTAATATGTAAGCAGATTTATACCGTGATTTTATAATGGAGTAGCTCCCTCTCCCTCTCTCTCTCTCTCTATATATATATATGTCTTCTCTCTCCATGCATTCCTTTTCTTGTTTTTCAATTAAGTTTTCAATGTTTATTGATCAAAATAATATTAACCTGCGAGTCAGCGACAGCGACACTTTGCACAAGGATATTGATGAACCACGATTGAAATCATTTGGTGGAGATTTTTTCATAGGTATAATCTATTACAGGGAAAATAAATTTAGGGAATTCACAATATACAAATCATGTGATAGGGAATTATCTTGCAGCTTGGAAGGGTAGGCATGGTGTGGGTACACTTAATAAAACAATTGTCTTGAACATTGGAGTATTGTACTTCTCTTTAAGATGATGTCTATAATGTGGAACGAATTTGATTGACCATACGGTTCTCCTTTGGGCCAGACACAACAATTATGGACAAATGATTTCAGTTCCACAATTGAGGGTAGGGCTATAAACAGAATCGGATTCGGAGCGGATATTGGTATATCCGAATTCGTATTCGTATCCGATTATATATCCGGATATCCGAATCCGAATAAATATCTGGCGGACAGTGAAATATGATATCTGACTCCGATTAAAATATCCGGATTCGGATAGTATCCGAATTATCCGATTAATTTTTTTAAAAGTTAAAAAATATAAATTAATATTTAAAAAATGTAAAAATATATAATTTTTATTTAAAAAAATATTTTAAAGGTTATGTTAATTTTATAAATTTAAAATATATTATTTATATATATTATATAATCGGACGGATATTTATTGGATCGGATATAACAGTATTCGAATCCGTATCCGATTACAAACAGATAGTTTTTACTATCCGAATCTGCTCCACCGGATACCTATCCAGATAATTATCCAACTAAACGGATTCGGATTCGGATACGAATCGGATACGGATAATATTCGCATCCGTTTACAACCCTAATTGAGGGTATGGTGAACCTTCCATTCTTAAGCCATTTAGCAGGGGATGTTTGGGTAGAGTGACAGTCAATCACCTTAGTCTCTCCAAAGTCCAAACAATTAGATGCCCAACCAATGCTGTTGGATGATGATATTAAGCCTTAAAGTAATATTGGGATTCCCGCTTGACTTAAAGGTTCAATGCCAATGGTCAATGAATGTCTTTTTTTGTTTAGTGTTTACCATTTATATGTAGGGGAATTTAACCCTACTTGGGTTAAAATATGTTTAGACCTTAGAGACACATGTTATGGAACGTCTTTATCTCTCTTCTCTATCTTTTGATTATGTCACCTTTTGTGAGTGAATGAATGTTTACATCAGTTCTTGAGATCTTAGTTTTCCGACATATCTTGAGAACTCTGATTTTCTGTACTTGTTATTTGTTGACAGACCTAGGTAGAACTGGAACATTGTTTAATGCATGCATAAGTTTTTATTGTAGTGTTTTGGTTTTTGTAATACATAATCTAATACTGGAGAGGAAATGTTACTCTTTTCTGCTTACTTCTTTGTCCTTTTGTTGCTTATTGCGGTGGGTTACCCTCTCCCTATCTAAGGTCAAAGAAACTCAGACCTGATTTGGAAATTGGTCTTTCAAACTTGGGTGTTCAAGTTGGCCGAGCCAATGAAAACTGGCCAATTTTATTAAGAACATGGCAATTTGATTGTTGAGAGGACCATTTTTGTATGGGACTATGAAAAGTTACTATGTGAAGCACATCAAAGCTGATTTGGCTCAGATGAATAGCAACAGGGTTTTGGACATTTATTTAAACAGCTAATTTACCCTATAGTCCAGACCATTACTCCAATCTTCTCATCTACATTATATAAGTGCTGTCCTCATGTTAGACATAAGTTATATATATGTGTTAATAAAAAAAGAATGACTAGTTGAAGGTTGTCCGCTCTGCTAATTTACAATGTTGAACACAAAGATTACTACTTAAGTGGCACAAGAAAAAGTTACACATACATGAAAATGAATACCAAGAAGAGGAAGGTACTGATAAAAGGGAGTATAGCAATGGCATGGATGTTCCATTGGAGCACAACAAGGGGAGTGACCTAGGGGATCTCTTAGGCAACATGCTGTACTCCTGTGCTAGAACAGAAGTAGCCATCCAAATCACAAGCTTTTCCCGGATGAATTCCTTTTATTTTTTCCTTTCTTTGACCATCCAAGAACTGCGATAGATTGGATGGATACAATCTCCCAATCTTTTGGCATAACGGATCTCCTAGGTCAGACATTGACCTGTATATACCTCTATTCTTTTCGTGAACCGTCTTTACTGTCTCGCTGAAGAGTGACCTAGATATCCTCTTGAAGAGAACAACTGAATAATTGCTAATCTGTTTTATCATTCTTCCATCATGCATTAATGATCCTTTTCATTCCTTACAGATTGAACAAGTCATCCGCCGTTTATTTCCTTTTGGAAGGGGGCTATGCCATGCATATTGGGCTCCCAATTTCTGGGTATTTTACATTATTTTAGATAAAGGACTTGCTTTCTTGCTCGCAAAACTGGGGATCAACATCCAGGCACCGGCAGCTTCTTTTACTGGTGGGCTAGTGGGGAACTCCTCACCTTTTGCTGTGCTTCCTCAGGTAATCCTATTCGGTTTCTTTTGGTAGACCTATATGATGGACCTGAAATCCATCATCCTCGATGACCCTTCCTCATATCACACATCTGGCACACGAGCTCATTGTTTTGTATTGTTCAATTGGGCTTTCTCCTGAATGTAGGCCAAATTACACCGGCTTCCAAGTCTCAATCTTCCTAGCCAAAACTAGGACAATATGGGTTACAATGGGAAGGATAAAATCATATATCCACCAACTATTAGAAGCGTCCAGTCAGCCTGAGCTTTTTCCATCCAAAAGGTGGTCCCTCTGTTTAACATTCTGGGTTGATGGAGTTGGTGTATCACATTTTTTGTAACCGGGGGAAGATTCGTTGGTAGTCATGGACTTTTGATATACCATTTCATTACTTCCATTATGAAAATATTGGCATTAAGAACTAATCTTTCATATTTGAACTTATGTGATGCCAGGTCACACCCTTGATAACCTTCATGATGGTCCTCCTCGCCATGTTTCCCTGTCTTGTTAAGGCTTGGAGAGAGCCCCGGCCAGGGATGATCACTAGATGGGTAGCCTATGCTTACACCTGCGGTTTTTTCTTTGGGTGGCATGTTCACGAGAAGGCATCGCTCCATTTCTTGATACCTCTTGCCATTGTTGCAGTGCACAACTTGGAGGATGTGAGGCATTACTTCTTGCTGTCAATAGGTATACTTCTTCCCACCAGTTTTCCATTCCTTTGAAAAGCTTTTGAGGCTTACTAATTATTCTTCAAAGTGCATACAAGAAGACCCAAACTCTTGATATATATATATATATATATATATATATATTATATTCGTTTTATGGATATTAGTTTGTTTCTTGTTGTCCTTTGCCAAACCCTTTCTTATGGGTTTGGAGTTGACTTTTTCAACAAGAATGAACCAGTTTCTCCATATTTTCCATCATTGAAGTAGAAGCAGAATCCTGAATGTGTTGTATACTTGTGCTCCTTTTTTACTTTTTTATTTTATTTGTTTATTTCCTCATTTTCCTTTTTTTTTTTAAACAATGATTACTTTCCTGTGCTATGCTAAGCTTTGCTTATGCCGATGCTCCATCCACTTTATGCAGTTTTTGCTATGGAAGGTGACATGCATTAATTTATCCTTAAGACTTGCTTTTCTGATAACAAGAAATTGGCAATGATACACTCTTCATACTATCCTTTGCAACATTTCTGTTTTCTAGTTAGAAACTACACTGTTTCTTTGATAAAAAGTTCAGGAGGTTAAATTTAATTTAATGGGAATGAAGGTAGGTTGCCTTTGTGTTATTAATTACAATGGGGTCTCAATCATTCACATGGGGATATGCTATTGGGTCTGACCTTTCGTTTTCTTTTGTAATGATGCAAAAGAATGCATTTGATCTGGAAGTTTGGATCAGTGTTACCTAGTTCGCTGGGTACTAATACGAACCGCGAACTGGTTCGACGCGAACCAGTTCGCGGTTCGGTTCGGTCCAATTTGGTCTTTTTGAGCGAACCTGGGTATAAGTGTCTTCATACGTCACCAAACAGTGTTTTTTTTTTAATCAATAAACTGGAAAATTCATTCAAATAGGAAAAGGTACAAAGAAGAGTTTACAAGAGTGTAAACTCAAAGCAAAAGGAAGACTGGCGCCCTCAAAGACAAGTTACAAAACAAACCAAACAACTCTCATACCAACATAGTACCCAAATCCACCCTATCTCGGCGAATGGAAATCCACTCTTCCACTAGCCTACGGATACGATGACAAATTCGAGACAGGGAAGAGGGAGAATCATCGAAGACTCTCTTATTCCGCTTTCTCTAAATCGACCATGAAATGGCACCAGGGAGAACCGACCAGACAACTTCCCGCACACTATCCACTCCAAAGACCAACAGGATAAGAAGCTCAAGAAGGAAGAAGGGAAGACCCAATCCACCCCTACTTGGGAGAGAAAGACACCCCAGATTTCTCCCACAATGGGGCAAACAGTGTTAGAATGGCATATGGGCTGATATGTTTTGTTAACAGTTAAGAGGCAAAAGGGACATTTCATTTAAACTAATGTCAGCAAGAAAGTACTTGAGTACCACTGTTTTCATAACCGGACCGGGCATCGAACTGGTAGAGTGGCCGGTTCCCAGTTCGATTGGTTCGACTGTGTACTTTTTGCAATTTTTTTTTTTTCATTTTTTCTTAATTTTTCCTAGTTCCGGCCTGACCAGTTCCAGCCTGACCAGTTCCGGCCAGTTCTACCACCGGTTCTGGTTTGTTCTTGGTTCCCGGTTCGACCGGCCGGTCCGGTTTGGTTCTGACAACACTGCTGAGTACTGAGAAAGTACTTGTGCACATTTTTTTATGAGTCAATTTATTAGATCATGTCTCTTGTTTTCGGGTAACCCTTCTTCTCTCTCATTCCATTATGTAACGAATTAGCCGGTCGTCCTTGGTTCACACCCCACTTTTAACTACTCACCAATTGTGGTTAATATTCACTCGCCTCTAGGGTTAAGCACTTCAACCTTAGTTTATCAAAAAAAAAAAATCAAAATCTTAACTTTAATTTAGTTAAGCTTAACTAGGGTTAATGGGGTGTTAAAAGGGACACAAGGACTCGGAGTACGATAGGTAGCGGACCCTTAGGGTTCACTAATCACTGCTTTTTTTAATTGAATGTTCAGAATATTTGTAGAAATTAAACCTATATTTTTGTTTATATAGGTTAGAATTTATTAAAATTATGATATATATATATATATATATATATCTATATATATGTATATAATCGTATTAAGCTAGGGAACCAAACAAAAAACCTAAGCAAACCGAAAAACGAATTATCTCATCCTACCCCTAGCGAACCGAGTTCACTTTAAAGTGGCAAATTGCGAACCCGAATTCGAACCGAGCGAACCGATGAACCAGGTAACATTGGTTTGGATCCTGCAAAACAATTGTGTTAATCAAGGAGATCATCTTAATGGGGGACCATTAATGGGATGTGTACGGATTGACAAGTTTGTGCACCTCATTTATGTTACAGATGATGTTACTGTATCAAATTTAATGCCATAGTATTCAACATGTAATATAAACTGCTTATTGTGTCATTTGTGCCCACTGCATCCATTTATGTGCTTTATTTCCAGAGTGTAGCTTGAGTCCAACCAGTCTGTAGTCTGTACAACTAAAAAAACAAAACTATGCCGCATAATCATTTTCTTCATCAGTACTTTTGAATTTCTTTTAGGGACAGCATTTGGTACTGTTGCTTCAACAGTGGTACTATGGCACCTCTTATTACTGTCACTTGGGCAATGATTTGGCATACATGCGTAATAACTTGGTGATTAACTTTTGGATTTGTTCCTGTTTTTGTGATGCAGTGTCCTGTTATTCATTATTCCCTCTTCTATTTGAAGCCAAAGACTATCCCATCAAAGTATTGCTGCTGCTGTTACACTCCCTTGTCATGTGGTTGGGTTTTTCTGCACATTTCAGTAAGATAGCATCAGTAAAAGCAGTCAAACCCAGGCAGAGAAGAGATAAAATGGGATCAGGAGGTTCTGCTGCTGCCAAGGAAGGTGGATTGATTGTTGGATGGGTTGGGAAGAGATATCTATTGGGTCTATTGGTTGTTGAGATATGGGGTCAGTTTTTACACCCTTATCTTCTTGGTGACAGGCTTCCTTTTCTACCCCTGATGTTGGTCTCTGTATATTGTGCATTAGGGATTATGTACTCTTGGATTTGGCAGTTAGGATGGATCATTAGATGCCCTTAACCCGTAGACATTCTCTCTCTCTCTCTCATGAAACTAAGATGGACCATGGATCATTGCATGCCCTATCATATGGGGTGACTAGCCTTTAGAAATGACATAGCATCTGTGATGCATTCCTATTTAACATCTGATGGCCAAAATAAACCTGGTTGGGAGATCATAACCATCCAATCTATATACCGTTCTTCTGATCTAATTAGGGAAAAAAAAAGAACCATGTCAGACATTGGGCATCAATAAATTAATAATATATTTTTTTAAAAATATACCAACACTCCAGCTTAATTTAAATATAATTATATATATATATTGAGTATACAAACATTTCTATTTACCTATAATTTAACCTGAGCCCAAACCCTCAGGTCTAAAAAGACTAAAACAACAACCCAAACCAGGCTGGAGATGCCACGCCTAGAGCCTAATATGTATATTTTTGATCAAGAATGAATCTTAAAATGAGAGGTGAACTGAATTTGACCCAAACAACCAGGCTGGGAAGAGAGAAGGAAGATTTTATTTAAAAAAAAGATGAAAATGAAAAATCAAAGCTCAAGACAAGCAAGGTCTAAAGCACCTTCTGGGCCAGGGCTGGGATGCCAATGACCTGAACCAGGGATCTGCCGTATAATTCTGTAGCTCATGCAACGGCTCTATGGCAGCAGCATCTCCTGCATCGCCCCAAGATAATTTTTATTACCCTTGGCTGATGTTCTGATATGGCAGCAGCATCTCCTGCATCTCAGTTTCTTATCTAGGTATTCGGGATTGGCAACAAGATATTGCCGCATCACAAATCACAGAAGTACTGACTACAAATATACAATCTTCAATGCTTCTTTTGTTCTCAATCAGCAGGTAGTAGGTGCAACGTTTGCATAGAATACAAAAGGGAAAAAAGAAAGACGAGAGGTCTGAGTTAAAATTGAAGCATATGAAAAAAAATTTCTCAATCAAGAGTTCTGTATTGTATTGTATAATCAAATTTAGAATTCTCCTTATCTTCTTTAGAAAGCTTCTCATAGATTTTCGTCGTGCTACTACTACTCATTACAAAATAAACAAAAAGAACTCCACATGTATAAATATTTTTTACATTAAAAAACAAAAAGAACTCCACATGTATAAATATTTTTTACAAATTTAAACATATTTACAGTGGGAGGGGGCCGTAACAAATCTCTCTACCTTCCTTTGATTTTGTCATCACTGGGTAGCCACGATTGCAATTTTATTTCACTCTAAAGCATCCCATTCTTTTGATCCTATGAAGACGTCTCGTGGTACCAGAAGCTCTCAGGATCTTGACTAAATAGAGAAAGGTCTTCAATTTCTAGATTTGCTATGTGCCAGTCGACAAAACGAGCTTGTACTGACTTGACTAGAAGAAGGATAGATGGAAGAATCCACCATTTGTCATCCTCCCTGTCCACACAAACAGTAAAAATTCAACAAAAGAGCGAAAAAAAGGTTAAAAGGGACATTTAACCGGGAAAAAACAGCCAGAGGACTTTCCATACATGACTTCTTTTGCTGTGATCTTTTAGTTAGGTCAATACTTCTTTGGAGTTTTAAGTTAATTACTGTAGTTTATTGCCTATTGAGAATGTTAGGATTGTATATATAGTCATCACCATACATGACTTCTTCCTCACCGTTTTTATCAAATTCCAGTTCATAATCAGGTTCTTCCACCAAATCAGCACCTTCATCGTCGAATTCCCCTTCTCTCATGAGTTGCTTTCCTTTTGCTAAGTTGCTGGAATTTTTTCGACGATCCAAAGGTCAAGGATTTAGGTCCCCACACTTGAAGCATAAAAAATTCGTTGCACTTTTTAATTTCTCGATCCATCACAGCATAGTGTTACACGCTGCGATGAAGCACTCCTTTCTGCAGCAATGCGAGTAGTAGTTGCCTCTGCACTCCGATGAATTACTCTTACCACTATGGTGGTTTGTTTTGATCCAATTGTTGGATCCGTCCAACATGGTTCCAGACTAGATTCCGTTCTTTTGTTGTTTTCCAAAACTAAGGCACAATGGAATGGTAAGCCTCTGAAACAGCCCACAAGGGTTGTAAGACCAAGACATCTTGTATAGACTGCCTCAACCCACCTATGCATATCTTTGGGCTGGCCCAATTTGATGTATACATGTCATTGGAACTTAAGGGTTTAAGACTACATTGATGTAGAATGGGCTGACTCAGTTTCAGATAGACGATCTGCTTTAGGGTATTGCACAATAGTTGGAGGCAACCTTGTAACATGGAGAAGTAAAAAGCAACATGTGGTTGCAAGATCCAGTACAAAAACATAATTTAGAGCTATGGCGCATGGGGTATGTGAGTTGCTTTGGCTGTTTCTGAATCAGATTGGACTTCTTACTAGTGGTCCTATGAGTTTGTATTGTGATAAAAGCAGCAATCAATAATGCCCACAACCTAGTGCAGCATGACAAAACTAAGCATAATATTAAGGTTGGATCGTCATTTTATCAAGGAGAAGTTGAAGGCAGGAAACATTATTCGATCAGTTGACAGATGTGTTGACTAAAGTCTAAAAGTCATGGTGGTTCTCAATTTCGTAACATTGTTGGCAAGTTGGGCATGCGTGATATCTATGTGCACCAACTTGAGGGGGAGTGTAGAATACCTCCCTTTATTTATGTCTTTTTATGTCTTATACATTGTAACAAGGGTATACTATTAGCATCTCTTATATACTAATAGTATACCATTAGTGGAGTATATATAATAAAAAGAATAGAAGAGAGGAGATTACTCTCTCTAATCTTTTCCCTAATCTCTTCTCATTCTTCCTCTTCTCTTTCTCTAAAACCCTAGACCTTGAAACCCTAAATCTATATCCTTAAACCTAATATATTCAAAGCAACTTAGATCTACACTTAGTGCAACTCTCCGTCCTTTAGACCCTCCATCATGGATTAATGATTCGGATGTATCTGACCACATGATAGTTATGTCATCCCTCTTTTCCTCATATTCTATATGTTCCATAATAGAAAAAGTTATGGTTGCTAATAGATCTCTCTCGTGTCTAAAAATGGGGAGTATAATTTCTTTCTAATCTTTCCCTTATCCTCAGTACTTCATGCTCCTAATCTTTCAACAAACTCATGTCCCTACACATTGTGTATTTCAAGACTTTAGTACAAGAGAGGACAATTTGGCAGTGGTCATGAAGTTAATTGGTTATCTCTGCTGCTCATCAATCCAGTAGTTCTAATAGTATTAATAAAGACCAACTACTGCGTTCACACTATTCTTCTTCTTTTTCCTACAAACCCTAATATCTAAATCATCAATTTCAAGTAAAGGTGCTATGTAGGACAACCCTCAGTTTCGTGTTTTTATGTATCATGAAAAAATCAAGAGAGTCATTTGCTGGTTATTAGGGCTTTGTTAAGGCTCATCATTAGCAAGTTCTCGAGCCAAACCTCAATCTTTTTGGTTGAGATTTGAGAGAACAGTCACATTTATCTTTTCTGTTTTTATTTTTTGAAAGGCAGTTATACAACTTATACTACCTAATTACCTATTGTCCCAGGTTTTTGGTTGATATTTGATACTTTTGTCTTTATGGTGCTTGTTAGTTTAGCTGAAATGATTTAATATAAGATGGCATCCACTTCAGTAAGTTGATTCGCGAAACTGTTCAGGTGATATTGTATCAAATTGTAACCCTTCTATATTAATATTTATAAGTTTTCTTCTATTAAGGAGCTGAAAACTCTTACCATGCAAGCAAGCTAATAAGTTAGCCAAGATCAAATATTTGTTATTTCCCATAAATATCTCTGTTCTATATCAGAGTCTTATGAGAATTTGTAGATCTCACCTTCTGAAGTTCCACGTATTTTCCTTTTTAGGCATCTGGGAAGAGGAAAATCCATAACGCAAAACACCACAAATGAAAGCCACAACCTGCAAGATGCCCACAATGATCTTATGAAACAAGCAAAGCTATCTGCCATGAATAAATGATGCAAATTATAACCATGGTAAGCTGCGAGTTTCTATGATCATCCAATTGTCTTGAACTACATGAACACACCTAGTCAAAATGTTCTCCACCCATGAACCAATCATGGAAGTGGTGCCATGCCAAATAGCACCTCTACACTGGTTACTACACACTTTATTGGCACATAATCTGAAGCTATGGATTATTTTAAAGTACTTTTAGTAGTCGAATTAATCTATATCCTTTAGCACAATTGAGTTTATTATGTAGTGCATATAAAAGAATCACAAAAGTCTCGTGAAAAATAAATGAAGTGAAAAAATGAACAGGAATATCAAGTAGTTGTTTAGGTTCATTGTGATATTTCTTTCCTGTGCACACTTAAATTTGTTCAGGGTAATATCCTATTAAGCTGTATTGTACAGATAGTTTGTTATTTTCTTCAATTATGTAAATTATTTGCATATATAATATATAGGAATGATAAACATAGACCACAAAATCATATAATAAGAGTGAAGGATTTCTCAATAAAACAGGGAAAAGATTAAACTGCTCCAAACTGACCAAAGCAAAGAAGACCTGCATAATATATATCGACAGCCTCCAACATGTAAAGAAATATATATCGACAGCCTCTAACAATGTAAAGGATGGAGGATGTTGAGATATATTAATATTATGGGTGTAGATACACCGTATCATGTCATTTAAGGCATTATTGTAATTTTTTTTATAAGCGGTATAAATAATAGAAAGGGGAATCAACCCCTAATCTTCTCTTATTCTCTTTTTCTTCCTCTTTTCATCTAGAATTTCTCTTTCTACTTGATACCAGAGCAAGAAGACAAAGACTGCATTCTTTTAAAGGAGTTTTCGTGAACAGTGTCGTGAAGAGTGCTTACAAATAGTTGGTCAGATTCAAGGGTGTGTGATTCTAAATTTTTGAGTATGTTTTTGGAAATTTTGAAGAATGTTTAGAGATTTTTTTTCTCACTTGAGGTGTCTTGCGATATTTTTTTTTGAAAATCTAATTGGAGCAATTTGTTCGGTCTATTTTCCAGAGGAAATTTGCAATTGTTTGATGACTTTTTTTTTTCTCTCTATAAGGGCTATTTTTTTTTTGGAGTTTCAAATCTCACAAATTTGAGATTTAGGGAATTTATGGAGATTCTAGAGTTATTTAAGGAATATTATCACCAATGTTAACTAAAGAGGGGTTTGAGGCAATTTTCAGGGTATATGGGAATCAAAATTCGATGTTTATCACAATCAACTATGGTGATAATCCTACTGTGTAGATCACAAGTATAAAATTGGATGTCACTAATTTTTTGAAATGGTCACAATCCATGATGGTCCAAATCCGTGAAGATGTATATCAGCAGAAGAGGAAAACTTATTTAATTGAATGGTAGGGTGAAGGAAACCCTCTATAGATGATACGCTGCATGACAAATGGGAACAAGAAAACCTTATGATGGTGTCATGGTTATTCAATTTCATGCAATCACATTAGTAGAGATTTTTTGTTCATTTGGCCAGTGAAAGGGATTTAGGATAAAGTTACTAGAACATATTCCCAATGTCAGAACATTGCCAAGGTGTGTCAGTTGAGGCAAGAAATTATTGCTCTTCGATAGGGGGAGAAGAGTTTAGCTACTTATTACTTTACTCTTCAAGGACTTTAGGAAGAGTTAGATCATTATCAAGTCATATGGTGAGACACTGATAAAGATGGGGATAGATATTGACAATAGGTGGAGTTCTTAGCTTGTCTAAACTCTGAATTTAATTTAACTAAGGTATACATTTTGGGGAGAGATAAGCTTCCTACTTTTGATCAGTCTATTCTATATACAAAGTGAGGAAAACCGTAAGAAGGCTATGCAGCCCATTCCGACCAGCGATCATTCAGCTCTTGCTACATCCTCTAGTGAAACAAGGGCAAAGGCCCTAACAAGAAGGAACATGCCTATTGATGAAAAGGACAAAAGGAAGTGTGATCATTATGGGAAGACTCGACATACACGAGAGACTTGTTGGGACTTACATGGCAGACCGACGAGGTATACCTGCCCTGAGTAACAGGTGAATGCTCCTACTGGCAACATTGCATCGACTATGACTCATTTCTTAGGTCCCTCTTCATCAATTCCTCCTATATAAAATGTGTCATCAGCCTCCAATTCGTTTATGTCATCTTATAAACCAGATGGAAGGTTCTTCTTCTGCACCTCCTTTGAACATTCAGGTACTCATGCATCTGCTAATTTTGTAAGTCATTCCTCGCTCAGTCCATCTTGAATTATCGATTCAGGTGTGTCTGATCATACGACTAGTTTGTCCTCTATTTTCTCTACCTTTATTTTGTCTTCTCAAAGAGATAAGGTAAGAATTCTTAATGGATCCCTTTCCTCTACCTCTGGGAAGAGGGATGTCAAATTTTCCAATAACTTATCTCTTTCATATGTTCTTCTTATTCAATATTTATCAACAAACTTGTTATCATTAATAGTATTACTAAAAATTTGAATTGTTGTGTAACCTTTTTTCTACCCATTCTGTCTTCCAGGGCTTAGCGATGAGGGAAGCAATTGGGAATGGTCGTAAAGCAGATGGTATACCTCTTGGATGTTATTGGTTCTCCTTCAACATTATAATTTAGTAGTAGTCTTATTAGGAGTAATAAAGATGCCCAAATCAAATTGTGGCACAGTCGCCTAGGTCATTTATCTTTTCAATCTTTAAAGTTAGTTTTTTCTAATTTATTTGAGTTCGTGTTAGATCTCGTCTACAATGTGAAGTGTATGAATTGTCCAAACTAGGGGTGTATCCGAACCGAGCTAGCTTGAAGTTCGGCTCGGTCCGATCAAGCAGGGCTTGAGCTCGAAAAATAGGCTCGATTGAGCCAAGCCGAGCTATTTTTTGAGTTTGAAAATGTATTCAAACCGAGCTCGAGCCAAGGCCTATTTGATTTAGCCCGGCTCGAAGCTCGGCCCAATTGAGGCTCGGTTCAGCCCGAGCTCGACTTGGCTTGAATATTATATATAAAAAAATATTATCTATACATCATTATTATATATATATAAATAATATAATTATTATATATAATAAAAATATTATTATTTTTATTTAAAAATAATTTTTTAATAATTCAATCTGAGCTTGAGCCTAGCCGAGCAGATTCGAGCAGAGCATTTCGAACTACTTATCGAGCCGAGCTCAAGCATAGATGAAAAAATTCCAAACCGAGCTGAGCAGGGCCAAGCCCGGCTCGGATACACCCCTAGTCCAAACATTGTATAACTAACTTTTCCTCAAGGATAAGTAGAAT
The DNA here is from genome assembly GCA_015143295.1 of Tetracentron sinense. Taxonomy (NCBI): domain Eukaryota; kingdom Viridiplantae; phylum Streptophyta; class Magnoliopsida; order Trochodendrales; family Trochodendraceae; genus Tetracentron; species Tetracentron sinense. The sequence continues at coordinate 19,079,571 of CM026572.1, read as the reverse complement.
AAAAGTTCATTTTCATTCCAACTTGTTCACTCTAATGTTTGGGGATCCGCTCCTACTTTGTCTATAGGTATTTTATTACCTTTGTGGATGACTTTTCTCGGTGTACTTAGTTCTACTTGATGAAGAACCGTGAAGAAGTTCGAAGTATTATAGAAAAGTTTCATAAGATGATACTAACACAGTTTGAGAAGCAAAATCAAGGTCTTTCGATCTGATAATGCAAGAGAATATTTTGAAAGTGAAATGCAAAAATATTTAGAACATTATGGTATGATACATTAGAGTACATGTTCATATACTCCTCAACAAAATGGGGTCACAGAGAGAAAAAACCATCACCTCATGGAAGTTGCCTGTAGCCTCCTCACAAGAATAAATTTACCAAAGAAATTCTAGAGAAATTCTAGGCAAACACTATTCTTACAATGGACTACCTTATCAATCATATGTCGTCTCAAGTACTGAAGTTGAAGTCTCCACATAACATTCTTTGTTCTTCCTCCTTGAGTCTTCGGTTGTGTATGTTTCATTCATGTCTTGGGTTCTAATAGACCTAAATTGGATCCTAAATCCATTCAGGGTGTTCTCTTAGGATATTCCTCCACTCAAAAGGGATAAAAGTGTTTTGATCTAGTGTCACGAAAATGTTTTGTTGCCATAGATGTCATTTTTTTAGTCGGAACCATTCTTCCCTTGTCCCTTACCTCTCTTCAAAAGGAACATAATGAGTTGGAACAGAGGCAAAATTCTTTTGTTCCTCTTCCTCAGCAAGTCATGGATGTTCCTTTACAGTCTGTTGCTTAAGGGTAGGACTTGACTCCTACTAATACTACTACAAGTTTACACCAGACACAAGAAGGGAGAAGAGACCACTGTAATAAAGCTAGCTACCAATTCAGATTCCTTTGAACCATGCTCCAATTCAAATTCAAGTAATCCTATTCCCCTTTGGTGTTTGTTCCTACAAATGATGATAATGCTCTCATTGCCTTATGCAAAGGGAAGTGTTAGTGTAGTACTGTGCATCATATCACTAACTATGCTCTTATGCATCTCTGTCTCCTTCCTGTTATACTTTCTTGTCCTCTATTTCTTCTATCTTTACCTTCCAGATATCAGGAGGCAGTCTCTAATCCAAACTGACGTGAAGCCATGATGAAAGAAATGAGTGCTTTAATCAAGGATGGTACATGAAAATTTGTGAATCACAAATTTACCCAAAGGAAAGGAGCCAGTTTGTTGCAACTTACAAGTGGGTGTTCACAGTAAAACACAAGGTTGATGGGTCAATTAAAAGATAAAAGGCGAGGTTAGTTGCTATGGGATACACAAGCATAAGAGATTGACTACAGAGAAACATTTGTTCCTATTGCGAAGATGAACTCTATCAGATTTCTGTTATCGTTGGCAGTGAGATTTGCTTGGCCTTTACATCAGTTATTTGTGAAGAATGCATTCCTTCATAGAGATTTGCGGGAGGAAATATATATATCTACTCCACCAGAGTTCAAGCTTTCCAACAGTGAGGAAAATTTTGTAGATTAAGAAAGTCTATTTATGGTTTGAAACAGCCACCCCAGGCTTGGTTCGACGCAATGAGGATTATTCACAGAGTCATGTAGATCACACTCGTTATGAGACATCACATGCAGCCAAGGTTCAAAAAAAGGGTTTCGGACACCGTAATGGACACGGCCGAAACCGTTACGTAATGCCGTTACGTAACGGTTTCGGCCTTTTCGGTTTTTCTTGCTTAAAAAAATCAAAATAAATAGAAAAAATATCGTTAAGTAACAAGATTTTGAAGAGTTTTTTTCAATAAAAAATATCGTTTTACCTTCAGCAGATTGCCCGGGGGGGTAGCAGGGGGACGGAGCCCCCCTGCGACGCACGTGGAAAACGATATTTTTAGTGAAAACATATGTCGAAAACGTTACAGTACTTGTAAGGGAAAATGGGTGTAGCGTAACGGTAACGGGTAACGGTGTTCACCGAAACCGTTACGTAATGGGTGTTACGTAACGGTTTCGGCGTTTTTTAAAACCATGTATGCAATTATGGCTCTAATTGTCTATGTTGATGACATTGTGGTGACAAGTAATGATTTTGTAATAACCCAATTTTAATTTAGACCTTTCGGGATTTTGTGTTTGTTGGGCACTTGGGCCTACTCACTCTTGTGGGGCCCAAAGAATAAAAGCCCTCAGTAGAGGCTTGGTTGGGCCAAGCCCATACACTCATAAGCTTTGAGTGGTATTTTAAATTTTAAAAAGAGTAGGAAAATGGGGAGAGATTAAAGGGGGATTGAGAGAATTAAGGGAGTGAAGAACTTTATATGTATGATTTCTCTGTTGTTCTTATATTTTTCCCAAAGCCCTAAACCTAAGACAATTCATGTTGATGATTCAGTAGCTCAAGGAAGCAATCAAGAAGAGGGAAAATATGATCATTGAAGCCTAAAGATCAAAGACTTCGAGTGGCAAAAACGAGGTAAGAATCTAACCTAAATCTTAGATCACAATATCTATATGATTAAAATGAATAAATAAATGTTATTATGATGAAATTAATTAGTTTAAAATTCATATTATTGTTAGAAATTATCATAGTGTACTTAAAAATTTTAAGTAATTAATCCATTCTTTTTGTGCATATTGTAGATTTCTATAAAATCTGTCAGAAACTGTAAATGATTGAGAGAAATAGATGTAACTTCATGTGTATAAATAATTTAATACTTTGGCCAATTGAAAACAAATCTCAATTGATCAACCTTACTCTTGTAATTTTTTAAGATTTTTCTTGATAATTTAGTATTTTTATTTAATCACGTATTTTGGGGGTTTGTGCTGTAAACTGCACTCCCAAATTCCGGTAATGGTGTTTCAAAGATTTTTTTTTTTTTTATAATGTTTTGCTTTGGATATAATCATGAAATTTTTACTGTGGATATATATTCTGTCTTCTTTAAAACCCCATTGGTTTCATCCAATTCCGAGTTATATTGAATTTAATATGTATTTATTTTTCAGACATGTTCGAATCTGGATTTCAAAACCTGCAATACTATAACCCTATATTAGATTAAATATTTTAGGTATGAAAGGTTATCCTATAAATCCTCAAAAATTTTCTTGTAATATATATGCGAGTTAGATTTAAAACCCCTATGATTTTACTGTAATTGAATTTAAACTTAATTTATAATAATTCTTGGACCCAAAACTATTGCACAGTTTACTATTTTCAGCATCATTATTTAGGTTTGAAATTATTATATTTTTTTTGCAAAATATTGAAATATTTAATATTTTTCTAGCAGTGAGAAGTTGGACCAAGGATAGAAATTTATAAATTTTCTTTATAATATTTATGTTGATGATTGTAAGACTTAATTTGGCCTTATGAGCCTTTCGCTTTGGTAGTACTATTTTATCGAATTTTCTATAATGGTAATCTAATTATGATTGTTATTGTTGCACGTCATATTATCGATTGGTTAATATGGTTTGAAATTTCTGATAACAAAATGTGTAACTTTGATTAATGAATGAGTTGAGAATATTAATTTTAATAAAGAATATAATAATTTTTCATTATAACCCTTTGAGTTCTTGGGCAATGGACGATCCAGGAGTTATGAGTTGGGTCACCGGCCTCTTCCGGAACTCGAGGTGTTACAGATTTGCTAAAGATCAAAAAGTTGAAAATGTTTCTAGCACATAAATTTGAAACCAAGAACATAGGGAGTCTCAAGTATTTTATGGGAATAGACGCTCTAAAAATGACATATTTATATTACAAAATAAGTATACCTTGGACCTACTTAAGGACATTTGGAAACTAGGTGCTCGACATACTAATGCTCCGATTGAGCCGAGCCATAAGATAAAGGAGAGGTATCACAGATTAGTTGTTCGTCTTATTTATCTTTCCCTCACTAGGCCAAATATTGCACATGTTGTTAGTATGGTGAGTTTGTTCATGCATGAATCTCAGATCCCTTGTTACAAAGTTGTTGAGAGGATATTGCGTTATTTGAAGACCACTCTAGGAAAATGTATACTATTTGATAAACATGAACATCTCCATTTAGAAGCTTATACTAATGCTGACTGAACTAAAAATGTAGAGACCCAAACCTTCATGTCTTTTAATCGTGCATATTAAATGAAGAACCTTGATTCTTGTGGAAAAAAAAATCAAGTTATTAATTGAATTGCAAAAATGTTAAAAGTTTCAGGTCTACGGGATCATCCCGTTACCTATAACAAGGTTAATGTATTTATTTTCTAAATTCTAGGAGTCTAGGGTTTTAATCTTGGGTTTTCGGTATTAACCCAAAAGTTTGTGGGTTATCTCTTATATTCATCCAACTTGACGGGCTGTTTTGACCTCCAAGAACTTAAAATTGGGACATCTCTATTAGACAAGAAATTGTTCCATTTCGAATAACATTTCCAACGCATCTTGAATCGTCCAATTCCGATAACCGAGTCAAAAGTTACGGGTCAAATACCGGAGCCAGGTTTGAGAACATGATTTTTTCTGAACCTTGTTGATTCCGACTTTTTTAATATTTCAAGGTTCCAAACTCTATAAATAGACCTTAACCTCGTGGGTTTTAGGTATTCTATTATTCTAAAACTTATTAGAGAGAAAAATGGAAGAAAAACCTAGGGTTTCTCAAGGAGTTCTCATTAGAGAAGAAGGGAAAGCCTGGAGATCTCTCTCAAGCGAGAGATCATATGGGAACGATCAAAAGAGGTACTATACATTGTTCTAACCTAATAATATATATGAAATAAGTATTTTATGATATGTTAATGATGTTTTACATGTTGTTAGGGGTTATTGATCATGTTAAGGGGGAGATTTGCATATTTTCAAGGGAGTTTTCATGATAGTTATTGCAATGGGATGATTAATGTTGGATTCTATATTCTGAAATTATGATTAAGAGATGATGATGATGATTATCCACGATATTATGTTGATGTTTTCTTGAAAATCTAATGTTCTTATGATTAAAGTAAGATGTGAATAACTTAAGTAGGATGTGAATAGCCTAAGTAGGATGTGAATAATCTTGTAGATATCGTATTTTATGCTTGAACAAGGGGATTGGGAATTACTTGGAGATATGTGAACATATGTGATAAAAGAGACTATGGAGTTTTGCATATGATTGCAATCGAAAGAAGAGATTTGTTGAACATTGATTAAATCTAAAATTGAATATAATTGTATTCTATTCCATGTACATAAGTTATCTTTATATGAACTTTTATGTAAATTATGCCTAATTATGCATGTATATTGATTGGTTAAATTTTGGATAGGTAAATACTTAGAGGATGATCTCAAAACCCGGAATTCATTAATCTTAGTTAAATGGGTGGCTTTGGTGGAATTCTATGTTTTGATATTGGAATCTAAGGGATAACTTAGATGAAAGCTGGCCATGACACTCTAGCACATGTCTCACCGCATGATAGGTATTATAAGCACATGTCTCACAAGTCCAAGCACAAGATTATCATGTTACATGTCATGGGAGAATCATTCATGTTACATGTCATTGGGAATTATCAAGTTATAGGCGTTGTCGAATCATCTTACATGCATTGGGACACATGATTACAAGAATTTACATGAATATGCACAAGTTTTACATGTCTTCACATGTCACAAGTCTTACATGTCATGAGTGATGCTTTTATGTTTACATGTTTCCAAACATGAACTGTAAGATATGTTTATTTATGATAAAGCATGACCATGATTGTATGTTATGATATTGTTAGCTAGACTTTGTATACACTGAGCTTTCATTTGCTCAGTCGTACTTCTAGTGTCGATAATTTCAGGAGGGATTTGACATTTGTGCTCTAGGACCTTGGATCGAGGAAGAGTACTTAGAGGAGCCATAAGGTGATTACCAAGAGGGAGAAGCTGATCTGGATCATTATCCATACTAGTGATCCAATATTTAGTTAGTTTTATTTGTTTTAGTTGAGAAAAATGTATTAAGACAATTTCAATTAAGGATGTTGCTTAGGTTTAATTTATATTTGAGATCATATTGGTGATCAGATTATTATTCTGTTAGTTGGTCGACAATTAAATTGGATTATGTTATCAGGTTATTGATGTTACTCTATTTTGAGGTTTATTTTAATTAATTGTGGGATAAATTTTGAGATTCACATATTAGCATGTCTTTTATGTTGTTAAGTTATTATGGATATGCAAAGTCACAGTCTCAAAGTCCTATTTGACCAACAATAAGATTTTGGGGCGTGACAGATGTTGATGATAGAAGGTCCACTACAAGGTATTGTACCTTCCTTGGAGGTAATCTCATAACTTGGAGGAGTAAGAGCAAAGCGTAGTGACTAAGTCTAGTGCAAAAGCCGAGTATATGGCAATGGCCCATAGTGTGGCTAAATTGTTGTGGTTGAAAATCTTACTTCGTGATTTGGGAGTTAAGATAGATTTTCCTTATGAAATTATTTTGTGACAACAAAACACCATTAACCACTCATAATCCCATTCAGCATGATCGTGTAAAATACATAGAGATCGACAAACAATTCATTAGAGAGCATCTTATTTCTTAGAATTTTTGTATCCGGAAACCAACTTGTTGATATTCTCACTAAAGTGTTGCCAAGACAACCTTAAAATCGATTCTAAGCAAACTGGGCATGATAAATATCTATGCACAACTTGAGAATGATGAGATATATTAATATTATGGGTGTAGATATACTGTATCATGTCAATTGTCATTAAGGGCATTATTGTAATCTTCTTTTATAAGCTATATAAATAATAGAAAGAGTAGATATACTGTATCATGTCAATTGTCATTAAGGGCATTATTGTAATCTTCTTTTATAAGCTATATAAATAATAGAAAGAGTAATCAACCCCTAGTTTTCTCTCTCATTCTCTTCTCCTCTTCTTCCCCTTTTCATCTAGGGTGTCTCTTTCTACCGAACAACGATTGGATTTTTTTTATAGGAGTACCAAGGAAGCTGCTCACTACAAACTATACTACACACCTAAAGAACCAAGCACATCCATGTGCAGAGCTCAATCAGTGGGAAACTTCTTTCATTACATAAAAAATGGAGAGCAAACCATTTTGATTTCCTAAACATGAAGTGGAATATAAGCTATAGGGATTTTTTAAAAAATTTATGCATGTTAATTCTTTTGCAGAAAATTTAAACAAAATGTTATCTTATTAGTGTTATTATAAGCTATAGCAAATCATTTTCATGTTATTAATTGAAGTTGAAAATAAATTTCTTATTAGTGTTATTATGCGCAATAGCCTACATAGTTGACCTATAATTTATTCTATTACTGCGTGCATTACCTATCTTTTCCACATAAATTTCTTGAATTTTTCAACCACATAAATTTTGTTATATATCATGCAGGAACATAAATAGTTCTTTAAGTCTTAACACAATTTCTCATTTGTATTATAGTTATGGTGAAAGCTAAACAACTTCAAGCATAACTTACAATGTTAGACAGAGATGTAGCATTCCACAACGCATAAACACGAGCAAGTGAAGCCTTTCTAGGCCCTTGACTGAAAAGGGCATTCAAACCCGCTGGGAAGGGAGAAAGCAAGGATAGAGGAAGAATTAGCAAAACAGCAAGAAAAGCCATGAGGGAAATCCAGTAGAACTGAAGCAATGTAAGGAGGGTGATAGTAAGGTCTCCTAAAAGCATGGTGGAGATCAGTAGCTGCATGGTGTCCTGAAACACATAGCATATTCAAACATTAGTTAATGAAATAAAAATACCAAATTCAGCTTATTACAGAGGTGCTACGTCTAATTCCAACTGATTACCTGAAGACCAATGGGTCTGGTATTCCGCAATAAGAGAGAAAATGGGAAGAGGAAGTCCCTTCTATAATCCAAGGATTTCAGTGTAGCATCATTTATAACGCCTCCAGTCATTCCTCCAGTTATCCTTTTACGAGACAATGCATGGCTGATGTATGGCTGACTCTGTTGCAATTGCTTAAGGCTGTTATGTGCAACTGTGGCATCTTCCCTGGAATATATATCAATAAGAACATTAATAATATAACACCTGCAAAACTTAGCATGGACAAGTACATCGGTGTTAGACATAAAAATAAACCTCAAACACTAACATGTATGTACAAGTACAACTAATTGATTATATATAAATATAGTATTGTTAAAACACCGTTTATATATGTCTACAATAGTAAATATTATCTCTAAGCAAAGAACATTAAGGGAGAGTGTTCTGTGTCCATAATGAACCCGGTATTTTGTTTTTTTTTTCCCTAGTCCAAGTTTATTTCTTTTGCTCTCCAATTGAGGGTCAACATATCCTTTGGCCATCCAACGGGTGGCTCACCAAATTGAAGCAACAAGATTTGTTGCAGTGGTAGGGCACGTTTATGAAAATTTCTGAATGTTGATATCGCGGGATATATTGTTTTGCGGAGAATATATCGAACCGAGGAAAAAATTAAGGAAAATGGAAAAAAGCATGAATTTTTCTGGGAAACTTCATGAAATGTTAAAATAAATTTCAATGGGAAGGGAGCAAGGATGTGCGCTAAAGACAATGTATGATTGAACTTGAAAATCTAGTGCAAACGCATCAAATTGATGCATTTGAACTAGTTTAGGGCTAATGACACTAATTATGCAAAAACCCCATTCTAATTTGAAGAAAATTCTTATCTGTTTGGATAATTTTGCCAAAAGTAGTGCAAATGAGGTGCACTTCAAATCCGAATGACAAATGTAGGTAAATGTGGGTACCAAAGTGGGTGATTTTTCAAGAAGATGGAAAATTTTCCCAAATCCCTCCTCTTATAGGCGTCGATATTTCTCCCTTTTATAGACTAAGGGATGATATATCAAAAATATCGCGATATATCAAAAATATCGGGGATATTAGGGAATATTTTATTAAAAAATACTATATGTGAGGGATATTTCACAGGGGTGCGAAATCAAAGGATATTTCCTATATATTGAAAATATCAAAAATATTTTAAACCTTGCGTTTAAGGTATAGCATCGAGGTATAAAAGTATAGCCCCTTCATAAGAAGTCTATCAAGAACAACAGAAATGCAAAAAAATTAATATATCAAGATTTGTCCAGATAATTTCCCCATGTGTCTGAGACTTGTGTGTGGAAAGAAAAAAATTATGGAATTGTATAAACCATGAATAAATGCCCTGCTATGAAACATCTTAAGTGTGCCATTTCTCAAAATACCTCAGATGTTCATCACTTCTTGTACCCAACAAGTCAGATTGGTGCATGTTGTGGAGAGAATAATCACCAACTGCTACCAAGATACCCAGCTGGTAGTAACCAGAGGCTGTGGCCTGGAACCATCCCAGATCAATCCTAGCCCCGTAAAACTGAAGTTTGGGGTTTCCGTGACTAGTGATCCAACTAATAACAGGAATTAGAGCAGAACGTATGGATCCTTGCCTTACTGTCCTTAACTGAGCATTCAAACCAGCGATTAAACGATTCCAGGTTGTTGCAGGGACATGCTGAGAATAAGACAATGTTTTTATGCATATGCCAGAAATAATTATTGCATTTATTATGCATATGCCAGAAATAATTATTGCATTTATTATATATATTCAAGACATCAAAGGTGCAAGATTGAGAACCTGGCCAAGAAGATTGGTCAGCAATGTGTCACTGTGAAGATTGTAAGGTGACATATAGCTTCCATCCCCACCAAATATGATGCACATGGGGAATCTCTTCTGTATACTCATCGATATGTCTAATCTCTTTTCATCACCACCAAGGAAGAAATCAATGTATGCAACCATCAAGTCTGGTGTTGCCCCAACCTGCATCAATTGTCACTCAGGTGAAAACATGATAAAGAAGATGAAAATGTGAAAATTTTCCGACAACGAAAATATTATCTTAGGAAGAAATATACAAGAATGGGAGATCAGTAAGAAGTAGGGATGGCAACAGGCCGGGTTAATCGGGTAACCCGCCCTGCCCCTATTGGGACGGGTTTGGGGAGTTCTTAAATGGGGTAGTAGTGGGTTTGGAAATTAGGGGTTACACCCGACTCGGGTTCGGGCCGGGAATGGTTTTAAGCCGCCCCACCTCGCCCCATTTATAATATCAAATTACTATTTTATCCTTAATTAATCCTAAAATTACCTCAATATATTTGCTTACAATATAAAAGATCATGTTGACTTGTCCCGACCTGACTAGTGCTTGACGGGATAGGGCGGGGACGGGGTTAGTAAGGGTTTTAAAAAATCGAAACCGGCCCGCCCCGACCCGGGTTTGGTACAGGAACGGGGTAGGAGTCTTTCCATTAGGGGCGGGGTAGGGTTGGGGGCGCCCCGGCCCAAACCCTACCCGTTGCCATCCCTAGTAAGAAGCTGGTGCACACTTGGAGCACATGCACGGATAAAGAGTGCCTAGTGGGACTCACCTTGTGATGTGTCCTACCTAGATGTATCTCCTGGGCCAAGATTGTCTCTATGAGGTGCTCCTAACCATTGAGCTTATTGTATTCTTTTTGAATACTTGGATGATAAAAGATCAACCATTTCATCATTTGGGTTAGTGCTGACTAAAAGAGCACATGGGACTCTCCATTCACTGGGTCCTGACACCCCAACCCAAGCATGTGTTTTATCACAGGGAGGGTGGACAGCTTCTTGTACCCCCTCCTGAATTATTTATTCATCACTATTGAATGATCTCCAGAGAAACTGGATTTTGATAATTAAGAATGCCACATTAGAATAATAAAGATTCCGAGCCTTAGAAGACTGGGAGTGGCTCTGTACAGACAGTGAAAGATGAAAACAAATGTATAATAAGCCAAACCTTCATCCCTTTGTAAAGAGCTCGTGATCGGCAAGAGCGAAGACATGAGTGATCATATTCAGACTTCACATATTCCTGAAGGCGATGAATCTTTTTTCTCCGACACCACTGCTTCCAAGACCAGGCAAAAGGATAAGCAAGCACTGAAAGTATGCTGTGGACCGACCCTTCCCACCACTCATATGCAGCAACAGAGTTGATCTCATCGATGAATCTGTTGAAAGCATCTTCATACCTGCAAATTGAAATAGTGTGCACATTATGAAGAGGATTTGAAGACATACGAAGCAGAACAATTGGATACTTGCATTATACAATACTATGGGCTTCAAACCATGAATGTTTCGTAAATACTTAATGATTTGGACTGTCCAATCTCTATATTTCACTAAGGAGAGATAATGAACCAAAAATTAGCCCGACTTAATATTAGTGATTTGAGCGATACATTCTTATGGAAGGCAAAAAGCACCCATTGAAGAAAAGTTCAATCAGATGGTTGCGAACAAGTTAATTAGGTTAGAGATCTTCAGTGAAGGCCCACAGACCACTGCATGTGCCCAACATGTGGCATACAAAACCCATAGTATTATGAAACTACAATAGCATCCCTTTATCTGCAGCTCCTTCAAGGTTGAAATCTTTCTTACACAATGTCAATAATTGCATTGGGTGGAGAGTACGGAAGATGCCAAGGTTCTCTGAAGGTATTGGGACCCATAAAGTACATCCTGTGCACATGGCTTTGAGTTTCTTCTTCTCTGCTGGTCCCTCGCACCTAGGTTAAAGATAAAGATCATGCCCAAGAGTGTCTCACAACATAATACCATCAGGATACTATTATCCATAGAAAGTTGAAAAGTAAATGAGACACTTGCTATCTAAATGTGCAAATCTAAATGTGCAAATAAGGAACACGTAAGATACCTCTGCTAGGGACAAGAGATATGGGAAATGGTTACTGTGGTGTTCAATAGAATTTGCAGTACGATAAGAATTGACCGTCTTAATTCTTAAAGTACTTAATAAAAGAGATAGGAGCACCAAGATGCATGACATGAGAACTGCAAAAGGCCATGGCCCTCCAAATGTATATATTAGCTCCTCAAGAGGTGTATAGCAATTTGGCATTCTATACTTGTCAGATATACACTTATATGGACATGATGGCTGAGTAACTCCCCCTGCAAAGAAAGTTAGCACCCTCATGTGAGAAGAAGCTAAAGGGAAAAGAGGATTATAAAAAGAATAGAGTTAAGAAACTCCAACACAAAAGTTAAACAACTCCAATCTGGATTACCTCGAACATATATATAATCTGCACGATGGGGAAGAAACTCGAGAGAGCAAGGAGTGCAAAGAAACTCATCAGACCCATCAACATCTTTGTAAGTGCCAACAGGGCATTCCTGTAAATATATTCAGACCATGAAAGCCATGCAGAAGAAACTAACTCTAGTACAAAATAGTCCAATAACCAGATGAGAGTGACAATTCAGACACCAAACAATAAATAATAGTTGCATCCTTAACTTACAAATGTAACTATGAAGTTAAATATTTTTATTACGTATGTATTAAAACGAGTAGATTTCTATGGTTTAAGGAAAAGAAGAAGAATAAGATGAGAGAAGAGAGAGTAGATCGCGAATTGTTAGGCACAATCCCCTCTATTCTTATTTAAAAGATACTTTGAATAGTAACGGACATAAATGACCTTATTACAAAGGCTGAATTTAAAAGGATCTAAGGGCATATATTATTAGGCTGATTACAACATTCTCTCTTAAATAGAGTGTAGATATCTAACATGCCCAGCTAGTTGACTTGATTAGTTTGGTTTAGGGTTTGAAAGAAGGAAGAAGGAGAAGAGGAAGAAGAAGAAAAGAAAGAATAAATAACTTAGCTCTTCTCTCATTCATTAGTTTATATACTTAACCTCTAGAATTAAATATTACAAGTATGTCATTACATACACTCTATCATACTAACACCCAAAGGTCTACTATAACATAGAGGTACAATAGACCAAACAATATTCAACACTCCCCCTTAAGTTAGTGTATAAATATCCCTCATGCCCAACTTGTTAATAACACTGATGAATTGAGGTCCCCCTAATCCGTTGGTCAAAACATCAACTAGTTGATCCCCAATCTTCACGAAAGGAGTGTAAAGGAAACCTAATCTCAGCTTCTCCTTGATAAAGTGACGATCAACTTCAATATGTTTCGTGTGATCATGTTGCACGAGATTATGAGCTATATTGATTTTCGCCTTGTTGTCACATTATAGACTAATGGGTCCTTGAGCAGGAACCACAATCTCTGAAAGTAGCAAATCGAAGTCACGGGAATTCACATACCCCATGTGTCATAGCTCTAAACTCTGTTTCAGCACTAGACCTGCTACCCCATGTACCATAGCTCTAAACTTTCCTTCTGCACTAGACCTGCTACCACTAGTTGCTTCTTACTCCTCCATGTCACAAGGTTGTCACCCACAAATGAACAATACCCAGATGTGGAGCACCTATCTATAACAGAGTCTGCCCAGTCTGCATTTGTATAGCCTTCTACCTGTAAGTCGCCATGACTAGAATAATCAATCCTTTCCCAATGGTGGACTTGAGATACCTGAGTATCCTGTATACTGACTCTAGATGTCTCAAGGTTGATGCGTGCATAAACTGACTGACAACACTGATGGCATATGCAATGTTTAGCCTGGTCAAAGAGAGGTAAAATGAGCACCCTACAAGTCTCTGGTACCTCCCCGAATCTGAAAGATGTTTCCCCCTGTCTTCACTGATCTTGTGGTTCACATTAATAAGGGTGTCACTAGGTTTACATCCCATCACCCCGGTCTCCTCAAATAAGTCAAACACATACTTTCTTTGAGAGACAAAGATACATTCTTTTGATCTGGTAACTTTCATCCCTAGGAAGTACTTCAGACGCCCCCAATCCAATAGAATTCCTTAGGTTTAAGTTTTAGGATTTGTATCTAGGGTTTGAAGGAGGAAGAACAAGAAGAAGAGAGAGGAAATGAGGGAACTTAATGTTTCTCTCTCTAGGTAGGGTTTCTTCTAATTAAAAATATGTCATAATAGGCTATCAAAGAAAAATATATCCCTATGCTAATGCTACAATGTAACAGGGTGTAGCATAGGATTACACAGACGAAAGATAATATTCTACACACTCCCTCAAGCTGGTACATAGATATTACAAATATCGAGCTTGCCAATAATCTTAGTGAATTGTGTACTGCCAAGACCCTTGGTCAAAATATCGGCAGGTTGGTCAGTAGTCTTCACAAATGGAGAACAGATGAGGCATGTCTTCAATTGTTCCTTGATAAAGTGTCTGTCCACCTCAATGTGTTTGGTTTTGTCATGTTGAACCAAATTCTGAGCAATGCTAATTGCGCTTTGTTGTCACAATACAACTTCATAGGCTCATGAATAGGGAGCTTCAGGTCGGTCAAAAGAATGCGAAATCACAGAATCTCACACAATCCATGAGCCATAGACCGAAACTCTGCCTCTGCACTAGATTTGGCAACCACAGACAACTTTTGACTTCTCCATGTGACGACCACCAACAAACGTACAGTAACTAGAAGTGGAGCGTCTATCTGATAAGGATCCATCCCAGTCAGCATTAGTGAAAGCCTTAATATGTAGATTACCAATACGAGCATACAACAAAACTTGTCTTGGAGCTGACTTGAGAAATCTCAGAATCTTGTAAACCGCATCCAAGTGTGCAGAGGTAGGCAGGTGTATGCATAAATTGGCTCATAACGCTAACGGCGTATGCAATATCAAGACGAGTGAGTGAAAGATATATCAGTCTTTCTACAAGCCTTTGATATACCTGCTTCTACAAGCTTTTCACCAGTGGCTTCATCAAGCTTATGGTTGGGATCAATGGGCGTATCACAAGGCTTACAACCTATCATATCAGTCATATGTAGAAGGTCAAGGACATATTTGCGCTGCGATATAAAGATACCATTCATGGACCTGGTAACTTCAATACCCAAGAAATACCTCAACTAGCCTAGATCCTTGATTTCAGATTCCTTTGCAAGTAGACCCCACAACTTATACATTTCTTCCTGGTCATCTCCAGTCAACACAATTTCATCTACATAAACAATAAGTGTAGTCACATTCTTGCCATTATGCTTGATAAACAAAATATGGCCAGCTTGGTTTTGTTTGTAGCCATTTCTAATCATGACGTGGTGCAACCTTTCGAACCAAGCCCTTGGAAATTGCTTAAGCCCATACAAGGCTTTCTTCAGTCTGCATACCTTCCCTTCAACTATAGGGCACTTGAGCCCAGGAGGAGGTTTCATGTACAATTCTTCCAAGTCACCATGAAAAAAGCATTCTTCACATCGAACTGCATAAGTGGTCAATCTAGGTTGGATGCAAGAGATAAGGCGACCCTTACTGAGTTCATCTTTGCTACCGGTGCAAACATCTCCTAGTAGTCTTCCACTGATCCATCAGTCTATATGCTTCATAATGAACACCCATTTGCACCCTACAAAAGCTCCCTCTAAGTAAATCAACCATGTCCCATGTCTTATTATTTTCCAGAGCCTACATCTCTGCTTCCATTGCTTCTTTTTATTCTGGCTTAGCAAGAACATTTGCAACACTACCAATCAAAAAAAAAAAAAGAACATTTGCAACACTACGAGGAATAGACACAAAAGACAGGGTCATGGCGAAGGACATAGTTAAGTATATGATACAAAGTTAGAAAAAAAGTGTTGTGTGCAAGAGCGAACACCTTTCCTATGAGCAATAGGAAGGTTAGAATCAACAAGAGGAGTATGTATATTACCTGGATCTGATGAGGATTCATGGCAGGGCATATGAGGGTCTTCTTTGTTAGTACCCTTACAAGATAGTGAACAATATGATACAAATTTTGAAATAGGGTGTTGTGTGTAAGAGTGAACACCTTTCCTATGAGCAATATGAAGATTAGAATCAACAAGAGGAGTATGTATATTACCTAGATCTGAGGAGGATACATGGCAAGGCATATAAGGGTCTTCTTTGTTAGTACCCTTAATCCAAATCCCACAATTTGGATTCCACGAAAAAACCTGCCCTTCCCTTTGCTCCCCTCCATTTACATTTCCATCACTTTTCTCACTTCCATTTTCATCTCTTCTATCACTACTAGTCACAGGGAAATTCACTGGACAAATCTAGACAAGTAAAGGAGAAGGAGATATTTCTTCAACACCAATGGTCTCCCCCTGAAGAGAAGTCTCCGTCGCGGAATAGAAGGGGATGGATTCAAAGAAGGTAACATCCATAGAAATGAGGCACCACCTAGAAAAGGGATGGTAACACTTATACCCTTTTTGGCTAGGAGCATATCCCAAAAATAGGCACTTGATTGTCTTGGGATCAAGTTTGGTACGCTCCGATTTGTCAATATGAACAAAACATGTATAACCGAAGATCTTGGGAGGAAGAAGAAACAAGGAGGGAGATGGAGCCAGAACATCCATAGGACTCAAAACCCAAAATTTTGGACGGCATGCGATTCATAAGACAGGATTCAGTTTGAAAAGCAATGGACCAAAAACTTTTAAGAATTTGCATGCCAAAAAAAAAAGCATGAGTAATTTCCAATAGATGAAGGTTCTTCCTCTCAGCAACACCATTTTGCTGGGGAGTCCCAACATTCGTAATCTGATAGATAATCTAGTGATCATTAAAGTAGGAGGAGAGAGTAGTAGACAAATACTCTCCACCATTATCGAAATGAAGAATTTTAACTTACCATCAAACTGGGTGGCAATCATTTTATGAAAAGACTGAAAAACAGTGCAAACATCACTCTTTTGCTTTAACAAGGATATCCACGTTACTCTAAAGAAATCATTAACAAATGTAACAAAGTAACGAAAACCACGACAGGTAATAATAGGGGCAGAGCCGCACACATCAGAATGAACAATGGAAAAAGGTAAATTGCTTATATTACCCATATGGGATATAAAGGTCAACATTTTTTTGCAAATTCACAAGTTTCACACTGAAGTTCAGACATAGAAACATAAAGAAAATAGTGTGGAAAAACCTTTTTAACCTAAAGAAAGATGGGTGGCCCAGATATCTATGCCACTGCAACAATTGTACAATGTTGCTATCACTAGTACTACTACTAGGCCCAACAACAATCTGCTAAACAAGAGAAGCCACCCATGAAGAACTGTTCAACAAGTACAATCCCCTCTCCTTATAGCCTCTACTAATCGTCCACCTCATCTCCAAGTCCTGAAATACATAGTGAGAAGGAAAGAAGGTGACACTATAATTCAAGGACTTGGTTAAGTGACTCACAAACAAGAGATTTAAGGCAACATTAGGAGCATGAAGAACATATGATAAAGGCATAGATGTGGTAGTCGTGATGCTATCCTTACCAGCAACAGAGGAATAACATTCATCAACAATTCTAACTTTGTCCCTACTAGAACAAATACGATAGGATAAAAACAAATATGACATACCAGTCATGTGATCTGAACTCCTGAATTAATAATCTGGGGACATGTAGATGTGGAGACAAATGTACTGAAAGTTGAAATTGATGAACCTGAGTGAGCAAACGAGGATGTGGAAGCTGTACCCAGTGTCTCCAACTGACCCATAAAGCGTCTGAATGTCTCTATCTCATCACGTGAAGGTAAGGTTGTCAGAAGAGCATGATGCCACAGGTGTAAAAGCAGGAACGGGATCAGAGGCAACAAAGTGAGCGTTATAGCCAGGTCCATCACGACCCCCACCTCTCTGTTATAGGCGACCATGGAAGTCCCAACAAGTATTTCAGGTGTGTTGAGTGCGACCACAGTGAACACACTTCAGCTTTTCTCTTTCATCACCAGTGGTCCTTAACCTACCACCTCCTCGACTTCTACGACCACAGTCACAACCTCCGCGCTGTGACCATGAAGAGAAAGCAGACCGCTCTAGAGAAAAGGGCTGCATACTATGCCAGCGACATCCCTCCCTGTGGAGAATGGAATAGGCCTCAGTGAGGGAAGGGAATGGCTCCTTTTCCAAATTCTGGATCCTAATTTGCTCATACTCAGGATTAAGGCTATCCAATAACTCATAGATTCGGTGGTCTTTAACATACTTTTTATACTTGAAAGCATCCTCGCCATACTGAGTCCTATACAAATGAAACATATCAAACTCTTCTCACAAATGGCGGAGAGTAGAGTACTACATGGCCAGAGAGGCATCACCGTGTCTCAGTTGCTCAATACACTGGCGCAACTCATAAGATCTAGCATATGTGCCCCCCTCGAAGTGAGTCTACATCACGACGTCCGATATCTCCTTGGTTGTGAAGAGAAGGATATACCCGTTGTGGCATTCTCTACTTGCCATTTCCTGAAAGTAGGGTCGGTAATGGGAGGCTTTGGACACTTGCCTGTCAAGTACTCCATCTTACCCTTCCCTGTTATGAACAATATGGACGACTGTGACCATGGAAGGTAATTGTTCACTTTCAACTTCACTGTAGTGATTTGAAGCCTAGGGGACTCTCTATGTCTCAAATGCAAGTAACTATTAGCATAAATTAGACCCCGGGAATCGTCATGCCCACATGCAAAGAACTATCATCCACTAGGGGCTGATTAATCTCTGAATGACCCATACTTCATCAACTAAGGACTGATTTGCACAAATCAAGTCCGTTAACACAATACTCTCACCATAATTCTTTGCACAAACCAATCACTACCAATTTGCCTAAGTATAATCCCCCAATAAGGAGTATTTCAACTAGTATGAAAGAGGATTTTTTTGGAAAAAAAACTAACTTAAGATCTTTAGAAAATCCCGAAAAAATCACCATAATTCTTTTAAAAAGCAGATCTACCAATAATAAATGAAAAACCCACAAAAAAGTTACCTTGATGATGTCATCATGACGTCAGCTATTGGTGGCGGGTTTATTCTTCTTGCGCTTCCTTTATGCTTTAGATCACTCTGATACTAAGTAGAATTTCTTAGGGTTAGGTTTTAGGGTTTGATTCTAAGGTTTGAAGGAGGAAGAAGAGAAAAAGGCAAGGAGGAAAAAACTTAATTTTTCTCTCTCATTCTATTTGTAGATAGGGTTTCCTCTAATTACAAGTATGCCATAATAGGCTATCAAAGATGGATATATCCCTATGCTACAGTGTAATAGGGTGTGGCATAGGATTAAACAAAAAAATTATAATATTCTACAAATCCTTGATCTTAAATTCCGCTGCCAACTTACTCTTTAGCTTTCTCATTTCATCATAGTTATCCCCGGTCACCACAATGTCATCCACATGCACAATAAGGATAGTAACTTTCTGGTGGGAATGCTTGATAAATAGGGTGTGGTCTGTTTGGCTCTGCTTGTAGCCATTCTTCAACATGGCAGTGTAAAATTTCTCAAACTACGCTCTAGGAGATTGCTTTAGGCCATACAATGTCTTCTTTAGCTTGCACACTCTCCCATTGCCTAAGGAACTCATAAATCCAAGAGGGGATGTCATGTACACCTCTTCTTCCAAGTCACCATGTAGGAAGACATTCTTCACATCAAACTGGAATAGGGGCCAATCTTAGTTGGCAGCAAGGGAAAACAACACTTTTATAAAGTTTATCTTGGTTATGGGGACAAATGTATCCTGGTAGCCTATACCATGGGTCTAGGTATATCCCTTGGCAACAAAGCCTTGCTTTGTACCTATCAACTGAGTCATCTAAAAGGTGTTTCACAATAAAGATCCACTTGTAACCCATTGATCTTTTCCCTCTAGGAAACTTAGCAAAATCCCAAGTGTTACTCTTTTCAAGA
The DNA here is from genome assembly GCA_015143295.1 of Tetracentron sinense. Taxonomy (NCBI): domain Eukaryota; kingdom Viridiplantae; phylum Streptophyta; class Magnoliopsida; order Trochodendrales; family Trochodendraceae; genus Tetracentron; species Tetracentron sinense. The sequence continues at coordinate 19,059,767 of CM026572.1, read as the reverse complement.
GTCCACATCTCCTCTTCCAACACCTCTCCACTTTGGTCGAGATAGAACATTTGTCACACTACGAGGAATAGACACAACAAACAACGACAAGACAAATGAGTGATATAAGGAGATAAAACAAAATATAGGACAAAGTTAGAGATAGGATGAGTACAAGAACGAACCCCCTTAGAGAAATAGCAAGGGAAAAATCATCATTTAACTCAGGACTAGAATAAGGGACATTACCTTTGATTGATGGATCATAGTAGGCTTCTTGGAGGGGAGCATGAGGGCCTTCTTTACTGTCTTTCTTCCTTCTTTTATATACCTTCAAAGCAGGAACAATTTCCCCTTGCCTATCACTACCAGGAAACAATGAAGCTGGAATAGCCCACTGAGACTTGCCCCCTGAAGAGAGGTCTTCCTATCATAATAAAAGGAACTAGACTCAAAGAATGTCACATCTATGGAGACAAACACCCAACGAGAAGAAGGATGATAACATCTGTAGCCGTTCGGACTCAAAGCATGCCCAAGGAACACACACTTGAGAGCCTTGGTATCAAGCTTCATACAATCAGGATGAGCGATATAAGAGAAGCAAACACACCCAAGCACTTTGGGAGAAATGGGAAACAAACACGTAGAGGGGGATAACACTCGAATGGGGATCTGGAAATCCAAAATACGAGATGGCATGTGATGGATGAGAGACGTTGCAATTAAAAGAGCATGAGACTAGAAGACCTTCAGAACATTCATAGCAAACAACAAAGACTTGGTCACCTCCAACAAGTGACGGCTCTTTCGCTCCGCCACACCATTTTGCTGAGGAGAGAACGAACACAGTTGGTTTGATGAATAGTGTCATGACTATCAAAATAAGAAGTAAGAGCCCTAAACATATATTCCCCTCCATTATCAACTCTAAGAATCTTAAGTTTCGCATCAAACTGAGTAATAATCATGACATGAAATGATTTAAAACTGAGCAGACCTCATTTTAGATTTAATAAAGGTAAACTCAGGTAGTACGTGAGAAATCATCCACAAAGCTAACAAAATAGCGAAACCAAACAAAGGGGGACTGGGGAAGGACCCAATACATCAGAATGAACAATAAAAAGAGTCACTTTTATTCCCACGAGAAGGGTAAAAATTTCTACAATGCTTAGACAACTCATAGGACTCACACTGAAAAGAACTAATAAAAATGAAAATAAACAACTAAGCAAATAAACACTTAAGTAACAAAAAAGATGGATGGCCAAGACGACAATGCCACTGTAGCAGCTGCTCCGGTGTAGTAATATGCCGAGCACCCGATGTGAGTTGCTAGACTGGTAATGCAACACGTGGCAGTGGATACAACACATACAATCCTCCCTCCTCATGTCCCGTACCAATCGTCCTCCTCATCCCCAATTCCTAGAAAACATAATGAGAGGGAGAAAAGTAACACTACAATTTAACGATTGTGTAATGTTACTAATAGAAAGGAGATTTGAAGCAAAATTGGGGACATGAAACAAATGATAGAGGCATGGGACTAGCAAGTTTACTGCCTTTCCCGACAAGGAAGTCCCATCTGCAATTTGAACCTTATATCTACTTGCATAGATAAGGTACTACGTAAAAAGGGAATACATACCATTCATATGATCAGATGCATTTGAATCAATGATCTGTGAGTGACTGTGTGGTGAGACAAAGGCACTGAGGGCCAAAGTATAGATAAAGAAAATTGAGGACTAGTCATATGATTTGACGCACCTGAATCAATAATCCAAACTAGACTGGATGAGGAATGACTCACGAAATTAACAAATGCATGAGTACTTGACTGTGCAAAGGATGTGAAGGCAAAAGGACCTTCCAATTGGTTTAGGAGATGCCAGAGATAATCAATATCAACTGTAAATTATTGTCAAAGACTAATGACGCACTTCCTCTAGGAGGAGCTGATGAAGAGGTACCCAAGGAAGGAGTCATAATTGTTATATTGCCAGTTGCCTGAGACGGTTATATCTTGTCGGTCTGCCATGTAGATCCCAACAAGTCTATCGTGTATGTCGAGCCTTCCCACAATGATCACACTTCAGTTTGTCCTTGTCATTAGAAGGTTTTTTCTTTTTGTTGTGTCATTTTACCCTTTTTGAGTACTAGATGATGCAGTAAGAGTAGAATGATTGCTGGTCAAAGTAGGTTGCAACCTTCTATAGCTTTCCTAACTTTTTATCACAAAGTAAAACTTAGTCCAAAGTAAGAAGCTCTTCACTCCCCAAAATCTGAATCTTAGTTAATTCAAACTCATACTTCAATCTAGTTGGGATGTCAAATTTCATGTTCTGCTCTACTTGTTGCCGATGACTATCACTTTCTTTATCAGTGTCTCACTGTATGACCTAATATTGATCCAACTCTTCCCAAAGTCCCTGGAGAGTGTAGTAGTAAGTAGCTAAGCTCTTCTATCCTATTAAAGAGCAGCAATCTGTTGCCTCAACTGGCACCCTGACAATGTTCTATCGTTGGGAATAAGTTCTAGTAACTTTATCCCCAAATCTCTTTTGCTGTTTGGAGGAACAAAAACCTCTACTAATATGTGATTGAGTGGAATTTCGTAGCAATGACATCACCATAAGGTTTTCTTGTTCTCATTTATCATATGACACATCATCTATAGGAGGTTCCTTCACCCTACCATTCAAGTAACTAAGTTTTCCTCTTCCACCGACGTACATCTTCGCAGATTAGGACTATTCCAAAATATTAATGACATCAACTTCGTAGATCTGCACACTAGGATTACCATTGCTTATGATAGACGTCGAACTGGATTCTCGAATACCTAGAAAACTGCCTCAAATCCCTTTCAGTTGACATTGGTGACAATATTCCTTAAATAACTGATGAATCTTCACAAATTCCCTAAATCTCAAATTTCTGAGATTAAGAATCCAAAACAAAAAAACCCTAAAAGGGTTGAAAAAATATTACCCGACTTCAATTCTTTACGGAACTTCTCCAAACAAGTTTAAGAAATTCTGAAATATTCAAATTCATTAAACAATAGCAATTGACCCCGAAAAATGGCCCAAACAAATTGCACCAATTAAATTTTTAAAAATTAATATCTTCTTGCGAAACACCTGTGGTGAGAAAAATCCCTCTAAACATTCTCCAAAAAATCTAGAGACATGCTCAAAATCCATAATCGCATACCCTTGAAGTTGACCAAATATTCATAGGCACTATTCATGCCACTCTTCACATGCACTATTAGGGCACTTTTTACGGGCACTATTCATGTTACTCTTCATAAACACTCCATTAAAAAAGTTGCATGCCTCGTCTTTCTGCTCTGATACTAAGTAGAAAAATAAACCCTAGATGAAAAGAAGGGAATGAGAAAAAAGATTAGGGGCTGATTTCCCTGTTCTTATTATTTATACTATTTATAAAAAAAAAGATAACAATAATGCCCTTAATGACAATGATATGATACGGTGTATCTACACCCATAATAATATTGTATTTCAAAAATCATGAATGCCTTTCCCAAATATTTGGGGTCGACAACACAAATCCTATTCCACCATTGCATTATATTAAAAGTCATAACTTTGATGTAATCCATTTTTTCTCACTAGCTCCATCCGCGTTATTTTTGAGCTTCCCCTCCCCATTTTAGAGCCTTCAACTTGCACCAATTCACTTCTCTCTGAAGACGTTGTCTTGGTGAACGTGTCCAAACCATCTCAATTGACTCTCCTTAAACTGTAATGACATGATAACATTAATTTAGCATTTAATAAATAGATTAAGTACATAGTTAAATAGTTTGTTAATAAATTAACTAGGTATTATGACCCGTCAAGTCCAAGAGGCAGGAGCCAAACCCAAACCCGACCCATTTACAAACAAAATGAGAAAGACAAACCCGAACCCAACCCATCAGTCCAAATATCAGCCTGAAACTGTGAAAATTTGGGCAAGCGGACGGGCAGAAATTGCCAACCCTAGGTTAAGATATCAGGAAGCTTGAAGATATATCTAGAGCATGAATTCCATATGAAGATGGGCTAAAATTTCCTCACAATTACAAGTCTATGGTCCATTAGTTTTCAAAATCAATAACACAAATTCTGGACTGGAATCTAGAAGCCGCACATCTGAATATGCAAGTGCATCATTGGTAAGGGTGAGAACACAAAATCCTGTTTTGATAACTGGTGGTTTGATCCTCCACACATCAACTATACAACCGTGCAACCATCCATTTATCCTCTATTAAGGATCTATCAGACTCCAATGGCTTTGGAATCTTTTGTTCTTCGGTATTGAACTATCTTGGTGAAAAGATCATTAACAGTACTAGAACCAGCAGTATTTATCTTTCTGTGGCCTAGAATAGGAGGACTATCAGGAAGAGTAACTCCAAAGGCAAATTCCCTATAAATTCTTGTTGGAGCACATTCAGAAGTTGCTCCAACGGAAACCTGGTGCTTATGTTTAGAACAAACCCATCCCATGGAATATCCTTTTCTGGAAGTTCATTCAGAATGAGACCTTGGGTGATTCATCATCAGTGCCTTGTCCCCAAGGATTTGGGTTCAGCAACATGAATCCTGTTCTGTTATCCAAAGTTTTTCATCCCTAGATTTGATACCGTTTCACAAGATCAATGAAGCTATAAGAACAAATACCCCTTTCCTATTCATGTTTATAAGTTATAACAGGTAGATCACAGCAGAAGAAGGGATATGCATTCATGTATTATTTACAGATGAAGAGATGATTTGGTTCACATACAAAGTGAGTATGAGGATCTTATGTGATAGTTCAGAATGAGAAAGCCTTGGGATAAATAAATCCCATAACCAGTTATGAACAAAAAGTCGAAAGAAGACAATTAATTAGTGATATATATATATATATATAGAGAGAGAGAGAGAGATGGGTAAAAGAGATTGTGTTCACATCCAATGAACATGGAAGATGCACTTCCTTTTGCCAGTGAATCAAATTTAAAGAACAGTGGATTGAAGAGTTACCGCTGTGTACTCTATCAGATACATTCAAATATTATGAACAGCAGAAATCTGGAATCGCATAAAAATTCTTTATAAACGATCATCAATGCATACATTTACTAGTAATGAGCATATATTAGGATAGAGTGATGTACAACAATGATATCAATAAGAACTCAACCGAATTATCACATAATTGAAGATTGCTAGTTCGCCTGAAGATATTAATACAAATTGACAGCCTAGACATAAAAATAACTCAATATAGCTCAGCTAGAGGTAACAAATTAAGCATCTATACAAAATTATATTGGGCAATAAAAGAAAAAAGACAGAAAAGAGGCATACATTGCAGTATGTACCATAAAGTCCCTTGGGACACTTCTTTCCCGTAACTGTGCCCTCCTCTCCATGATGACCACCATTGTCCCCAGAGCCTCCACTGTAAGACATTTAAGAAAAATGTGCTGTTAGAATACAGACTCCTAAGTCTAACGTTTCAGAAGAATATTAGATTCTTGCAGAAATTGTTGCAATTATATATTGGATGATATTTACAAATATACAAAATATGAAAATAATGGGTTTGCATGAAAGAAAGACCACAGCACTCATGTATCATGTATGGCATACTGCAAGCACCGTTTATCGTAGTCTCGTAGATGTATTTTTTGTCTCTGCGTAAGCATGTGCATAAGTGGTACTTAATGCAGCAAAAGAAATTGCATTCATCAGTCAAAATGTCAACTATATATATATATATATATATAGAGAGAGAGAGAGAGAGAGATGTGGTATTGTTTGAGTGCAATAGGATTCAGCCAAATCCTGGGACGAGTTCCATCAAAGTATATGTACTCCTTAATCTAGCTATCCAAATGTCCCCCACCAATTTGACATCTCCTTGTCCCAAATATTTTGAAGAAAATAGACGATCAAAACTTTAATCCTGACCATTTGCCTACACTTCCACGATCTTTAATTGATTAAGACAATGGTTAAAATGTTCTATTGGTGCAATTTTTTATGTATGGGCCATCCAAGGGCTGATTTTACATGTTGATGGGAAAGATTGATGATATGTCTGCGCCAAGTGTAGTGAACACTGCATGTAGTATGAACATGGTTTAAGGTTTAAACCAATATTTTAAAACGTGAAGGCGTGAGGCGTGAGGCGAGGCGTTAGGACCTCAAGATGCGTGAGCCTTGAAGTGTGAGGCATAAGCCTCACAAGAAAGCTTTATGCTCTCTCATTTTAACAAATAAATAAAATATAAGAAAAATTGCAAAAAAATTCAAAAAGTTAATGAAAGATTATAGTATATATATATATATATATATATATATATATATAGAGAGAGAGAGAGAGAGAGAGAGAGGGAGAGAGAGATACATTTATAGATATATAAATATATAGTTGTATTCGTATACGTTGTGTGTGTGTTCGTGTGGGCGCACGCGTACACATAGGAAATACTGTATAAATTAGTTGAAATAAATAACAAATTTTAAAAAAGGAAATTTAAGTCTTAGTTGTGACTAAAATCCTAATTTTAGTTAATGTATGAGATTTACGTCATATACATAAAGCGAGCTTCAAGGCATAAGGCGTGTGTCTCATAGGGTTTAAGCCTCATGGTTGAGCCTCAAGGCGTTTTCTTTAAGCCTCGCCCCGAGGTGAGCCTCGAGGCGTAAGCCTCACACGCTTTTTAAAACACTGGTTTAAACTAAGTAACTAGAGTGTAGAGCGCAAGAGCGTCAAATTTCAATTTAGGATAGGGTGGAGAGCTCCTCTGGAGCTCTGGAAAAAAATAAAATAAATAAATAAATAAATATATATATATATATATATGCTTGTGATTCTAGAAAATTACTTGTAGATGCAAATATATCTTTTTCACTTTCTAAACTATAAGAAAGATTTGATAAAATCATTCATCATTCAATTTATAACACAGTAGACAAGATGACTATTGATTTATTAAATGTCTCATTCCTAATTCAATTACAAGATCACAAAAGAAAATGACAAAATATACCCCACTTAACATGAAAAATGGCGATAAAAATGAAACTTTACACAAAAATTAAGCAGGTGATCTCCGGAAACCATAAAACACCTCTCTTTAAACCATAAACCGTGCTTTACAATAGTTGAAACCGCACTCCCAATGGGAGAGCGAGGTTTGAGAACAGGAGTGAGGTATAAGAGTGGGAGCGAGTAGCAGGTTAGGAGGTTTGGGTTACTAAGGGTTTATAAAATCTATACATATCGGGCGTATTGGCCCGACACGTATCGGGATTTGGGGCATCCAATTTACTGTCATAGGGAATGTTAAAATTTTCAAAGTATTGTATGGTATTGGTAGATTTCGCGAATCGGACTGATACCCACCAATATAGCTATACCATGCGTACCTTTTTTTATTTTTTATTTTTTTGTTTTGAGTGCCGATTGATACTATTAGAGTGACCAACACTGTAACAGTATCAGGCAAAACACAATAAAACCGAGAGATATCCTCATTTGGGTATTTCAAAACACCCCCTAGAAACTGTTCTTTCCAAAAACATTCCTCCTCTAATGAATTTATAGGCTAAAAAAATAACTCCGTTGTCAATTTTCAATTAAAAAGCGATCTTATATTTTGATTTCGGATTGAAAGTGTTTTTCCAAAATTTTGAAGGTATGCAAAATTTCTTTATTTTTTTATTTTAGTTTATTTAAATTCATTAAAACATGTTGTAATCAACCCAAAATGAGTAGATCTATAGATTTTAAGGGAAATCCATAGATCAAAACCTCTTTTTGAGAAATCGATGATTTTTCAACACCTTTTTTTGAAAAATTCAAAAATCTTCAATATTTCAAAAAATACCTTCAATCTAGGGTTCAAAAAATGAAATGGGTTAATTCTATGGATAATCCACAAGATCTATGCATTAACCCTATTATTGAATTTTTTATTTTTAATTAAATTTTTTGCATGTGTATTGCATCATAATAAGGGTACATAACTTAATTGTGTACTCTGGAATGCTATATATTAATGATCATTGTTTCTTGCTATATAGGTTTGAGATGGTGCCAAAAAAAGGTAAATGTAAAGAACATTCCAGAGATATTGTATTTACAAATGAACATTACTTTAACCATGTCACTCAAGACAGTAGTCATGGTGCACATATGCCATCTCGTGTTAATGAGAGCCAGACGTATGAGCGACAACGGTGTGGTATTGAGTGACAAGATGGACGTGCGGGTGATTATAGGCAGCTAGCCATGAGGCACGGATGATATGATACATGGGATGGATTGAGTGAGTGTTGACTAGCATAGTCATTGTGATAGTGACTACGGATAGAAGAGTCCTCATATGGTTCTGGCCATGATGCCTTAGTACCACTTGTCTGGAGCTTATGGACAAGATGCTCAATCTTGGCATCGAGTGACGGCTATTGATAGATTCCACAGCTCTCATGTTTGCAGCCAATGGGGATAGTGTATGCTCCTTATGTCAATCAGCAACAGACGCACGTACAAATGATCATGCCACACCACAAACCACGTTTACATGAGTTGGCCACAGTATTGTGGTCATATCTGGTACACTTATTATGTATCACACTATTCATTTTCTGAGCCCACAATGTTCGAACTAGCACACAGTTCAATGTGGTATTGAGTTTGTATAATGTATGTCATTTGCTTTATGGTTGTAAAGTTAATACATTTTTATGCATTTAAATGAATTACAGTTTTCATATTTAGATCGTATTGCCTATACTTGGCTAAGCGACTATGGTTTAATCATACATGTTTATCGGCACGCTTGCCTTTTTTAAGTTGCAAAATTCTTAGCTCTCATATGTATAGTTATAAATGTAGTTGAGAGACTTTCTTTAATTTGCTTTTAGCGTATATTTACATTAAAATAAGTTTATGCAAGGTATCCACATTTTTCCTTACATATCCAAGCATATCTTAATTTTCTTGGTATATCGGTGCGTATCCAACCAATACTCTAGAAAGCGGATTAGGAGTTCCACTTTCTGGGAATGCAGAGTGTAAAGGTTAATCTGTCCTTTTGTCTGACAATCTTGACTCTTAGATTCACATTAGCCTCTCCCATTTCCTTAATGTCTAATATGTATCCTAAAATCGACTTACTGATACTGATATTTTGACCATGAGTATGAATGAGAAAGAACTCAGACAATAGGAATTCTCTATTGTAGTTACTTACTTTGTATTTTGACTATTTGATGATATTTGAGGGTTATATTCAATATATAGATGGAAGTCATTCGCATTTCCCTAGATGTATAGACAGAAATGCTCAATACTTTGTTTTACTAATAGATATGAATGAAAGGTTTCGGATGCTTGGCTATTCAATCTTTTATGATGAAAAAATCGGATTGAATCATACGATTTGAACCGTATCGATCCGAAAACGATTTTGCAATTCAATTACGATTTGATTACCTTGGATCCATTCTCTTCAAATTCCTTGTATGTGTTTGTAGGAAAAGGAAAGAATCAAAACAAGTAGGAGTCATCTTTGTACAAATTTAAAGGGAAAAGGCCATCTTTTATATGACTAATTCTTAGGGTGGGTGCTCCCACAAAACTTCCAGTTTTACAGGAATTGTACAAAATGGATAGAGGAGTACAAGTATGGAGAGACGAAAACAACAAAACAGATGACACGAGAAAGAAACATACTGGTGGTCGATTTTATCGTCCCAAAGACGGAAGGATAAGAACATAACAAAAGCATTATCGATTGCAACAAGGAGGATAAATGGTAGATATGGAAAAAAAACTGAAAAAAAAAAGAATCCTTAATGAAGCTGAAGAAGTTATAAAATATTGTCAAGTGGAAGGTCTTGGACCGTTTTCGCCCGTGGACATAGTGACCCATGTGTCACACATAAAAATATTGTGTTTGTGTTTTGTTCTTTTTCTGCTTTTCTGCTCTCTGTTTTACATATTCTCATTAACCTACAATCACTTATCTGCACTGCAATGACAAAAAAGAGTGAAAAGACCAGCAATAAGGCTACTTCAAGCAAAAGCGGATCCACAACCAAAATTGATTTTTTTTTCAAAAAAAAGAGGCACTTATCAAAAACCAGCATCAAAACAGTCATTGTAGTGAAGTGTTTGAATGCATTACATGGAAAAATGCTCTCAAATAAAGTTGAATGTGGTAACATTTACAAAGTGTGCAACTCGAGATTTCCTACATGTATGGAGAAAGTTTGGACATCAGAAAAGAGGTGCAACACTTTATTGAGAACTCAAGACACATAAATGTATATAAGAAACATCATGCTAGGAGTATTGTGTGCTTGAAACGAAAAGGCATAGGGTACTAAAACTAAATAAATAACGTATGAATTCTGGATATAAAAGAAATAAACAAATTCCATACAACAGTTCAGAAGAAATTTAAGTTAAAATGGTTAACAGCAATAAGCCCAAACATGCTCTCAGGCCTGATGTTTCAACTATATGCTTCTTTATGAGACACGAAGAAATAGAATCAAAATCTTGCAATAAAGAACTGAATTGGCATTCACTATGTTAGTGCAGCTCAAGCTTCATACAGTTCTATTATACGTGCCATTGATAAGTCAGACATACCTACTGTTAATGCTACCACTTATAGTTGCAATTGGAACATATTCATCTCCCGCGGCTATTCCAGACCAATGAAAATGAACTCTTCCACCACCACCACCACCGCCTCCATCACGGCCACCATTGCCTCCAGCAACAGATAAAGACGAGTTTTTTCCAAGTGTAAGTGATTGAAGGAAAAGAAGAACCGTCCCACCAGAACCACCTCCACCTCCACCCATTAAGGTACCATTGCGGTTTCTTGTTGGTTTACCGTAGCTTTGCCCATCAGCCCTTAAAGATCCATATATATCTAACTTTGAAAGTGGCCACTGAATGGAGCCCATTACTAAGAAACACAAAAGGAGAATTGGTAACAATATCAAGATTTCATCATGTGAACCACCCAATAACCAAGACAGGTAAAAGTCATCCTTCTCTAGCTTGAATTCAAAACATGAGATGTCCAATCAATGTGGCTTGCGCTCAAATGATAAAGGAAGGAAAAACATAACTTGTAAGAAACACCCAGGGAATTGAATACCATAGAAAAATGGAGTACCTATTTATAACTTTCTGATGCCTTTAAAGAACTGAAGCTTACATCAATCTCAACTAACCTACTCTTATATACACATATTTCAAAAGTAAACATCATAATAGAAATATGATTTTTTCAAAAAAACAGTATTGATAAACAATTAAAAAAAGGATTTTTTTAAAATTTATTTTTCTTCACAGGGACATAAGATTGGAAGATTTACCATCATGAAACTCCATACCGATGTACTCCATTAAATATATGGATATCTTCATAAAGAGAATGGAGGTTATAGTTGTGACTTCTCTAAAACTTACAAGACACCCCATTGGACCTAGTGAGTGGTGGTCAGACACTGGTGCAATATGTGCAAGTATAATAGGTAAGCAGACCCATACTAAGGATCTACCCTGTTGGATGACATAACTGAATTCTGAAAGGGTAGTCTTGGTCATATTCTGTATCTGTATTTACATACAACTTTGTGCAACCATAACGCAATACAGATCACTCTAATTTTCCCTTCTATTCCTCTTATTCATTTTCATATCTTCACATGGTATCAGAGCATATCATTGTTGTTGAGAAGTGTTGTAATGTACCTAATAAATAAGCCCATTACTCAAATGTTGGACTATGCAATGGTCTAAAATCTAGTGTGCTGAGATCAAGATTGAATTAAACAAGAAATAAGGAAAGTCATAAAATAGCAATCCTATCACAAATAATTATTCAATAAAAAAACGCGTCACAAACCTACAATACAACCCTCAATTATATATGCAAGGGTTGTATGGAAGTCTATGCATTCACAAGCTTAGGGATTAGCTCTTAATTCAATGTAGATTTTCTAACCTTTCCTAGGGTCTCAAAGGGTTGTATAGGGGTTAGGGTTTATGGGATGTCACTTTTTTAGGATTTGGAATTGAATTAGGGTTTAGGTATTGCTTTTTTAGGGTTTCAGAATTTGTTAAAATATGATCTATTATGTAGGTGTGTTACAGCGAATCACCTCTCAAGGGTATACTCGTAACTTTTCTATTAGGGTTATTATAAATACAAAGAGATTAGAGAGAGACACTCTCTAATCTAGTTTTTCCCCTAATCTTCTTCTTTCTCTCTTCCATAAACCCTAGTTTACTATTCCTAATTTTTAACTTGCTATCAAAGCAAGAAATCAAGGCCTGAATTTTCTTTTTCTTTTTTTAATGGCATTAATAGTGCTGTGTGAATCTGGTACGGTTCAATATTTTTGGAGTTCAAGTTGATTTTATTCCGAGTTTGTGGAGTATCTAAGTTGATGTTTCATGCTCTCGAATGATTTTATTAAAAAAAATAATCAGATTTACATCATTCGAATTTAAAAGGTTTTTGGGGTTGTTGATGGACATCTAAATGTACTATGAATCATTAGATCTAGAGTTAGAAATGTGTAGATTCATTGGTTTTAACAAAGCAATAATTGTTTGGAGTTTGTTTGTTGAAAGAGTGATTCTGGGAACCCAAAGGTTGTTCTATAAGCTGTTTTTGTGAAATTTGTTGATATTTCTACTAGGTAAGCCCATTTTTTTTCAGAGGGTTGGTAACCTACTTGCCAAGTCCTATAATCATGCATGCATCGGGGATCAACCTCAGACACATAATGTAGTCCTTTGGATAAAATCGGTAAGGACGGGACTTGAACCTAGGCCTAGAGTATGAACACATCTAGGCTTTTACCACTTAATCAAGGCTTCCAAAAAAAAAGTTGTTTTTGTGAAAAAACAACCATATTTAACCTCTGTAAGTTGTTATTGACCTAATTGGTGTTTTTTGTGGAAGAGGTGTTTCCTTTTGAAGTGCTAGAATTGTTGGGGCTTTTTTTTGCAGATCAACAATTTTTTCTTTTGATTTGAGTTGATTGGAAACAAACAAGCACTGAAAAAATGGCAAATGTTGGTGTGTCTGAAGGAATTTCTAATGCTACATCGAAGGGTCCAAGCATTAAGATCACTTCGTCTATCACTAGTAGCTATAGTGATAATCCCGATGTGCTAATCACAACCATAAAGTTGGATGGCACCAACTTCCTTGAGTGGTCTCAGTCCGCTAAGATGTATATTGGCGGGAGATGAAAGTTAAGGTACTTGACAGGTAGAGTGAAAGAACCGGCAATAGAGACCGAGATATATGACAAGTGGGAACAAGTGAAAGAACCTTATGACTGCTACATTTCATGCAACTATCGGTTAGTTGAGGATTTTTGTTTCTTCAAACAATAAAAGAGATTTGGGATAAGGCGACTCGAACCTATTCTCAACGTCAGAACATTGCCAGAGTGTACTAGTTGAGGCAAGAGATACTCTTCGTCAGGGGGAGAGGAGTCTATCTACCTATTACTCCACTCTTCAGGGTTTTTTGGAAGAGTTTGACCATTTTCAGGTATCCAGTGGGACACGGATAAATACAGAGATAGGCACAATAAACAGGTGGAAAGGAACAAAATTTTTGACTTCTTGGCAGGTTCGAATACGGAATTTGATCACCCGGGTTCAGATTTTAGGGAAAAATAAGCTTCCTTCTTTGGACCAAGTGTATTCCCTAGTCCAAGGTAAGGAAAGCAGGAAAATGCAATTGTACCTACTCCGACCAACGATCATCTCGCCTTTGCCACATCTTCTAGTGCTTGTCGAGGTGGGAAATATCCTCCTCGGAAGAATAAGCCTCCCGATGACAAAGATAACATGAAGTGTGAGCATTGTGGGAAGAAGAGAAACTCGGGAAACTTGTTGGGATCTCATTGACCGGCCTACAAAGTTTTCTCGTCCTGGACAACAAATGGGCACCCCTCGTGGCAACACTACAGCTTTCATGCTCCCTACCTTAGGTTCCTCAATTGCATTGGCTTCTTCCACTGGACCATCTTCCTTCGAAAGCTTCTCTAATGCAGATATTGATCGTCTTCGACGTCTTTTGAGTCTAATGGAAGGCTCTTCTGCCTCTACTTCCTTTGTCAGTCAGGTACTCACGCATTTGCTAATTTTGTTTTTCATTCCCAATCCAGCCCGATCTGGATCATTGATTCAGCTGTGTTAGATCATATGACTAGTCTATCTACTGTGTTTTCTTTGTATAGTTTCTTGTTTGGAAGGGAGAAAGTTAGGGTTGCTGACAGATCTCTTTCTTCTATCTCTGGAAAGGGTGATGTTAACTTACTGATGTCCTATCTCTTTCATATGTTCTTCATGTTCCAAATTTATCATCCATTAGCAGTTTGACCAAAAGTCTTAACTGTTGTAGCCTTTTTTTCCTACTCATTATTTATTTCAAGACTTGGTGTAATGACCCAACTTCTGACTGCCTCCTAGAGAATGTGTTATTAGTACCTAAAGATAGTAAATATATGAGTTAAGATTTTATATATACATAGTGGAAGGTGTGACCCTAAGACTTTAGACTTCATATCACAATATCGATCAATCGGAGCAAAATTTCTAAAATCTGACAGTAACATAAATGACCAGTCTAATATAGAGAAGGGTTTAGAGAGATTAAAAAAAATTTTATTTTTTTATTACTAATTATAATTAGTGAGTAATTAGTCGATTAATCAGTGATTAAGGTGTTAATTATAGTCTAATTTGAGATTAAGGGCTTAAGTATAATAAAGGTTAAGAAAGAGGGTTAATTTGTAATTAAGGTAAGCTAAAAAAATATAATAAAGGTTACTTTTATTAATAATTATAAGTAGTGAGTAATTAATTCACTAATTAGTGATTAAGAAGGCTAATAATAACTAATGTAAGTTTAAGGACTTAAGTGTAATAAAAAGTAAATAGAACGGGTATATAGTAAATTACATATCTTAAAGATATGTGTTGGGTGGTAGTGAACCCACCCACACATAGACTACTTTAAGAGTTTAAAAAAACAAACTCTGTTGTTTTGCTGTTATCTTAAAACAGCAACACAAGTATACTGTGTACAGTAACAGTATGCAGTAAACCTAACGTAGAGAAGAGGAGAAGAGAAGAAAGAGGAAAAAGGAAGGAAGAGAAAAGGAAATGAAAGAAAAGAAAGGAAAGGAAGAAGGAAAAGGGAAGAAAAGGAAAGAAAAAAGAAAGGGAAGAGAAAGGAAAGGAAAGGAAAGGAAAAGGAGAAAGCAAGGTAAGTACATCCTACTAGCTAGCTTTGTTATTTTTAAACATGAATTGAAGTTGAATTATTTTGTATTATATTAATTACCTATAATTCTTATTATGTTTTTACTGTAATTGAATTTCATAAGCATATTTCTATGTTTATAGTTTTATAGATACATTATTATGCATATGTATTACATAATTGAGATTTTGTTAATTTATAAATATGCATGCATTTCATGATTTAGATTTCTGTAAATTATAATTCTTCACAGGTTTTTCATACTATAGAAAGGAAATAAAATGGATTTATGCAAGACAAGTCCAAGATCATAGTACTAGGCTTCAAGGATCATGTCTAAGATCTTAGTTCTAGGCTCCAATGATTTAAAACATTGATAATGTCAAACGTAAGGGTTGGTCCGATGATGTTGGTGACCTATTTGTGTCAATTCGGTGAAGGGTATTTACATACCTGACTTCAAGTTGTTTCAAGGCACTAACAACTGGCTCACAAACAAGTATTACAATTCAAGTGAGCATGATTCGTACAAGACAAGAACAAAACCAAACAAGCATGATTTTCACACGATAAAACCAAGACAAGAACTATGTTTAAAAACGAAATACATGTTTTGATAAGGATGAAAAGAGATGTTTTAAATCATGGCTTGCATTTGGATTTCAGCATATATGTAAATTGTTCCATTTAAATTACAAGCATGCTATAATATATATATATATATATATATATATATATTATTATCACATTGTTTAGCTAGTGATTTGTACACACTGAGTGTTTCAATACTCAGCCGTACATTTGATGTCGGCAGGTGTTGATTTTGATATAGATGCTCTCTGTCCATGGGTTGAGGAAGATTATAGTGAGGAGGAGTCTACGGTGGAGCCTCAGGTGGAGGCTAGAGATTTGGACAAATGGCCTTACGAGGCTTATTTCTGAGTATCAGAAAAAAGAGAAAATGTGTACACTTTTGAAGAGTGGGCATGCCCACTCTTACTTTTGATTTTACTGTAAATAAACTCTTGGAATACTATTATTGTATAAAGTTTTAGCTTCTGCTGTAGTATGCCTTGTAGTCTTTTACAGGATGGTTGAATTTAATAGGACAAGTCATGAGCCAAAGTATCTTAACTCCTAAGGGGCATTTTGGGTCGTGACACTTGGTGACGAGAAAAACGATTAGGAATGGTCATGAAACAGATGACCTCTACCTCCTGGACGTGCATGACTCTCATTCAGCATTACAGAAAAGTAATAGTCCTAATAGCAGTAATAATGATGCCAAAATCAGATTGTGGCACAATCGTCTCGGTCATTTGTCTTTTAAGTCCTTAAAGTTGGTCTTTTCGAACCTGTTTAAATTTGTTGATCCTGCTCATAGTCTACATTGTGAAGTGTGTGAACTCTCAAAATATTGTAGATCTACTTTCTCTCCAAATATGAATAAAAGTGTGTCGTCTTTTCAGTTAATTCATTATGATGTCTGGGCCCTACTCTTACTTTGTCTGTGCATGGCTATCGATAATTTATTTCTTTTATGGCTGACATCTCCCGTCATACCTAGATTTATTTGATAAAGTCTCGTGCTAAAGTCTTGGACCTTATTATAAAGTTTCACAAGATGGTGTTCACTCAATTTGAGAAGCAGATTAAAATTTTTCACTCCAATAACACGAAGGAATACCTCGAAGGTGATTTAAGGCAATATTTGGCAGAGCACGGGATGATCCATCAAAGCACATGCCCTTATACCCCTCAACAAAACGGGGTGACCAAGCATAAGAACCATCACCTTTTTGAAGTAACTCGAAGCTTACTGACTGGAATGAATATTCTAAAGAAGTTTTGGGCCGAAGCAGTGCACACATACGCATATTTGATTAATCGCATGTCATCTCGGGTCATGCAGTTGAAGTCTCCTTTTCAACTACTTTGTCTAAACGAACCTCTATATATTATCCCTCCTCGTGTCTTTGGTTGTGTCTGCTTCATTCATATTTTGGGTCCTCATCAAACCAAATTGGATCCAAAATCCATTCGTGGTGTCCTCTTGGGGTATTCATCTATACAAAAGAGATACAGATGTTTTGATCCCATGTCGGAAAAATGGATTGTTACCATGGATGTCACCTTTTTTTAGAGTATTCCAGTTTTTCCTCGTTCCTCTACCTCTCTTCAGGGGGAGCATAGTGAATTATTGGAAGACAGTTTGCCTTCAGTTCCACTTCCGATGTTGGTCCCTGATAGTATCCATTCTATTGCTCCTACTGAGGCTACTATATATACCAAACGCAAAAAGGAGGGGACCACTATGCTACGGCCATCTCCCAACTCTGACTCCTCTGAACCAGGTAACATTGCTCCATTGTCTTCTATGATTTTTATTTTTGTTCCTGATATTGATAATGATACTGCTCCCATTGCCATACACAAAGGAAAGCGTCAATGTACGATTCATCCTATCTCTAATTTTATCTCGTATGCATCTTTGTCACTCTTCCATTCGGCTTTCTTTTCCTTTCTTTCTTCTTTGTCTTTACCTTCCAGGTTTCAGGAGGCTGTCTCTGATCCTAAGTGGCGCGATGCTATGATGGAAGAAATGAAAGCTCTGGTCAAGAATGGTACATGGGAAATAATTGAGTTACCCTAGAGAAAAAAACAGTAGTTTGCAAATTGGTGTTCATTGTAAAACAAAAGGCAGATGGATCGATTGAGAGGTACAAGGCAAGACTGGTAGCTAAGGGTATACACAGACATACGGGATAGACTATAAGGAAACATTTGCACCATGTACAAAAATGAACTCCATACGAGTGTTCATCTTTAGCTGTGAATCACTCGTGACCTCTACATTAGTTAGATGTAAAAAATACGTTCCTCCACGGAGATCTACGAGAAGAAGTGTATGTCTCCTCTTCCAGGATTCAAGCTTACTAATAGTGAAGGAAGGGTTTGTAGGTTGAAAAAATCTATCTATGAACTAAAACAGTCCCCCCGAGCTTGGTTTGAGAGGTTCAATCAAGCCGTGAAGAGGACATGGTTCAAAATATCGGTATCGGTCGCCGTATCGGTAAGTCCAAAATAGGATACGTATCGGCGTATCGGTACCGTATCGATTGGATACGGCAGAAAAATTCAGGATACGCAAAAAAAAAACTTGGATATGTAAGGAAAAACTTGAATACCTTGCATAAAACATCATTTAATGCAAATATAAGCTAAAAACAAACTAAATGAAGGTCTCCAACTACATTTAAATATGTATGAAAATTCAAACCACAGTTACTTAACCAAGTGATAGAATCTCATTTGCATTCATAAATCAAAAATATGAAAATACATAGACCCTTGTATTCACAAATCAAGTTACATACATGATAGAAGCTCAATACCACGTTGAGCTTTGTGCCGGCTCATACTCTATCATTGTGGGATTAGGAATTGAGTAGTGATACATTATAAGTGGTCCAGACATGATGACACCATTGTGTCCAAGTCATTATCGTGCAACTTGCTACTGAGTCGGGATCTGTCCATAACTGTCAGTCGAAGACTGGGACTGAGCATTATAACCAGTCGCTCCTGATAAGTAGGTTTGGCCTGAAGCATCATAACCAGGGAGATAACCTTATTTACATATCAATATCTAAAGTAAATGAAAGTAAAATCAAGTTAAAATCATTTACTTAAATAATATATTATGTAAATAAGTTGTGTGTATTAAGTTTATACTGTAGATCCTAGTGTAAATGGAAAGAGAAAAAAAATTAACTGAAAAATCTCCGTATCGAGTGTATCTGGCCTGATACAGTGGGGTTTTTTTTTTCAGCGTACCAGTGTATCGGATAGCTCCAAATAGGATACGTATCGGCCCGTATCGGTCTATACATATCAATATTTTAAACCATGGAAGAGGATGGGTTACTCACAAAGCCATGCTGATCACACTTTTTGTCAGGAGAAAGGGACAGTTAGTTACAACATTGATTTTTTTACGTTGACGATATTGTGAAGACCAGAAATAACTCTTCAGAGATCCAAAACCTAAAGAAACTCTTAGTACGAAATTTGAGATCAAGGATTTGAGCAGTTTGAAGTACTTTCTGGGTATTGAGGTAGCTCGATCAAAGAAGGACATCTTTATATCGCAACGGAAGTATACCATAGACTTACTTAAGGCTATAAGGAAGTTGGGTTCTCGACTAGCAGACACTCCTATTGAGGAGAATCATAAGTTGACACCAAGTGAGGGCCCATTACTAGAAGACAAAAAGATGTTCCAAATACTGGTTGGTCATCTCATTTAGCTCTCTCTTACTAGACCTGACATCACTTATGCAGTCAGTGTAGTCAGTCAATTCATGCATGAACCTCAGATTGCTCATTACGAGGCAGTAGAGAGAATTTTGAGATATTTGAAGACTACTCCAGCCTCTAGGGAAGGGCCTTCTATTTGCTAACCGTGGTCATTTCCGACTAGAAACTTACATTGATGCTAATTGCGCTACAAGCATAGATAATAGGAGGTGTACCACAGGATATTGTACGTTTCTTGGTGGTAACCTCATCACTTGGAGACGCAAGAAGCAAAGTGTAGTGGCTAAGTCAAGTACTGAAGCAGAATATAGGGCAAAGGCTCATGGGGTAACAAAATTATTATGGCTGAAGATTTTACTACAAGATCTGGGGATGAAGGTGGATGTTCGTATAAAGTTGTTTTGTGATAAAAAGGCGGCCATCCATATTGCCCAAATCTCATTCAGCATGATCGGACTAAACACATTAAAATTGACAGACACTTTATTAGAGGGCAAGTTTTTTTTAATAGAGTGTTCATGAACAGTGTCATGAATAATACCGTGAGCAGTGAACAATGTTCTACTCTTGTTATCACTTGTTAGCTCCTTTCTTCTTGAATTTGCGCTTTTTGGCCTGATTTCTCCCATCTTCATTTCACTCTTAACTCTTGTTAGCTCCACATCACCTAATGTAATAATTGACAACTCTAATTTCTCCCATCTTCCTTTCACATTTCTTTTATTATTTTCACATGGTATTGATAGTATAGCGTTTGGGTGGAGATGTTTTTACCAAAACTACACTTCCAAATTAGCTTTCATCTCAAAATTGTGAGTTAAGGTCACAATCCTCATACTGCTATCTTAAAATGTTACCCCATTTTTCATCTCTCAAAATTCCAATCTTTTTATCTAGTATATTTCTATAGGAAAAAGGTTCAAATCTCCATCATCATCGTCAATGCCTTATTGTAAATACTTAGGGTCAATGACATGACACGCATCCTATTCCGCCATTTCGTCCTTCCTCGTGCCCTTTTAAGTCCTTCAACTTGCAACAATTCACTCCTCTCTGGAGTCGTTAACATGTGGAGACCATCTCATTTGACTCTCCCTTATTTTATCACCTATTGGAGCCACTCAAATTCACTTCTCTTCTCTTTCAACTCATCCATATCAACATTGCAATCTCTGCTACTCTAATTCAATTAATATGTTGCTATTTAGTATCCCAACATTTTGCTCTATAAAGCATATCTGGTCATATCACTTTCTTGTTAAATTTTGTTTTTAGTTTTGATAGGCATAAGTCAGTCATGCACCACTTCAGAGCACATTTCCCCTTTAGTCATCTAGCTCTATTCTATGGGCAACATCCTCCTCTATTTCTCCACCATTACGAATAATTGAGCCAAGATACCAAAGCTAGTTGCTTTAGTATATCTCCTAGTCATCTTTTTCTCATCATCCTTATTCCATTTCCAGTTATATTTTGACATGCTCAGGAAGATTAATGCCCTATTATTATAGAAATGTTGAGGATATATAAGACATTTTTCTTGGGAAATTATAGTATTCATGATTTTGTATGTATTAGAATCTTCTTTAGGAAAGTATAGCCATATTATCATCAATGTCTCATAAAGTCATATGCATTGTACAACAAATTATTGGAGCTTTACATCTGTAAAAATAGAATCACGGACATGTTCCAGCAAGGCACTCTAAGAAAGCAATTTAAGATTATACAATATAATACAGTTTGTATACACTTTCAATATCAAAGAAAGATGCATACAGGAAAAGCGAAAAACCTTTCCTTAGACTTTCAAGCATCACCATTAAAAGTAATTATGGAAAAGGATCCCATTATAGCCATAAAGAAAGAAATAAGCAATGTACTCTACAATCGAGTGTTACCATTCACAATCCATAATGGGAATAGTAAACCAACATCCAGTTAAGAAAAACAGTGAATTTCATTGTTCCATATAGTGATAGACATGTAGCACAAATGAAACAAAATCACAATTGAGAAGTCATTTTCATATTTTGGTATTTGATAGAGATCAAAAGTCGGAGAGAAGTTAATGATACAATTTATTTACATCATCCCCATAATTTAGAGATAACTGAATCCCACTAGATTACATATTTACCATCACATCTCCAAATAAAAGAATCATTGCTCTTCGAAAAGATCATCTCTATATTTTTGCATAGATAAATTACTTTTAGCATTCAATAACGCCAATAAAAGTTAAAAGTGGGGATGAAAACAGGGGTAAAACAGAAAAAAGAGAGAAAATACTGAATGATAAACCATCAGAAACAATAAAGAATATGCTGACTATAATAGGAAGACTTATCAACCTTTGTTTAGAAACATCAGATCACCTTCGTTACGTGGAAACTACTGAGGGCAAGAACTAAATGGAACATTTTCCCACTAAGACATACCAATATAAAAGGTTTTGTGAGACTTGTGTGACCTTTAATTGTTACCTATCATTCCCCCTCCAGCGATATGCACATGTGACTCACTGGGCCCCTCAGTTCCACTTCCCAACTCACAAGGAAGATCAGCATCACCATACTGTTTACCACCTTTACTTAGCCCCCCATTAAAAAAACCCGAGCCCCCTCTTCCCCCATGTCCAGCACCACTTCCAGATCCATTTGAATAATTTCCTTTTCCAATACCATTTGTGCAACCTGGAAAAGTGTCTCCAGTAAGTCATAGTCTAACATAGAGCACACAATCTCATAGATGTTATGGTTACTTCATCACATGATGTTTAGGCCCACAATAGAAGGACCAAAAGAAGAAGAAAATAACATGAATTGAAAAGCGCACTGAAGTGAAAATGGGCACTATGTCATTTCAACTAACTCAAGTTAGGAAGACGCTGGATCACCTAATTCTGATGCACTTATCACGCCACCAGTATCAACAATGACAGTCCTTGCCCTGTGGATGTGAAGAATACTTCCCTTGACAAGACCATTAACAGTAAGGTCCTCAACACGACAGATCTGCCCAAAATTAAATCCTACCAGAGATAAGATTACATAAGAAACAAAAGATACGATCTCAATTGCAGGTAGAGATCAGATGCAGTATGTGACCCTCTACTAAGAACCCGAATTAGAGGGGAAAAGATGTGTGATTTACAATGATGAATTTTTATTTTTTTGGACCATTTTAATAAGATTTTAGATGGTACATCATTAGCAAAACTGATTCTAGGTGACAGCAGAAAACTCCACAAAGTGGGACAGCATATATGCCCTAAGAAAAATCCTTGTAGAATTTTCAAATCTCAACCAAACTTCATGAAACTTGTTTCAATAATTCTATTACAATAGAACGCATCAATATTTATTAACTTCTCAATCCAAACAGCCCTATGAGCTCTACCCAAGTGATTGATTAAAACTGAATTTTCTCCCTGAAATCAAGCAAATGGGTATAACACCATCAAAAACTTCTCAAAACATTATGCAAATATCACCAAATTTTCTCAAAAATAATCATTTCTTTAAAAAATAATTTTTCAAACAAGGGGAGTGCCGAACATAGGGCTGCCTTCTGGACCCTATATTGAGCTTTGGATCTTCTCTTGCTCTGGTACCGAGTAGAAATTTACCCCATATGAGCAAAAAGGAAGAAGGGAGAAGAAGAAAATGAGGAAGATAATATGTAGGTTTCTTAGAAAAGAATGAGTATTAGGTACCAATGAGGTGTACAAACATGATTTTATTAGTAAAATAGTGTATGGACAATTGCCCTTACTAGTCTGTAAAGCATCCATACAATAATCATTTACTATGGGCTTATAGATTTAGGCCCATTACAACAGATCTTCATTCCTCGATTCGAACTCATTCTAGGGGCATAAGGTTCAGCTTTAGGTAGACGGAATAGCAGAATAAAAGTTATTTAGTCGGCCCTATTCAAGCTCATGCTGGATGTTAGCTTCTGCCTTAAATAGAAGAAATGGCAGAATAAAAGTCATGTAGTCAACCCCAAACAGTTGGATAAGGCTTGGATGTTGGTGATGATGTTGTAGGACTAGTTGTTAATGACTTAGCGAATGGGTTCTTGTCTGTCAATGGGCTGAAAAGCTGCCAGTTAAAAGTCAAACTTGGTAGGAAGGGACCTTTTTGCAGTATGATGAGGGTAGAGTTTAGTAAAACTTGAACGGGATTTTTCAAGGTTCATAGGTGGACCAGATATGCCTACAGTAAAAGTAGAATCTCTAGAAAAACTCCCTTTTTGGAATTGTATTCTTTTTTTAGCTCTCTGGCTTTCTATCCTTTTCAAACCTGAAACCTTAGCTTTTGGCTAAGGTTTTCAATTGATCGCCTTTAGTACTTTTTTCTATAGTATTATTTGCTGATTGTAGTGAGGACAGATCTTCAAGTGGAGTTATTTTCCATCCGATTTGCTTTGATGTCAAAACATTCCCAAGATTACACAAAAGAATCTGTGGTTTAAACGGAAAGAAATACTTCAGAGCTACATTAGTATGAATAAGTAATTCAAAAACACTACGGTATCTTACTTGAAGTGAAAAGGATAACGTATTATTCACATGGCAATCGTCTGGAGGAGTTATCAGATCCACTGGGCACGTCTGACTCTCACAATGGGATTTAGTTACCCTAAGGAAAATAAATAATTAAAGCTCAAAAAAATGTTTTCAATGCTACACAATTAATGATAATATCAGCACTCCCCAAATATGAATAAAACTTGGAAACTCACAAAGTTCTACCAGTTTCAACATCCAATGGGGCCTGAAGTAAGGACCCTGGCCCAACCTGTCCTATGCGAAATAAAAAATGTGAAAACAGTTAAAAAATAAAACAAAAAGAGCCAATCAGAAATATATATAATGAAAGAGAATAACAAGAAATTTACAGAAACAAGAACAATATTGATTTTCACTGTAAAGAGAATAAGTTCAAGGGAGAAGGCACTACAGGAAATTGAACAACTTTGATGACTTCACAAGTGTCAAAAATGAAACTAAAAGGAACATGACCATAATATAGTCCAAGGAGACAAACTGTTCTATTTGGCATCATCAACAAAGCACAGTAAGTACAAAGAAATATCATGCATATTGTTGTAATGGGCCATCTAAATAAGCCCATTACTATCTAGTTACACTAATTAGTTTATTTCTTCTTTATTGTCTATTTTCTTTTACGAACCAAAAGGGCATTTACGTCCTTTCATCTTCATTAGTAGTATAAAAGGGGATCTAGAGAGGGTGGAGACCTGATTCCAACCCTACTCTTCTTTCTTCCGTTCTCTTCCGTCTCTTACTCTTTCACACAAACCCTAAGCACAAAACCTTAGATTTCTACTTGGTATCAGAGCATACGATCAAATAAAGGCAAGTTCAACAATTTAGAAGGCCGAAGAAGACAAAAGCAACCAGGAGGTGACGTCAGCCACTTTTATATGGCGTACGACAGATGTCAACATCTGTATGGTCCCCCCCCCCCCCTCTTCTATAGGTAAAAAAAAACCGACATTTTAGAGGGAATTATTTGGAGGATTTGTGGCATTTTTTTAGGCTTGATAGTGATTCTCCCAATTGTTTGACGTGTGCTAATGTCAGACGTACGGTTGACGTCAACAGCCGTATGGTCCTCTCCCCCCGTCAACAGCCATAAGCTGATTTGTGTAAATCAGCCATGTTTTTCCTCCAGATGGAGTGTTTTTGGGTGTTTGGAAGAGCCTTGATTTGGCCTTACTATAGTTTCGAGTTCTAAATTGATAGTATGTCTAATTGCGGGGTGATTGCATGCATCCGAAGGGACTAGTCCTTCCTTGTCAAGGTTGGGACACTCCATTACCCAAAATAAATAAATTTTGACAGTATATCTGGAACTAGTGATATTGAAGGTGGTTCAACAAACACAAGTTATCCAAGGTTCACATTTGTTGTGGCTCCTCCATCTCATGACCCAAGTATGCAAATTAGTGCAGTGAAATTAGATGGCAAGAATTATCTGGAGTGGTTCCAGTCAGCCAATAGGCTTATTGGATGTCAGGCATGACTGAAGAGCAGAATGTGAATGATCCACTACATGACAAGTGGGAATCAGAGAATCACATTGTCACGTCCTAGTTGCTTCACTCTATGTAGCCACATGTATCTTGTGGCTTTATATTTCTTCAGACAACAAAAGAGATTTCAGACTGTTAACCAAACATATTCACAAACTTGAAAAATTGCTCGATCTATCAGTTATGGCAAGAGATTTTTCATCTACATCAGAGGGAGAGATCCTAGGCCGAATATTTGTGAGTCTTCATGGCATGTGTGAGGAACTTGACCACTTCAGATGTTTCGAGCAATATGTACGTCTGATGGGGAAAGAGTTGAACTCCTTTGGGTTCGGTTTTAGGGTTTGTATCTAGGGTTTGAAGGAGGAGAAAGAGGAAAAGAGGAGAGAACTTAATGTCTCTCTCTCTCTCTCATTCTATTTATAGGTAGGGTTTCCCCTAATTACAAGTATGCTATAATAGGCTACCAAAGACAAATATATCTCTATGCTATAATGTAACAGGGTGTAGCATAGGATTACATAGACGAAAGATGATATTCTACACTCCCCCTCAAGCAGGTATGTAGATGTTTCAAATACCGAGCTTGCCAATAATCTTAGTGAACTGTGTACTGCCAAGACCCTTGGTCAAAATATCAGTAAGCAAATCACTAGTCTTCACAAATGGAGTGCAGAAGAGGCTTGTCTTCAATTGATCCTTGATGAAGTGTCTATCCACCTCAGTGTGTTTGGTTCTGTCCTGTTGAATTGGATTGTGAGCAATGTTGATTGCCGCCTTGTTGTCATGATACAACTTCATAGGCCCCTGAATAGGGAGCTTCAAACTGGTCAAAAGAATGCGATGCCACAAAATCTCACACAATCCATGAGCCATAGACCGGAACTCTGCCTCTGCACTAGATCTGACAACCACAGACTGCTTCTTACTTCTCTATGTGACGAGATTACCACCGACAAATGTACAGCAACCGGAAGTGGAGCACCTATCTCATACGGATCCAACCTAGTCTACATCAGTGAAAGATTCAATCTGTAAACTATCAGTACGAGCATACAACAAACCTTGTCTTAGAGCCGACTTGAGAAATCTTAGAAACTTGTAAACCGCATCCAAGTTTGCGGAGGTAGGGGCATGCATGGACTGGCTCACAACGCTTACCGTATACGCAATATCAGGACGCGTGAGTGAGAGATATATCAGTCTTCCTACAAGTCTCTGATACCTCCCTGCTTCCACAAGCTTCTCACCTGTGGCTTCACCAAGCTTATGGTTGGGGTCAATGAGAGTATCACAAGGCTTACAACCCATCATATCAGTCTCATATAGAAGGTTAAGGACATATTTGCGCTACGATATAAAGATACATTTCATGGACCTAGCAATTTCAATACCCAAGAAATACCTCAACTGACTAAATCCTTGATTTCAAATTCTTGTGCAAGTAGGCCCTTCAACTTCTGCATTTCCTCTCGGTCGAATCCAGTCAACACAATGTCATCTACATAAACAATGAGGGCAGTCACCTTCTTGCCATTGTGCTTGATAAACAAGGTATAGTCAGTTTGGCTTTGTTTGCAGCCATTTTTAATCATAGCGTGACGAAACCTTTCAAACCAAGCCCTAGGAGACTTCTTGAGCCCGTAAAAGGCCTTTTCCAGTCTGCATACCTTCCCTTCAACTACAGGGCACTTGAGCCTAGGAGGAGGTTTTATGTACACTTCTCATTCCAAGTCACCATGGAGAAAAGCATTCTTCACATCGAACTGCATAAGTGGTCAATGCAGGTCAGATGTAAGAGATAAGAAAACTCTAATTGAGTTCATCTTTGCTACTGGTGCAAACATATATGCCATATGTCTGTATGTACCCTTTTGCAATAATGGCATTGTACCTTTCCACTGACCCATCAGACTTATGCTTCACAATGAACACCCATTTGCATCCCACAAGAACTTTCACTCTTGGTAAATCAACCATGTCCCATGCCTTTCCATTCTGACTTATAAAGAGCATATGCAACACTGCGAGGAATAGACACAAAAGACATGGCCATGACAAAGGTACGATAAGGAGACAATGAACCATATGATTCAAAGTTAGAAATAGGGTGTTGTGTGCAAGAGCGAACACATTTCCTATGAGCAATAGGAAGGTTAGAATCAACAATAGAGGTATGGGTATTACCTAGATCTGAGGAGGATTCATGGTAGGGCATATGAGGGTCTTCTTCAATAGTACCCTTCATCCAAATCCCACGATTTGGATTCCGCTCAAAAACTTGCACCTTCCTTTGTTCCCCTCCTGTTCCAATTTCATCACTTTCCCAACATCTATTTTCATTTCTTCTTTCACTACTAGTCACAAGGAAGTCCACCAGAGTAATCGGGACTGGTAAAGGAGAATGAGACATTTCTTCAACACCAAAGGTGAAGCCTTAAGAGAAGTCTCCCGCACAGAATAGAAGGGGATGGATTCAAAGAAAGTAACATCCATAGAAACGAGACACCGCCTGGAAGAGGGATGGAAACACTTATACCCATTCTGACTAGAAGCATAGCCCAAAAATAAGCACTTAATTGCCTTAGGATCAAGTTACGCTCCAATTTGTCAACATTAACAGAACATGTACAACCAAAGATCTTGGGAGGAAGAGAAAACAAGGAGGGAGATGGAGCCAGAATATCAATAGGACTCTTAAATCCCAAAATCCTAGAACACATATGATTCATAAGATAGAAAGCAGTCTGAAGGGCATCGGACCAAAAACTTTTAGGAACATGCATGTCAAACAAAAGAGCACGAGTGATTTCCAACATATTACGGTTCTTCCTCTCAGCAACACTATTTTACTAGGGAGTATCAACACACGTAGTTTGACGGATAATCTCGTGATCACTGAAGTAGGAGGAGAGAGTAGTAGACAAATACTCTCCACTATTATCAGAACGAAGAATTTTTAACTTACTATCAACTTGGGTGGTAATCATTTTATGAAAAGACTGAAAATTAAAGCAAACATCACTCTTCAGCTTTAACAAATAAATCCACGTTACTCTAGAGGAATCATCAACAAATGTAACAAAGTAACGAAAACCATGAGCGGAAGTAATAGGGGCAGGGCCCCACATATCAGAATGAACAATGGAAAATGGTGAATTGCTTCTATTACCATGAGCGGGATATGAAGATCGACATTTTTTTAACAATTTCACAAGTTTCACACTGAAATTCAAATATAGAAACATAAAGAAAATAGTGTGGGAAAAACCATTTTAACATAAAGAAAGATGGGTGGCCCAGACGTCTATGCCACTATAACAACTGTACAATGTAGTTATCACTACTACTACTAGGCCCAGCAAGAATCTGCTGAACAAGAGAAGCCACCCTGGAAAAACTGTCCAACAAGTACAATCCCTTCTCCTCATAGCCTCTACTAATCGTCTGCCTCGTCTCCAAGTCCTGAAATACACAGTGAGAAAGAACAAAAGTGACACTAAAATTCAAGGACTTAGTTAAGTGGCTCACAAACAAGAGATTTAAAGCAACATTAGGAACATTAAGAACAAATGATAAAGGCATAAATGGGGTATGCGTGATGCTACCCTCACCAACAATAGAGGAATAAGACCCATCAACAATTCTAACTTTGTCCTTACCAGAACAAATACGATAGGAGGCAAACAAAGATGACATACTAATCATGTGATCTGAGGCCCTTGAATCAATAATCCAAGGGCGAGTAAATGTGGAGACAGATGCACGGAAAGTTGATGTACTTGAGTGAGCAAATGAGGATGTGAAAGTTGTACCCGACGTCTCCAACTGACCTATAAAGTGCCTAAATGCCTCTATCTCATCACGGGAGACGCTAAAGCTATCAGAAGAAGCTAATGCCCCAGATATAAGAGCTGGAGCTGGACCAGAGGCAACTGAGTGAGCGCAATAGCCAAGTCCTCCACCAGGACCACCACCGCGGCCACTACAACCTCCACTTCTCTGTTGTGGGCGACCATGGAGGTCCCACCAAGTCACTCTGGTGTGTCGAGTGCAACCACGGTGATCACACTTCAGCTTGTCTCTTTCATCACTGGTGGTCTCTAATCTACCACCTCCTCGGCCACCCCGACCACTATCACAACATCCGCACTGTGACCATGAAGAAAAAGTAGACCGCTCTAGAGAAGAGAGCTACATACTATGTCGGTGACGCTCCTCCTTATGGAGAATGGAATAGGCCTCGATGAGGGAAGGGAATGGTTCCTTTTCCAAAATCTGGATCCTGATTTGCTCATACTCAGGGTTGAGACTAGCCAATAACTCATAGACTCGATGGTCTTCAACATACTTCTTATACTTTACAACATCCTCACTACACTTTGTTTTATATAGATGAAACATATCAAACTCTTCCCACATACGGCGGAGAGTAGAGTACGTGGCTATAGAGGCATCACCCTATCTTAGTTGCCCAATAGGCTAGCGCAACTCATAAGCTCTAGCATGTGTACCCCCCTCGGAGTAAGTCTGCGTCACAACGTCCCATATCTCTTGGGCTGTGGAGAGAAGAATATACTCGCTGCTAAGATCCGGAAGCATGGAATAGAGAAGTCATGACATAACTGTGGCATTCTTGGCTTGACATTTCCGGAAAGTAGGGTCGGTAATGGGAGGCTTTGGACTCTCGCCTGTCAAGTAATCCATCTTACCCTTCCCTATTATGAACAACATGACCGATTGTGACCACGCAAGGTAATTGTTACCGTTCAACTTCATGGTAGTGATTTGAAGGCTAGGGGAGTCTCTATGCTCCAAAGGCAAGTAACTATCAGCTGAAATTGGACCCCGGGAGTCGCCATGCCCCACATTCAAGGAACTATCATCGATTAGGGGTTCATTAATTTCTGAATCGCCCATATTTTTTCAACTAAGGACTGATTTGCACAAATCAAATCCCTTAACCACCTAATAACACTGTTCACGAGGGTTTTACAACCCAATTAGCAGCCACAAATGGTCCAATAACCAAAAAACACCTCAAAACACGTAAACACCTCCTCAAACACCTTGAGGGCACTTGAAAAGCATCACAACCCATTCACAAACATCCAAAACATCATCCATAACAACTATAATGCAAATAATAGTGAAACACAGCCCCAAACAGCACCTTGACGGAGCTCTAGTGAGATTCTAATCGCCGTGAAATTTGTACCAAAAGATCAGGAATTTTGAGGGGCATCAACCACTACCAATTTGCCCAAGTAAAATCCCCCCAATAAAGAATATTTGAACTGGTTCAAAAAGGCATTCTTTCAAATGTTTTTAATAAAAGTTCTCAAATAACACACTTGTGATATTCAAAAAATTCCAAAAAAAATCACCATAATTCTTCTAAATAGTGGATTTATCATATCCAAGTGAAAAAATGAGAAAACAAAATTACCCTTGATGACGTCATCATGACGTCAATCATACGATTGCTGACATCAGCAGCTGCTGGCGGGTTGGTTCTTCTTCTCACGCTTCCTTTGTGCTTTAGATTGCTCTAATACCAAGTTGAAATCCTTCGGGTTTGTATCTAGGGTTTGAAGAAGGAGGAAAAGAGGAGAGAACTTAATGTTTCTCTCTCTCATTCTATTTATAAGTAGGGTTTCCCCTAATTACAAGTATGCCATAATAGGCTCCCAAAGACAGATATATCCCTATGCTACAATGTAACAGGGTGTAGCATAGGATTACACAGACTAAAGATAATATTCTACAGAGACATACAGGAGAATAACTAGCCAGAACATGATTTTTGAGTTTCTGGCCGGGTTAAACACAGTTTGAGTTGGCTCAGGTTCAAATACTGAGTAAGGACAAGTTGCCCTTCTTGAATCAGGTGTATGCACTTGTTCAAAGAGATGAAAGCAGAAGATTGGCTATGCATTCAGTGACTACTCCTTTAGAGTATTCTGCTTTAGCCACTATCTCAAATCAATTCCATCGAGATGGAACAAGGTAGGGCCACGTAAACTGAAAAGGGATGATAAGGATAAGTAAAAGTATGAGCATTGTGGCACAATCAAATATACAAAAGAAACTTGCTAGAACCTTGTTGGTAGACCAACAAAGATACTCACCCTAGATTTTTTATAGTACAT
Organism: Tetracentron sinense; assembly: GCA_015143295.1. Taxonomy (NCBI): domain Eukaryota; kingdom Viridiplantae; phylum Streptophyta; class Magnoliopsida; order Trochodendrales; family Trochodendraceae; genus Tetracentron; species Tetracentron sinense. Next base: position 19,027,898 of record CM026572.1, on the reverse strand, counting down.
AATGCTTCATCCACCAGTGCTATCTCATCAGGAGAGTCTTCCCATCCTCAACACTTTTCAAAGGAGATGTTATCAATTTCCATTGGATCCTCCACTTCCTTTGCTCAGACAGGTACCATACATCTGCTCACCATGCCTAGTATTTCCTCTATATTCTCATCTTATATTCCTTGTTTCAACCCTCTTAGGGTTAAAATAGTTGATGGTTCTTTTTCTTCTATATTTAGGAAATGAAACATCATTATCACTCCCATCTTTCATTATCCTTTACTTTACATGTACATGGTTTTTCTACTAATCTCCTTTCTATTAGAAACTTAATTAAGCATCTAAATTGTAGTGGCTTATTTCCATCTTGATGTGTCTTCCAGGATTTGGTGACACAACGGCAGATTGGGAGTGGCCGTGAAGTGGATTGACTTTACCTTCTGGATCAAGCTCCTGTTTCTTCTTCCAGTGGCCTTCAATCCAATAGTTATGTTAATAAAGACTAGATTTTACTCTACACAATTAATTAGGTCATTTGTCGATTCAGTCTATTAAAATTCTATTTCCTAATATATTTGAGTCTGTCAACTCTCAAAGTTTGCAGTGTGAAACTTGTTAGCTGGAAAAACATTTTCATGTTTCTTTTCCTCCTAGTAATAAAGTTCTTTAACTTTTGAGATTGTGCATTCTGATGTTTGGGGACCTTCTCCCACTTTATTTGTGTTTGGCCATCGATATTTTATTTATTGATTATTCCCACTGCACTTGGCTATACTTGATGAAGACTAGAGAAGTAGTGCCCCACATCATTTGGATCTTCCACAAAATGATCAGGACCCAATTTGACAAAAACATAAAAGTATTTCGATCTGATCATGAAAGAGAATATCTTAAAGGAACTCTCGGAAGGTATTTTGATGAATCATTAATCAAACTAGCTAGTCGTGTCTATACAACACAACAGAATGAAGTGGCAGCGCGTAAAAACAAACAATTGCTTGAGGTTGCTCTCAATTTATTACTTCAGAATTTAAATAGAAGTGAAAAAGAAGTTTTGGTCTGATGCAGTGCTTACATTGGCATATTTAATGAACCATATGACTTCTAGAGTTCTGGGATTCAAGATTCCACATTAGATTTTGTATATTGAGATCCCTCTCTTTAGCCTTCCACTTCGAGTATTTGGATGTACTTTTTTTCTTCAAATCCCGAGTCCAAATCGGTCTAAGTTGCATCCTTAGTCTATCAAATGCCTGTTTCAAGGGTAAAATGTACTCCTCCACCCAGAAAGGGTATAGGTGTTTCAATCCTTCAAAATATAAGCAGTTTGTCTCCAAAGATGTGTCTTTCTTTGCTTTTGTTCATTTTTTCTTTGGGTTGCGTGCTGGCTCCCTCACTATACAAGGCTTCTAAGCCTTTGTTTGCTGATGGGGATCGTGGTCCGTTGGCTGGTCCTTGTTTGGTCATAAGGATAATCGTTCTTATTAGGTCAGGAGCAGCCGACCCAGGAGTTATCCTTAGCACCATTGGCTTCTTCTTCCGTGTCTTCTGTGAAGTCTACTAGTGAGGAAGAAAATGAGCTAAAGACATACTCCAGACAACCAAAAGTGAGGTTTACATCAACTGAACAACCCTCTCAGCATACCTCTATGGATTTAGATCCCGCTTCCCCAACTGGTATAAGTTTAGGTAATTCTTCATTCTCACTCAATACTTTTAATCTTGATGTTCACATTCACTTATGCAAAGGGAAACATGCTTGTACTTTTCATCCTATTTTCAACTTAGTTTGGTATATATTTTCGAGCATTTATCTTCAGTGCATATTCCCTCTAGTGTGACAAAGGCATTGCAACATCCTAAGTGGAAGGAAACAATGTAAGAGGAGATGAATGCATTGACCAAAAATAACATTTGGGAACTTGTTAACTCTCCTAAGGACAAGAGGTTAGCCTGCAAGTGGGTATATACAGTGAGATATAAGGTAGACAATACTGTAGAACGAGGTTGGTTGCTAAGGGGTTCACACAAACCTTTGGAGTCAACTATCAAAGACATTTGCTCCAGTGGTGAAGACGAATACAGTTAAAGTTATCCTTTCAGTAGCTTCAAATCTGTCATGGCCACTCTTTCAACTAGATGTGATACCTCCACGGTTACTATTGCATTGACCCAAAGGAGATAGAGAAGCTCAAGCACTTGTTGGCTAAAGAATTTGGAATCAAGGACTTGGGATTGCTCAGGTATTTTCCTGGCATTGAAGGCATCTTCATCTCTCAGAGGAAATATATTCTTGATTTGCTCAAAGATACTGGGAAGCTCGGCTCAAAACCAATAGCTATACCTACAGAAGCAAATATCAAGCTTGATCATGAGAGTATACTTGCTTGAAGATATTGGTATGTTCTAAAGGCTTGTTGGTAGGCTAATCTATATGTCCTTCACTCGTCCAGATATTTCTTATGCAGTAAGTGTAGTTAGCCAATTTATGCACAAGCCGAGAATTGTTCATCTTGAGGTTGTAGAAAGACTATTGAGATACTTGAACTTGAAGTCCTCACCTAGTCGTGGGTTATTCTTCCAACAGAATCGACACTTGTGGGTAGAGGCATAAACAGAGAAAGAGTATTGAGATACTTAAAGTCCTCACCTAGTAGTGGGTTATACTTCCAAAGGAATGGACACTTACGGGTAGAGGCATAAACAAATGCAAATTAGGCTGGGTCACTACAGATCGTTGATCTACATCACGCTACTACACCATAGTTAGTAGAAATTTAGTTACTTGGAGGAGCGAAAAACAATTTGTGGTTGCACGGTCTAGCGTCGAAGCTGAGTATAGGGCCATGGCTCATGGAACCTATGAGCTATTGTCAATCAAAATTTTGATGACAGAACTAGAATATCCTAACCTATTCGAGATGACGCTCTATTGTGATAATAGAACTGCTATTAGCATTGCACATAGTACAACATAATAAGACGAATCATATTGAGGTTGACAAACATTTAATACGAGAGAAGGTGGCATCGAAGACAATTGGTCTTGTCTTTGTTAGAACAAAAGATCGGTTAACGGATGTTCTTACGAAAGTTGTGGCTTCAACATGTCATGATGGGCTTATTGGCAAGCTTGGCACGCTACATATTTCATCGAAGAGAATTAGTCTTGCCTTTGTTAGAACAAAGGATTGGTTAACGAATGTTCTTACGGAAGGCGTGGCTTCATGTCATGATAGGCTTATTGGCATGCTACATATTTATGCCTTGCTTGAGGGGGAGTGTTGTAATAGACCATCTAAATAAGCCCATTACTATCTAGTTACTGTAGTTACTTTATTTCTCCTTTATTGTCTATTGCCTTTTTATGTACCAAAGGGGCATTTATGTCCTTTCATCTTCATTAAAGTAGAAAGGGACAAAATGCAGGCCTCGGCTTCCTGCTCTGATACCAAGTAGAAAGAGAAACTCTAAATGAAAAGAGGGGAAAAAAAAAGAAGGCAAGAAAATATTAGGGGCTGATTCCCCTTTCTATTATTTGTCCAGCTTATAAAAGAAGTTTAGGATAATGCCCTTAATGACATGATACGGTGTATCTACACCCATAATATTAATATATTTCAACAATTAGTAATATAAAATGGGATCAGAGAGGGTGGAGACCTAATTCCAACCTACTATTCTTTCTTCCATTATCTTCTCTTGCACTTTCACACAAACCCTAAAGCATGAAACCCTAGATTTCAACTCATATTAACCTGAATAGTTGTTGAAAAAGTTAGATCCAAGTGTGGAGTAGGAGAGTAAGTGCTAAGGGTTGGACATATATATATAGCATTCATAGATTTAAAATATTGAGACAGAAACCCCAATACAATAAAGGCAAACAATTCTATATTTGCATACAAAAAATATTAAATCTCCCAGTTGCACAAAGCACTACAGGTTACTAGTAAATGCTTCATGGAAAGGACCCAATCCCTTTACATAAATATGAGAAAGGGTTCCAAGTACAAATCTAGCTGATATGGGACTGAGTCCTAAAGGATCAAAGAACAATAACATAAAGACACACTGGTGCAGAGTTCTGGTAGCCATAGAAAAACCTGTAATAATAATCACAACAGATAAAATACCTACATATAGGCAGGCAGCATTAAGAGTTTACAGTTTGTTATTCAAACTCTCAATGTTTCAAGAGGCTTTCCTTTTCTTTCTTATTCTTCCTTGGGTGGGATGGGCGCTGTTAGAGGGAGTACATTCTATTTTGTACTTCATTTTGATTTTACGGCAAAGGATGATTTTCACAGTTTATCAGGGGGATAATACTTTTTTGATGTTCTTTTGCATTATGTTGTAACATGGGTTCTCACCCAATGCTTGAAACAGACAAATTATAGTGACTTGGATTTTTTTCCAAGATTCCAAAAAGCTCCAGTGCTTTTCAAGTAAAAATATACGATGATTACGAACTACTAATTGTCCGTTAAGCTACTAATCAATGGTAGCTTATCAAACACAAGAAAGCACAATTGATCTACTAAACTGAATATTTAATAAGAAGGTAAAAAAAGAAAAAGAAAAAGAAAAATAAGAACCAAGAGAAAGCAATGATCTCGTAACTGAATTTGTAGCAAGATCTATCCATATACCAACTTCTTACAGTAATGTTATAAAATAGTGACAAGAACAGTCGCTGGCCTTGAATTGCATCACCGTGACCAGTCAGCCTCAATAGCCCTTGACCGTAGACCCACAAGTTTGCATTCGAACTAATAACAGAACATTCCTGCCAGAGAGAAGTAATTATAATCACAGCCTCGGTTTTTAATCTCAGCAAGAGCATTAGATATGTTTTCATCAGATATATGGATGAGGTTCAAATATCCATACCCTAAGAACAATTAGGTTCCTGACTTCAAGAACAGACGTAGTAACAATAGTATTCTCTTCACCATCAATTTGAATTTTGGAGTTCCACATCAGTAACATTTTGACAGCCATTCTGAATGCGCCATACACCTTCATTTATAAAGAATAATACATTATAAACAACCAATAAACAAAAAGAAGCCATTATCTGCTATACCAGTAGGTGTTTTAGGACACAAATTTAGAAGAATGGATTCCTTATAAGAAGAGCACAAGATCTTCATAAATTATAGCACCGAATTTGTGATATGTCAAATTTTTCAAAGCAGAACAGTGTCGTAAATGTTACAAACCAATGGCTAAATTACATTCACGTCCTTAAATAATAATTTTAGTTGCTCAAAACAATAAGAAAAATGCCAGAAAATCATATCAGGGAGTGGTCGCAGTTGTTAGTGAATGAAAGAACAATCAACTTAAAGGTTGACAAAATCATCAGTGTGAGTGGAGCGGATAATATAAATATATATGTCTATACACAAAAATTAACTTTTTTTCTTTTTTCTATTTTGTTATTAGTCTAAAGTGACACTTAATTTATTATGTCTAATGTATTTAGGCTTTTTAAAACCTTGTTCAATACATTTCACTCTAATTTTCATACTAGACATTGAAAAAATTTAGAGTCATTGTCCAACATATGTAGTTGGCAACTATTTGGTAATTGCCTGTTGGAATCCAAAATCAACCACATGGTCATTGAACATTACCGTCTTTTCATACATATAAAAGTAAATTTAAATTTTAGCTTTTCTTGCCTCTTTTAATTTATTTTTTTTATCGCCGAATAATTCAGTATTATATGTGCACACACAAACAGATATATATGTCTTACCTTTAATTATTATTTCTCAATCTTTTTGCAATATTCTTATTTATTTGTTATAATGAGATAGCATAAGGCTTTCTTGTGAGACTTAAGCCTCACGCCTCAACACTTATGCCTCACACATCTTGAGGTCCCAATGCCATGCCCCACTCCTAAGTGTTTTAAACACCGATACGTATATATATTATATATATGAATATATATATATATAGTGTCTGAACTAAAATAACGACATATGCTATTAGCCACCTGAAATGTGAACAAAAATCATGATATTTTATCCATTCATTCTATAACCATACAATTATAATTGAGGATAAATTGGTCCACATGTCTCTACAGTCTACGTATTGCTGCACGTTACTCTTTTTTTTCAATAAGTAAATCAGAGTTATATTGCAGGGAGGATAGATTTTGACTTTAGTAGAAAACTAGGGTTTGATAGCTAGGGTTTGTAGAAGAGAAGAATAAAAGAGAAAAGAGAACGAATGAGAGAGGAATAAGATTTGGAATAATGTCTCCAAACCATCTAGATCTCCTTTTATATAACTAATAAGATCAAAGGACAAATATAGCCTTAAGTACATAAAAACATAATAGACAATAGCTAATAATAAAGTAACCCAACAGTAAGGAAGTACTTAGGTTTATTTAGACGGCCCATTACAATACTCCCCCTCAAGCGGGGCATGGATATCTAGCATGCCAAACTTGCCAATATGCCCATGATGACGTGCTGAAGCAACAGCCTTGGTAAAAACATTTGTTAGTCGATCTTTAGTTCCAACAAAGGCAAGGCAAATTGTATTTGAAGCTACTCTCTCACGTATATAATGTCAATTAACCATAATATGCTTGGTCTTGTCATGTTGCACTGGGTTATGTGCAATACTGATAGCGACTCTATTATCACAATAAAGTCATCTCGAATAGGTTAAGAAACTCAGTTTTGTAATCAAGGTCATGATCCACTAACACAAGCTTCATGAGTCATGGCTCGATACTTAGCTTTGGCGCTATATCGGGCAACCACTTACTGTTTTATGCTCCTCTTACTCCTCCAAGTAACTAGATTTCCAACTACCATCGTACAATAACCTGATGTAGATTTTAGATCTGTAACTGACCAAGCCCAATTTGCATCTGTGTATGCCTCTACGGCTTTATCCGTAAGTGTCCATTTCGTCTGAAGAATGACCCTCTACCAAGTGAGGATTTCAAGTATCTCAATACTCTTTCAACAATCTCAAGGTGCACCGTCCTAAGTTTGTGCATGAACTGGTTGATTACACTCTAGGAAATATCCGGACTAGTCAAAGATAAATAAATTAGTTGGCCAACAAATCTCTGCAACAAGGTACAAAATATCGATATGTATTGACAGGCCGATATGTATAGTGTTTGAAGCTACCCATACATAGATACGCAAGAACATTTAAATTCTCCTATTTGAATAGTATCGGTCTATGTTGTGCATATCAGGCCGATACGCACAACACGGACCCAATACATGCGATATGGTCTTCTTTCTCCTTTTATTGACTCTATATATGCCTATTTACTGTATATGTACATCAAATATCATTTAAGTAATACTTCTAATTTGATTTTCCTTTCCTTATACCCCCATTTGAATTTAATAAAAATTATCATAAATCAAAATTCCTAATGAATAAAAAGTCAACCTTTCAATTTTGAGAACAAAGTCCATTTTTTAGGGATAAAGTCAAAATTTCAACTTGCAAATGCTAAGAAATTCCTCAAATCTTAAAGTTTCATAAATTCTACTATACTAAAACATTAATATAATCCAACATTCTTGTAAGAAAAGTCTAATATTTTAGTCTCCGAAAACTTTTTCATCTACACGGTCAAAAAGTTAATTAACAGTTCAGCATAAAGACTTACATTTAAGCTTTACAAAACAAATTAAGCATATGCTGGGCATAGTCACAAAAACAGCCGTTTTTTTTCAAAAAAACGCGTTTAAAACGCGCATTATTGCCCTCCCGAAAAAAAACGGCATTTAAAACACGTGTTTTTAAAAAAAACGCGTTTTTACGTTTAAAACGCAAATTTCGCGTGTAAAACGTAAAAACCCGTTTTAAACAGTTTAGAACACGTTTTTATCTTTTTTGTTGTGAGGGGTATTTTCAGTAATCGAGGGGTTTAAAGAAACAAAACCCCTTTCTCCTCTATTTCTCCCTCCCGAAATCACTCCCCGTTAAAAAAAAAAAAAAAAAAAACCCCTCTTCGGTGATTAGGGTTTAACAGAGAAGAAGAAGAAGAAAGAATAAAGAAGAAAGAAGAATAAGGTCACGTGGCTCACGCCTCTCTGCATCGCCTGTGTGCTTCCTCCCTCAAGGCTCAAGGTCAGTCCCGGTTCCACCTCTCTTCTTCTTCGCACCTCTGTGCTTCCATGGTTCCACCTCTCTTCTTCTCATGGTTCAAAATATCGGTATCGGTTGCCGTATCGATAAGTCCAAAATAGGATACCTATCGGCGTATCGGTTGAATACGATGGAAAAATTGAGGATACGCTAAAAAAAACTTTAATACGCAAGGAAAAACTTTGATACCTTGCATAAAACCTCTTTTAATGCAAATATAAGCTAAAAATAAACTAAATAAAGACCTCCAACTACATTTATAATCATACATATGAGAATTGACAAATTTATAAGTTAAAAAAGGCGTGCGCGCTGATAAATATATATGAAAACACAAACCATAGTTACTTAACCAAGAGATAGAAGTTCACTTGCATTCATAAATAAAAAAATATGAAAATACATACTCTTGTATTCACAAATCAAATTACATAAATGATAGAAACTCAATATTACATTAAGCTTCATGCTGGCTCATACTCTATCATTATGGGATGAGGAATTGAGTAGATTGATACGTTATAAGTGGTCCAAACATGATGACACCACTGTGCTTAAGTCATCATCGTGCGGTACATGCCCAAGTACACATGTCTGCTGCTGAGTTGTGATCTGTCCATAACTGTCAATCGAAGACTGGGACTGAGCATCATAACCAGTGACTCCTGATAAGTAGGGTTGGGCTGGGGCATCATAACCAGTGGCTCCTGATAAGTAGGGTTGGGCTGGGGCATCATAACCAAGGAGATAACCTTATTTACATATTAATATCTAAAGTAAATGAAAGTAAAATCAAGTTAAAATCATTTACTTAAATAATATATTATTTAAATTAGTTGTGTATATTGGGTCTGTATTGTGGATCGTAGTGTAAATGGAAGAAGAAAAAAAATTAACTGAAAAATCCCCGTATCGAGTGTATCGGCCCGATACAGTGGAGTTTTTTTTTCCAGCGTATCAGTGTATCGGGTAGCTCCAAATAGGATACGTATCGGCCCGTATCGATCGATACGTATCGATATTTTAAACCATGCTTCTTCTTCCGTTTTTTTTTCTTTTCTTTTGTTATCCCATTATGAGAGACATGCCCAAGGAGTCATTTTAGGCATTAGGTATGTCGATTTTGCTGGACATACCTAATGCCTTCCTTCCTTAAGTATGTCCTCACAAAAAACATAGTTTGGGTCATATATTTCGCTTGCTGCCTGCTGGAATTTTGCTTGCTGCCTTTTTTTTTTCAAAACTTGTGGTCATATATTTCTGGAATTTTGCTTGCCTGGTGGAATTTTGTATGCTACCATGTCTTCGACTGAAGAGACTGCTCTAACATGGTCTAGGATAAGAGTTTATCCAAAACTTCAGGATTGCAGGGGAACAATGGATGGTCATATATTTCTATAAAATGTAAACAAATATACCAAATGATTTAGTTACCTCTATTTATAGAATAATTATAACTTGGACAAAAACTGCTTAAGATTTCCTAAAACACCTGAAGTATTTAGAACCTTAGCAAATATAGTGAAGTATAACTGAAGTCCTATAGATAACTGTCCTTGTTGAATGCATGCTTTTATCCGAGGATCTGAAACCTTAATTACTGTGGGAATATGAAGGACCTTAGTCATCCATTTGTTGGTAATTGATTTCTTAATGAATTTTGATGCCTTGATGGCTTGATGGAATGAAATTGGATGTTTAAATGATGTTATGGATTTATTATTGTTGATTATAGTTACTTTTTTCTATATTATCTCATCAAATTGTTAGATATATTAATTAGTATCATGTATATAATTTTTTAATTATTTTTTCATTTTTTTCCCAAAGTTTTCCCATTTTTTTCCGAATTTTTCCGTACTTCACCCTTGCCGAATTATTCTCGTACCCCGACTTTGTGACTATGATGCTGGGTACCCCCCATTTAAATTCATTAAAAAATCCCAAATTTAAATTTCAAATGAATCAAAATCCAAATTTTAAATCAAAGCTAAAATTCAGACGCCCAGACAAAATTTCAACTTCCAAATTGCAAGGTTTTTTCTAAATCTTAAGGGCTCGTAATTTTTAATATGTCAAAACATTACTAAAACACAAAAGACCGGTAAAATTATTTCACACGTTAGCTTCAATATGGTATTAGGTCACTACATGCCCAATCTTAAGCATCGAGTGACATTTATGAACAGACTCCACATCTCTCTGATTTAAAACAGACGTACACATATGTACCAGTTCACATAACACGTTAAGATGAGTTGTTGGCCACATTATTGTCAATATGTATGACTCACTTATAATGTATCACTTTATTCAGTTCTTGAGCCCACACCGTTCGATTCAGCACGAAGCTCAATGTAGTAATGAGCTTGTATTATGTATGTAATTTACTTTATAGTTGTAATTCAATACTTTCTTATTTAATTTATTGTATATAAGGTTTTAACATCTAGATAATATTGCATATACTTGGCTAACTGTCTATTGTTTGTGTTTTCATACTTGGTTATCAACATGACCACCTTTTTAACCTATAAAATTCTTAACTCTCATGTGTACAGCTATAAATTTAGTGGGAATTCATTTAGTTTGTTTTTACCTTATATTTGCATTAAAAGAGATTTTATAGAAGCTATCCAAGTTTTTTCTTGCATATTCAAACGTTTCTTAGCATATCTTAACCTTTTCTGGCATAACAACTGATGCGCCGATACGTATTCTAAAATTAACTTGTAGATACGGCGCCTGATACCGACAATTTAAACCAAGCTCTGGAACACCCTCAATGTCATCGAGTGTAGTGACCTGATTTTCATTCATTGGCAATTCGTACTATTTACATGAATTTCCTAGAAAAGTGTGTTAAATTTTAATATATTGTTTATATTGAAATTAGTGTGAGATGTTTAGATGTTAAAACTCAAATAATTTGTTCTTTATTAGCCCTTTTTGGGACTAAATTATATGAATTTGAAGCTAATCAAAAAGTAGCAAAAGTTGTGATCGGACCATAAGTTGCGCTATTGATTGGATAAAACCAGAAAATTTTCTGGGATTTCTGTCAGTGATCGATCGGAGATATCAGTACCAATCAATCGGAGATATCAGTACCGATCGATCGCCCATAAGTTCCGATCGATCAGAAATCATGCACCGAAATTCGCAAAAACGTCTTTTTCTGACTTTTTGACTTCCCAAGGGTTCTAAACCCAAACACATTTTTTCGTGAGACTAGGGTTAGAAAAGCTTCCTAAGAGTTTGAGAGATCTAAAAAGGGGAAAACCTAGGATTTTCTAAGGATTTTCAATTGGAAAAGAAGAGAAGTGATTGGAGATCAAGATCAAAGGCTATTCTCAAGCGATAAATCGTAAGAAAGCGATCAAGAGAGGTAAATATGGATTTTCTTTGTTAATAAAATAATCATTGATGTAAATAAGAAGAAAACATGTAGATTCAAGGTAAAAAATCGTTTCAAATCATGTTTTGTAGTATGAATTCCTCTTTAAGCAAGGTTTTCTTGAATGATTAAAATAGATATGAATAATAATGAGTAGGATGTGAATAACCATGTGGATATTATGCCTATGCTTGAACAAGGGGAAAGGGAATAATTTGTGGTATATGTATGATGGAGATTGGAGGAAGGGATAAATATTGGATTGATAGAATGTTTATGATCATTATTGCAATATTGTGATGTGTTGTGAAATTAGGGTTTTTAAATTGATATATGATGATTGAATTAATTTCATGTTTTTATTGCAAAAACCCTATTAAGCATGTTTAACTTACCAACCATGATATATATGATATTCTGGATTTTTGTATGATGTACAAGTTGCATGTGTGATATATGTCCGGTTGAAACAAACCTTGGATTATGGTTCCATTGCTTAGGAGTATTATCATGGCGGCATGCGTCGTTATGATGAATCTCTAAAGGTCTTCGACCGATAATTTAGGGTGCGATTTAACCAAGGGTTTATCATCGTTCACTCACACTCACTCATAACAATGGATATGAACAAGCATGATTACAAGTATTTACACAAGTATATGAGTACACAAGTATGAATGAATTATTGAGTTCTGCATTGCTTGAGTACCAATAAGTCTAAGATCTAGGCAAGAAAAGCCAAGCAAGTTAATTGCAAGTAAGCCGTGCGCACCGGATACTGTGCTAAGCCGTATGCACCAGATAATGTGCTCAAGTTTGGTACCTCGGTAAGTAGAGTATATGTTAGTCTCTACTTATATATGGAGTAAAGTTATTTTGAGTTATCACACCATGCATGTTATTGAATTCATTCACGGATAAGAAAAGACAAGTCAGGAAAGAAAGACAAGTCAGATATGTACGAAAAATAAGTACAAGTGAACACATGTAAGCATTAAAAAGAAAAGATGTTTCCGCACTCTGATTTATGTATGTGTACACGTATTGTAAAACCATGATTTATGTTTTATATTAATGTTTATAATATTGTTAGTTAGGAGTTCATATATGTTGAGTGTTTTCGATACTCAGCCGAACTGTTATTTTCGGCAAGTTCGAGGTTCGATATTTGCGACCAGAACCGTGGGAAGCGAAAGAGTACGTAAAGGAAGATCCAGCAAGTGATTATCCCGATAGTGAATGAAATTTGGATCGTTGGCCATAATATGAAAATTAATTTATTAGCATTTAATTGAGTTCAAGGAATTGTAATTGAATTGGTTATGGATTAATGGTTAGGTTAAATTGATGGTTAAGAATTATTCAGATTTTTGTATTTAGTTTGGTTATGGATTTGAATGAATGCTTATGTGAAGTATCAATTGTTATTAATTGAGGAAAAAAAATCCAGGCTCGCATTTTATATTGCCTTAAATGCTTCTACCAGTATAGTATAATGCTTAAGTCATGTGTCAAGGTCTCCCTTTAACCTAGGTGGGATTTTGGGGGGCGACATCGAGCAACTCTCAACCCTTATGGTCAAGATTAACATTTGCTTCCATTGGTGTAGCAACTGGTTTTGAATCGAGCTTCCCAGTATCTTTTAACAAATCAATGATGTATTTCCTCTGAGATATAAAGATCATTGTTTGAGTCGGAAACTTTATTCCCAAGGAAATACCTGAGTAACCCCAGATCTTTTATCTTAAATTCTTAGCCAATAGATCCTTAAGCTCCTATATCTCCCTTGGGTTATCTCCTGTGAGAACAATATATGATCTAAATGACACTACGTAGTTATACCTCCCAAATGCTTCACAAATAGTGTGTGATTTGAATGACATTGCAATCTGCAAATACCCAAACTTCTTAACAGCACCACTAAACCTTTCAAATCAAGCTCTACGAGACTTTTTCATATCATGGATTGCATTCTTCAAACAACACACTTTACCTTTCTGATCGTGAATATCGAACCCCATAGGTCAAAGATTTATTGTTACTAAAATAAGAATCTTAACTGTATTTATCTTTACCATGGGAGCAAATGTTTCTTGATAGTCAATCCTCAAAAGTCTTTGTGCATCCCTTAGCCACCAACCTCGCTTTGTATCTGTCAGAAGTGTCATATGCATTATATTTCACTGTATAAGCCCACTTGCACCCAACTAGCTTCTTGTCCCTAGGAGCATCAACAACTTCCAATGTATTTTTATTATGAGCGCCATCATTTCCTCCCACATAGCTTCCTTCCATTTAGGGGGTTGCAAAAAAAACGCATTTATTACACTCGATGGAATGAATACTGAAGACAAAGAGGAGATCAATACATGAAGTGATGGAGAACAAGAATTATATGAAACAAAGTTAGAGATATGATGGGAAGTACAAGCACATTTCCCTATCCGTAAGGTAATGGGAATGTCAATATCAAGAGTAATGGTAAAGATGAATAATTACCTCGACTAGGACTAACCGGAGTAGTATCGGGGCCCACAAAAACATGTTGAGAGAGTTGTTCAGTTACCGGAGGCTTCATTTTAGATCGCGTAGAATATTTCTTCAGGTCCTTTCCTTCCTCTCCAGTATCATTAAGAGAAGACACCAACAGTAAAGAAGTACTATTTACAGTTAGCCATTACGGAAAATGGTATCTCTTCATTAACATTTTCCCTTTGAAGAGGAATCCCAGGGAAAAAAAAACTGACTCGAAAAATGAAACATCCTTGACATAAACCTTTTGCATGTTAAGGGGTCAAAGATTTTGCACCCTATGTAAAGGAGTACCCTATGAACAAACATTTGGTGGACTTAGGATCTAACTTAGAACGCATTGGACCTAAGATATGAAGAAAGTAGGTACCACCAACGAAACAAAGTAGAAGGCTAAAGAGAGGACTCTCGAGTACAATAACTGATTAGGGGATTGGAGTCCAAAACACAAGAAGGCATCCGGTTGATTAAATACACCACAATAAGCACAACTTCTGACCAAAAAAATCTATCCACTTTCATCTGTAAAAGCAAACTACGAGCAACCTCGAGCAAATGTCTGTTCTTCCGTTCCGCCACTCCATTATGTTGAATTATTTTGATGAATAATACATTGGTCATCAAATTAAGCTCCCAGTATGCCCTCAATGTATTCCCATCCATGATCAAAACAAAACATCTTACTATTTTTGTCAAATTGAGTCTGGACCATTTTGTGGAAGTTGTGAATGATGTCGGGCACCTCATCTTGAGTTTTCATCAAGTACAACCAAGTGCAGTGAGAGTAATCATCGATAAATGAAATAAAGAATCGATATCCAAACAAGGACAAAGACTGAGAAGGTCCATACATCAGAATGCATTGTATTAAACAGAAAATAACTTCTTTTACTGCTTGGAGAAAAAGAAACACGGTTATGTTTAGCAAGTTTACACGTTTCACACTGCAAACTTTATGGACTAACAAACAAATAAGAAAATAAAACTTTTACGACATAAAACTTTTACTGACAATGCCAAAGAAAATTTTGGTCCTTACTAAAATAATTACGACATAAATGCACTACAGATAAGAGCAGGAGCCTAATCCAAGATATAAAGTCCATCCACTTCACATTTACTCTCAATCTATCATGTCACCAGACCCTAAAACATATAGTGAGATGGAAAAAATATTACACTACAACCCAATTTCTTAATTAAGTTGCTAACAAAAAGAAGATTAGCAGAGAAACCAGAAACATGTAACATAGAAGACAATGAGAGATTAAGAGTTACACTGATCTTTCATTTCCCAGATACTGAGGAAAAAGACTCATCCACTATTTTAACTCTCAAAGGACTTGAACAATAATTATAGGACGAGATGATGCACATACCATACATGTGATCTGAGGCTTTTAAATCAATGATTCATGGAATCTCAGGTGATGTTAAGAAAAATACATGATGGGCAGATGCATGAGTACTTATATGGGCAAAAGAAGTGGAAGATCCAATAGATATCTCCAGAAGCTGATGAAAGCACTCAAATTCCTTTTTGGATACTGGCAGGGTGTCCTTAGACTGAAAATGAGATGATATAACAGAGGATTCCCAAAGAGAAGCAATACTAGCGGAAGAGGCACCATGTGCTGCAGTCAGACCTGGTCGGCTAGCCTACCAACTAGGTTACAACATGTCTCCTTCGTGTGACGAGTTATGTCATAGGTAGATTGAGACCATTCTAACTAATTTCTTCCATCCAGTTTTACTGTGCTAGAAGAAATCGCAAAGGGAGTAGTCCTGGGAAAGCCTGTGCTTGAGGAACTGCCCTCCATACTAATTAAACAACATGGTAAAACACCATAAAAAAAACTTGTCAAAAAGATTTGAAATAATTAATGTAATTCTCCAAAAATACATATCTCTAAAAAAACCAATTGTTTATGACCTATAAGAAAAAACACTATTCACAAACACTGTCCATGAGTATTGTTCACAGGCATTGCTCAAACTATTCATGGGTACCATTCATGCATTGTTCATAGCATTGTTCATGAATAGTCCATTGAGAAATAAAGAAGAAAAAAATGAATGCGTGCTTTATCTTTCTACTCTAATACCAAGTGGAAAACTGGTGGTTGATATCTAGGGTTTGTATAAGAGAAGAATAGAAGAGAATAGAAAGAATGAGAGAGGAATAGGGTTTGGAATAATGTCTTCATACCCTTTAGATCTCCTTTTATATCATAATAAGATGAAAAGACACAAATAGACTTAAGTACATAACAGACGATAGACAATAACTAACAATAAAGTAACTAAATAGTAAGGAGATAATGACCTTATTTAGACGGCCCATTACAACACCTTCCAATATATAAAGGGGGTCTATTTACCCCTTTCTTCACCAAAGAGGCAACTACCTCTCTGGGCACTATAGTACGACCATGCAAAATCTTCAATTATGTTAGCTAGTACAACCATGCAACCATATAAAAGTCCTTCATATATTCAATGATGTTAGCCAATATCAACAACTATTCCAATTCCTGAAAACCTAAGCTATGGTGTTGCTTGTCCGTTGTCACCTTCAATTACGAATGGACCAGAGGCAAAAGAGTGAAAAAGGTACTTATGTTTCGTTACACTAGGCCATTCTAGTGGATCTATAAAAACAAATTTATAGACATCCCCTTTTTGCACTTAAACATTCTCCGACTTTGGCCTGCTCAGCGTTGCTAAGAATGAAACCATCATAACTTAGCTTTATCTTCCCTTTGTTTGGTTTTCCCCATTTGGTTTGAGTCTTGGACCTAGAGAATTTACTTCATAAAATGAAAATTTCTCAAGAGATCTGGTACTTTTATAAATTGTTGAACACCAATTAGTATTAGTGTACTAATGCAAGGACATGGGGAAGCCCCATTGTATGGTAAAATTATACACATGAATATCTAATTGCATGGCCCTCGCCTTGAAGAATTGTGCTTCAAGATCATGATACTAGGTTATTCTCTTTCTTCATTTCAACTTTGATCATGATAATTGAGCTTCAAGATCTTGAAGAAGTTCAAAAATCAAGGACATAAACTCAAATCCGCAAACAATGGGTAGAAAGACATATTACTTTTGTAATTTTTCCTTGTGACAAGATACTGATTTCATCACCAATTTGCATGCTGCAAGCAATATATATAAACCTAGTTATCAAGTATGTGGAAAAACTTGATTTCCAAGAACGATAATGAATATCTTTTCATCATTCTTTTCTTTTTTTCATAATTAACATTTCATTCATCTTCATTCAAGCCTTTCCCCAGCTATTGAACTCAGTTACGTGAATCCTATTCCTATTCTTCCCTTTTACCCGAAGTAGAAAGTAGAAACCCTAGATAAATAAAGAAGAAAAGGAAAAGGAGGAGAGAAGGGAAAATTAAAGAGAAAGCTTAGGGGGCTAATTCTCCCTTTTTCTCATTTATATAACTTATAAAAAATGAGATTACAGTAATAACCTTGATGACATGATAAGGTGTATCTACACCCATAATAATAACATATCTCTACACTCCTTGTCATGCTGAGCATAGATATCTATCATGCCCAACTTGTTAAGAACGGATTTTGCATTGCCAACACCTTTAGTAAGTATAACCGCAAGCTGATTTTTTGTTGTAACAAAAAGCAAACATTAATTTTGAGAAATCGTCTACTCTCGAATAAAGTGCTTATCGATCTCAATGTGTTTCGTACAATCATATTGAACAAGATTCTGAGCAATGTTGATGGTTGCCTTGTTGTTAGAGAACAACTTCATTGAAACATCTACCTTAATTTCCAAATCACACAATAAAATTTTTGACCATAACAATTCGGCCATACCATGGACCATCGTCCTATACTCGGCCTCTACACTAGACTTAGCTACCACACTTTGCTTCTTACTCCTTCAAGTTATGACTGCAATGTTACCTCTTCAGTCTTCCTAAATTTTGTCGTGCTGACACCTGGACACGACTCGACACTCCATGGCACGACACGACACTCCTTGGTATATGCCTATACCGTACCATGGTGACATCAACATTATGGTTGGGCACATGTTGTTTCATGTATGTCATGTCATTTTAAAAATATAATATATTGGATTGCTATGAATTTTTTTTGTCAAGTTGTGTAGCTTTTTCAAAAATATAGAGGAAAAACTTACTAGGAGAGTAACGACACCAACGATTATCAATAGGGACATCTCTCTCTCTCTCTCTCTCTTGTTCCTCTCTATTCTCCATAAAAGTTTTTTTTTTTATAACTTTGGTATATACTTTAGAAAAATAGGGACAAGTGGTCCCCCCTCTCTATCCTTGTTATTATGTTTTAAAAAATTGAGATAATATTATATATATATATATAAATCTATTATAATTCTAAAAAAATCTATATGTCTGTGCCGCCGTATCGGGATTTCCATAGTTTGTCGTGCCGAACACCTCTAGACACTTTGACACTTGGCACCCGTTCCACGTGCCTAGGTAACACTGGTTATAAGATTACCAATGAGATTACCTCCAAAAAAGGTCAATACCCTGTAATGGGCCTTCAATCATCAACATTTTTCAATCCGGTCAACATCAGTGTAAGCTTCTAATCAAAGATGTCCATGATTAGCACAAAATATGCCTTTTTCCTAAAGTAGTCTTCAAATAACTCAAAACCCTCTCAACAGATTCATAATGAGGAATTTGAGGTCGTGCATGAATTGACTCACCACATTAACAACATATGCAATGGCAGGCCTGATGAGAGATAGATAAAGAAGACAACCAACTAGTTTTGGTACATCTCTTTATTTTCACGTAACTGCCCATCATTGGCTCAATCTAAGTATCTGCAGGTCGAGCACCTAGCTTTCAGCAAGTCTAAGGTATATTTTTTTTGTGATATAAAGATGTCATTCTTGGAGTGAGCCACCTCTACACCTAGAAAATACTTGAGACTACCTAGGTCCTTGATTTAAAACTTTGGTGCCATGAACTTCTTCAACTTTTCGATCTTTTGAGAATCATTTTATGTCACCACAATGTCATAGACAATTGAAGTTGTAACTGACTGCCCATGACGTCTCACAAAGAGAATGTGATCAACATGACTCTGTGAATAACCTATCCTCACCACGACGTAATTGAACCTCTCGAACCAAGCTCAGGGGGTTGTTTCAATTCATAGATTGACTTCTTCAATCTGCAAATATTTTCCTCACTGATGGAAAGCTTGAACCCTGGTAGATAACACATACACTTCCTCCCAAAAACTCCATGGAGGAATGCATGCTTCAAATCCAACTGATGTAAAGGCAAAAAAACTCGTTGCCAAAGACAACAGAACTCATTATAGAGTTCATCTTTGCAACGAAGCAAACATTTCCCTGTAGTCTATCTCATATGTCTGTGCATTAGTTCGTATTCCATAGCAACTAGTCTCACCTTATTTCTTTCAATTGATCCATCAGCCTCATGTTTCACAGCAAAGGCCCACTTGCAACCAATTAGCTCTTTCATTGGGTAACTCAACCATTTCCAATGTACCATTCTTGATTAAAGCCCTCATTTCTTCCATTACGCATCATGCCACTTAGGATTGGAGGCTACCTCCTAAAATTTGGAACGTAAAGACATAGAAGAAACCAGAGAACAAAAAAGAAGAATAGGCAAGAGATAGAGATGCATAGGATGCATAGTACGATGCTTCCCTTCAAGTAAGGCAATGGGAGTGATTCATCATTGTAGGAAGAGACACGAAAGAGGAATTAGGATTACCTCAATCTGAATTGGAGCCTGGTTTAGAAGAATCTGAATTGGTAGCTCGCTTTATCACAATGATCTCTTCTCCCTTTTTGTGTCTGGTGTAAACTTGTAATCTTTCTCAAAAGTAGTGTTAGTAAGAGCTAAGTGTTGCCCCTAAACAACAAAATGGAAAGCAACATCAAGGATCAACTAAGGAAGAGGAAGTGAGGAGGAATGCAACTCTTCCAATTAACTATGCTCCCCCTAATGAGAAGTAGGGTGAGAAAAGAAGGGTTCAGACTCAAAGAAAGTAACAATAATGGTAACAAATCATTTTCGTGACACCAGATCAAATATTTATTTCTCTTTTGAGTGGAGAAATACCCCAAGAGAATACCCCAAATGGATTTGGGGTCCAATTTCGTCATATTTGGACCCAAGATATGAATAAAGCACAACCAAAAACGCAAGGAACAACAAAGGCGGACTGATTAGACAAGAATATTATGTGGAGACTTCAACTTTAGTACCAAGGACAACATACAATTAGTAAGGTACAAATGGAAGAAATAATGAAGAAAGATTAATAGAGCCTTTCTCAACACTGGAGTCAAGGTTCCATCAACATCTTTTACACTATTTATGTTAAATCAAGGAAAGTAATACAAGAAGTCAGATTTCTTGCATGCCATGTGTACCATCCAAAAAAAAGGCACATGTACATATGATCCAAGTGGAGGAAATAGACGAGGATGACACATGATGGGCAGATGGAGAGATACCAAAGTCATCAGAATTGGCTCTTGTGGTGGACGGCTTCTTGGACTGAATAAGCGTTGCTGCCTGTTGGAAGTCAGGAACCATATATCTCGGAACAATAAGCAAGTCTTCTAAAGTACTCATGATGCATGCGAGGGGATCATCTGAACCCATATAAATCCCAACATATGTCCCTGCTCTGAAGAGGATGCCCACAAAAAGTACATAAAATTTTATCCCTATCCAAAGGCTTAAACATTTGCTATAGTTTGCTACGATATGAAGCCCTTCAATGGGCATATACAAAGGGCATATTGGTCTCCTATTCTAGCAGTCTGAGGCATATGGCATTATGATTTCGGACGGTTATCTTCACCTTGTACAAGAGCAAACACACGTTACTTAATGAAGGGAGGCCACCGTCCCTATTCAAAATTTGAACTCGTATCATCTCAAACTGTGAATGTTACCCTTCCAAAAACATTTTGGCATAACCTGCATTAGTCATTAGTCTCTTTCGGTCTGTTAATCCACCCAATAATGTATCCAGTTCTCTATGACCCCCAGTCGAGATCCTAGCAGATTGTGACCGATCTACATAGTTTTTCTTATCTACCTCCCAATAGTGATGACTTGGTTGGGGAATCATGCATGCTGCAATACCCATATGACCAGCAAGACCACTCAATGTGTTTTCTGCTACTATTAGGGCTAATCAAGAGCCAAGCCAAAATGCCACCAAAAACATGCAATAGGCATCTGATACGAAGAACACATATGCAGCAGCGTTGCACAACTTATATCAGCACAGAGATGTTATTCATTTAAAACACCGTCACAACAATCATCCAAAAGCAAGCCACAGCCTGAAAAACACAAAAACATGCCAATACGCACCCTAATACAGAGAAAATATCCATCTGCGTAAACCACACCCACATTTCTTACAACAGTCGTACAACTGTTATTCAATCAAAGCATCATCACAACAATCATCAAAAAGCAAGCCATGGCCAGTGTAGTTAAGGCGTGTATAGGCAATTGGGCCTAGCTAGGTGAGGCGTTGCCTAGGCGACGCCCAAGCAATGCCTAGGAGATAAAAATAATGAAATTATATATATATATATATATATATATTATTGTCCAAGGATATAAAAATTATTTATTGGAATATGGTAGTTTGGTAAACAAAGAGGCATGCTACTTTATATATTTCTCATGTCTTTTACCATAACATATGGTAGGGTTTGTATATCCAACAAAAAAGATTTGCAGATTGAAGAAGAAAGAACAGTGTGAAGTATGTTTCCCTCATACGAACTTGTCCTCTCTCTCGTTCAATGGGTGGACCAATTGGTCTGTCTGTCTGTCTCTCTCCCTCTATGTTAGTAGGTGGACCCTATGGTCCTCATCCGTTTTTGTTGTTAAAGGCATCGCTTAGACCACCAGGAATACATCTAGGCTTAGGGAACCCAATAACACAAAAACAAAGCCCTTAAATGCCCTAAATTCGTTCTAGGACCCCAAAACTCTCATAAACTCATATGTAAATGGGGTCTTTATAATTAAATAAGTGCAGACCCCATAATTATATATATATTTTTTTATTACTTTTCTCTAATATAATCGAGAAGAAGAAGAAAAAATGGAGAATAAGAGATTTGGCCTCTCCTTCTCTCCCTCTATTTTCTCTCACTTACTCGTTGTCACATTGACTGTCGAGCTATTTTTCTAGTTTTTTTTGGTCAATTCTACACTCCCTCCCTTCTCTCTCTCTCTAATATTTGGCTATCATAGTAAATTCTTATTTCTTTCTATTTTTATCCCTTAAAGTCCCTCTCTCCCCATTTTCGATAGTCACTGTATACGTTTTTTTTTGTTCCTTTTTTTATTTTCAACACTTGAAATCTTCCTTTATTATTCTTAAATTGTCTCTAAGGATGGTTCAATCAAAATGTATCTTGACAATGGAGATTTTGTAATTTATATGAATTGCAGGGCCCTTTATTCAAGGAAATGCATCATACATAGATCTCATATTTGAGAGGACTTATGCACCAAAAAGGTCATCAGGCAACGCCTCGGGTGCCTTAGGCTATCGTCTCAGGCATCCATGGGTTCTTTCGCCTCAAGTCACCTGGTCTCCTTGATAACTATGATATTAATATATAACATAGTAATTCATACCTCTTAGGGTTAACAATAATCTAGGCAAATTAATATTTAATGTTATAAAGCTTGAATGTAAATCTTTTTCTAATGAACTATAGATGAATATATTTGTGAATACTAAATTATGAGAATTTTTTTACCGGGCTTTTGGGTTTTAGTAATATTTTGATATAGAAGAATTAATGAAATTTTAAATTTTGAGAAATACATTAACATATGCAAGTTGAAATTTTGAACTAATCTCTAAAAAGCAGATTTTGTTCTTGAAATGCAAAGTTGACTTTTATTCTTCAAGAATTTGGATATATGATAATTTTTATTATATTCAAATGGGGGAATAACCTTATTTCCATATAAATATCTTAAGTAAAGGATAGTAAAGTTTACTTTTATTTACTTAAATGATATTTATATGTAAATAAGCTATAAAACCCTAACATTAGAGGCCAGGTGACTTCTGCTCGCCTAGAGAGGCGCTCAGGCAATGCTGGTCCAAACAGCCTACGTGACACCTCGAGGCCCTTGAGTATACTGGCCACAGCCTAGAAAAACAAAGACAAAAAGTTTGGAGTAAACATGAGTTGGAAAAAACAATCCACAAGCATGAAATTTTCATGAAATCACATGAAACCTATTTTAAATGTAAGGGAATATAAAATCTCAGCACACCCTTGCAGAACCCCTTGAGAAATCAGATTTATAATCCCAACAGAATATCCTTCAGATTCAAATTTTCTGGAATTTGCTGTTATTTCCTTCAAAAAACAATTACCAGTCCAAAAAATCTCAAAACATTATTTAAACAGTGAAATGATGGCCTATCACTCTATGAAATTTTGTTATTTCTAGAAATGGAACCAGACCTTGTTTCATACAACTGCTTACATCATATGTACAGGTAGATGACATCAACGGGCACGATGACTCGATGAGCACTCCTGATCAACTCCTAAAAGCGCTCTGATACAAAGTTGTGAATATTGTATAATTTGATTGAAGAGTATAGAGTTTTAGGTATAGGATTGTAAGAGAAGTGAAGAGAGAAGAAGAGAATGTTGTGTAATAAGTGTTGGTTGTCCCCTTGTGGTCTACCAACATAAAATTAATAAGGACTTACGCAAATGACCAGTCTGCCCTTACACGAGGGAATAGGACAAAAAAATGATAGCATGTATGTCCTACACTCCTACTAGAGTCTTAAAGAAAAGTATGTCTTACATCCCATGAAAGAGTTTGCAGGAAGGAAGCCTACAATTTAATCGAGACTGGATCTAATGCACTTGGATTTTTCTCTTTTTGTGTCGATACAGGCTTTACAGTGTGAATTTTTGTAAGACGATGTATTCATTTTGGCCAGCTATAAATAATTTCTGTTCTTTACCAAAAAGAAATCTCACAAGTAATTGATTTTTTCTTTGGACAATCAAAATGAAGTGTTTTATACAATCCAAGATAAATCCCAACAAAATTAGCAGGACCAAGACACATTTAATTCCACACCTTGCAACAGAAAATAATAAGAAACACTCAAGAAATTTGAAAGACAGTTATATACCTTTATGATAGAATCACTCATTAAAAGTTCTTCTGCAACAAGCTCAAACTCTGAGATTGGATAATCAGATAAACCAAAGCTGATGCTGCCCCCACGGAGTATACTGAATTGACCTCTTACCTTCACAACCAAGGAATTTAAGACAAATTATAATGAAGCAAAATGGGAACATCTTACTAGCCGCAATGAAAAATTGAACAATCCAACACCTGGACATCTATAACCTAATTTTATAAGTAGCAAAAAGAAAGGAGGTCAAGCTGCAAAGATAGAGTTTTAAAAAGTGAAATAATTGATTGCTGATCCACAACATCAGACCAAATACACTTAATAATTGACTCTAGTCTCTGATATCACTTTGTGTACTGGGGCTAAAACCTGTAGCTCAATTGGTTGACATACTGCAATGCAACAATAAGGGTACTTTTGTTCAAGTCCAGTTTATCATCAGAAAAAAGATGATATCGCCTTATTACATATACAAGCCACAAAACATCCACCTCCTTATTTATTCTTATACTATTATAATCCTATTTCAGGAGCACATGATGGATGTGAAAAGGACTAGAGATGTGAACCAGGAAATAAGTGAACTTATTTACAGGGTTAACTTTAAATGAATGCCTAGTGAACGAGAAATTTAAGTTATACCACCATTTTGAGTGACTTAAGTAAATTTTTGCTATGAAACTATCAACTTCAACCATGATAAGTTCTAAGTGTTTTGAATTTCAGTTTGGCAGAAAATTTCACACCTTGCAACGGGAAATACTACAGAAGCATTACAATGTGGTGTAATAATTTGCAGTTTTTTGGAAAATTTGAGGAAAGTGGTGAAATATGTGTATATATCCAATTATATTTTAGGAAATGTAGAACCTAAACTCATAAAACTACCAGAAATAATAATTTACATAAAAACAAAAGGCTAACTTAAATGATACGAGCATTTTAAGATTTCTAAGGTCTACTAGCTTAGATTAAATTTTTATTTATTTCTGAAGTTTATTTCATATTTACAAACAAAAAGGACATTAATGTTTAAAGTATGTCACAGTGCATAAATTTTTTATTAGTAACAGATGTCCTAATTAGATAAGATCCTTATAATTTCTTTCATTCCTAATCTAAAGAAAATTGGTAATAGGTTTAATACTCTAATTACAGATATAATGGTGCCATTGATGCATCTAAATGACAAATTTCACACAGGAATATGAAATTGTTTTCCCTTTCATCTCCGTATGATTATTTATTATTGAAAGAATACTTTATTTGGAATTTTCTCATTATACATTAAATAAAAATTATTTCTTCCAGCCTAAAATATTATGTTCAATCCATAGATAAGCCTTCAAGCATATAGATTTAATGAGCATGGGTAAAAACATTAAGATATACGGTTAAAAATGGAATATCCCAACTTTTGCATTTTTCACCTGGTAAAACTGACTTCAAATCCTTATATTTGGTGTATATGTACACACTTAGATCTGAGGCATTACATTAAATCCAGCTTAATTGAACTAAAGAAAAGGCAACACAAAGACAAGAAAAAAAAATCATACCCCGAGTTGAAATCCCAAAAAATAAATCAATCATTGGCTTTTCTCACTATTGAAGTTTTACTACGAGAAATTCGATAAGAGTTATCAAATTTCAAGGATTAAAGCAATCAAAGAAAATATTTATGACAAAAATATGAGGTTTTTTCCTTTTTTGAGGGGAGGAACAACACTTCTCCGACATAAAATAAGGTCCAAAATGTTTGACCAAAATCATTGAATAAATGCATAATATATTATTACTGTTTCATTTATTGCAATAAATGAAATATTCTGCAAAATTTTGTAAAAATAATGTTACACAGGGAGATTTTTTGACCACCTGCGAAAATTACGCTTTTTGAAAAGTGTTTCACATTGTTGAGGGAAATCTAAGACCTACACAAAATTAAGGAAACTTGGAAGATGGTATTTTGTTGAAACCTAGAAAAATTTAACATGCACTTTGTCGAGATAAATGAATGGATAGGTTTTCACCTTGTGGTTTAAAGATTTAAGAATAAAAAAAGAGCAAAAACTGAAACGGGGAAAGGATAGTGCCCAAGAAATATTACAAAAGAACTACTCATTACAAATCCAACCACTATTTTACACATTAAAAATATTTAGCAATCTAAACTCACCATGGAAATAAAAATTGTTGAAACTAATACGAAACAGGCAATAGGTATAGGTTTCGGTAACCTCTTGTACAATAATTATACTGATACGAAACGAGAGATGTGTATCATTTATTAGTTATTTAGCTTTCAATTCATTGTGTACTTGTAATTATGTTTACTACTTTGTCTTTGAGTCGCTTCTCATGACTTTATATTTGGTAAATTTGGTTCATATAACTCATTTGATTAAAATTTGAACTCTAGTTAACTCAAACTAAAAGTTCAGACCAGCCAAGAAATCAAAAATCCTGTTATGCTCCAATTTATTGTAAATCTCTATCCCTGTCTTTATCAATGTCCCACGGTATGACCTGACAATGATACAACTCTTCCCAAAGTCCCTGAAGAGTTGAATACTAAGTAGCTAAGCTCCTCCCCCTGACGAGGAGTAGCAATTTCTTGCCTCAACTAATAAACCCTAGTAATGTTCTAACGTTGGGAATAAGTTCTAGTAAATTTATCCCAAATCTCTTTTATTGTCTGAAGGAACAAAAAATCCTACTAATGTGTGATTGCATAGAATGAGGAGCCATAACATCACCATAAGATGTTCTTGTTCTCATTTGCCATATGACATCATTAATAATATGTTTTTCACCCCTACATTCAAGTACCCTAGCTTTCCTCTCCCGCCGATATACATCTTCGTGGATTGAGACCACTCAAGGAAATTAGTATCATCCAACTTTATAGATATGATCTGCACACTAGTGTTATCAGCATAGTTGCTTGTGATAGGCATCGAACTTGGATTCCCAGATACCTTGGATAACTATTTAGTTGCTTCAAACCCCCTTCAGCCGATATTTAAATCTTTTCTGAATCTCCAAAGATTCCATAAATCTCAAATTTATGAGATTTGGAGCCCAAAAAACTCAAAACACAACAAAAAAAAAAGTCCTTAAAAGGGAGAAAAATCATTACCCGACTTTAATTCTTCACAGAACACCCCTACACGAGTTTTAGAAATTCTGAAATATTTAAATTCACTAATCACTATCAATTTTCCTTGGCAAAATAGCGCGGACAATTGCACCAATCAAATTTTTCATACATCAATTTTTTTCTCACGGAACACCTCGATGAGAAAAAAACCTTTAAACATTATTTTTTGATGGGTAATAGAGATAGGAATATATATATATATATATATATATATGTCAAAAGAGGTACAATATGGTGGCAAGGTTCACAAGTGATAAAACCTGAACCCAAAAAGAGCTAAAGCTAATAGAGAACAGCATCTGCAATGGCAGTAACAGATAAAATTACAATAAGAAAAAAAAAACATGTTGGATCAAAATTCTACTGAGTAGAGCACCACCGGTGGAGGTAATGACCTGCCCTATGGAAGACTCTGGTGAATGGTGAGCAAGAGTCCTTGAAGGCTCTGGAGTTCCGTTCTTTCCAAAGAGACCAAGCTACCGATGTGAGTAGCATTGGGCCCCCTTCAAAACTGAATTCCCCCAATAGCACCGAGAGAACTTACAGGATATGAAGTCCCGAAAGGAAAAGGGGAAGACCCAGGTGAGTCCCAGCAAAGAGAGGAAATAGCTTCAAACCTTATGTGCGAAAGGGAAAGGTAACAAGAAGTGATCTACCGTCTCCTCAACATCCAGGCACATGAAACAACCATTGGTCATCTGTCATCCTCTACTCATAAGGTGATTGCATGTGAGTATCTTGTCCAGGGCTACGGTCCAAAGGAAGAAGGAGACCTTGGGAGGCAATCCCGCCTTCCATATCGGTCTAACGAAAAGGGTGGCCCGAGGATGTAAGGAGAGCTTGGTAAAGGGATTTCATTGTGAATTGACCTTTTGATTCACGAGATCATAGGTGGGTGTCCCTGAGGGAGGGTGTCTTGGAGGATGTCTAGCTCCCAATCGTTGAGATTGCGCCTTAGGCATGGGCACTAAACTTTATTGTTGGGAAGGTACTCAATGTAGGACACCACTTAAGCGGCCCTAACTAAGGCTAGGAGCCAAACTGGGCGGAAGTTAGAGCTCAAGATTGTGGAGCCACACCATTAGTCTGTCTAAAAATTGACTTCGTTACCTCAACCCACACGAAAGCTAATGAGGCAAAGAAGTCGCATCCTGACATAATGCCGCCTGGAATTGTCGGGGGGTCCATATGGAAGGAGAACCATATCCAAAAAATCCAAAACCATTCTCAAAAATTCAGAATCACATACAATTGAATTTGCACTATTCACGAATCACTATTCCCAACATTATTCGAGCCACTATTCAAAGGCACTATTCATAGACACTCCATTAAAAGAAAAAAATGCATACCTTATCATCCTGCTCTGATAGGTAGAAAGTGAAATCCTAAAGGAAAGAGGAGAAACTTGAAGATTAAAACCTCGAAGAGAAGATAGAAAAGAGAGAGGAAGAAGATGTATTAGGGAGAAAAACTTGATTAGAGAGATTATCTCTAATCTCTTCATATTTATAATAACCCTAATTGGTCAATTACAAGTATACCCTTAATGGAAGATTTGGCATATCACAACTACATAACCAATCATATCTCTCATATCTCAACACTCCCCTTCAAGCTGAGCATAGATATTCAACATGTCTAGCTTGTTAAGAACACCTTCTAAGCTAGTTTTAGTAGCCCCCTTTGTAAGAATATCAGCTAGTTGGTTTCCCGTAGTAACAAACAACAAGCAAAAATTTCCTGAAGCAATTTGTTCTCTGATAAAGTGTCTGTTAATTTCAAAATGTTTAGTCTGATCATGCTGAATTAGATTCTAGGCAATATTGATGGCTACCTTGTTATCACAAAACAATTTCGGAACATCCACCTTTATCCCCAGATCTTATAGTAAAATTTTCAGCCATAATAATTCTGCTACCCCATGAGCCATTGCCCTATATTCGGCTTCAGCACTTGATTTAGCCACAGTGTCATACCCTGTGGCAGACCTCCTATCATCAATACTTCTAGACCAATCAGCATCTAGTCGAAAATGATCATGGCTAGTAAATAGAAGGCCCCTCCCTGGAGCAGCCTTCAAATACCTCAAAATTCTCTCCACTGCCTCATAAAGATTAATCTGAGGTTCATACATGAATTGACTGCCTACACTAACTGCATATGCAATCTCAAGTCTAGTGAGAGAGGTAAATAAGACATCCTACCAGTCTTTGATATATCTCTTTGTCTTCTAGTAATGGACTTTCACTAGAACTCAACTTATGATTATGTTCAATAGGAGTGTCTGCTGGTCGAGAACCTAACTTTCCAGTATCCTTAAGTAAGTCTAAGGTATACTTCCGCTGCAATATGAAAATGTCCTTCTTTGATCGGGCTACCTCAATACTCAAAAAGTATTTCAAACTGCCCAAATGATCTCAAATTATGTTGCTAGGAATTTCTTCAGGTTTTGGATCTCTGAGGAGTCATTTCCAGTCACCACAATAACGTCAACGTAAACAATCAATATGGTAACTAACTGTCCTTTTCTCCTGACAAAAATTGAGTGTGATCAACAAGGCTCTGTGACTAACCCATCTTCTTCACGGCTTGGCTAAACCTTTCAAACTAAGCTGGGGGGGGGGGACTGTTTCAATCTATAGATAGATTTCTTCAACCTGCATACCTTTCCTTCACTATTAAGTAGCTTGAATCCTGGATGATGAGACATATACACTTCTTCTCATAGATCTACATAGAGGAATGCATTTTTACACCTAACTAATGTAGTGGCCACGAGTGGTTCACAACTAAAGACGAGAACTTATATGGAGTTCATTTTAGCAATTTGAGCAAATGTCTACTTGTAGTCTATCTCGTATGGAGTTCATTTTAGCAACTTTGTAGAAAGTAGATCTACAATGTTTGGAGAGTTCACACACTTCACACTGTAGAATATGACCAAGAATAAATTTAAACAAGTCCGGAAAGACCAACTTTAAGGACTTAAAAGACAAATGACCTAGATGACTGTGCTACAATCTAAGTTGGGCATCATTATTACTACTATTGGGACTACTTCTAATCTGTAATGTTGAAGGAGAGTCATCCATATCCAAAAGGTAGAGGTCATCTGTTTCACGACCATTTTCAATCATTTTCCTCATCACCAAGTCCTGAAAGACACAATGAGTGGGAAAAAATGTCACACAATAGTTAAGACTTTTGGTAAAGCTGCTAATTAATAGTAAATTTGTGGATAAATTGGGAACATGAAGAACAGATGAAAGAGATAAGGTATCAGTAAGTTTGACATCACCCTTTCCAAAGATGGAGGAAAGAGATCCGTCAGCAACCCTGACTTTATCTCTTCCAAACAAGAGACTATATGAAGAAAACATATTAGATAGACTAGTCATATGATCTGACGCACCTGAATCAATTATCCAGGTCGGGCTGGACTAAGAATGAGACACGAAATTAGCAGATGCATAAGTACTTGACTAAGCAAAGGAAATAGAGGAAGAAGAGCCTTCCATCTGACTCAAAAGGTGTCGAAGACGATCAATATCTGCATTAGAGAAGCTCTCAACGGAAGATGGTCCAGTGGGAGAAGCCGATGCGAGGGGGGTAGCCAAGGAAGTTGCAATGTTGCCTCGAGGGATGCCCAACTGTTGTCCGGGAAGAGAACTTTGTAGGCCGGCCAATGAGATCCCAACAAGTTTCCCAAGTGTGTCTAGTCTTCCCATAATGCTAACACTTCAATTTATCCTTGTCATCAAGAGGCCTATTCTTTCGAGTAGGGTATTTTCCACCGCGAGGAGCACTAGAGGTTGCGAAAAGGGAAAGATAATAGTTGGTTAGAGTAAGTACCATCACCTTTTTTCTGCTTTCCTCACCTTGGACTAAGGAATAGATTTGGTCCCACGACGAAAGCTCATCATTCCCTAAAATATGAACCCGAGTGACTTCAAAGTCTGGATTCAAACCCGCCAAGAAGTCAAAAATTTTGTTTTGTTCCACCTGTTTACTGTGCTGATCTCTATCTTTATCAGTATCCCGCTGGATGACCTGAAAATGATCCAAATCTTCCCAAAGACCTTGAAAAGTAGAGTAGTAGGTGGATAGACTCTTCTCCCTCTGACAAAGAATTGCTATCTCTTGCCTCAACTGGTACACCCTGACGATGTTCAGACATTGAAAATAAGTTCGAGTTGCCTTATCCCAGATTTTTTCGTTGTCCGAAGAAAAAAGAAACCTCTATTAACCGATAGTTAAATGAAATTCAGCAACCATGACATAACCATAAGGTTTTCTTACTCCCACTTGTCATATGTCTCGGCCTCTGTAGCTAGTTCTTTCACTCGACCAGTCAAGTACCCTAACTCCCCTCTCCGGCTGATATAGATCTTAGCGGACTGAGACCACTCAAGGAAGTTGGTGTCATCCAACTAAATGGTTGTGATTAGCGGACCGGGATTATCACCATAGCTACTACTAGTAATGGTCGAAGTGATGTTACTACTTGGAATCTTCGACGTAGCAACAGATATGTCTCCAACCATCTCCTCATTGACCATTTTCAGCACTGCTATATTCCAAACTATGTAAACACAAAAATAATTATCACTGTTTTTGTCACAGGACAACCCCAACAAATGAGTATTAGATCACAAAAAATAACTCAAGAAAGGCCACAGAGCTCCTTGGACTCCAAAGGGAAACTTGTAGCACAGGAGAAGGACCAAGGTTATACCTTATGATGGCAACCAGCCATATTTCATCACAAAAATACAAGGAGAATGAAAGAGGAGCAAAAAATTGTTCACAAGTTCAATTTCAGAACTCACAATGAGAAATCGTGGAGTGTAAATTGCTCATGGGAGATTCAATACTTCTCCGAATCCAATAAAACCACTTCCATTCCAGTAGATCCCTAATAGAATTTTGACCCACCCTTGTCCAGATTTGGGGTTCAAAAACAGCCAAAAACTTGCACTCTTCAGTTTACCGAAAACATGGATATTCTGAAAATTCCTTTAAAATTTCTAAAAAACACACCAATCATGGTCGAAAAAATCCACAAAACTCACCACAAATCGTGATTAATTCCCAGCTATCATCAGGTATAAGTATGCTTCATGGATGGGTGGACGGGTGCAGACGTCAGCAAGATCCCATGCTGACGTCAGCAGTGTGCAGAGGAAAAAAAACAGAATTAGAACAAAAAACGTGAGTCTCCTCCTCCTTCCCTAGATTACAATACTACACTTAATGACATGATACAGTGTATTTATACTTATCATAATAACATATCTCAATACACATAACCCAATGCAACATGACGGGACAAGCATATTGAGGTTGTCGACATTTTATACAAGACAACGTAAGATCGAAGACAATTTTCCTAGCCTTTGTTGTAATTGAAGATCATATAGCAAATGCTCTTACAAAGGCCATTGCTTCAACACGTCATCATGGGCTTACTGTTTGGCAAGCTTGGCATTCTAGATATCTATTCCTCACTTGAGGGATAGTATTCTAATTGGTCGTCTAAATAAATACATTACCTCCTTATTGTTTAGTAACTTTAGTTATTTTATTGTTAGCTATTGTCTATTGTCTTTTATATACTGAAGGGAATTTATGTCCTTTCATCTTATTAATGATATAAAAGAAGATATAAAGGGTTTGGAGACATTATTCCAAACCCCATTCCTCCCACATTCTTTCTCTTGTTTTTTTTTCTTCTCTTCTACAAACCTTAGTTTTCTACTGAACTAAATGACTTCAAAATAAAGGTATTCAGAAAAGATTTAACATAGCAGCATTCGTACGGCATTTCAAGGGAACAAAAAATTTAATCAACTCATGATGGACAAAGAAAAAGTTGAAGGAGACCAGAATTTGATTTACCTGAACTCTGGTCCAAAGCAGAGGAACCAAAACTTTTGCATTGTTCTCCACGAAAACATTTGACCATAGCGGACTTGTAGGAAAATCTAGTAAAGGTGTTTCTGTTTGCGTTGTGACATTGTCATTGCCAACTCTTAGACTCAGTAGCGTTGCATCAAAGAAAGTACCTGCCGCACCAGCATTCCCAGGGCAGCCAATACTCTCACCACCTAACACAACAAAAGATAGGTAATGAAGCTTGATACAAAACCTACAAATAGCTCCATCAGTCAAAAAGAGACGATTTGTAGAGCAAAAAGTGCATTTGAAAGAAGCTGGCCTCTTGATATGAGTATTTTCTTAAACTGAAGATAACACATAAAAACGCAGTTCACATATCCAAAAGACTGCAATATGTAAAGAAACTGATAGATATTACTCTGGAAGAAGAAAATTTGCAAATGTAAGGAAACTGATAGATATCACTCTGAAGAAAGAAAAAACATATTGAAGAACAATATGAAATAAAATTTGAACGCAGTCT
Organism: Tetracentron sinense; assembly: GCA_015143295.1. Lineage (NCBI taxonomy): Eukaryota > Viridiplantae > Streptophyta > Magnoliopsida > Trochodendrales > Trochodendraceae > Tetracentron > Tetracentron sinense. The sequence continues at coordinate 18,993,986 of CM026572.1, read as the reverse complement.
TACCTTGTCATGTATCCATATACAAATGTAGGAATCATCAACATAGTGTCAGATACCTCTGTTCGAGGTTCATACTATGTCTCTCAGGGATATCCGATATGATAGATAATTAGGGAAGGCATGAAATTACGGCATTTAAAGACATGGGAATGTATATATAAATCAAATAAGCATGAAAATTTATTATATAGACCTAAACTACTCCAAACCACTGTCTGAATCCAAAAGGACAAATCAAATAGTTATATTTATTCAATAACGTGCATAGTGAGCGTCTGAGCCACAAACATACCAGATGTCAAAGCAACTTACATGAATGTATCTACATATATGACTGTTAAAAATAATTCAATATGCACTTACTAAACTATCATATCAACATTGAATTGTCAGTTGTGTATCGGCCGATATGAGAGACATGTAAATAACATAGGTGCAGGGTTTTTTTTTAATACATAGATTTAGGTTATATGAGTCTTGAAATCGGTAATTTTGATTCTCTGTCTCCCAGTTAATTGCATAGGTGTGTATGTATGACAACTGACTTGTTTACAGTAATATTAGGGCTTTGGTATGCACTTCCATATCCGTTTTAGTATTTCTTAAGTATTGATAGAAGAACCCATCTATCTCCAAAAACTTTCATGCATTTTCCATGAGTATCCATGCATTTCAGTTAATATAGTTCAATACTTTGCAACATGTTGAACCTTATTGGTCGATATGTAATATATCTCAGGGAATGCAAACGATATGAATGAATCTTTGTATCATCTTTGGATTTCATGTCTAATCTTCAAAGCAAAAGTTGCGCCTGTGTTTTTTCCTTGTTGGATCAGGGTAAAACAGGCAGATACTATATCATACAATCAGCTAAATTGACCATATCAAAAATGTTAACACCTCAAAGAAAATTACCACACTAAAAAGCCTAGAAGGTGAGTCAGAGTGTTGTCAGACACACATCACTAAGAGGCACGCCCATTGATGTCACAAATGTGAACTCATATAATCACCAAGTCCAATTGATCGTTAGAACAAGTGTTGTAATGGGCCATCTAAATAAGCCCATTACCTCTTTACTGTCTAGTCACTTTATTGTTAGCTATTGTCTATTGTTTTTTATGTACTTAAGGACATTTGTGTCATTTCATCTTATTAGTGATACAAATGGAGATCTAAAAGGGATGGAGACATAATTCCAAACCCTATCCTCTCTCATCCTTTTGCTTCCCTTCTATAAATCCTATGTATCAAACTCTAGTTTTCTTTTTGGTATCACAACAGGTTAAGATCCAAAGCAAAGTATCAAACAAAAGGGCCGAAGAAGACAACCCCAACAATAACGTTAGCTTACGCCACCTGTCATACATCCCTTCTGTAAATTGTTTGATTTAGGTAAAAAAAAGAATCAGTTTTATAATCAAACAACTAGAGGGATGTGTTTGGGCTATTTTGGTGTTGTTCATAAATGAAAATTGTTGTAATTTGATGATTGAAAATTCATGAAACAAATTTTATGAAGATTGGTTGTATTTTGGGGATTCTACATTTTTCTTCAAGATTACATGCTGCCAAAACAATGTTGATTTTCCTTCTACCTATTTGTATGAAGGAAAATTATTTGGTGATATTTTGTGAGGCGTTTAGGTTGCTGATTTGTGTAAATCCACATTGTTTTGGCCCTCTAGTTGAGGTGTTTTGATATTTGAGTGCCCCGGGATACTCCATTGTTCGTTTTTAAATTCCTAAAATTAACGAATGTTTGGGATTAGTAAAGCATAGGCTTTCCCAGGACTACTCCCTTTGTGGTTTCTTCTTAGACAATCCAAATATGCATATTAGTACCTGAGTAGCCCTCCCACGTTCTTTATGTCCACCCTGACCATACCGCATTTGGTTGCCACCACTCCTAAGAGAGTGCATAGGGAATTCCTATGGAACGAGAAAGGCAACAAATTCAAATATCACTTAGTAGCATGGAATTAAATCTATTGTCCAAAGGAGGGTGGGAGGCTAATTATTAAGGCTTTCAAACGAATAAACAAGGCGTTAGGAAAATGGGTTTGGAGATTTGGGGAGGAGAGTTTATGGCAGGCCGTGATAGTGGCCAAATATGGGGAGTCATCATGTTGGGTCCCAACTCCCAAGAGAGGTCAAGAAACCTCATAGTTTGGATTTGTGGAAGGATATCATGGTTATTGCAAGTTTGGACATGCCCAATTTCAAGTTTAGAGAGGGGAGAGGGTTCAAGATTAGGTTTTGGAAGAATGTGTGGTGTGGCGCCACTAAGCTTAAGGATGATTTCGGCAATACCTTTTTACTAGCTATCGATAAGGACGCATTAGTAGGAGATTATTATGAGAGGAAGGCGAGAGGGTGGTATGGTGTCCGAAGGTGATTGGGAAATCAACATGTATCTCGACTCTTAGAGAGCGTAGTTGTTCCTCCCCTTGTTCTGAGGTTAGGGATTGCAGGATTTGGTCTATAATCCACCATGATCGTTTCTCAGTAAGATCACTATTACGGTCACTTTGTCCAATCCCCTCTGGTCTGTTTCCTCATACAATTTTGTAAAATCACAGCATTCCCTTTAAGGTATCTTTCCTCCTATGGAATGCAACATTGAATAAGATTCTCACTTGTGATCATTTACAAAGTAGAGGGTGGAGGATGGTTAACCGTTGTTTATGTGCCTTCATGTGGAAGAGATTGTGGATCATTTGCTCTTGCACTGTCCTATTGTATTTGGAATATGGGGTTATTTTCTCTCCCGAGTAGGTGTGGACTAAGTCTTTCCCTCTTCCTTTCATAATTTTTTGTCTTGTTGGTCTTTGGTAAGTGTGAATGGTGCTCGGGAAGCAATTTGGTTAGTTCTCCCCAGAGCAATATCATGAACGATATAGATAGAGCAAAACAATCGAGTGTTTTAGGACTCTCCATCACATAGTTCAAAAATCGAAAACTCAACTCGACTTAAAAGTTAGTTGGGTCAAGTAACTCAGAAAGCTCGAAAAAGCCTCGACTCGACCGACTCGGAAATATATATATATATTATCCAACATATATAAAAAAAACTTTACTGCAAAATAATTTCTACTTTCTACAATTCTACGGGAAACTTACAAATTAAAAACAGTCCTAAGTAATTGTAATGCTAAAAGCAAATCAATCCTAATTTCAAATATTATAATGCTACTATTAATTTCTAAAATTAGACGTGGATATGGTTGTAAATTGTGATGCTAAAATAAATCATAGTTTCAATGCAATTCTTTGTTATAGGGTTTAGATGCTTACCTAGGTGAAGCTGGGCAAGTAGGTCAACACTCACAAGGAGGCTGCCACGATTTCACAAAGATAGTCCTACTTAACTTCTTATACTCGGTTTAGGACTCGAATGAGACCTAAATATAGGTCGAACGGGATTTTTTTTAAAATGACATCTATGTTCTTAAGTGACTCAGCCGAGTCTTTCGAGTCAAGTCACTCGGCCTGACTCAACCGAGTCACTCGAGTTAATCGTGTAAAAGAAAGATCGAGTTTTTTAGATGAGTCGGCCCAAAACTCAGGCGAGTTGAGTCGACTCGGACAAGTTTCGAGTCAACTCGTCAAGTTTTTGTTCAGTATCCATTGTCACCATCACGTATATGCTCTTGTATACGATTGCTTGCCTTAGAGTAGGCAGATTTTCGGAGCATAAGGGTGGATCTACAGGAGGTGTTGGGTTGATCTATATGGTTTTTGTGCAATATGGGCTGTTTTCACTAACGGTTAGGGGGCTCTATATGCTTTGCTTTATTGCTACTATGTTTAAATGCTTGTAAACTCTGTACTTTTTCTTTCTTGCTCTTGTATCTCAGTTTTTCGTAATTATAATAGATTCTGCTTGATTATCGATAAAACAAAAGTAAGCATATTACCACAGTAAAACTGCATGAGAAATTACTTAAAATGATCTCAATTTTCCAAGATGTTTATTGGCAGTCACAGAAAATTGGGCTATATTATCGAAAGGATTAAAGAGCCAAGTGTAACTGATCCAGCTTATGAGGTGGGAATCCGAGAATCTTACTTTCATGAGTTCACTCCTTCATTCTATGCAGTAAAAGGTGTCATGTGGTTTCCCTTTTTACAAACAACTAAAGAGATTTGCAATTCTGCAGCTCAGACTTACTCCCAAATTTGTTATAATGAAGGCAAGAAATCTCCCACCATAGTCAAGGGGAGAGATCCTTAGCTAAATACTTTGCTTGCCTATGTGGCATATAGGAAGCTTCATCACTACTAGATGTTTTGAGCTATATGCACTTCTGATGAGGAGAGTTACCAAAGATTGACTATGCAGAAGCAAATCTTTGAATTCCAAATTGAGTTAGAACATGAATTTGAGTTAGCATAGGTCCAGATCTTAAGTATGAATGAGCATAGGTCCAGATCTTGAGCAAGAATGAGCTACCCTCTTTGAATCAAGTATATGCACTGGTCCAAGGAAAAGAGAGTAGACGGTTGGCTATGCACTCATCTTCTAATATTTCTAAGCACTCTACCTTAGCATCTGCATCTGCGTTACCACAAAGAGGGTACAAAGCAAGTCCTTGCAAACGAAAGGGGGATGAGAATGATAAATTGAAGTGTGACCACTGTGGAAGAACTCATCACACCAAGGAGACTTGCTATAACTTAGTTGGTAGGCCAACCAAGTACACTTGATCAGGTCCAACTGCAGTACAAAGTGCCTCTTTCACTAATATAGCTTCAATTGGGGAATCCTCTATTATATCACTCCATTCTCAACAGTCCACAAAGGACACCCTACCGGTATCCAAAGAGGAACTTGAGTGCTTTCATTAGCTACCGGAGATATCTACTGGACCTTCTACTTCTTTTGCTCAAACAAATACTCATACATCTGCCCGTCATGTCTCTTCCTTAACATCACCTAAGATTCCCTAGAATATTAATTTAGGAGCCTCATAACATGTCTAGAGCGTGCTCTGTCTTCTCATCATATAATTTTTGTTCTAGTCTTTTGAGAGATTTTTTTTTCGATAATCAAGCAAGTAAATAAAATATGAAAAAAAAAACGAGAATAAAAAGGCATAGCCCATACAACAATTCACAAGATTGTGAACCGAGGGGCAATAAAGGTGAAAAGAACAACAAAAACAAAGATGGCTAGCACGAGACACCAATCAGGCTAACAGTATACTCAAACCCCCCCTAACTGAACGAGAGGAGCACACTCTAAAATCAGCAAATGGATTCTAGATCTCAAAATGAGGGTGGATGAGAGAGAATTCTCAAACACTCTCTTGTTCCTCTCTTTCCATATGGACCATGCTACAACTCCCGGCAAGATCTGTCATTTGGTCTCCTTCTTAGCATCACCCCCGGATGCCAAACCCAAGCAAATAAGAAGTTGTGAAAGGAAGAGGGAAAGACCCAATCCACTCCCATTTTAGAAAGAAAGAAACCCCAAATCGCACATGCAACAGGATAGTGCAAGAGAAGGTGATCTATTGACTCTTCCGCTTGAAGGCACATAAAGCATCGATTAGTCAGCCTCCATCCTCTGCTTTTTAAGTGATCACAGGTGAGAATTTTATTCAATACTGCATTCCATAGAAAGAAAGATACTTCAGAAGGAATGTCAGTATTCCACACAATCCTATGAGTAAAGGAAATAGATGGACCCGACCCAAGTGACTGACCTATGGACCTCACTAAAAAACGACCCTTGTTACCCCTAGATTATGCTTTGTAATCCCTGCCCTGAGAGCCCAAGAGATGTGACCCCAGGCGTTGTAAGAGCCTTCCAATCTCAACTATTTCCCAATCGTTTAGCCCTCTCCTCAATTTGGGGCACCAGATAGCCCCATCCCGCCCCCTATCCATGTAATCCTAAACAGACACATTCCTATCAATGGTTATATAAAATATAGCACCAAACTCGTCCTGTAGGCTGATAGCACCACACCACACGTCCTTCCAGAACCTGGCCTCTAACCCCTCTCCCTTACCCACCGAAAATGTGAAAAATGGGACAACGAAGTGTGCCACCGACATGATTCCTTTCCACATTCCTACCCCGTGATACCCCTTAACTACCTTTGGAACCCAACACGATTGCTCCCCATATCTTGCTACCATCAAAGAACACCAAGGACTCTCTATTTCTTCCCCAAACCTCATATCCATTTCCCCAGAAGGGCTTTGTTTACAAGAGATATGGGCTTCAAGTTGAGACCACCCTCACTTTTTAGAGTTAAAATAACATCAGATTCTGAGAAAGAAAACATCAATGTAACTCCTAATCTCTCATTGTCTTTTGTGGTACATGTTCCTAGTTTCTCTACTAATCTTATTTTTATTAGCAAGCTAAGAAATTGGGTTGTAGTATAAGCTTTTTCCATCTCGTGGTATGTTTCTGGATCTCGTGACACAATGGCAAATTGGGTGGACAGTCGTGAAGAGGATGGACTTTATATATTGGATCAAGTTCCTACTCCTATCTCCAGTGCATTTCAGTCTCATAGTTCGTTCGATAAATACCAGATTTTTATCTGGCACGTCAGTTAGGTCATTTCGGTCTTTAAAAGTTGTGTTTCCTTGTTTGTTTAAATCTCTCATTCTACAAAAGTTCACAATCTTAAACTTGTGAAATGGCTAAAAATAAGTTGTGTATCTTTTCCTCCCAACAATAAAAGTTGTTTTTCGTTTGAAATTGTGCATTCTAATGTATGGGGACCTTCTCCACTGTCTTTGTTTGGATTCAGATAATTTATTTTTTTTATCGATGATTAGTTGATTACTCTCACTACACTTGGTTGTACTTACTGAAAACTTGAGATGGGGACCTTCTCAACAACTTGTTGACATTTTTGTTGAGTATTGTTTATCGCCTTTGCTCCCGGGTGCCGCGTATCACGCCCCATTTGTCTTGTGACCCTCTTATATTCATTGTTACTACTCTCTCCATCAGATCGGTCTTTAGTTGGTTGTCAACATGGTATCAGAGCTCTGGTTGCGATTTGGTCATGGGTTCAATTCTTTCCACCCTTTGGGTGAGGGGGAGTGTTGAGTGTTGTTTATCGCCTCCGCCCCCGGGTGCTACGCATTGCGCCCCATTTGTCCTGTGACCCTCTTATATTCATTGTTACTACTCTCTCCATCAAATTGGTATTTTGGAGTAGTTGGTTGTTAACAATCTTCACTAAGTATGTTGGCTCTGTTATCCTCCGCGATATTACTGTCAAGCTGGGTATGCTTAATGTTTAGGCTCTAGCTTGAGGGGGAGTGTTGATATATGTAATATTGAGGGTATAATTGTAAAAGGGTATATATGTAATGTTCTCTTAATACAAAATGCAAGTAAGGTTTTCTTTCCCTCACTAAGCAATTTACCCTAATCTCTTTTCTTCCTATCTTCTCTCTTTTCTCTTCTCTAAACCCTAAATCCTCCAAACCTAATATCCAACTCGGTATCAGAGCTTAATAGAAGCAAGGAGCTTGATTAAAGAAGAAGACTCAACCGTATGGCCTAGATCTTTATTTTAGGTCTCTCCTAAGGTAATTTCTTAGAGAGTTTGATTTTAGAGGATTTTTGAATCCTACATCTAGTGATTTGGTTCGTTTTTTAGAGAGTTACAATGATTTGGAGAAATACACGAAAATTCCAGTAAAATAATTGTTTCATTTCAAATCTTTTTTGCTGAAATTTGACAATTTTAATGTTGTTTACTGATCATGGATGGACCGGTTTTTTGTAAAGAACGATTCCACACTGAGGTTACTCTATTTGGATGAGATTTAAAGGTTCTATGATGATTTTTCCAAGTATGTTCTTCCCTATTTTCACTGTTAAATGGAGTTATGCTTTGTTTGCTTATTACAGAATCTTAGTTTATTGTTTTTGGTAATCTTAATACCTTTTGATAATGTTTTGATGAAGTTTTGATTACGTGGAGGTGTGCCTTAATTTTTTCCTAAAGTTTCTTCTATGAATGCTAAGAATCTTACTCTATTGGCTCTCTCCGACTCTGTTGTCCACTCTATCACCAATATTAAATTCAATTGTGGTAATTTTCTTGCGTGGCGAGCTCTGTTGAGCTTTATATTAGGGATCGTTCTAAAATGGGGTATCTTGATGGCAAAACCCCTAAGCCGGAGACCGGTATTTCCGAGATTGCTATATGGAATGCCAAGAATTGTATTTTTTTTGGGCTGGTTGTTTAATTCTATAGAGCCTCAGATTGCCGGGAATTACATTTTCTATAAGGATTATCATGAGCTTTGTGATGTTCTTATTCAGGCTTATGCATTAGTGGAGAATGATGCTCGGATTTATCAACTTACTCGTGAGATTGCTCACTTTTAGCGTCGTTAGGAAGAATTAAGTCATTATGAACCTCTTTCTGAATTTTTCACTATTTCTACAAAGGTTATGATGAAGCGAATTGAGCGACATCGCATTTATGATTTCTGGAGTGGCCTTCGAGCCAAATTTGAGCAGTTGCATAATCAGATCCTCACGTCTCCTCTCCTTCTCTTCAATCGATGTACTCTACTGTGTTCAATGAGGAATTCCGATGGGCTGTTATGTCTTCGAGCTCCCCTCCTATGCACCTTCCGGGTCATACTGCCTTTACTACTGATTTTCGTCCTCCTCCAGGACGTGGTAGAGAGGCTGATACTCTGATAAGGTCGTCGATGTTATGGTAGATGTGGTCGTGGCAAATTTATTACTCCTTGTGCTCACTGTAGCATAGTGGGACATGACCGTTATCATTGTTATCGTCTGCAGCTATCCTGAGGGTTACTAGTCTTGTCCTGCGGCTCATTTTACTACGACTTCTACGATTGATTCTTCGTCTGCCGCCTCAATTGTTGCGGGTGATCCTTGAGAGCTCAAGTTGCTGAGATGATCGGCACTGAGTTCCGTCTGCAAAGTGACTCTGATACTTCTATTGCTTCCTTTTCACTTCCTGCCTCAGGTATCCATGCTCCCTCTGCCTATGCTGTCACTACATCATCATCTTCTTCCCATAATTGGTTAATTGATTCCGGAGCCACTGATCATATGACTGATGAGTCACATGGTTATTCTATTTATTTACCTCCATCTCCTACTACCAAGTTCGCTTGGCTGATGTATCTCTATCTCTCTCTCTTTATCTCACTTTCTTCCAATAGCTTTGTTACTGCTATTTTAGGAGTAGGGCATTTTCTTGTATCTCCGTCTCTCTCTTTATCTCATGTTTTACATGTTCCTCGTTTATCTTCTAAGTTTCTTTCAGTTAGTAGTCTTACTACCAAACTCAATTATTGTGTTATGTTTCATCCTTCTCATTGTCTCTTCCAGGACCTTACTACGAGGAAGATTGTTGGTAGAGGCGTAAAAAAATGCGGACTATACTACCTTGATACTAATTATGCTCTTAATCGTGTCCCAACTACAGTTGCTACTGAAACTGTTTTTCCCTTTTCTATTGATGCTACTAATGATACTTATTGTTTATGGCAAGTCAAGCTTGGGCATGCTGGATCTAAGACTGTGCTCTTTGATTCCTACTTTTAGTAAACTGTGTTCTTCATCTACTTTTCAATGTAAAATGGAGTTATTGAGCGCAAGAATCGCCATTTAGTGGGTGTCACTCGCTCCTTGTTGCAGGGCATACAAGTGCCCAAGCCTTTTTGCTCTACTGCTCTTCTCACTGCATGTTTTCTCATCAATCAGGCACCTTCTCGTGTTCTTAATGGTCTCTCACCTCATCAGCTTCTTTGTCCTCATACTCCTATTTGGTTGTACCTGCTTTGTTCAGGATCTTTATCCAAGTCATCAGAAATTGGACGATAAGGTTATTCGATGTGTCTTTGTTGGATATTCTAGTGCATCGAAGGGCTATCGGTGCTATAAACCCCAGTTTCGTCGATATTTGTCTCTCTGGATGTTACCTTTTCGAGACAGTACTATATTTGTCTCATGCTCTTAATGTCCCTACCATCTCTTTGCCTTTACCTCGTCATGTGCCTAACGTCTTTTTGCTTTTACTTATTCCAAGGGATCTTCCGCGATATAAAGAGCTTCTCACGTACTCTCATCGACAGCCCCCTGGTTCTCTCTCTGATGCCTTTACCACAGCCTTCCCTGCAGGCCACTCCAATAGGTACTTCTTCACCTTACTTTATTCTTGTTCATGCTTCTCCTATTATTCTGATCTTGAGTTACCTATTTCTCATCACAAGGGTGTTCATTCTTGTGTTATTCCTTACACTTTTTCCAAGTATGTTTGTTATCAGGTTGTATTTCCCCCGTACCAGGCTTTCCTCTCCGCTATTGATATTGTGACTATTCCTCGATCTATTCGTGTTGCTCTTCTTCATCTTGAGTGGAAGGGTACTATGGTTGACGAGATAATTGTCCTTCAATCTAATCATACTTGGGATACGGTTCCCCTTCCAGCTAGGAAGAAACTTGTGGGCTACCGTTGGGTTTTCAAAATCAAACATAACTCTAATGGCAGTGTTGCTCGGTATAAGGCTCGTCTTGTCACCCGCGGCTTTACTCAAACTTATGGGTTTGACTATAATGCTACTTTTGCTCATGTGGCTAAACTAACTTATGTTCGTGTTCTCCTCTCTCTTGCGGCCAATCAGAGTTGGTATCTCTATCAGTTTGGACATCAAGAATGCCTTTCTAATGGGGCATCTCATCGAGGAGGTATATATAGATCCCCCTCTTGGTTTCTTGCTTCAGGGGAAGTCTGGAAAGGTTTGTAGACTTCGGAAGTTTATATATGATTTGAAGCAATCACCTCATGCTTGGTTCAATCGTTTCAGTGAAGTGGTTCTAAGTATGGGCTTTTGGCGATGTCACTCTAATCATACTGACTTTCTATGCTCTTGAGCCTCAGGTCGTACTATACTTCTGGTATATGTTGATGATATTATTTTGACTAGTAATGACTTTTCTTTTATCTCTCATGCTAAAAGTGAGTTAAGGCGTATCTCTGAAGTACTTCTTTGGTCTGGAGATTGCTCGATCTAATAAGAGAATTTTTCTGTCACAGCGGAAGTATGCTATTAATCTGTTGAGTGATAATAGGATGAGTGGGTGTAAACCCGCTACTTCTCACATGGATCCGAAGCTCTCCTTACATGATAGTGAAGGTGACCTTCCTGATCCTCATGCCTAACAACGTCTCATGGGCCACTTGATATATCTCACCTTCACTCAACTTGATATTACGTTTGTTATCAACATGGTTAGTCAGTTTATGCATGCTCCCCATGCTTCACATCTTGCTGATGTTCATCGTACTCTTCGATATATTAAGTCTAAACTTAGTTGTGGACTTATATATCACTCACATGGGCATTTTGAGATCTCCGGCTATACAGATGCCGATTGGGTCGGATCTGCTACTGACCGTGCTCCACCTCTAGCTATTGTGTTTTTCATGGGGGCAACTTGGTTATATGGAAGAATAAAAAGCAACTCGTTGTTTCTCGCTCTAGTGCCGAAGCAGATTATCGGGCTCTTGCTCGTGGGACTTGTGAAGTTGTATGGCTTCGTTCTCTCATTTCTAAGTTAGGGTTTCCTGTTAAATGCCCTATGTCTTAATATTGTGATAATGAGGTTGCAGGGAAGATTGCTTCTGATTCTATGTTTCATGAGAGGACAAAGCACATTTAAGTTGATATTCATTTTCTCCTAGAGAAAGTTCGGGATTGTTCATTATCTCTTCAACATATTTCATCTTCTCAACAACTTGCTGACATCTTCACTAAGCCTATTGGGCCTGCTATCCTCCATGATATTACTGTCAAGTTGGGTATGCTTAATGTTTATGCTCCAGCTTGAAGGGGAGTGTTAATATATATAATATTAAGGGTATATTTGTAAAAAGGTATATATGTAATGTTCTCTTAATATAAGATGCTAGTAGGGCTTTCTTTCCCTCACTGAGCAATTTACCCTAATCTCTCTTCTTCCTCTCTTCTCTTTTTCTCTTCTCTAAACCCTAAATCCTCAAAACCTAATCTTCAACTGAGATACCCTTACAGCTCTACCTAACTCTAACTGTACTCCTTTACTATTGCTGCCCTCTTTTGATAATACTAGAGGAGAAAAATGAGCTAAAGACATTCTAGACGATCCAAAGTGAAGCCTCCATCAACTAAACAACTCTCTTAACATGTTTCTTTAGACTCATATCCTACTTCTCTAGTTGCTCTTAGTCTAGGTAATTTTTCACCGTTACCCATTACTCCTGATCTTGATGTTCCCATTGCTTTACGCAAAGGAAAATGTGCTTGGACGTCTCATCCTATCTCTCACTTGGTTTCATATAATTCTTGTTCTTCATAAATGTGTATGTGTCTCATCTTTGCCTTTAGTATCTATTCCATCTAGTGTCACATATGCATTCATAGAAGGAAGCTATGTGGGATAAAATAGAGGCACTCACCAAAAATAAATACCTAGGAACTTGTTAATGCTCGTGGGGACAATAATTTAGTCAGGTGCAAATGGGTATATACAATGAATACAAGTCAGATGGTACTTTTTACATATACACAACAAGGTTTGTGGCTAAGAGATTCACACAGACTTTTAGGATTGATTATCAATAAACATTTACTCTCGTGACAAAGAGGAAAACAGTCAGGATTCTTCTTTCAGTAGAAGCAAATCACTTTGGCGACTGTTTCAAATAGATGTGAAGAATGTCTTCATGAAATCTCCAATAAAAAGTGTATATGGCTTTACATTTGGGGTTCGATGTTCAGGATTAGAAGGGTAAAGTGTGTCGTCTGAAGAAGGAATCTATGGTCTTTAAATGGTCCTATATAGCCTAGTTTAAATGGTTTAGTAGAGCTATTAAGAAGTTTGGGTATACGTAGTGTCATTTAGATCACACATTGTTTGTGAAGCATCTGGAAAGTACAACTACTGCTCTATTAATGTATGTAGATGATATTATTGTAATGGAAAAGATAACCCAAGAAAGATACAGGAGCTCAAGGACCTACAACTGGCTAAGGAATCTGCGATAAAGATCTAGGCTACTCAGGTATTCCTTGGGATTGAAGTTGCTTGCACAAACATGGCATCTCCATATCTCAAGGGAAATATATCCTTGGTTTTTGGAAGATACTTGGAAGGTCAGTTCAAAACCATTAATCATACCAATGGAAGTTAATGTTAAGCTCGACCATAAGAATGGAGAGTTGCTCGACGACATAGGGGTGTTATAGAGACGTGTTGGTCAGCTAAGTTATTTATCCTGGATTCGTCTAGATATTACCTATATCAGAGTGTAATCAACCAATTCATGCACAAACCTAGAACAGTGCACCATTAGGCTACAAAAAGAGTACTGAGATACTTGAAATCCTCACCTGGCAGAGGATTATTCTTCATACACAATGGACAACTGTGGATAGAGAATATACAAATGCAAATTAGGTTGGGTCAATTACAAATCGTTGATCTACATCAGGCTATTGCACCATGGTCGATGAAAATCTAATTACTTGGAGAAGCAAGAAACAGTCAATGGTTGCCCGGTCTAGAGCCGAAGCTGAGTATAGAGACATGGCTCATAAAGCTTGTGAGTTATTGTGGATCAAGACCTTGATGACTGTAGACACAAAATTTTGCATGAACCAGTGCTCTCAGGGCCCAAATGGTCTCAATTTTTTTTCTAATTCTCTCTTGATTTTCCAAGGCTAGACTTTTATTTTTCATTTTCAAAATAAGTAGCTATATCATAGCAATAGAACTGAGTTTTCCTAACCTATCCACGATAATGCTCTATTGTGTTAATATAGACACTATTGGTATTGCACAACTTAGTGCAACATGATAGGACCAAGCATATTGAGGTTGACACTTGACCGACATTGTATACAAGAGAAGGTAGCGTTGAAGACCATTTGTCTTGCCTTTATTGGAACTGCTAATCAGCTAGCAAATGTTCTTACAAAGGTCGTTGCTTTAGCACGTCATCATGGGCTTATTGGCAAGCGTGGCATGCAGGAAATCTAGCAGGGCTTGAGAGTGAGTGTTGTAATGGGTCATCTAAATAAGTCCATTACCTCTTTAGTATTTACTTATTTTATTATTAGCTATTGTCTATTGTCTTTTATGTACTTAAGGGCATTTATATCCTTTCGTCTTATTAGTGATATAAAAGGAGATCTAAAGGGGATGGAGACATAATTCCAAACCATATTCATCTCTCATCTTTCTCTTCTCTTCTACAAACCCTAGGTATCAATATTCATCTCTCATTCTTTCTCTTATCTTCTATTCTTTTTTACACACCCTAGGTATCAAAACCTATTTTATTTATTTTTTGGAAGGTATGTTGGGGTTAGGCGGACCCTATAAAACCCTAAACATTAATTTTCTACTACAAGGTTTATCACTTTCCTTTTTTTTTAAGAATGAAAAAAAGAAGAAACAACGAACTTTATAAGATGAAATTTTTTCCATAATCTATGATTTCCAATAAATAAAGAATTTCAATAAATGAAACTGCACCATATCCTACATCGAAACGTAGGATACAGTAAAGTTCCTCTTTCATAAATCCCCCCATCTTTTAGAGTTTTAGTCTATTGGAGATTATGGAAATGATTTTCTCTTACAAGGCTCGGTTGTTTCCTTGAAGGAATGGGAAAGCAATAAAACCTTTTTCCATATAGATATATAAGATTATTAAAGCTTAAATCTTTTTTTATGGGTAACAAAAGCATATTAGAACCAACCAAGAAAAAAATACAAGGAAAAGATAAGGCCCCAAACAAGGGGAGCCAAAGGAAAAAAGAGAAAATAAAAGGTAACAAAGAGCACGGTCAGTGGATGGGGGGAGTGCTCATACCACAAGCTATCCCTACCCACACCCTCCTTAGCCAACTCATTAGCAAGTTCGCCGATCTACGAGTCCAAGAAAATGAGATGTTTCTCTAGATAATGAGAGATCCCAAATTTCCTAGATGACGTTATCGCTACGGCCCACTCCATTCCCACCACCAATCTAATGGCAATCCTCTTATCCCCCTCAACGATAAAGAGTAAATAGATGATGCAATCTAGCAAGTATGATCCCCTGTCTCAACACAAGAATCTCAATATGGTTCGAGGTCGTCCTACCCGTTGAGCACAAGAGTCTAAGCCTCTCCCTACCATCATTGTCTTTGATAATCCCCCTACTCCTTCCCTACTCGAACTACCCAAAGAGCTACCGTCAAATTTCATCTTGTAGCCACCGTCGAAGTTCAGCTTGTAGCCACCACATAGAGTAGTTCTCCAAATGGAACAAGAAGGCTCGATGTGTTACTCGGAGCAAAAATCTCCCTCCAATCCCTAATGATATCATTGCATGATACACCATGGAAATTAGGACCTAAAGAAACCCACAATGCAACGCGGCTTTGGATCATGTCTATGATCATAGGGATGCTAAGGGATCTATTATTAAAAATCCAATTTTTCCAATCTTCCCCTATAGACCATACGAATACGTGAAGCATACATCTCCACATCACCCTCCCCCTCAGGCCAAACTACAGACCTCGATTATCATACCATATCCAAAATAGTATAAAGGAGAAGCTCATCATAGCATATGTACAGTTATATAACATATTGGAGAAAAAGGTTTTATTTGATCCCTTTTCTTTATCAAGAAACAGCCGACCTCTATAAGAGGAAGCCATTTTCATAATCTATGATGGGCTAGAAGTCCAAAAGACGGGGTTTCTCAAGAGAAATTTTACATCTCCTACATCTTGGCATATGTACAATTATAGTCTTACATATATATATACATATATATACATATATATATATATGTTTGTACATACATAGCTTGACGGCTTGACCTATATATATGTACATATGTGCAAGCATATTATCACATATCTTTTGTTAATATTGTTTGTTATGAACAACGATGACTACAAGAATAAGAGAATTATAGTCAAACAGAGATAGTGAGTGCCTACCTAGATCATGATTATACGATAGGGTCCTGTCTAGGTGAGGCAATGGCCTAAGCGTTGCCTATGCAACATTTTAACTACACTGATAGAAATATACTCTAGACAGCTCAGGAGGTGGCTCATATTGGTTTGAAATATCATTGACATTTCTGATAAATCCCTGATATTTTCGATATATCTCTTACATGTAGTATTTTAATATATATATATATATATATATATATATATTCCTAAATATCCCCGATATTTCAAATATATATCGCAAGAAATTCCCGATATTTCCGATATATCTTTTATAAGTTAAGGATATTTGGTCCCTTAGTCTATAAAAGGGGGAAATATCGACCAAAGAAAGGGATTTGGGACATCTTAAAGGAGTTTGAGGGACTTCTCAATTTTCTTGAGAAATCACCCACTTTGGTAATCACATTTACCTACATTTGTCATTCAAAGTCGAAGTGTACCCCAATAGCACTACATTTGGCAAATGTTTCCTAAAAAGTAAGAATTGTCTTCAAATTAGAATTGGATTTTGCATAATTAGTATGTCATTAGTCCTGCAAATGCATCAATTTGATGTATATACACTAGATTTCTAAGTTTAAAATTCAATTTTTTTACTATAGAGGGTACAAATTGGGGGAAATTCAAAATTTTCAATTTTTCAGCTTAACTTCATATGGGTCTAATTATGATTCGTAGGGCGGATTGGCTCATGGATGTATTTGTATGTAACTTTAATTATTTATTTTTAATGTTATTATTGATTGAGAGATGAATGAAACATTTTATGTTAGTTATATCAATATTAGTCAATCATACATTGTAGTTAGCGTACATGTTTGCTCCTTTTCTATTGCATCTCTTATATACATTGTTGTGGTTTTTTTATTTATTTTTTATTCTTATATATGTATTAATATCTATTTCAACATTTTCTAAAGTTTTGTTGAAAATTTTCATATTTTTCCCAATTTTTCTCTCGACGTGCAATATATTCCCGCAAAACGATATATCCCATGATATATCTTTTTTCCAATGTGTGACATATCTCGTGATCTCAACATTTACAACCTTGTGTCTTACCCATTTGCTCAACATGTGTCACCTGATTGGAAGCATCATACCCTTGATTCCTTATGTAACCAGTGGTAAGGACTTTGTTTAGCACGGCCGTCAAGAGAAAAGCTTGCACCTTGGAGGCACAGAAACCTTCCAGATCTTGCCAAAATAAGCTCTTCTGACTAACTCCTCTTCTCCAAAATAACATAGCTATAGAAATCTTTGGTCGTGAAATACCCTTGTAGTTACCCTTCTAAATTCACTTGTCTTCAATGTGCGGATCAATCTTGATCCCATTCAGCCAGTGAAGTAATTGAAGGCATTCATCAACTTTTTGTCTCTAATAATCTGATAAAGGGTAGTGCTCCAAATAACTTCTTGTTTCTCCTATTGAAAATGTAAAAAAACAGAACATCTCTAGAGGGGATGAGTCCGTAAGGTCTAGAGCACATCCCACAGCACCTTCCTACCCCCCACTCCACTTGTCCTCCTAACATGGAATCCTCCTACCTTTACTTGCCATGAACCTGGTTTCCTCCAAGAACTGATCCTACACCTTCATGATACCATTCTAGACCCTTACCTCATAAGAGCTAAAGAGATATTAAGGCGCCACAGCCACTTCTCGAGCACAGCTTTCTTTGCTCATAGACCAGTCTCTCCTGAAACCAGACCCACGACACTCCTTAAGCCAGCAAACCCGGGTTGGTGGAATCTCCCCATGTCCACTCTACCTCCCCACTGGAAATACCTTTGTAGCTTTTGGAGACAATTAACAATAGATTCATGCAGGCATCCAATATTAAAGGTGGGTGATCTTTGGCCCGTCAGACCAAGCTTGAAAACCCACAAAACACCCAAGATCTTCCGCCTTCACCATCATCCTACTAAAGGCCTCAGCAATCACTATGAACAAAAAGGCGAGAGGGGCATCTTTATCAAAATCCTCTGGAAGTAGAGAAATAGCCCTTCGAGGATATGTTGACCAGGATAGAGAAAAACGTCATTGAGAGACACACATGATCCCATCCTCTCCATCTAGAGCTGAATCTAATACTCAGCTACATAGAATCCAAAAATGCCTAGCCAACATTATCACAAGCCTTCTCTATATCAATCAGGCAAAGAATCCCGCTCTTATAGACCCTACACTTCTGGAATCAATGCACTCGCTGGCGATAAGCACCCCATTTACTAGTTGCATGCCTCTGGTGAATGGCCCTTAGTGAGCCCCAACAACCTTCTCTATCACCCCTTTAATTCTGGTTGATAATAGTTTGTCTATAATCTTGTATATGCTACTTAGTGCTTAGACTTGAAGTCCTTCAACTCCTCTACGCTTACATAGGATAAGAGTGATGACCATTGAATTGGCTGCATTGTCCTACCTCGCCTTCTTATGGAAACCCCCATAATTGACCTTTATGTCATTCATTGAAGATCGACACCCTACTATATATGTGTGCGTGCGTGTGTAAATCTATAAGAAATATCATGAAATAAACTAACTAAAATTAAGATTTTACTTTTGAGTCTCTTGTATTGTATCATGCATTTTTTTTAATCGATAATCAAGCAAAAATATATTAAAGAGAGGTGAAATAGGGGTTACAAAAGCATATCAGAATATAGTTCACAAGCTCGTGAACCCTAAACTGAAAAACAATGCATTGTTGTTGTATCATGCATTGTTGTTGCATATCAGAAAAGAGTTCATTGTATCATGCATTGTTGTTGCAACTATGCATTGCTACAGGAGATTATTTCATCAAATTTGAAAGAATTTAAAATTTGAAAATACATGTACATAAGATTGATATTATATGCAAAATTGTACAAACGTGTGGGTAATACTAATACCACACATGTAAATATGTGGAAAAATATTTACAGACGTTGATGTTATAATGACATTTGCATGCATAAATGTGATAATGTGTATGAATAGAGCAATCCGATTCTTTTTAAACCTCCAAGAGTGTGGTTCACTGCTAGCCAGGAGGTTTCAGTATTTGTAGTACTCTCTGGTCATACTTTCCCGAGGATATTATTAGACTGGAATATTTATGAAAGAAAATTCAGAAGTTTTTTACACTTTTTTAGTTAGAAAGTCCGAGTAAGGAATTGTTTCTACCAAAAATGCCTAATACAAATGTGCGATCCATACAAACCATGCACAGTAACTCTTAGATCTTCTTGTATGCTGTAACAGTCTAGGGATATTCTTCCACCTCCGCCTCCACCCCATCCCCTCCCTCCTGCAGCACTTATAGTACCAGTTCCTTTCCTGCTCAATTACAAATGGCGCAAACACTTAAAGTAAGATCTATAATTACGATATGTAGGATTGCATAAGTAAGGCATGAAGGTTCCAAAATATTCAACCAGAAAACATGTCCCATGTTTTGTCTTAAAAATGAAACAAGTACAGCAAAACTTCTTTCATCAGTCATCTCAGAGAGAATTTGTGGAGGTAAAATAGTAGTATATCTGAGAAAAATAAAAGAAACAATAAAAATGGGATATAAACATGTTTTGTGCCCTAAAAGAAAAACATAAAAAATACCACAAAAATATGCATATGTGCAGTTAAGAGAATATTCAACAGAAAAATCATCTTATAGGTAATGTAAAAGCTTCAATATGGAAGCGTTTTCATCATTCTATAACTGCACACATGACTCGGTAGTATTGGGGGCTCGAATGCAATCTCCTAACAATAGTCTCATATCAATTGCACTCATCACCTTACAAGTAATGACAAACGATTTGAAGATCCACGCTCTAACAGAAAGTATGGCCCTAGCTAGAGGAAAATGGATACATTATCTGTAACGACCCAGAATTTTAATATAATAAAATTATGCGTTTATGAGTACTTAATGGAGGTTAATTAATTAATTATTTGTTAAATTGGTAAAAAGTGATTTTGTTCGGGATTGGATTGTACTGGTAAAACTTCAGTGTTTTTCCTCGAAAATCGTACACAATATGCAGGTCGACTATCTGGACGATCACCTATCGTTCAAGTTCTGTCGCGTATCAATTCGCGAGACCGCGGGAGTCCTAAATGTAAGAAAATCGAGAAAATCAGGAAATTCCAGATTTTTCAGAATTTAGTGGGACTCCATAATTGCTGGGGATTCTAATAGAAATCCGTGCGACTGGTACCACAACATGCCGGTCGGTCGTGAGGATGATTGTCTGTCGTTTCAGCAGTTAATTGTCTTATATGAAGAAACGACAGCGTGTTTTGTATCCGAAATCAGAAAATTAGTGGGTTTTGCAATTTTCTTCCGGACTAAAGTGCAGTTGTCAAAACTCAGTATTTTTCCCCGAAATTTTTACAGTAGGTGTCGGACTGCCCCAAGTTCGGTCACCTGAAGTTTCGTCAAGATCGGGTGTCATATAGTAGGGTTTCGGAGGGCATATGCATGAAAAAGTGGAAAAAACTGGTCAAATAGTCAAAGTAGTTGACTTGGTCAACTACTACTTTCCACACCAAAAGGGGTCATGTGCTTTTTCACATAATCTAAACCTTAGTCTATATATATGAAATGACCAAACCCTTTCTCATACATTCGGTCACTAACAGTGGAGAATTCCAGAATTTTTAGAGAGAAAGTGAGGAGAGAGAAAGGAAGAGAGAGAAAGAGGAGAGAGAAAGAAGAGAGAAGCGGGTTCTTGAGGTTTTTCGACATCCCGGACGCATTGGCGTAGTCCGGTTTTGCGCCAGTCACCTCGAAAAGCGTGAACTAAGTAAAACCCCTCTCTTTTCTTCTCTTTTTCCCCTTATTTTGTTATATTCTTTTATCTGAAGATATGCATGTCTTGTGGTGTGAATGAAAAAGGGTCGAAGACCCCTATGTGATATTGTGAATTTTTGTGGATCTTTGGGGAGCCCAGATCGGGTCCCGGGTAAATTGTATCGTCACTCTAGGGTGACAAAAAGTTGTTTTGCAAGTCGTATAAGGCTATGGAGACATCCATTAGCCTGGAAACGTTCCCTAACGGGACGGTGTGTTATCGGAGTTGATTCACGAGCGTGAGGCCCAAGTATTTCAGTTAATTAAGCGAGGCTTAGGTTAACTGAGGTTAACCTATGGTTAGAAAATCTAACCAAGGTTAAGTATAGTCCGTGGTTCCTCTTTGACTAGGTCAGGAGAGACGGTGTCCAGTAAGGCCCGGGGTTCCTCCGTGACTGATAGTCGGGAGATGTCGGTCTGTTTGTTTAGGTCGTCCGTGGTGCCTCTTGGACTAAGTCAGGAGTGGCGGTGTCCTGCATAGCCCGTGGTTCCTCCGTAACTGATAGTCAGGAGATGTCGGAGTCCTAGGGAGTTTAAAGTGGCTAAACATCAGATAGTGTATAGTCCGGTGTTCATCTCTAGGTGGGTCAGAAGATGTCGGCACCGTGTCTATCAGGGGGTCCCTACTTGGTGGAACGTCAGGAGATGTCGGCATTGGTAACGATGTCGGGGTTCCTCCATAGACTAACCAGAAGATCACGGTAGGCAGGTCGGTCGGGGTTCCTTCTTGACTGATACCCAGGGCGATTGCGGCGAATACACAGTAGATGTGACCAGTCAATTGAATGGAAAAGTATGTCCTTATTGGGCAAACGCCCATGTTGTGTGGGCAAGCTTCGGATACGAAGTGGTCTGAGTCGGTATACTCAGGGCTGGTGTATTTGTCTGAGTTGGTGGACTCATGGTTCAGTATGGAATCGTCGAATTCTAAGTAAGTTGGGTTGGTATACCCAAGGTTTGGTCGTGTTCGGGTGAAAGCTGGAACAGCGTGTGTGAGTCTAAATGACTCAATGTATTATGGTTAGGATTTAGAGACTTTAAGCTGAACTGTTTATTATATCATTATTGATGCGTGTTATTATGTGAAAAATAGTTTAGAAGGATTGTGGTTTTATTGGACTTCATAGCTCACTGACTTTTTTATGTCAGCAGATCTCGGAGCTGCTGACCAGTAAGTGAAAAGTCCAACTGGACATTTTGGAAGCTTGTACAAACTGTACCCGGCGTGATAGAGGCGCCTACGTTTGTAAAACATACTTGATGTAAATAATACAGGTATATAGTTTGTATGATGGCTATTGTGATGACAGGTGTTATTTGCTTTTTGGAAGAATCTGATAAATGTTTAAATTTCCAGCATTTTCGCGGGTAAAGTCTTCCGCTTGCATGATTTGACGAACGGACACGCGTCTCGGAACTTCATTCCCTAGGCGCGGGTTCGGGGCATCACAATTGGTATCAGATCCAATAGCAATAACCATCACACAAATCATACTTGAGCGTAATACACCGAAGAACCGTTGGATAGGCGATCCCTTAGAGATTTATTCGATATTCCTAGTTGAGTGATTGTTGTACATGTCATGTTTCGAAATCAGACATTGATTTGGAATATGTGCATGTGCAGGAATGGCAAGGACGCACCGAATTCCCACAAAGAGGGAGATAGCTCTGTTTGAGTGGGCGGTGACCATGCAAAGAAGACGTCACGCTGGATGGTCGTGTTACCGCACTATACACCTAAAGGCAGTACAACCACTTCGCAAGGGATTGACCGCACAAGCAATGCGCGAATCCCTGAGAAAGAGCGAGATTGATTGGTTATTGAGAGAGGCTAAACCTGAGACAGAGGACCAGGCACCGCAAGAGGGTAGTGTAGCAGTCTCACCGATAGAGATTGAGACTTACGGAGTATAGGATCATGGTGGAAGAGCGTGGTGCATCTATATCGTTTTGGCGTTTTGGAATATAATAGATACCCTACTAGGTCTTTCCATCATTAGATCACTTTTTGTATGTGTACAGCTACATGATGTTTTGTATACGCTGGTGTACTATATACTGTACAGTGTTGCTTTGTATATATTAAAGATGAAATGAATGAAATCTCTTTTTGGATATCGAATTCTCAGTGCATTTCAGTTTCATTTTATTATTAAAAGTTCGTTACTTCATAATTATAGGTGAATCATGCCACCTCGACGAGCACCCAAGAATACCTTGGCTGGGGCATTCGAGGCTACTACAGCCCTAGCCAACCTAATCCAACAGCAACAGGCCCAGAATATGAATAGAAATGGGAATGGTAGTCGTATCCCCATTGCTACCATGCTGGCATAGGAATGTGACCCGATTGGAAAAGTTTAAAAGGCTTGGACCGTCAGCCTTTTCGGGCACGACTAATCCGTTGAAGGCAGAAAATTGGATCAGAAGTCTGGAAAAAGTTTTTAGGGCTATGTCCTTGCCAGAAAATGACAAGCCCGAGTTCGCTATCTTTCTACTTGAAGGAGAAGCGGAACATTGGTGGACCACAGTGGAAAGGATAGTTCCACCGCATCAGAGGCCCGTGACTTGGGCAAAATTTACAGAATTGTTTTATAAGCGCTATTTTTCAGTGTCGATGAAAAGGAGGAAGGAGATGGAGTTTCTTCAGCTGACCCAAGGAAATATGTCAGTCAGCGAGTATGAACAGAAGTTTAATCAGCTCTCGAGGTTCGCTGCTAGATTTGTCGAGGATAAGCAGTGGAGGGTTGAGAAATTTGAAGAAGGATTGAAGCCGGCTATTAGAGGGAAGTTGGCAGCTCAACGATTTACCTCTTTCTCAGAGATATTAGACAGAGCACTCAGAGTAGAGTGAGTGCATGAAGAACTGGCACAGTCTAGTGCTGGCAAAGGCAAAGGCAAAGGGACAATTGGGAAGCTCTGGATAAAGGAGAATAACCGGCAGTTTACTGGGAAAAGAAAGTTTGAGGACAGGAAAAGCCAAGGGTCTACAGGAAGATTGGGGCTTAATTGCGATAAATACGGTCAGGGCCATTTGACCAAGGACTGTAGAGCGAAGGTTTGCTTCTAGTGAGGAAAGCCTGGACACTTCAAGAAGGATTACCCTAAGGCTCAACCACTAGCGTTGGAAGGCGGGAAAGGAAGAATGTTTGCAATTACCCAGGAAGAGGCACAACAGGCCGAAGGTGTCATCGAAGGTAAACTTTTAGTATTTAAAGTACCTGCTTATGCTTTGATTGACACTGGTGCTACACATTCGTTTGTCTCTACTCGTTTTGCTAAACACATAAGTTACAAGCCTGATACACTCAAAAGCATGATGTCTATATCTACACCATCAGGGAAAGTTCTGTGCACAAAAACAGTCTATGATAGTTGTCACATAATTATCAATAGTGTACGGATGTTAGTAGATCTCATCGTGTTAGACATAAAGGATTATGATGTTATCCTTGGGATGGATTGGTTGGCTAATTACTATGCAATGGTAGATTGTAATGCCAAGAAAGTGATATTTCGAATTCCGGACATCCTAGAGTTCGAAATGCAGGGGCTTATCCGAGGTCAAGCACTCAAGCTAATATTAGCAATTAAAGCATGTCACCTTCTAGATAAGGGGTGTACTGGGTATTTAGCAGCAGTGGTGATCGATAAAGATGAAGATGACACTATAGGGAATACCCCGGTGGTCAGAGAGTTTCGAGATGTGTTTCCTGATAAATTACCAGGACTCCCTCCTACTAGAGAAATCGATTTTACAATCGATGTTACTCCGGGTGTAGACTCGATATCTTAAACACCGTATCGGATGGCTCCGGCTGAGTTGCAAGACCTATTAGATAAGGGTTTGATCCGCCCTAGTGTTTCACCATGGAGAGCACCGGTGTTATTTGTCCGAAAGAAAGACGGGAGTCTGCGTCTGTGTATAAACTATCATCTGCTGAATCAAGCGACGATCAAGAATAAGTATCCTCTCCCCAGGATCAATGATCTATTTGATCAGTTGCAAGGCGCCCAAGTGTTTTCAAAGATTGATTTACGGTCTGGCTATCACCAATTGAGGGTTAAAGAAGAAGATATTCAGAAGACAGCATTCCGAACTCGGTATGGTCACTACGAATTCTTGGTGATGCCTTTTGGACTGACAAATGCGTCTGCAGCCTTTATGGAGTTGATGAATCGTCTTTTCAAGCCGTACTTGGATCAGTTTATTTTGGTATTTATTGATGATATCTTGGTGTACTCACCTAGTCATGAGAAGCACGTTGAGCACTTGAAGATTAAGCTACAGACATTGAGAGATAACCAGCTGTATGCTAAATTCTCCAAGTGTGAGTTTTGGATGGAAGAGGTAGCCTTCCTTGGGCACATTGTGTCAAGAATTGGAATATATGATGATCCCTCCAAGATTCAAGTGGTTACCGATTGGGCAAGGCCATCCACTGTTACTGAAGTTCGAAGTTTTCTGGGATTGGCTGGATACTACCGCAGATTTGTAGAAGGTTTCTCAAAGATAGCAGCTCCATTAACGGAATTGACTAAGAAAGATGTGAAGTTCGAATGGACGGCATCTCGAGAGCGAAGCTTTCAAGAATAAAGAAGAGATTAACAACCGCTCTAGTATTGGCAACTCCCTCAGGATCTGGAGGATTTGAGGTGTATTGTGATGCTTCCAGTAAGGGACTCGGTTGTGTCTTAATGCAAAACAAAAAGGTCATTGCTTATGGTTCGAGACAACTCAAGATTCACGAACGGAATTATCCCACGCATGACCTGGAGTTAGCTGCGGTAGTGTTCGCACTAAAAATTTGGAGGCATTATCTTTATGGAGAGAAGTTGGTGATCTATAGTGATCACAAGAGTTTAAAGCATCTATTCTCCCAAAAGAAACTCAATATGCGATAGCGTAGATGGATGGAATTCTTGAAGGATTATGACTATGTAATCCAGTATCATCCTGGTAAGGGTAACGTAGTTGCTGATGCCCTGAGTAGAAAGACAGTTGGATCTGTAGCATATATGAGGGCAGAGCGATGGAAGATGATCGAAGAATTCAAGAGTTGGAATCTGAGTCTAGGATTTCAGGGTAATAATGTCAAGTTGGCTAGTATTCAGGCCAAGCCAGTGTTATTACAAAAGATTCAAGAAGCACAGTTGGAAGATCAAGAGATCAAAGTTATCAGAGATAAGATTCTTCAAGGAAAAATGGGTGATTTTGAAGAATCTGAAGATGGAATACTTCGATTCAAAGGTCGAATCTGTGTGCCTAGAAATCCTGAGTTGAAGAATGAACTGCTCAATGAGGCACATCGATCTCGTTTTGCGGTGCACCCTGGAAGTACAAAGATGTATCAGGATGTGAAGAATAACTACTGGTGGAACGGCATGAAGAGAGAAATTGCAGAGTATGTATCTCGATGCCTTGTTTGTCAGCAAGTCAAGGCAGAATATCAGAAACCACCTGGATTGTTAAATTCATTGCCTATTCCCAAGTGGAAATAAGAGCACATTACAATGGATTTTGTGATGGGGTTACCAAAAACAAGGAGTGGACACGATGCCGTTTGGGTGATAGTTGATCGATTGACGAAGTCGGCTCACTTTCTCGCTATCAAGGATACCATAACCTTGGAAAATTTATCAAAGTTGTACATCAAGGAGATCGTGAAGCTGCATGGCGTGCCGGTATCTATTGTGTCAGATCGCGATCCGCAATTTACTACCCGATTTTGGAGAAGCTTGCTGGAAGCTTTGGGTACGCAGCTAAACATGAGTACAGCTTATCATCCGCAAACCGATGGACAGTCTGAGCGCACAATACAAAATCTAAAAGATATGATGCGCACTTGTAGTATGGACTTTCAGGGAAATTGGGATGATCACTTGCCATTGATCGAGTTTGCATATAATAACAGTTATCAAGCAAGTATTCAAATGGCTTCTTACGAGGCCTTGTACGGTAGGAGTTGTCGGTCGCCAGTATGTTGGACTGAAGTAGGGGAACGTAAACTACTGAGACCTGAGTTGGTGCAAGAAACAACAAAGAGGATCGAGTTGATTCGATCGAGGTTATTATCTGCACAAAGTCGACAGAAAAGCTATGCAGATGGAAAGCGCCGAGACTTCGAGTTTCAAGTCGGCGATCATGTCTTCTTGAAAATTTTTCCATCAAAAGGTATTGTACGATTCGCCAGTATGTTGGCCCAGAATATCCATGTTGAGAAAATATGTATATGATCCCTCGCACGTGATTCGATATGAACCAATCCAAGTCAGAGATGACTTAACTTTTGAAGAAAAGTCAGTGATAATTTTGTACCGCAAGGAACAGGTGTCACGAAACAAAACAATTAAGCTAGTTAAAGTTTTATGGGAACATCATTGCATAGAGGAAGCCACATGAGAACTTGAAGATGTCACTAGGAGCAATCATCCTCAGCTATTTGATGATTAGTGTACTTGTAAATTTCGAGGACGAAATTTTTGTAAGGAGGGGAGATTGTAACGACCCAGAATTTTAATATAATAAAATTATGCGTTTATGAGTCCTTAATGGAGGTTAATTAATTAATTATTTGTTAAATTGGCAAAAAAGTGAATTTTGTTAGGGATTGGATTATACTGGTAAAACTTTAGTGTTTTTCCTCGAAAATCGTACACAATATGCGGGTCGACTATCTGGACGATCACCTATCGTTCAAGTTCTGTCGCGTATCAATTCGCGAGACCGCGGGAGTCTTAAATGTAAGAAAATCGAGAAAATCAGGAAATTCCAGATTTTTCAGAATTTTGTGGGACTCCATAATTGCTGGGGATTCTAATAGAAATTTGTGCGACTGGTACCACAACGTGTCAGTCGGTCCTGAGGATGATCGTCTGTCGTTTCAGCAGTTAATTGTCTCATATGAAGAAACGACAGCGTGTTTTGTGTCCGAAATCAGAAAATTAGTGGGTTTTGCAATTTTCTTCCGGACTAAAGTGCAGTTGTCAAAACTCAGTATTTTTCCCTGAAATTTTTACAGTAGGTGTCAGACTGCCCCAAGTTCGGTCACCTGAAGTTTCGTCAAGATCGGGTGTCATATATCAGGATTTTAGAGGGCATATGCATGGAAAAGTGGAAAAAACTGGTCAAATAGTCAAAGTAGTTGACTTAGTCAACTACTACTTTCCACACCAAAAGGGGTCATGTGCTTTTGCACATGATCTAAACCTTAGTCTATATATATGAAATGACCAAACCCTTTCTCATACATTCGGTCACTAACAGTGGAGAATTCCAAAATTTTTAGAGAGAGAAAGAAGAGAGAAGCGGGTTCTTGAGGTTTTTCGACGTCCCAGATGCATTGGCGGAGTCCTTTTTACGTCAGTCGTCTCGAAAAGCATGAACTAAGTAAAACCCCTCTCTTTTCTTCTCTTTTTCCCCTTATTTTGTTATATTCTTTTATCTGAAGATATGCATGTCTTGTGGTGTGAATGAAAAAGGGTCGAAGACCCCTATGAGATATTGTGAATTTTTGTGGATCTTTGGGGAGCCCAAATCGGGTCCCGGGTAAATTGTATCGTCACTCTAGGGTGACAAAAAGTTGTTTTGCAAGTCGTATAAGGCTACGGAGACATCCACTAGCCTGAAAACGTTCCCTAACGGGACGGTGTGTTACCGAAGTTGGTTCATAGGCGCGAGACCCAAGTATTTCAGTTAATCAAGCGATGCTTGGGTTAACTGAGGTTAACCTGTGGTTAGAAAATTTAACCAAAGTTAAGTATAGTCCGTGGTTTCTCTTTGACTAGGTCAGGAGAGACAGTGTCCAGTAAGGCTCGAGGTTCCTCCGTGACTAATAGTCGGGAGATGTCGGTCTGTTTGTCTAGCTCGTCTGTAGTGCCTCTTGGACTAGGTCAGAAATGGTGGTGTCCTGTATAGCCCGTGGTTCCTCCGTAACTGATAGTCAGGAGATGTCGGAGTCCTAGGGAGTTTAAAGTGGCTGAACATCAGATAGTGTATAGTCCAGGGTTCCTCTCTGAGTGAGTCAGAAGATGTCGGCACCGTGTCTATCGGGGTCCCTTCTTAGTGGAACGTCAGGAGATGTCGGCATTGGTAACGATGTCGGGGTTCCTCCATAGACTAACCAGAAGATGACGGTAGGCAGGTCGGTCGGGGTTCCTTCTTGACTGATACCCAGGGCGATGGTTGCGAATACACGATAGATGTGGCCAGTCAATTGAATGGAAAAGTATGTCCTTATTGGGCGAATGCCCATGTTGTGTGGACAAGCTTCGGATACGAAGTGGTCTGAGTCGGTATACTCAGGGCTGGTGTATTTGTCTGAGTTGGTGGACTCATGGTTCAGTATGGAATCGTCGAATTCTAAGTAAGTTGGGTTGGTATACCCAAGGTTTGGTCGTGTTCGGGTGAAAGCTGGAACAGCGTGTGTGAGTCTAAATGACTCAATGTATTATGGTTAGGATTTAGAGACTTTAAGCTGAACATTTGTGGGCTGTGGCCAATTAATAGAGTCTCAGGACTCGAGATGAAACATGATTGTTGATCGAAACGATAACTTGGTAATATAATACATTCATAACTGAACCTCATAATTGGAAAGTAATGTGAGGTCGGGAACCTCTGTTAGGGTGACGTAACCCTAAGTGACCTTGGGTCACAGTTTAATATATATTGTTCTATTTTATTGTAACATGCAAATTGAACTGTTTATTATATCATTATTGATGCGTGTTATTATGTGGAAAATAGTTTAGAAGGATTGTGGTTTTATTGGGCTTCATAGCTCACTGACTTTTTATGTCAGCAGATCTCAGAGTTGCTGACCAGTAAGTGAAAAGTCCAACTGGACATTTTGGAAGCTTGTACAAACTGTACCCGGCGTGATAGAGGCGCCTCCTTTTGTAAAACAAACTTGATGTAAATAATACAGGTATATGGTTTGTATGATGGCTATTGTGATGACAGGTGTTATTTGCTTTTTGGAAGCATCTGATAAATGTTTAAATTTCCCGCATTTTCGCGGGTAAAGTCTTCCGCTTGCGTGATTTGACGAACGGACACGCGTCTCGGAACTTGATTCCCTGGGCGCGGGTTCAGGGCATCACATTATCTATGTAGCCGATCCGAATAGCCAACAAAGGGCTTGGATGACGATGATATAAAACCAGTCCACAGTATCAAAAAACTGCACCTTTTCTTTTTTTATAATATTAAAATCAGAGATGGAGTCCTAATTTTAGGAGGGAAAGATGCAGCCCTTGGATTTACTTGTCTACAAGAATAATGCATTTTGGACAATAATTATGCTACAGTAGTTTATTGCTGCATGGGCAACCCAGTTATTCATAAAGTCAACGTGGTTGAGATTATCCTGGTATTGACTCTTATAAAGGGATCTACCAGATAAGCAGACAGTTGTCTTTTCAGTCTTCACATGTGATATGTCAATTACTGTATGAATTCTAGTTTCCTTACAAAGAAATATTTCATTTCTAAATCCGTAGTGCTTTTCATATAATCTAGCCAACTGAACCAAACACCAAAACAGTAAGGTAATGCAGGGAAAATATTCCCTGATATGGTTGTTTAACGGAAGAAAGAAGGGTCGAAGTTTAGACCGCTCACGGTAGTTCTACCTATAGAAAAGAAGACAGCCTATTTATGATTCCAGCCGAGAAGACTAGTAAAAGGAAGGATCCAGAATGTCATATATCTCAGGAGCTAGATCAGTTACCCATGAACAAGTAAGAATTGCCTCAACAAAATGAAGGGAATTGGACCTAAAAAAGCCATTCAGGAAGAGTAGAGTTGGAGTGCAGGGAGGGACTCTCGGGTGAGAGGCCCGGCACAGAACGGTTGTTAGCTGTCCAAGCTCTGTCCTTGGATTGGACCACTTGTTTCAGGTTAACAATTGACTTTCCACTCCGCTCTGCTTCATGGGTTTCCTGCGTCGCTTCGGTGGGTGCCCCACTACTAGCTGGCACAGAGCGCTTGTGCCTTACTGGCTGACAGCCTGACACAGACTCCTTCGGATCCTCTTTATTTCCAATTGAAGCTACTGGCTAACGCTTATCGCATGCATCATCCTGAGAGAAAGAAACTAACTCAATCAGGCACCTTCCCCATCCTTCCTCGCCTACCAACCAGAGCCTTCTCCTTAAATAACCATGGCTTTTTTGGAACTTCTAAACAATACTTCTTACCCCAAAGAGAGGAAAGGACCTTATAATACATACATAAAGCCATTTTGCTCACTGAAGTGCCTAAATCTAAGCCCATATTAAGGCAACTAGCTGTCCCGAGGTCTTATATTCAAGAGAGCCCAAGAAAGGGAGGGTGAAGTTATTGTCTAGTATGGAACTGGACTAGTCGTGCTCCCTCCCCCCATTATCCGTCCAGCCAACCAAACAAGGAATATATATTTACAACCATCTTATCAAAATGACTTGTATGAGAGGCAAGCATACTCGCCAACGGCGAAACATAACTAGTCAAAACCTATTGAAGAACGAGTTTCCCTAATTGACCCACCATAGGTAACAAGGGCAGCGGCTAGAGAAGCTAAGATAGGTTGTTTAATCGCCACCTTGTTTCTTGCCCCAAGTGCAGTCAAAATGCATAGCCAATTTGTAACCAAGCATCTTAAGTAGTAGATGTTGATGCAATTCGTTCTCCATATCGAGATCTAGTGCCCTTAGTGAGAAAGCTCACCCCTGCCTTTAGATAAGAAAGCCCTCTTAACCAAACCATGAATGGAAATGCTACAACCCATTGTTGTTCTTTTGACAATGTACCACTCTGATGCTCCCCGCCGGTTGTTGGAACGACGTGAGCCAAGTCGGACCTCGATTCAGAAAGATGAAGGGCCATTATTATACAGGGGTTGCAAATTCCCCATCTCATTGGAAGCGGAAAACAAATCGACATCTCAATGTGATACAGCTTTTTCTATTTTAGTTGGGAAAGAACGGCGAAGTCCATCCGAACCGTCCAATGAAGAATAAAAGGAGAGCAAAGTGCCAATGGCGCGCAAAGCGCATACGAAATGGGCACAAAGAAAAACAAGTGTGGAGGAGAAGCATCCGAGCTCGTTCCCTTCGCTTCATGGGCCCAAAGCAGTGCAATGTTTCCTAGCCAAATCAAGGATTTGGGGTTTCTTGCTACGCATCCGAACCGTCCAATGAAGAATAAGAGGAGAGCAAAGCGCCAATGGCGTCCAAAGCGCATATAGAACAAGCACAGAGAAAAAGAAGGGAGAAGCATCTGAGCTTATTCCCATCACTTCCTGGGCCCAAAGCAGTGTAGTGTTTCCTGGCCAAATCAAAGATTTGGGGTTTCTTGCTACGCTACATTATATAAATCCATTTTTTTTAGTAATATATATGAATAGAAAGATAGATCCATCCATCTGTCCTATCCGATTTAGATTTTGATATCTGAAAAAGAAACGATTTCATTCAACATTTGATTCAAAGAACCACAAGGAACAGAAAAGTTAACCACACTATGAAATAGAAACGCCGATCACAATCAAAGCCTAGGTTACTTATTACTTAGTGAAAACACAATCGTCTGCTCCTCTCTTTCCAAACAAACCAAGTAATAGTGCCCAGGTGGAGCCTCCACAACATGCTTAGAGCAGGATCTGCCTGCTGCAAGCACCAACTGGATATTAAGTCCTTAAAAAGGCTCCACGTCAGACCTTGCAACAAGCCAACAGATGTGCTTTGCAATTCCAAGTCACAGGACTCCCAATACTATATATATATACAAACCAATAAGAATGATAATAACCCAGAGGACAAATGATCTCTGCCCATGAAATGAGGATGACTATGCATGGATAGCTGGGCTAAACCAAGCTGGATCATATTAGTAATACCACCCTACTAACTACTAAGTAATGTCAATCAAGTAGAATGAGGCAATGAATAAAGAGAATGACCGCTACCAAAAATAAAGATAGAATGTGAATGGCCACAATAATAGGTGGTTCTTAATTGAATGTTAAGTATCAAGTGGTGTCCAAAGTACCCAACAATCAAGGCATCAACTATGGCATGTCCATGCCAAGTTGCCAACAAGAGAATCAACCATTTTTTCCTGATTATAATTACAATTAAACTGTAATCAGGCAGGACACCCAACAATCAAGGCATCAACTATGGCATGTCCATGCCAAGTTGCCAACAAGAGAATTAACCATTTTTTTTCTGACTATAATTACAATTAAACTGTAGTCAGGCACGCAAGTAGGAATCGGATGAGAAGTGTATCCGTGAGTTTCAAATGAAAAAAAAAACTATGTCCAAGTGATGAAACGGAAGGAAAAAAAAACATATATTCATGCAAAATAAAGAGTTACTATGAAGATTGTTTCATTGAAGCCATCACTGTGAAATATTTGACCACTATTTTGCATTAACCCCAATATTCTAATCTGCAATACCAATATTCTTCTAATTCGAAAGAGTTAAAAATCAGAAGCATGAGAAATTTTAGTAAGATTATAGTCTGGTAGCCCTAAACTCTTGGAGATCTGTTTAAAAGCTTGTTCTCTTCTTTCACAGTTGCAGACTTTTTGTTCGGTGTGTGTTGGAGCGTGTGCGTATGTGTGTGTGTGTGTGTGTGAGTGAGTTTGTACGCAAGTCTGTCATGTGCAACTGCATGTCCCTGTATTTAATTAGCAAGCTCCGGCATCCTAATGGCTTCATTTCATTAAAGATAAAAGTAGCAAAATAACAAATACATACACGAACACACACTTCGTTACACGTGTATGTATATATGTATGTAAGAGAAATGAAGTACAAACATTAGAGTAGTGTAAGCAGACAGGGTATACTCACAGCTTTATAGCATTGACAATTATACTTCCCCCCGATCCACCTCCCCCTTTCAGTCCTCCTTCACCTCCCTCTGCAGTTACAGATCCATTTAAATATAAGACATCCTTCACCTTAAGCATGACTCGTCCTCCTCCTTTCCCCCCAAAATGTTTTTCAGCAGATGTGCTTCCCCCCTTACTCCCATAACCCCATGGCTCAGACAGAGTAGACCAAGCATAAACATCCCCGCCCCAAAAATTTGTCTGATTACTTTTCAGACAGGAAGCACCTCGACCTCCATGCCCTCCACCAGCTCCATCATGGCTGATTGGGGTTCCACTAGTTTGTGAAGGTGGTGGTCCACCTAAGGATGTCGTATTTATGGAAGAATGGTGATCCAGAGTGAGATTGGTGGCAGAAACAACTACAGAACCAGCAACAATAGCTGCATACTGACCCACTTTAACATTGCCAGATATATTGAAACTTATCGAACAGCCCTCAAAAGGACATAAAACTGAAACATGTGGGAGTATCTCTAGGTTTCCCGTGCCGATGAGGTAGAGATCAGCATTCCAATACAATGTTGAATTTAGAAAGCATGTTGTGTTCAATGAGCCAACACCTTTCAAGTCCTCACAAGATACCGAATTATTCCATGGGGAAAAAGAATCTGATGTTTTAATATAGTGAGAAGTGCTTCCTTCATGTGCATTGTTCAGAAAAGATCCAAAGTAATCATGCAGCAGGGTTTCTGACACAATTCCCTCGCTCGTATAATGCCATGAACTAAGACAAATCATGGAGATTAAAAGACGGGACAGAATACACCAGCAGAGGTAAGCATAATTCAGCACTGGATACATCACCAATCACAAGCGAATCAAAAATACCATAAGAGTAATGATTTCAGTTGTCTGTATATAGTTCTGCATATGAACCTTAGTTCCTTTCAAACTAAGTAGATAATTAACTTCTATATAGATAATCTGGAGTTAATTCACCATCTCCCTTTCATGATTAAGCCCTTAGATGTTCTGAAGATAGAATTCCTCTTCTTAATGCTACCATTCCCATGGCCGAAATACAATGATGGTAGTCCTGCCATTGAGACCTCCAATTTAGAAATAAAAAATTGAAACTGAGGAAATAAAATAGCAGGAATATAATCCAGCAATTAAGTTTGAGATTAGAAGTTGCAAAGTCGTGTTGGATAGCAAGAAACTTTCTTAGTGAAGACATCTCCAAGCATAAAATAATTTAATACAATTACCACTGAAATGAATCAAGAAGAAAATAAATGAATACCTATGTTAACCAGACACGAGAGTATAGAGATACAAGCAGTCTGGCATCTCCGTATACTGAAAAACCATGATTGGGCATCAATGGGTTTCTTAAATATGTTTTCTCAAGTATACTAAATGTAGTCCATATCTCATATTTATGTCAGAGAGCTAGCAATTTTTTTTGTACACTTGATCAAAGAAAATGCTCATAGACCGCTTTGTGCGAGTTGTATCACCATGAAAGCCATGGACAAGATCTTCATGAACTTAAATAATTCTGCTAACCATAAGATGAGAATTGATTACTATTCTCAAATAAATGACAAATCGTGGTGCAGAACCCATCAAAAAAATTAGTATTATGCAAAAGCTTCCTTGCGAACTTCCATGTCAGCATGTAAGCAGAAAATAATAAGGATACTTAAAGCATGCAAACTAGAGCTTCCAAGTGGTATGTCATTCATGTACAAAACAAGAGCAAGAAATGTTCTGGAACTGTTTCCAATGCACTTCAGAAAAAAGGAGAAATGATTAAAAAAATCAATGATAATAAGGATAATGCTAGCTCCACTTTCTTTTTAAAATCACTTTTTTCAAAGGGATGACATGTGTTCTGCAGAACACGTTTCTTTCTCTCAGTGGAAGAGGCGAACACATGTCATCCCCTTGAAGAAAGTGGAGCTAGCATTGCCCTAGAAATAATAATGACTAGGTTCATTGTTGACGTAACAAACTGCCAAATTCTCATGTGATGATGTCATGTAAACGGATATTCTTCTACAACAGATAGAAATTGCTATTGTACTGTTACATGTTGACGGACCGAGTACAACTGTGAAACCAAAAAGTTCCACATACAAACTAAAAACAAAACAGTACAAGCACTAAAAGTGGCAGAAAGCAAGGTGCCATGGATAACAATTGCAACTTGTTTCAGAATCCGAAAGCTCAATTTCCACACACAAAAATAATCTGGCGGAAGCTGAGTAACTGATTGCCTTCAGGGGAATGTGCATATGAAACTTATGAATCTATATTAAACATATGCCATCTACCAGTTGTCATTTCAGGACTGTGTAGCTCCCCTTATAGAAAATAATGATCTAACTAGGCATAAAACAAGCATGTCCCAACCATACCAATCAAAACGTTAAGCTTATTGTAACCTTTTACTATCTTTTACCATGTTCTCCTCAGATATTACTGCAGAACTTATTATCATCAGAATCTACTCAAATTTCGTGTTAAATGAAATTTCTGTTACATGCTATGTTTTCTGCTTACGGCAGACTTGGTGGTGGTTCGAAGGATCAATCCAATACAAGGGTGTTGTGTATTAGTTATGTAATTCTGGCTGGACACGTCTGCTTTACTAGGTCCTACATTCTGGGAATCTTGAGGACTGGGGATGGAGCTATAAGGAGGCAGCTTCCAGAACGCATATCCCTTCTCTGCAAGTATCAATTACTACATATATCATTAAAGCATGAACGTAGTAAACTTGCTATCTAAACTCTTGGGATTATTTTGTAATTCTTATGTAGGTGTTTTGGGTGTCCGAATGCATTCAAACATACATAGCCACACTATACACGGGGAGTAAGGGAAATCAATAATTCATGTTCATAATGGAAGAACAACATTCAAATCTTCGACACAACCAGAAAAAAAATCCCCAATTGAAGCAACGGAAACATCAAATTTCGAAATTAAAGCATAACGGTCAAAAAATGAAAATTTTCCGCACAGCAACATTGAGATCTGGCATTCCAATATTTGCCATTTATCACATTTCCACCAAGAAAATCAAACATCACGAAACGAGATTTAGAAGAACAAAATTACTCAAATGTGGGAAAATTCTCGGAGATAAACCTTCAAATGAGAAAGCAAATGTCGAAATCTTCAAATATACTACCGCATCAAACCAGATTATCGGAAATCAATAATAAGATTTAACTGAGAGAGAGAGAGAGAGAGAGAAAAGGGCACCTGTGAATTTCGATATTGAAATAGAAACCCTAGATAGATCTTATGAATGCAACTGAGCTTTACCTCTCTATCTCCCTCTGTTCTCTTCTTTAATTCAAACTAGTTTCCTTTTTCTTCTTTTCTCTGCTTTTCTTTTTCTTTTTCCTTTCGTCCTTTTAGTTTCTCTTTTCAGCAGCAAGACTCGACAAGTGCAACCACGGTTGCAGCGCTGGGCTCCGCTTCTTTTCTTTATGGGATTTTTGCATATAAGCTGTTGTGTTATACCAGCTTTGCAAATACACTATAATAAGAAACAAGCTTTGCAAATTAACTCACAGTTTTGCAACACCTAGACAAGCAACCTCAATTCATACTTTCGTTAAGCTTCCGTGTGTTATTCTTAGGAAAATGACTTTTCTACCCTTACGATATTTCATAACCTCACAAAGACTTTAACTATTTTTGAACTATGGTTAATAAGTTTTAACCCTTATGATTAAAATTCACACCTTTTGGGAAAAAGCATCTAACCCTGATTTAAAAATAAATGTAATGTGTCCTCTTTTAACTCCCTTCAACTTAGGTTAAGATACACTTACTCTTAGAGTTAAAGTATTTAACCTTGATTTTAAAAGAAAAAATTAACGTGTCTCCTTTGAACACCCTTTAATTGTGGTTAAAATTTATTAACCCTTAGGATTAAAGCATCTAACTTGATTTTTATAAACAAAAAAATTAGAAAAAATTAATGTGTCTCAATTTAACTCCCTTTAGCTGTGGTTATGATCACTCACCCTTAGGGGTTAACATATCTAACTTTGGTTTTTAGAAAGAAAAAAAAATTAAGGTGCCCCCTTTAACTCCCTTTAACTTTAACTGTGGTTAAGATCAACTAACTTTTAGGGTTAAAGTATCTAACCATGGTTTTTAGAAAATAAAAATAAAAAGATTTAACCTATCTTTTAACTCTCTCTTTAACTGTGGTTAGGATTCACTAACCCTTATGGAAGGGGACATGTTAATTTTTTTTTAAATACCAAGGACCATGGTTAGATGCTTTAACCTTAAGAATTAGTTGATCTTGACCACAATTAAATGGAGTTAGACAACTTAAATTTTTAATTTTTTTAAACCAAAGTTATATGTTTTAATCCTAAGGGTTAGTGAAGATTAAAAGGAGTTAAAAGACATGTTAAATTTTTTATTGTTTTTTTTCTAAAAATCAAAGTTAGATGTTTTAGCCCTAAGGGTGAATGAATCTTAACCACAGTGAAAGGGATTTACAAAGGGACACGTTAACTTTTTCTAATTTTTTTTTTCTAAAAATCAAGGTTAGATGCTTTAATCTTAAGGGTTGATGAATATTAACCACGATTAAAGGAAGTTCAAAGGGGACACGTTAATATTTTGTTAATTATTTTTTCAAAAATCAAGGTTAGATGTTTTAACCCTAAGGGTTAATAAATCTTAATCACAGTTAATGGGAGTTCAAAGGGAACAAGATCACTTTTTTCTTTTAAAACAAATGTTAGATGGTTTAACTCTATGGGTTAGTGTATCTTAATCTAAGTTAAAGAGAATTAAAAGGGAGCAAAATAATTTATTTTTTTTAACCAAGGTTAAATGTTTTATCCCTAAGGTTGTGAATGTTAATCACAAGGGTTAAAATTTATTAACGATAATTCAAAGGTAGTTAAAGGCTTTGTGAGGTTATGAAATATCATAAGGGTAGAATAGTCATTTTCCTAATAATAACAAAGCAAAGCTTTGAGTTAATTTGCAAAATTGTTACGCAAAACAGTGTATTTGTAAAGCTGGTATAATAGAGCAGCTGATATGCAAAATCCCCTTTCTTTATTTATATAAAAATAAAATAAAAAGTATTAGAACTCCCCTTCAAATACCTTTAAATTCCGAAACTACCATTCGTCTTGGTCATTATGGAAGCATTGACCAACTACTACTGATCCAAGAAACTGACTTATTAGTTAGTAACAGTCGGCATCACTGCCAGAACTCGCTTCAATAACCTTTAAATTTCGGAACTGCCATTCTTCTTGGTCTTTCTGGAAACTCGGATCGACTCGAGACGAGTTCAACTCGAAAATTCGCCAAAACTCGGAGAACTAGAAACTTATTGCTTGAAAAATATAATATACTTCTAATCTTTCCGTTACCGACTAAAACAGAGCAATAGTTCGCTCTTGCTCTCACAAAGCCAACTCAACTCTATGAACTCTAGTTAATTTTTGTTAACTCCTATGATTAAAAAATAATTATTTTATTTTTTAAAAAATCAAGTGTAGATGGTGAACCTTAGGGATGAGTGAATCATAACCATAGTTAAATGAAGTAAAAAGGAGACATGTGGCATTAAAAGAGGACCCAAGACACACTTCCTCGTCACCATGGATAAGCTTAACGGATGGTGAAAAGGGGGCTTGGACCAATGAGGTCACTAGGGTCAGCTTCTAACCTGGCTTGTTTTAAAAGGAAAATGGGATGGTCAGCTTGGAAGCTGACCGCTTGATCTCATTGGTTCACGCATTCCTTTTTAACACCCATTAAATGTGGTTAAAAAATTCATTCAACTTGAGGGTTTATCCAACAAACCTTGAGTTTTAGGGGGAGGGGAGGGGAGGGGAGGGGAGGGGAGGAATATATATATATATATATATATATATATATATATTAATTATGTTTAACCATGGTTAAAAATGGGTTAAATGGGACATGATTGTAGTCAATTAGCAAGGAGACCTCGCGGTGAGCTTGGAAGCTGTGATTAAGATTTACTAACCATTATGCTGTGTTTGGTTGCCGATAAAATCTGAAAAAGAAAAGAAGAGAAAACTATAAACTTTCCATCGTTTGGTTGTCTAGAAAATTAAAGATAAAATTTAATGAGAATTTTTAAAATTACCATAATGCCCCTAACTTTTTAAAATTACCAAAATACCCATGATCCTTCAAATAACTTCAGAATTTTAATTTATTTAATTTTATTCAAAATAGTTTTTTTTTACACTTTTTAAACATTTTTTCCCTTTTTAAAACATTTTAAAGCTTAAAAAAAAAAAAAAAACCAAAACAACTAAAACAATACCGGCTTTGTTAGCTTTAAAAAAAAAAAAAAACCAAAACAACTAAAACAATACCGGCTTTGTCCCTATCGTCTTCCTCACAACAGGACGTCTCCCAAAAACAATTGTGTATCTTTGCTTAGTTCAACTAAAATTCAATAATGGAATTCTTAAAAAGCATTTTAATTCTTAAATCCTTATCAAATCAAGATTAAAACTCATCATAATCCTATTCCAACTTCAATCCAAGTCCCAAAACAGTTGGGAGGGTTTGGATAAAACCAAAACTCTCTTATTCACATCTGTTTTCAACCTAATCCACATAGATTTTAACCCCAAATCTACATCAATTTCAAATCTATAAATAACCTCATTTATCAAACAGAAAATTGAGAACAAATTTGAAGAACACTTTGGAGAGCAAATTAAGAGTCTCACCCCCAAAATCTCCGTCAGATTTGCTGTGCCAGAAATCAAATGGAGGACAAGGAGTTGAATAAGCAGAGAAGTGAGGGGTTGGAACACCCCCCCCACATTTTTATTTTCTCTCCCCTTTCTTTTCTCTTTAAAATCCAAGGTTTTTATAAGAATTTTAAATTCATTGTTTAAGAGAAATTTTTAAAAAAATTATTTCTGTTTTCTTTTCCTCCCTTCATTTTCTTAGTAACCACATGATAGAAAATCTCATTTTCTTTTCCACCTCAATTTTCTCAGCAACCAAACACAACATTAGGGTTCAACCATCTAATCTTGATTTGTTTTTAGAAAAAAAATAATAATAATATTAACTCGGAAGATTAAAGTTGCTAACTAAAGTTAAGAGGCATGCTTTTGTGTTGTGACTGAACTCCAAGAGTCTAGTTATAACCATAGAGGATTCCAAGAAATAAGGAAACTCAGATAGCGGATCAACTCCAAAATCCAGTTAAAACTCAAAAAATTAAAACTTATTACATGATTATTACCTTTTTAGTGTAAAACAATGGCACTTTTTAGTAATTATGGGGAGAGATAGTGGTAATTTTGTAAAACACTTTCTCTCCCATAATTACAAGATTGCCACCGTTTTACAACGGAGCTCTAGTTTTAATCCGTGGAGCAAAGCTTCTCTTTGTATTTAAACAGATAAAAAATATATATCTATAGTTAGTTGATGAAATCGTAGGACTATATGATTCGTCAGAAAAAGTTGTGATAGCCACCTTTTTTTGTATAACAGAATTATTGATGGGCCGAAAACTACCTTATCCCCCTGGTCTTTTGTTCTTCCCCTCTTTTGGGTGTGTAAATAGGCTCAAATGCAATCACTTTCTTTTTTAATTTGTTTCTAAAAACCAAGGTGAGATTGTTGAAGGACTAGTTAATTTTAACCACATTAATTTGGGTTAAAAGAAATTGAACTCAAGACTGTGATGCCTACGTGATTATTATGGGTTTCTAAAAATGTTGCATTTCATTTTGGGGGTTTTCCTGATTGCCCCTCGAGTTTGGGTATGTTTTCTGATCGTTACTTAATCTTAAATTATTCATTCTTAGTAATAATTCCGTAGAATAATATTATTAAGGGTATCGAACCTCTGAGAACTGCGCTGGTTTTGTTGCCTTTTATCAAGATTAATTTTAAACTAATGAGTTGGATAATTGATTGTTGTTTGATTAAACTAACGCAATGAATTAAACTAATTAAAATGTCTAAATTAATTATCAACTAATGGGTTTTTAAATCATTTTGAGAGAAGATCTAGTGTGTTCAAATCCACCACTAACCTAATAATCAATCCGTATTTTGAATTTATTCAAACCTCTTAATTTGCAAACATTCCGGTTAGAGTAATGACATGTCCCCTCTCAACTGATCAAGAGAAGTTCAAGAGATCAAACCCTAAGCATACTGTGTCTTCGGTTAGTACGAATAATACACACTAATCTACAGTTGTGTAATCACTCGTATTCTCTCCGCATAAAATATATTCAGATTTAATCTCTTGATATGTTAAAATCATTGCATAAAACCTATGTTTAAATTCTAACGAAAATTAACACAAGTGATTTTAATTCCAATTTCATAATACCTAAGACAAGGTTGAGAATTCCATTAAAATCAATTATAAATCAAATAAATCTGATTGTTGAAACAACCCTCTCATCATGCAATCAATGTTTCACAAATAAGAAATAAAAAACAAAAACAAAATAACAACACAATTACTTGGCTAGGGTTTCATCAAAACCCTAAAATGAAAAGTTAGTTCATCACAAGGGAGGAACACATCATCATCTTCATAGACAAAGTTGTTGCACTCCTCTTCATGGCTTCCTTGATTTCCATAGTTCATTCTCTTCTTGTTGATTCCAAAAACTCTCATTTTTTTAGTCTACAAGGTCTTCTATATATAGGGAGAAGATTTAATTTCGGATTAGGGTTCTTAGAAACCCATTAGGACTCCATTTTCTATAATTCGGATAAGCAAACTGGACAAAAAAGGTCAAGTGCGATCGATCGCACAGCACCTGCGATCAATCACATACATGTAAATTTCTTCAATTCATTTTGTCAATTATGTGATCCATTGCAGCTTCCATCCCATCTATCACACTGACCTGTGATCGATCACAACTGGGCTTGCAATCTATCGCAGGTAGTA
This sequence comes from Tetracentron sinense, assembly GCA_015143295.1. Taxonomy (NCBI): domain Eukaryota; kingdom Viridiplantae; phylum Streptophyta; class Magnoliopsida; order Trochodendrales; family Trochodendraceae; genus Tetracentron; species Tetracentron sinense. The sequence continues at coordinate 18,951,282 of CM026572.1, read as the reverse complement.
AACCTGTGTAGAATCCTTTCCTTAGTCTTTTTCTTCCTGGATGAACCTTGTTTGAGCACTTTGGAAGTCTTTAATCCTCATTTTTAATATTTTTTTCCTCACATGAACCTGAAAACACTCAAGTAGTATAAACTGATATAAAAGATTACTCTTATAGGGTTAACAAGTTAAGTTTGAGGTGCTTATATGTGTAACATCTAGCACCGATCATTCTCAAACTACGCAACTTTTAAAAACCTTTCCCTAAATAGGCTTATAAGTATTTTTCATAATTCAGTATTTATAAGAAGTCTTAAATACCCTGCTACCACAATCACATACTCTTTAATGAAGAGTTTCTTGCAATTTTGAAAGAAGAAGAAGAAGAGAAAAAAAAAAAAAGATTTACATACATGCATAAGATGAGAGAAGCTTATCACTATCCACACCTTCTCATCTCTCGAAGCTCCTCATTCATTTCTCCTTTAATGGATGTTTTAGTACAAATTTAATAGAAGTGTTATTGGAAAAATGAAAAAAGTCTGCAGAAATTATGAGTTTTAACGAAGTTCTTGCACATAGGATCGATCCCGGCCGATATTGGTTGACATACATGGTCAATACACCTGCTTGATACCCATATCGATATACCAGGTATCAATACATATTGATACACAAATCGTCTTCAATCTTGGAACACAACCAGTACTATCGATACAAAGTATCGACCACATACTATAAACCACAAAAAACACACACATGTAAAATCATCTTGTAAGGGATACAAATGAGTTTTCACCCACCCACCGACTCAAACACTCACCCACCGACTTACCTATGTGTTGGCTCTATGACCTAGCCAAAGATATGTTGCCTATAAAAAGGCACTGAGGAGTTGATAAGAGGGGAGGATGCGTGAAAAGACATGGGAAAAATCAAAGAAAGAGAAAAAGAAGAAGAAGAAGAAAGATGGGGGGCTTGGGAGGCTCGGTCGTTCGGTCCACGGTCCTCCACCATCTGATCATCTATGCTACGTCACACGGTACCCCTACACCTTCATTCTTTAAGTTTATCTGTTTGATATGTCAATGCTACACAACCACTTCCATGGTCAAGTATTCGAATACATGCCCGAGTACACCCTTGTACGAGTACACTCAACCCATACTTGCCCGAGTACACTCTTGTACGACTATACTCAACTCATACTTGCCCGAGTACACTCTTGTATGAGTACACTCATCCCCTACTTGCCCGAGTACACACTTGTATGATTACACTCAACCCCTACTTGTTCAAGTACACTCTTGTACGAGTACACTCAACCCATACTTGCCCGAGTACACTCTTGTAAGAGTACATTCAACCCCTACTAACCCGAGTAAACTCTTGTACGAGTACACTCAACCCCTACTTGCCCGAGTACACTATTGTACGAGTACACTCAACACCTACTTTCCCGGAATACACTCTTGTACAAGCATGTATTAACCAAAGCCCGTCCCCGTCCTCGATTAAGCATGTATTCTACGTGCCCTGCCAAAGCCTATACTCACCCTAAGAGTACTCGATCCGTCCTGCCAAGCTCGTACTCGCCTTGAGAGTATTTGTCCCGTCCTTTCAAGCCCGTGCATACTCGCCCTGAGAGTACTCAACCCGTCCTGCTAATCTTGTACTCGCCCTGAGAGTTCTCGACCCGTCCTGCCAACCCGTACTCGCCTTGAGAGTACTTGACTAATCTTGTCAAGCCCGTACTAGCCCTGAGAGTACTTGACCCATCCTGCCAAGCCTGTACTTGTCCTGAGAGTACTCAACCCATCCTGCCAAGCCCGTATTCGCCCCAACCTGTTCGAGTACACTCTTGTATGAATACACTCATGATCGAATGCACTCCTGAACTAACACCTATGCGATATGCTCGACTAATACACCTGTGCAATGCTTTTACCTGTATACTTGCCTGTTCAACCTTCACCCTGGTCAACCGCCAGTGCAATGCTCCCGACCTGTATAGACCTCCGACACCCGACTACTCTCTACCAAACAATCGACGGCCACATGGTAGGTATCTCTATACTCGATTGCTCATATGCCTTTACCCTATACTAACTTGCCCGTCAGAGTGTCTATGATAGGTCGGACAAACGCCCACCTTGTAAGGACGAACCTGAGTTGAACTGAGGATAAACCCGAGTTGAACCGAGGAAGAACCCGAGGTGAACCGAGGAAGAATCCGAGTTGAACCAAGGACGATTCCATGTGAAACAACGACTCCTTTGAAGGGCGTGTCATACGACAAGGGCTGCCCATTTGTGTGGGGATGGTTGTCCTTGGTCACCTCCCCATTTACCCCAACGATGTCTTACTCCTCGGGCTCGTGTTATACACATGATCATGTGTGCTAACATTGACCCCATGGGTCACACCACTGATATTAGCTCACTCTGAGTCTGTATCCTTCATGCTATCCTCACTCTCGAGTTCATTTGTCTCCTCCTTGATAGCCGAATGGATGGTCTATGTCGGCAAGTCGTCTTCCCAACGAGACGGTCTTCCCTTTGGCATTTTAATATGCCAAATTTTGAAATCTCATGGCGTTCTCCCCTCTTCTCCTGACACTTTCAAGGATTAAAAGGGGTACATTGGAAAGGTCTCTTGGGCAAAAAGTTGTGCTCATGTACGTAGCACACAACCGACATGGCCAGTTGGAGACCCGAAAGACGAAGATGAGATAGAGGATGGGCCTACAGCTGAGGGTGCCCCATCCATGGAGTCTATGGCATCTCAGATGGCCTAGCTATTGTCTAGTCAAGCCGCTTTTACAGATGAAATGCGAGCCCAACATGGTGCTCTTACTAATGAGGTGCGAGGCTCCTATCGGTCACTGGATACTTCAGTGTGAGATCTTCGCACAGAGTTGGCCCAGTTCCGCACTCAGGTGTGGCCATCAGTTGATGTCCGGGATGTTGCTGCAGATGATGATGAGTCGGGGGATGAGTAGTTGTTAGGAGGTTTTTGGTGTGTTTTGGGGGGTGGTGGTTGTTGTAGGCCAAGTTATTTTGTCGTTCTGGTTGGTATTTGAATGAGAAGAGTAGGTTGCGTTGTATTTTGTTGTTTTGTTTGAAATGGTATGTAAATGGTAGCTTAAAGTAGAGCCAAGGCATGGGTTAAGTCTTTGTATTTTGGTTTCATCGATGTAACTCCATTTTGAATCAATGAAATCAGAATTTTATATACTTCTGTGTCTCATTTCCTTGAATGCTATATAACATCCTTTATTGTAGTGTTTTTCTCGTTTCGTCCTAAATTTCGAGGATGAAATTTCTATAAGGGGGAGGATGTAGACTCCCGGGGCTTTGCTCATGTAAAAACCTATGCCCGTCAAGGGTATTTTGGTCAAAATAAATTGTAAGTCTTGATCATCGTTAATAAAAATGTTTGGATGAGTTTTAACCTTGAAAACATGTCTTGGAATGTTTAAAATATATAAAAGCTAAGTTAGTAAAGCCTAGTTGGAAGAAAAGCATAAACAGAGGAAGTTCTGGAATTTTCATTCGAACGAAACTAGTAAATTCAATTGAGTTGTCAATTTCAGCAGCCATTTCCGTTTGAACGGCTGAAATTTCGTCGAACGAACATGTTCGTTTGAACGACCTTTCAAAAACATTTTTTTTAAATTGTGTTAAGTCCGGATTTTTAAGGTTTTACACCCTAGGACTATAAATAGAACTTCATTTCCAAGGTTTAAGGGATTTTAAGAAATTTTTACCCAATTTGGCTAAGGAGATGAGAAAACCTTAGGTTTTTAAAGGAAAAACTTGGAGGGGGGAAGATTTAGCTTGAAAACTTCAAGAAAAGTTTAGAAATCAACATCAAACCTTCTTGGGAGCGTTTTGGATTGAAGAGAACGATCACAAAGGTTGATATCCTATCTAATCTAGCCTCATTTACTGTTTTGCATGTTTAAGTAAGAATGCCTATGAATTTTTCAAGAAATCTATAATACTATGAATGAATTAATGAATTGGAGCATGAAATAAAGTAAATATCCTCTCAAATCTATTTCTAGTGATGATTTTGTATGACTAAATACTAATGGTGTGAGATTGGTAGATTTAATTGCTATATGTTGTATCCATTGAATAACATTTGAGGAAATGAGTGATTCTACATTTGAAAAATGGATTTTATTGGGGGTTTTATGAGTATGTAGGGTTTGATACTTTTTTTATATTGATAAAACATGTGCTAAATGGGTTGTATGTATGAAATGAAGTATGAGAATTCATTATTTAAAGATTTTAGTGAATTATGGTGGTTGTGAAATGATACGATGGTGTTAGTGTTGAAAGAAGAGAACTTGGTGATTGAATGTGATGATGAGAATGGAAATGTGATATGTTTGTTATTGCTCGTGTTATGGAAATGTGAAATTATGATAATATGTTAACTATGATTGTCATGATAAATTATGCCCTATTTATACGGTATAATAATCGATATTCGGGTAGGCCAACACTTAGAGAAAATTCTCTAACTAGGGAGATGTAACCTGACAGAGTTTCTCGGCGGAAGATCAAAGTCTAAGAAGTTGACCGAGCTCGAATGTCAATTACGACACTCAATCACAAGTGCACATGTGTGGTAGTCACAAGTGCACATGTGTGGTAGTCACAAGTATCACAAGTACACAAGCATGTCATGAACATTACATGGGTATTGAAATACAAGTGCAAGTATAAATATACTAAGCCAAGAAATACAAGGGCAAGAACAAGAACAAGTTCATGCACTACAATTTCAAGAATACAAGAGCATGAATTACAAGTTCAAGAATACAAGTGCATGAATTATTAGTCCAAGAATACAAGTACACTGAAACAAAGACCCTGAACTACAAGAAGCGTTGGGAAACCGTGTGCTCTAAATGGATATGATTTCAAGTCCTAGATTATGCATCATGGACATTGGGTCAACAATAGCATCTGAAGGCTTATGCTACCATTGATGCACCTCCATGGGTATGACCGAAAGACCAAAAATACTATCTCAAGAGAAACAAACATGCATGACATTCATTGTACAAGTTCATGTGTCACACAAGTACACGAGTTAAGATGATGACATGTTATGCTCGCATGCTTTTCACGCACTCTGATTATGTTAATGTCAAACGATATTGTTATTGCTTATATTATCGTTATATGATACTATCATTGATTATATAACTGTTGCATGAGCTGATATTGAACATGTGTATACAGTATTGTCATTGTTAGTTAGATTGGATATCCGCTGAATGTTTTCAATACTAAGTTGACTTGTTATAGTCGTTAGGTTTAGCACAAGAGCAAGCCTCCACTCCTTGGATTGAAGAGGATTACCAAGAAGAAGGAGAAGCAGGTGATCCATTCAAGGGTGGTGCCAGGGACTTTGATAGTAACCCTTTTTATTAGTTTTTATTTGCAGTTTTATGAGAGGGAAATTGTAATAAAATGTCATGCTTTTGAGGATGTTGCTATAGATGGAGTTTGGTGAGAATCATAGAGGTTGATCCGGATTTTTAGACTATGTTATTTTAGTCTCATGTTATGTAGGATAGTTGTTTATATTGAGAAATTTTTTATAGTTGCTATTTTGAGAGGAATGTTATATTGTTGTTGCTTTTTTGTCATTGAAGTTAAGCAGGAACAAGTAATATAGCGGGCCCAAAGTCCCATTATAACCAAGGTAAGGTTTTGGGGTTGTTACAGAACTACCGATGTTTCATCCTCAAGGCACTTGCATCCGTTGTGAGCGAGAATGACCGCACTACCAATGTTTCGTCCTCAAGGTACGTGCACCTGTTGTGAGAAAGAATGACCTAACTATCAATGTTTCGTTCTCAAGGCATTTGCACCCATTGTGGGCAAGAATGACCTAACTACCAATGTTTTGTCCTCAAGGCACTTGCCCCCGCAGTGGGCAAGAATGACCTAACTACCAATGTTTCTTCATCAAGGTACTTGCACATTTTATGAGCAAGAATGACTGATCTCATGTTGAAATCGACCAGGGCACTCGCACCACATCGTCTAGACATTGAAATCAATCGCACTGATGTCCGACCCAGGTCCTGGACCAACTCAACCAATCTTTTACCTTATGATGTATTCTTGGCACCTTGAACAAATCCAAGGCACTGAGAGGGGGCTAATTGTAAGGGATAAAAAAGGGTTTTCACCCAACCACCGACACAAACACTCACCCACTGACTTACCTATGCGATGACTCTATGAGCTGACCAAAGATTTTTTGCCTATAAAGAGGCACTGAACCGTTGAGAAGAGGGGAGGATGCGTGAACAGAGAGGGGAAAAACCAAAGAAAGAGAGAGAGAAGAAGAAGAAAGATGGGGGACTCGGTCATTCAGTCCACGGTCCTCCACCATCCGATCATCTATGCTACGTCATACGATACTCCTACGCCTTAATTCTTTAATTTTATCTGTTTGATATGTCAATACTACACAACCACCTGCACGGTCATGTATTTGAATACATGACCAAGTACACTCTTGTACGAGTACACTCAACCCTTACTTGTTCGATTACACTATTGTATGAGTACGCTCAACCCCTACTTGTCTAAGTACACTCTTGTACAAGAACACTCAACCCCTACTTGTCTGAGTACACTCTTGTACGAGTACACTCAACCCCTACTTGTCTAAGTACACTCTTGTGCGAGTACACTCAACCCCTACTTGCCCGAATACATTCTTGTACGAGTACACTCAACCCCTACTTGCCCGAGTACACTCAACCCCGAGTTGCCCGAAATACACTATTGTACAAGCACGTATTGACCAAAGCCCATCCCCGTCCTTGATTAAGCATGTATTCTACCCACCCTACCAAATCCCGTATTTGTCTTGATAGTAATCGACTCATCTTGTCAAGCCAATATTCGCCTTGAGAGTACTCGACCCGTAATGTCAAGCCCGTACTCGCCCTGAGAGTACTCGACCCGTCCTGTCAAGCCTGTACTCACCCTGAGAGTACTTGACCCATCCTGCCAAGCCCGTACACGCCCTGAGAGTACTTGATCCATCCTGCCAAGCCCATACTCGCCCTGAGAGTACTCAACTCGTCCTGCTAAGCCTGTACTTGCCTCGACTTGTCCAAGCACACTCTTGTATGAATACACTCATGATAAAATGCACTCCTGAACTAACACCCTTACGATATGTTCGACTTATACACATATGCAATGCTTTTACCTGTATACTTGCATGTTTGACCTCTGCCCTGGTCATCCGTCAGTGTAATGCTCCCGACCTGTATATACCTCCGACATTCGACTACTCACTACCAAACGAATCAATGGCCAGGGATAGGACCCATGGTCCCACCCCTATGGTCCACGGACCGACCAAGGTCAGTGACCTAGTCTGTGGACCAAATAGGCCTTGGCATGGGTCAGTCACTTTCCCTAACTGGCAATCAGTAACTAACTGCCATGTGGTAGAGAATCCTTGATGAAAAAGGACTCTCTGCCAGCTTTGGGGGATCCCAATCAATCCCCTCTTCTTTACCAATAAAAGAGTGTCATATGACATCCCATCCGGAAGGGGGAGTAATCTCTCATATTTTCTTGGGATATAAGATTCTTTCCCCTTTTTAGGGAAAATGTTTTATCCTCCCAGGTTTTCCAAAAGGGAAACCAATTTGGAGTCCTTCAAGAAAGAGGACTCCTGAACGTACTAGATTTCCCAATATAAGGGAAACCAATTGTCAAGGACAAATGTCCCTCTCTAAGATGAGGGAAACCCTTTTGACCTCCCCAAAAGTAGGAAGTCAAAGGAGAGTCAAAAAAAGATTCTCCAAAAGATATAAAAAGAGAAGTTTCTCACAAGAAACTCCTACAAGACTCATATCTGAAAACAAGGGAAAGAAGAAGATGAAGAAGCAGACGAATGAAAATCAGAAGTCTAGAGCTTTTCTTTTTTTGCAGGAACACAACAAGCAACTAAGTGAAGAAGAAGGATCTTTCATCAATGGAGAATATCAGGTGAACCCCTCAATATGACCACCTCTCTTTCTTTTTCCATTTTCTTGATACAGAGATCTCTATGAGGCATTTGTAAAGCCTACATGAGATTTGGGCAACCCCTTTAAATTAATAAATATATTTTATTCAAAATATAATTGTTCTTTTTTATTTCTTCTTCTTAATTAGAGGTTCTTCCTCAAACCGGAAAGGTAATTAACTATCTTGGTTTACCCGTATTAGAAGGATAGCCCCCCCATATAAAATAATAAACTCTATTCAACAATGTAGGTAATTTGACCGCAATGTTCAAGATGTCAATCATCAAAAGACGGTTTGAAATTTGTGTGTTACAAACCCGAGTTGACCAGATGATGAACTTAAGTTGAACTGAGGATGAATTAGAGCTAAACCAAGGACGATTTCATGCGAAACGACAAATCATTCGAAGGGCGTGCCATAAGACAAGGGTACGGATGACGCATGCTTGCAGACGAGTGTACAAGACCAGAACCATGTAGACCGTGATAGGTACCGCTAGCCCAAAAATTTCCCTTTACAAATTGGCGTTGTCTGTGGGATGTCGAACAAAGTAGCCAACAATGTCATCCTCAAAAAATTGTGGGCTAACGGTAAACGTCCTCTCCACGTCATTGGGGGATAACGATGAAGGTCTATACTCTGTAAGCAATGTTGATTAGTCATCTAGTCATACATCCCTAGACGGAGGGGCAAATCCGGTCACTCACCTCTTTGGCATGTGGTCTACGTACAAGCTACGAGTCACGTTGGCCCAAGCACCGCATAATGACAAGACACTTGCACCCGTTGTGGGCAAGAATGGCCGCACTATCAATGTTTTGTCCTCAAGGCATTTGCCCCTGTTGTGGGCATGAATTACCTAACTACCGATGTTTCATCCTCAAGGCAATTGCACCCGTTGGCCGCACTACTAATGTTTCTTCCTAAAGGCACTTGCACCTGTTGTGGGAAAGAATGGCGTAACTATCAATGTTTCGTCATCAAGGCATTTACACCCTTAGTGGGCAAGAAGGACCTAACTACCAATGTTTCGTCATCAAGGTAATTGCACATATTATGAGCAAGAATGATTGATCTCATGGTGTGACCAACCAGGGCACTCACTCTTGTTCAGGGCAAGGTTGACCGGTCACATCGTCTTGACATTGAAATCAACCGCATTGATGTCCGACCTGGGTCCCGGACCAGCTCAACCAAATTTTTACCTTATGATGTATTCTCGACATGTTGAAAAAATCCAAGGCACCGAGAGGGGGCTAATTGTAAAGGATAAAAATGGGTTTTCACCCACCACCGACTCAAACACTCACCCACCGACTTACCTAAGTGCTAGCTCTATGAGTTGGCCAAATATATTTTGCTTGTAAAGAGGCACTGAACAGTTGAGAAGAGGGGAAGATGCGTGAACATAGAGGAGAAAAACCAGAGAAAGAGAAGAAGAAGAAGAAGAAGAAAGATGAGGGGATCGGTCCGCAGTCATCCACCATCTGATCGTCTATGCTATGTCACACGGTACTCCTACACCTTGATTCTTTAAGTTTATCTGTTTGATATGTCAACGCTACAAAACCACCTGCACGGTCACGTAGTTGAATATATGCCCGAGTACACTCTTGTATGAGTACAGTCAACCCCTACTTGCTCGAGTACACTGTACACTCTTGTATGAGTACACTCAACCCCTACTCACTAGAGTACACTCTTGTACAAGTACACTCAATTCCTGTTTGCTCGAGTACGCTCTTGCACGAGTACACTCAACCCCGACTTGCTAGGAATACACTCTTGTAAAAGCACGTATTGACCAAAGCCCGTCCCCGCCTCGATTGAGCATGTATTTTACCCACCCTGCCAAAACCCATACTCGCCCTAAGAGTACTCGATCCTTCCTGCCAAGCCCGTACTCGCCTTGAGCGTACTCGACCCATCCTGCCAAGCTTGTCCCCGTCCTCGTTTGAGCATGTATTCTACTCACCCTGCCAAAGCCCGTACTCGCCTTGAGAGTACTCGATCCGTCCTGCAAAGCTCGTACTCACCCAGAGAGTACTCGATCCGTCCTGCCAAGCCCGTACTCTCCCTGAGAGTACTCGACCTGTCCTTCCAAGCCTGTACTCGCCCTGAGAGTACTCGACCCATCCTGTCGAGCCCGTACTCGCCCTGAGAGTACTCGGCCCATCCTACCGAGCCTGTACTCTCCTTGAGAGTACTCGACCAGTTCTACCGAGCTCGTACTCGCCCTGAGAGTACTCAACCCGTCCTGCCAAGCCCGTACTCGCCCCAACTTGTCTAAGTACACTCTTGTATGAATACACTCATGATTGAATGCACTCCTAAACTAACACCCATGCGATATGCTCGACCTATACACTTGTGCAATGCTTGTACCTGTATACTGGCATGTTTGACCTCCGCCCTGATCACCCGCCAGTGCAATGCTCCTGACCTGTATAGACCTCCGACATCTGAATACTCTCTACCAAACGATTGATGACCACATGGTAAGTATCAGTTGCGCTAACTAAAAACCTACTTCGCCTATATATTCGGACAATATTAATTTGTTTCAAGCTTTGGTTTTTGTAATGGATAAAATTCGTAAAATTGAAGCACTGTCTTTGCATTTAATGCTGGTCACTTCCGCGTGCTGTCAGAAACAAACCGACTGAACTAATAGTAGGTGCCCACGTGAGAGACGTTAGGTGGCAGATTTGTCTGACATATTTGGTAATGAGTGCTGGACGTATGACATGGTCATCTATGGCCGTCCATGACCATTCTGAGCTAAACCTATAAATACTCAAGAATTTCAGTGGAAAAGGAGAATCTTTTACACACTCTCTCTCTATCACTTGCTTTGTGCTTACTACTGTTCATCCCCTTCTACATCTACTTACTTTGGCATCGGAGTACAGGGCAGGGTATCATACCCTGCGACTCCTACCTTCTACCAGTAAACCAGAGCTCGAGTAGCAGTTGCTGACGCGTGTCCTTCCCGAAAATTTTCCCTCACAAAATTGGCGTCGTCTGTAGGAAACGTTTAAAACGAGCCTCCCTTAGCTCTTCGTAAATCATGGCAGATTAAACCCCTCAGACCACTCTATTTGCGCTTATTGCTATGCAAACTTTTATTCCAGGGTTTGGGCAATCATCTGAGCAACCTGAGAGAGTTGCGGGTCCATCTGATGATTCTTCTTCCTCGGACCGTATTCTGTTAATGTTGCAAAGGCAACAGTTGGTCTTGGACCAAATCACCAGGCAACAGCAGATGTTGCAGGAGAGGCTAGACGCGTTTGAGCATGGAAGGCTTGAAGTGGATGACGGACCATCGCAGAGGCCTTCGGTGAGGCGTCAGCTTGACTTCTCTTCTCCCCCACTGGTGCAAGAGCCTCGTGATACCAGGTTCGTGCTTCTTCCTGTCGGGATAAACGCAGGTCAGACCCCGGTTCGTGCCGATCAGAGGAATCCTTCTGATCATACTGAGTTACGCGAAGAGAGAACCCGAGAAGGAGCTAGAGGAGGTGCTGCAGAGGAGGCTACTACCCAGAAGACCTGGATAACATCCAAGGAGGTGGAGGCCATGATCAGTGCCCATGTTAAAAGCATGAAAGGAGGGGCCCCTGATCATTTTGCTCAGTCAGCAAAGGACAACGTCAAGAACTCTCCTTTCACAGATGTTATCAACCAGTCTTATACCCCGTCCAGGTTCATGACCTCGAACTTCTCCATGTACACCGGAAGAACGGATCCAGAGGAGCTTTTATTTGATTTTAAGCATGCGATGGTTGTTCGCAATCCAGATGATAATCTTTATTGCAAGGCTTTCCCCAATAGTTTGACGGGAGTAGCGTCAAGATGGTTCCGCAATCTGCCCCTTGGTTCCATCAGCAGTTTCTCAGCTCAGGTCAGTTTTTATTGATCAATTTATTATCAATAAAAGGAAAAAAGCTGGTGCAGATTCTCTCTTCGCTCTAAGGATGAAACCAACGGAATCCTTGAGGGATTTTATTTCACGCTTCACTGATGAAGTCCATAGCATCGACAAGGTTGATGAGGGAAGTTGCATAGCTGCGTTTAAGAATGCCATCCCCAAGCATTCCGAGCTCTACAAATCTCTTGCTCTTGACTATCCTGTCAAGATGGATGAAATGATGGTTCGTGCGACCAAGTTCGGAAGATATGAAGATGATGTCTCAATTACGCCAAAGCCAAAGACAAGGGGGGTGGAACTCGTAGAAAGAGCAAGTCGGTCATCTTCATCAAAGAGGAAGGAGAAAAGACGGAGGTACGAGTCTTCATCTTCTGAGGACTCGCCATTTAGAGGAAGGAAGGAGAAAGTAGTGTACGAAGTAGTGTACGTAACTCAGCGGGATCAGCCGGTTCGGCACCCGTATGAAGGACATCCCAACCAGCAACAGTAGCAGAGTAGGACAGAGAGACGTCCAGATCCAAATCATCGACAACAGCAAGGGAGGCAAGCTTATCCACCTCGCCAGGAGCAGCCTCAAGTATAGCGGAAGAGAGGTGTTCAGCCAAATGAGAGGTGTCCTTTTGCAGCACGAACCGATCGCATCAATTTCACGGTCAGCCCAGCGACCATCATGAAGTCAATGGAGAATCAGGCATATTTCGAGTGGCTTCCCAGAGCTGTACAAGATGTTACATCGGGACCACGGGCACATGAATATTGCCATTATCACAAGTGCCGTGGTCATCTTACAAACCGATGTCGCATTTTGAGGGAATATTTGGAAAGGCTGGTCCAGGAGGGATATTTGGGAGAGTATCTGGATTCTAGTAATGGCGACGCAGTGCGTGCCAGGGAACCGTTACCACAGGCTCGGGTAGACGAACCTTTGAGTAATCCAAGCACTAGTGAAGGAGGTCGAGGAGGGACGCCTTTGGGGACGATCAATGTCATCGGTCGTGTGCGGACACCAGCGGTAGATGTGGAGAGGAACTTCAGAGCGAAGACAAGGAAGATGTCTCATGAAGCTGAGGTGTGCCAAGTGCAGACGACGGTAAAGTGCATTGAGCTAGCACTTACCTTCACCAAGCAGGATATGGCAACGGTAATCCGGCCTCATTATGACGCTCTTGTTCTCACCATGAGAATAGGAGATTTCAATATCAGGAGGGTCCTTGTAGATTCGGGGAGCGGGGCAGATATCTTGTATCTTCATGCTTTTACTCAAATGAAGTTAGACCCATCTGTCCTCATCTCTGCTCAGACCCCGCTGTTCGGATTTGATGGCAGTTCGATGAAACCAGTAGGAGACGTCATCTTGCCTGTTGTAGCTGGGCCCGTTGTCCTACAGACAAGATTCTCCGTTCTGGATGCCCCATCCCCTTACAACGTAATTTTGGGTCGCTGGTGGACCCACGAGATGAAGGCTGTTCCCTCTTCCTTTTACCAAGTATTGAAGTATCCCACGCAAGACGGACCCAAGGAGATTAGAGGGGATCAATTGGCATCGCAGAAGTATGATTTCCCTCCATCCGCTGTGCTCAAATAGCAATTACAGGTCGGGTCCGTTGTGGAGGAGAGCTCGGAAGCCACGTTGTGCAGACCTTTCGTTGAGCCCACGAAAGCTGTCAATTTGGGAATGGGGGAAGAGCTAAAAACGCTGCAGATCGGAACAAGTTTGACAGCGGGAGAGGACGTCAAGTTGCTGGAATTTCTTAAAAGAAATCTTGATGTCTTCGCTTGGTCTCATAAAGATATGACCGGAATAGACCCAAATATCATCTGTCATCATCTCAACGGTGATCCTGCTGTCCCTCCAGTGAAGTAGAAACCCCGGAGACTTGCCCCAGCATATCATGATGCAGTAAACGAAGAGATAGATAAGCTCATTCAATATGGGTTTATTCAAGAAGTACAGTATCCTGACTGGATAGCGAACATAGTGGTTGTACCCAAGAAGAGTGGAAAAGTGAGAGTTTGTATTGACTTCACCGGTGTCAATAAAGCTTGTCCTAAAGATTTTTTCCCTATGCCACGGATTGACAGGCTAATCAATGCTACTGCTGGCCACGAGATGCTGTCCTTAATGGATGGTTATTCAGGCTATAATCAGATCCTTCTGGCAGAAGAAGACCAAGAGAAGACCACCTTCATTACAGAACGTGGCTTGTTCTGTTACCGTGTTATGCCTTTTGGTCCGAAGAACGCTGGTGCCACATATCAGCGTTTGATGAATCTCATGTTCGATTCAGTACTCGGCAAAATAGTAGAGGTTTACATTGATGACATCGTTGTGAAGAGCTGACTACGGAATACCCTTGTGATGGACCTTACTGAGCCTTTCTCTATTCTGCGAACTTTTAATCTAAAGTTAAACCCAGAGAAATGCACATTCGGGGTTACTTCTGGCAAATTCTTGGGTTATCTTGTGAGTCAGCGAGGTATTGAGGCTAATCCAGCTCAAATCCGTGCTTTACTGGACATGCCAGAGCCAAAGTCGAAGAAGGAGATTCAGAAGCTAACAGGGCGTATTGCAGCACTCAATAGGTTCATTTCAAAATCATCTGATCGTTGTAAACCCCTCTTCGAACTGCTGAGGAAGGATTCAGTTTTCAAATGGACGTCAGAGTATTCTCAAGCTTTTGCCGCTCTGAAAGAATAATTGGGTTCGGCTCCCATTCTATCCATTCCCGAGCCTGGTGAGCTTTTATACCTCTATCTCTCAGTTTCAGAGCAGGCCATTGGTTCCGTCCTGGTAAGAAGTTGTGATGGCGTTAAGAAACCTATTTATTTTATTAGCAAGACTTTTCTCAAGGCAGAACACAATTACAGCAAGCTTGAGAAGGTATGCCTGGCTCTTGTCTTTTCTGCTGAAAAGCTCCGTCCTTACTTTCATGCTCATACTATCGTTGTCATCATAACGTATCCCTTGAAAGTTGTATTGGGGCGACCTGAGTTAGCGGGAAGGATGTCAAAGTGGGCCGTGTCACTCAGTGAGTTCGATATCCAGTATCGGGCAAGAATTGCAGAAAAGGGGCAAGCAATGGCCAGTTTTCTTTCTGATTTTCCTGTAGAAGAGGCTGAAGAGGAAATCATGGCGGATCTCCATGAACTACCAGAAGAGACGGACAACGAGAACACTACAGAGGATGGAGATAACTCATCAGAGTAGACTGACTGGGTGTTATACGTTGACGGATCCTCTAATTCGAATGGTTCAGGGCTTGGTGCTGTACTCATTAGTCCGGAGAATATAAAAGTACAGAAGATGTCACGTCTTGGATTCATTGCCTCCAACAATGAAGCAGAGTATGAAGCATTGCTGCTTGGGTTACAAAGCGCACATGAATTGAAGATTGAGAAGTTGAGGGTGTTCTGTGATTCACAGCTTGTGGTGAATCAAGTAAATGGTGTCGACGAATGTAAGGACGATCGGATGAGACAATATGCTGCTCTTATTCATGTTAGTGTGACACCTTTAGCGTTGTCGAAATCAAGCATGTTCGAAGAGATGACAACAGGCATGCAGATGCTTTGGCTTACCTTGCCTCTATGTTACAATCTGATGAGCCCAGAGCTATTCTTATGGAGTACAATGAATACCCCTCTATAGAGTTGCAGCCACAACAGGAGGTATGTTTTATTAATTCTGTTCCCAGTTGGATGACAAGATTAACAGCGTACTTGAAAGATGGGGTTCTTCCTATCAATGTGAAGGAGTCAAGGTGTATCCAGTTCAAGGCACCACGTTATGTCATGGTGCAAGGAGAGTTATACAAAAAGTCTTTCGGGGGACCTTTGCTGAAGTGTGTTCACCCTGTGGATGTCGAGAGGATTCTTGTTGAGCTTCATGAAGGTATTTGTGGCATACATTCTGGAGGAAGAACAATAGCTCACCGAGCTCTGGGGCAAGGTTACTTCTGGCCTTACATGCAAGCTGACGCTCAGAAATATGTGAAGAGATGTGGTCAGTGTCAACGATATGCTCGTTTGATCCATGCCCCGGCTCAAGAGCTTCATACTGTATCTCAACCTTGGTCATTTACACGATGGGGACTTGACATTATAGGACCTTTTCCTAAGGTTTCAGGGAATCTCATCTTTCTTTTAGTAGCAACTGATTATTTCTCTCGCTGGATTGAAGCCGTTCCTCTTGCTCATATCAGAGAACAAGAAGTGAAGAAGTTTATTTGGGAGCATATTATCTGTAGGTTTGGCATACCGCAGTCTATTATCATTGACAACGGGAAACAGTTCTCGGGGCGTATCATTGCAGAGTTTTGTGGCGAATTGAAGATTAAGCATATCTTTTCATCACCTTATTATCCTCAAGGGAATGGTTTGACCGAAGCAGCAAATAAAAACACACTGAATGCCTTAAAAAGAAGATTGGAAGATTCGAAGGGGAAGTGGACCACCGAGCTACACAACGTGCTGTGGGGATATAGAACAACGCCGAGAGGTCCTACGAACGAAACACCTTTCTCTTTAGCATACGGCATGGAAGCTGTCATTCCTACTGAGATCAGTTTGCCCACCCACCATACGTTCTTGGCACAACAAGAAGAAGGACGAAGAAGAAGACAAGAACATCAACCTTATGACTGTTTATTTGGATTTACTAGAAGAGAAGCGAGAGGATGCCAGCATTCAGATGAGAATATACCAGCAGCAATTGAGAAAGACATACAACCAGAAAGTACAACGGAGAGTCCTTCAGGTCGGAGACCTTGTGCTTCGAAAAGTATTCCAGAATACAAGAGAGGTTAACAGCGGCAAGTTGGGGCCTAACTGGGAAGGACCATATATTGTAGAATGCTTAGGAAGCCCTAGTGTATGCTACTTGAAAGATCTCCAAGGTAATTCCATCCACAAATCCTGGAATATTATGAATTTAAGGCAATTCTTTCAATAGATTTTGGTAATTTACAAACGCGTTATCGTGCTTATGTATTTGTGTCTGCTGGCATCGTCGTATAGTAGAAGAACTTTAGAGCTCGTGCCAACACGTTGTCCAAATTATAGTGTGATGTTGTGAATGTTTTGCAAACTCAAATAAAGTTTCATCAGTATGCTCACAACGAAACACACGTGGCTTATCCTAAGGATGTCATCTGAGCAAACCAGTGGCTTATCTTAATGACATCCTCTGAGCAAAGTGTCTCGAAAAAGAGTAATATGAAATTTTATTTGTTAGATTACATTCACAATATGTTACACGATGTTATATCTATGCCAATTTTCTCTTTCCGTTGTGAGTATGATTCGAGTGGATTTTTCGGCGTGCTTACTGTGACGAATACATCAAGTGTTAGCTTCATTCAAAACAATGCTCTTGAATTCATGTACGTTGTGTGTTCATATGTTTTCATGTGTTCTCTGACTTGTTGGCGTTCGAATACGTACGCTCTTTTTTGTTATATGCACATGTTGTGTGAGTGTCTGAAACTCTGTGTACAATACGCAAAGGGAAGAGAAAGAAAGCAAAAATTTCATTCAAGAAATACCCATTGCTGGGTCGAGTACAGAAACCCCATCACCGGGGAGAAGGAAAGGTGTAGAGCTATCAACTTATCAAACATATAGAAGAAAAATAGACTCAGGCAAAAGAGAGGTCAGCATCAGTAGCAGTCTCTAGAGGCACAGCGGTAGAAGGGGAAGCAGCAGAGGCAGGTACATCAAGAGGAGCAGGCACTTCGGGTGCAGTGGACTCCGGAGGCAGTTCGGCAGTAGGGAGGGGCGCGGGACCTTCGAAGGGGTGTGGTTGTTCCGTTCCTTCAACCTCAGGCTCGTTGTCGAGCTCGATGACATCCTCGCTCTGGAACTCGGAAAAGGTGGTCACCTCCTTCTCATTGTCTTCCTTGAGCCGACCTTGTTGACAGAGCATGTCCATCAACTCCTCAATCTCAGCCCTGTCCTCCTCCAGGAGCCTGTCCAGTTGCATTTGATAGTGACTCTGAAGCTTTGCCGTGACAGCTTTTTCCACGGTCTCTTCCACTGTCTTGGCTTCAGCAAGTTCTGCTGTCAGAGCCGCTCTCGCTGCCTCGGCTTCTTCGAGCTGCCTTCCTAGTGTCTGGGATATGCTCTCCAGTTCACTGATGCGTAGAACGGCAGCTTCGACCTGCTGTTTGACCTTCTCTTCTTTCTCTTTTGCTGCTCGAGCTTCCCCCTCTGCCTTTTCTTGTCCCTTGAAGGCCCCGATGAATTTCTCTTCCACTCGCTCTACCTCAGCTCGGGCTTGAGATAGATCAAACTCTATCCTCAGCCTATCCTCTGCAAGGGTCTTTTCCAGCGTCTCGGCCCTCCCTTGCCAATAATTAATTGAATCCCTGAGGTGATTATAGTGGAAGTTGCTACGTTCATACAGCTCAGTGACTAGAACGTTCAGCTACAAAAAAAAAAAAAAAAAATTTTTAGTATACCGCTATGTATAAACAACAACGGAAACGCACTCTGAGGAAGGGAGAAAGTCGTACCAAAGCAAGGGAACGACAGGCAGCATAGTTCAGCTCGAGCAAGGATAGCTGCGCAGCATCAGCAATGTCATTGGGAAGTCTCATGGCATGAGTCAGTGCCTGAGCTGTATGATCTGACGCCATAGTTGACTCGTTAACGGTGGGCCTTCCAAACCGGGAGAAGTTAGGAGACTAATCCGTAGCATCTGACGGCGGTACACCGAAGGGTAGTGAAGCTGGGGCAGCAGTCTCCGTTGTAGCCAGGGCGACAATGGCAGTGCTCGAATCAGCTGGGGCAGCATCGGTTGGAGTAGCTGCAAGACTTGTGCTAACTACTCGGGACTCCGTTGTGATGTTGGAGTCCTTGAACATGTGAAGGGAGGGAGGAGTTGGAGCTGTCTCGCTTATCTCACGGCGTTTTTCTTCTTTCTTTTTCTTTCTGGCCTCAAACTCGGCCTGGGTAGGAAGTTTCCTCCATTTCGGCTTGGAGGACGTCGCTCCCGTTGTGGGATGAGTTTTCTTCGGGGGAGGTGGAAGTGGAGGCAGTGCTGCTGCCGAACGAGCAGTCCTTAGCTTTCTGAACAACGGTGGAGGGTCTGTGATGGCCATTTCTTCCTCTTCTTCTTCTTCTGAGACAGGGACGGCGGAAGGAAGAGAGGGGGAGGGGTCTGGTTGCTCTTGTGTTACTGGAGGAGGAGTTGGAGTGGGCGCACTGTCGAAGCCCCAAGTGTCAGCTTCACGAGGTTTTCACCTAATGTATTCACCTCCTCGTACTCTCTTGATATTTGTGAGTACGCTTTCTTCCTCTGGTGTGAGCTTTTTGAAAGGAAGTTTCTTTCATTCAACTGCAGACAACGGGGAATGAACAGTAGAAAGAAGAAATATCAGACAACGGACATCGGACTACGGAGGCAAGACACTTAGAGGACAACGGACAATGGATCTCGGTTACCTGGCTTGTCTTGAAAAACGTTGGGTACGGAAAAAGTCTCTGATTTCCAGCCCCCAGAGACAACGAAGGGAGTCGCCCTCCACCCTCTTTCTTTGTCAGGTATACCGGAGACAAGGTCGGGGTACAAAGGTTTTTTATTCCAAGAAAAGTAGTTGTAGAGATCATCATCAGTACCTCGGCATTTCACGGCATGATAGAAATGACAGAGGTGTCTGGCTTCTATGGGGTATCCGTCCTCGATGAACTTTAGCATCATGGACATGTATTTGTAAAAACTAGGGTGCATTTGACCCGGGGCAAGTTTTAGGGCGGACAAAACATCATCGAGGACATGGTGAAGAGGAAAACGAAGACCGGCCTCGAGTTGAGTAAGATAAACGACCGTACAGGCATCAGAACGTTTATCTATGTGAGCAACGTCCCTTTTGAAGTGGAGATGGACATAAGGGGGGAAATCGAAACGTTTCCTAAGGTGGTTTAGGTATTCTAATTGTTGTTGGCGAATGGTAGAAGATTTTTCGATGTAGGCACCATATAGGGCACTACCAGTACAGCTTGCTTCATCGTCACTCTGAGCCCTAACTACTTCTACTATAACGGGTTCTAGGGGAATTGTAGCAGACATGATACCAGAAACGAAGAACAAGGAGTAGAAGAAAAGAGAATGCGGAGGAGAAATACGGAGAGAGACAAGTGAACCAGAGGAGAAAAAGAATGGAGAAAATAGTGAAAAGCAAAGGAAGAGAAGGAAAAACGTACCACAGTGAGGAGCAGAGGGAGGAAAGCTTGAGGACTGGAGAACCTTTGCTTGAGGCGCGAATTCGGCAGAGTAACAGTGCTTCAGAAACAGAGTGACCAACACGAAGCAGTCTCTTGGTGCTTTATAGATGTTTCTCGAAGATGAAAGGATGGACATACCCTGCATCAGAGCCGTACACGTACTCAAAAGGCAAGGTTCGGATGGTCATTTGTGTTATATACACTACATGTGTCAGAATATATGTTGTGCAGGATCATAGTACCCTTCGGTTCCGCAAAGCGAAACAAGGAAAATAGGGGTATAAATGTCATTTGAGAATCAATAAGATAACCGTCGGAGAGATAAAGCGGTTTGAATTCCTAAAACGGTATGATGACAGCCTGCCATGCATTTAAGGAGGCGTGACGGTTCGCACGCACATGCCAGCTGTAGTGAACGTTCAGCTTCCTAAAACGTTTGAATCATGCAACGATATGAACCCCGAAAGCAGAGTCAGGTACGATTTGTTGCCTTTTGTTCGTTTATAATACTTCGAGCTACGTTCCAAGCATCATAAAGGGGCAAATTGTAATGGATAAAATTCGTAAAATTGATGAAGTGTTAGAGAACGAGCTAGCTTGTGTTGTTGTGTTCACCAACGTGTGACACGTGGATCACGTGCGTAAAAGAGAGAGTTGTTCCGTTGTCTGATGCACAACATTTCCGTTGTCTTATATACAACATACCCGTTGTCTTCCACAACGAATCCGTTATCTTCGGATAACTAGACCAAACCTCATTTGAAGGCATACACAACGGACTCGAGCTCGAGTCAACAACGAGATCGACTCGCAGGAGGAAGTGATCAGGAGGCGATCGTTTATTCTGACGAGTAGGTGAAAAACACTGTCTTGGCATTTAATGCTGGTCACTTCCGCGTGCTGTCAGAAACAAACCGACTGAACTAATAGTAGGCGCCCACGTGAGAGACGTTAGGTGGCAGATTTGTCTGACATATTTGGTAATGAGTGCTGGACACATGGTATGGTCATCTATGGCCGTCCATGACCATTCTGAGCTGAACCTATAAATGCTCCAAGAATTTCAGTGGAAAAGGAGAATCTTTTACACACTCTCTATCTATCACTTGCTTTGTGCTTACTACTGTTCATCACCTTCTACATCTACTTACTTTGGCATCGGAGTCCAGGGCAGGGTATCATACCCTTCGACTCCTACCTTCTACCAGTAAACCAGAGCTTGAGTAGCAGTTGCTGACGCGTGTCCTTCCCGGAAATTTTCCCTCACAGTTTTTAATCATGATAAGGGGCAACATGGCATTCATTCTGGTGATTCTCTCATTCAGGAAATTAATTAATTCTCAAAAGTTTTGATTATTATTATCACCAAATATGTTTAGAGAACGCTTTTGGCCACTGTTAGTTGGAATCAATTATGAAGTAAGGAAACACCAAAATTACATTTGGATGCAAAATGAAAAAAACAAGAAGATTATTATAGGTATTAAATATGAGTATATTCATCAACTCATTTATAAGTGTCATAAAATATCCAAAAAATTATTTTGTCTCGTCTATCTTGTTCGTTTTCATGCTTATCTCTTTCGTTTTAAGCGCATTTTTCAGATTTAATTATCAGAAGCATCTTTTTTTTAATCAACTATAGTTGTACAAAAAATGGAATGATTATTAAGGCTTGAGATTCCTCAAAAACTCTGAAGTTCATCTCTTTCCAAATCGCCCAAGCAACAGCCCCGTGCAACACTGACTAGATTGCCTCATGATCACTACCCTCACTTACTCAAGACCAACAAGATAAAAAGCTCCGGAAGGAGGCAGGGAAGACCCAAACTCCCTTACCCGTGATAGGAAATAACCCCAAATCTCGAATACAACAGAACAATGCAATAACAAATATCTATAGACACGTCTGCAAGTAGGCACAAAAAACAACAGTTAGCCATCCTCCACCTACTTTTTTTTCAAATTGTCGCAAGTGACAACCTTATCTCGAATTGCAATCCCAAGAAAAAATGATACTTTTGATGGAATTTTGGGATTCCCCACAGACTTGTGAGGAAAAGAGCACGGCGAAGCCAAATCAAATGACTGTAGCAATGAATGTAGAGTTATTAACAAAGCCAGCTTAACTTTTTTTTTGATAGGTAACAAAGCTAGCTTAACTTATATAAATGCAAAGCTTAGAACTGAGGTATCATTAGCAAACTCCTGAGCCATGTCTTGGTTATGCCTTGACTACACTGTCAGCAATAATCATGAACTGCTAATGAAGTGCTTTTCTTGCTGTATGTCCTTCCTTAACACTGTTTATCTACAAGATAGTGATAGTCAGGCTCTTTTTGCACTTGTAATGAGCATGATTGTGTTTTTTTAAAAACCAAACTGCGCACAGTTTATTTTGTGGACATGAAGCCGCTCCCCTACGTTTCAGTTTGATAGTGGATATCTTCCACCGCTCTTTGTAGGCAGGAAATCCGAACCTCAACAAGCTCAATGACTTCAGTTCCAAAGCCATTGAAGTTTCTTCGTCCACATTATGGAACTCTAAAAGCATACTACGAGACAATGGGAGATTCAGATATGAAGGTGCTGACTGTCTGGTTGGGCTCTTTACATAATGTCTTGCAAAGCAATATACCTCATGCTATTTAATTTCTAAATTATTTGCAGAAATACCTGGCAGACATACTTTCAGTTTTGGCATTGACCATGTCTGCAGAAGGAGAATGGGTACGCAGTTATTTTGCAATCTAGATTGCAATGCTCAAATATGCTTTGCTTAGTGACTGCTTTACTTTATGGTGTGACGGCGGCATTTTTGGTCTGAAATCCCTCCTGTTTTGATAAACAATGGTTGAATTAAGAAAGTAAAAATTTAGCCAAAGAGAAGGAGAAGAACTAGAGAGGAGATTATTTTCCTTTTGTCTCTTTATTGCTGGTAGTCAGATAGGCTCATGCACCTTATTATAAGTTACCGCATGCATGTCCTGAAGCAGAACATTGTCACTGTATAGTTATTTGCATAGGGTGGTGAATATTTTGTAGTTACTAATATACTAATATATTTACTTATTCTGTAAACTTTCCCTTTTGCTCTTTGATTATCAGTTAATTGATTTGTTTCCTTTGTGGGCTCTTTCAGGAGAGCCTAAAGTACAGATTGTTGGGTTCAGAGGGTGACATTGGTTCATGGGGGCACGAGTATGTCAGGTGAGCATCTTTCTGCCCTAAAGATCATGGTCTGAGCTGTTGGTCATTGGTAAACATTTTTGCATTTGAATAATTTCTTATTATTCAACCAGTTGCTATATTAATGGATTCAATTGATGCAGTGATGCTTATGAGAATTATGGCTCATAAGAAATATTCTCACTGTGACTGATTGGGATAATGTTAACTGATGTATATAGACTATGCTGTCTTTAGTGGACTGATCGGCCCCCCAGTTACTAACAGGAAAGAGAAAATTGAATTAATGAGTGCCACGTCTTTAGCAGACTAATAACTCACTTCAGTTATCAATAGAAGAAAGAAAATTGGACTAATAAGTTCGCATACTTCTGTGAAATTAGTTGTCTCCTGTGAATACTCCTTGAAAGTACACTGCCTGCACAATACCCTAACATTAGCCCAAAAAGTCTCCTTGATTGATCAAACTCAGTTATGAAAAGGTTTCCTACAAATGACAGCCCTTGAGAATTCAATTTAATCGACATCATATTCATTGTAATTGGTTTTAAATTGTCGTAGGAGTATTGTCAACCCTAGAAAGTTCAATTTTGTTATACTACAAATGACAATCCATGCAGATACCTCATTTATAAGGAGTATTCTCACGAATCTCACCTATTTCATATTTATTGTAATCAGTTTTCTAAAGAACTTGTTATTCTCAGCCATTTACTCTATATTGCATAGACACGGACACGGGTGTCGGACACAACGAAAAAAAGGAGATTCGGGGACATGAGAGGATATTTAAATTTTACTATATATTTTAAATGTTATATGAATAATACTATATAAGATTAAAATGAAAATAAATTAAATATGAAAGTAAAAGTATTGCAAACAACACTATAAGTAATGTATTACAAAGTACAAACTATAGTTTGTTAAACAATATGTCACGTGCGATGCACGTGATTAACCATGGTTAAGAGTCTATAACCCTTAGGGTTCAACATTCTAACGGGTTGTAAATTTCAATATTTTAACTCCATATCGTTAATTTTAACCACGGGTAATTAGGGTTAAAACTTAAATGGGACACGTGTTTACCTGTGGCAATTGAACTCTCCCCGAGTTCAATTGCGACTGGCTGTGATTTTAATCCTAAGATGAGAAAGGGGTAGTTTGGGAATTAAGTAAAACAATAATTCAAGGTTTTGTATATAACGGTAGTTTGGGAATTTACAAAAAATAGGCTACGGTTTGTAAGGAGGGGAGAGATCTTATATAAGGGTACTTTAGGAATTTATTAAAAATTAGGCTACGGTTTGTAGGGGGTAGTTTGGGAATTTCCATTACTAAGGGTGGCTTTCTCATTATAGTAGAGAAGATGTATTACAAAGTACAAACTACAGTTTGTTAAACAATATGTCAATATCAGTAAGATATGAATTAAAGCAAATAATGGGTAATGTTAGACTGGTTATGAATGATTGATTCTTGTTTTGTCTTGGTTGTTTTTTGTATAGGAGTAAAGTTTATGTCCCTCCCTTGTTTTCTTTTATGTGTTTTTTGTCGGGGTAAGGTTTTATGTCTCCCCTTCTTTCTTTCTTTTGTTTGGGTCTTTGTAGGGGTAAGGTTTTATGTCCCCCCCCCCCCATTTTTTTCATTATTAATAAACAGGTAGGGGTCTGCCAAACCCCCCCCCCCCCCCCCACTCCTTTTGAGTGGTTTTAAAAAAAAAATAAAAAAATAAAAGCAAATAAACTAGTGAAGCAATGAACATATAATAATAATAAATGTTAATGCCAATCTCAAATAATTAATTTAGAAGAGGTTGTTGTGGGCCAAATTTAGCCCGTTGACACCCCTAATACTCTCTCTCTCCCTCATTTTTCTTGTTATTGGGATCGGTCATTCATCTTGTTTTTTTTTTCCCCTTTTGAAAACAAATGGATTGTGGTTTTTCCCCTTTCTCAATTCGATTTGTCTTTTCTGATGATATGAGTTGGAAAAAATTTGTTGAAATTGATGCTTAATTATATGCAGTAGTATCCCTTTTTTGTATAATTAATACTATTAGTTTATCAGTATTAGGCGTATCTGAGTTATTTTGTGTCTAAAATGCATAACTCCTTTTGATACGAGTCACTACAACCGTGTTCGAGGCGTGTCCGTGTCCATGTCCACACGTTTCAACATGGGACACGGCTGTTGTCTTTAAGAATCTGCACAACATAGCTTTTACTTATATGAAAAAAATGAACTTTCGAGGGCTGTCATTTGTAGAAGGTTCTAAATTTCTATTATACGGTACCGTGCAGGGATGATGTGGATGGGCAATGTGCACATGACTAATCCAGAAAATTCCCTGTTAGATGGACGATCTGGATGGCCCAGGTCATCCTTCCACCTAGTTGAAAGGAGGCCACTAGAAAACCTATATATTTGTGTTTATGTATGTATATTTATATGTTTGTGTGTATTAAATAAGGTCATTAAGTACATCTATCATGATAACATGGGCAATGTTCAAAACTCTGATACATGCCATTTGACAGGATTCTAAGCACAGACTATTTTTTTCAAGTGGCTACTATCCTACTGTTATGTCTATATTCCCTTCGATTATCTGGATGAAATCTGCCCATTCTGGGAAGACCTTTGATTGATTGTAATAAAGTACACTTTTTGGAAGTGATAAACTACACTAGAAAATTTCTTCAGAAAATGGAAATTTCTATATTAAATAGTCAGCACTCTCTTAATTAGAGCGTGATATGGATATTTCTGTATTAGTTGCTAGTGAGTAGTGATGCTTATTTAGATTTTATTTTGGGGTAAAATGACAGAGTATGGACCATATATCTACTTACAAGCACTGTTTTAAAAGGCATGTGAGGCTTACGCCTCAGGGTGAGGCTTAATGAAAACGCCTCGGGGCTTGACCTTGAAGCTTACGCCTCAGAGTGTGAGATTCACATGAGACGAATGCCCCACGCCTTGTTACAAAGTATGGACCATATATCTACTTAAAAGCATGTCTTGGGGTTGACTCATATTTATTCTTAATCAAGTTGAACATGAGACTGAAAAGAATTTTAAAAATTACGAAATCTTCTGCAATTTTCAAAGAATATTCAATATAAGAGAAACTTATGATTTTGAGCTTTTATCATAAAAGTTTTGACATGACCTTTTCTACCCAAAATATGTCTGGAAGTTGACTTAGTAAACCTAAACAAGACCTTCTATTATCCTCTTTTTTTTTTTTTTATCAATACCTCATCTTATTAATAACAAAGACCAGAAAGGCTACAAAAGACTCCGAGTTTACAAGAAAATAAACTCAATGCCTGCCACCTACAAGCCCAAAACAAAGCCCCACTTGCGATAGGATTGCCATGTTACTGCAAAACGCCCAAGATGTCCTCCCTAATACAATGCAAACCAACCCATTCCAAGATAACCATCCGTACCCGGTTACAAATCTGGGGCACTGTATGCGAAACATCTTCAAATACTTTGCAGTTTCTCTCTTTCCATAAAGATCAAGAGATAGCCCCAGGCAAAACTCCCCATATCATCTCCCAAACTCCCCCCCCCCCCTTTACCCCAATACCAACACTCTAGGAGATGCCAAAAAGAAGCGGGAAAAACCCATGCCACCCCCATACGAGACAAGAAGAAGCTTCACACCTCCGCCACAATAGTACAATGTAAGAGAAGATGATCCACAGTCTCTTCAGCTTGGAGACACATGAAACACCTATTGGCCATACTCCAACCTCTATGCTGCAAATGATCCCCCGTCAATATTTTCTCTAAATATGCCGTCCATCAGAAGAAAGAGACCTTGGATGGGATACTAGGATTCCACACAACTCAATGAGGAAACGACCCCCTTGGATTAGGGAACAATGCCTGATACAGTAGACTAACTGAGAAATGCCCATGGCTACTACCGGACCACCATTTGCAATCCCTGGCCTCAGGGCAAATAGCTGTCGAGGAGAGGCGCTCCAAAAGATGAGAAAAGTCACCAATCTCCTAGTCATTAAGATCCCGACGTATCCTCAGACACCAAACAACTCCCTCTGATCCTCTCTTGTACGAATCTTCCACAAGAGCTTCCTTGTCTGATGAAAGAGCAAAAAGGTGTCCAAAATCATCCATAAGTCGAGAGTGACTTGACCAAATGTCCTTCCATTATTCTCGATCTAATGGAACTTGAAACCATGAAAAAAATCAATGAAAATGATGGACAAACAAGTAATAGAAGACCGTTGAAAAAAAATAAGCTGAAGAGTGACAAATCCACATCCATCTGAAACATTGTGGTGGCTATCCTTGACCTGACTTGTTCAACTAGCCAATTTGTGTCCTACCTCACCCCCATTTGTAACTGGGATGAGGTCAGTTGGACATTTGCTTGCTTAGTTGAGGGCTAACCGGCCTAGACTTGCTCAATAACTGAGTAGCTCGGTTAACTTGCCTGAACCCGTTCGTTTTCTTGGGTTTGGGCCAGCATTCATCAACTTATTTAGTAATCAATTCAGTTGATTGGTCTTCATTTACTAACTCGAGGGCTGACCTGACTCGACCCCTTGTGACCCTACCTGACTGGGGATGTAAGGTAAGATGCAAGATGGAAGAGGAGTACAAAATTAAGTAAGAATTTGTTTCCAACCAAATCTTCAAACCATTGCATACGAAGGGCCTTCACAAAATATTTTTGATGTTATTTAACATCCCTTTCTACTTTCTTCGAGTTATAGCCTTTTAAAACTAATTCTTTAGTAAGTGGGTGTTCACTTGAACCCGATGCGAGCGCTAAGGTTCAGTTGCTTTTCCGAAAATGTTTTGACAACTTAATTTTTGGATTTTCGTATATCCTTTGCAGGATTACCATGCTTTCTCAATGTTTAGATAATGGCTCTACAGGATATGCGGATGTGGTGGTATGATAGAGATAGATGAAGATATGATCTTATGTTATGTGATACTGAAATGTTGTAACTTGGAAATGGGCTGACATTTGTAGGCTTTTCCATAGGTCAGGAGCGTCTCAGTATCTCTCTCCTACAGTTTGCGGATGATACTTTAGTGTTTTGTAGAGCTTTATGGTCACAACTTCTAAATCTTCGTTGTATCTTGAGTTGTTTTGAAGCAGTATCGGACTTTAAAGTTAATTTGGGTAAGAGTGAAATTGTGTCAGTTGTAGATATTCTCCATTTGGTCCTCCCAGTTGCTTCAGCTGCAAGATAGGTCACTCCCCTCTACTCCCCTCGATCTCCCCCTGGGAGCTCCTTTGAAATCTAAAGCCGCCTAGGCTCCGGTAATTGAATGATTCTCATCTAGATTAGCAGGTTGGAAGTCGTGCCTCTTTTCAAAAGGTGGCAAGTTGACCCTCCTCAAAAGTACCCTTAGGAGTCTTCTGACATACTATTTGCCATCCTTAACACTTCCAAGGTCTGTATCCTTGTCCCAAGACCGTATTCAACGTATTTTTTTTTGGGATGAGAGAGGGGGTAATAGGAAATATCACCTGGTTGCGTTGAATCAAATTTGCAAACCATTAAGAGCAGGAGGTCTAAATATTGTCCCACTGAGCGCGGTGGATAAGGCTCTTTTATGGGGAAATGGGTTTGAAATTTTGGAGAAGATCGGGAGAGTCTGTGGAAGAAGACGATCATCGCAATATTTGGGGTAGCCTCCCCTTGGATGTCAAAGAGGGTGAAAGGTCCTCATTGTGTGGGTCTTTGGAAAGGTATTATGGTTGTAGCTCATTTGTTAAATCCGTTTATTAGGTTCAAGCTTTGTAATAGGGCCGATATCCAGTTTGAACAAGCGTTTGGTGCGGTCAGTCACGACTTTCAGAAGATTTTGGGTCCATTTCCCTCCTGGCACTCAAAAAAGGGGGCCTCAATTTCCTATTGCATTAAGAGGGTAGGTAGTGACTTAGTCTGGTGTCCTAGGTTGCTAAGAAACCTAATGATCGAGAAGTCAATGTATCGACTGCTAGCTCGCTTGAGCTCCTCCTCCCCAAGGCCCTAGATTATTGATTCTAAGATTTGGTCTAGAGTAACTTCGATCGATTTTCAGTGAGATCCCTTTTATAGTCTTTTGCCCTTTAACTTGGACACCCATTTCCTTATAAGGCTGTTTGGGCTAGCCAAGTTCCAACAAAGGTGTCCTTTTTCTTTTGGTCCGCAACTTTAAACAAAATTCTTACTACCGATCATTTAAAGAATAAAGGGTGGAGCATGGTAAACCGTTGTTATCTATGCCTGAATGAGGAAGAGTTGGTGAATCACTTGCTCTTGCACTGTCCGGTTGTCTGGGGGCCTTGGGCTTCGTTTCTATCTTGGTGAGGAGTGGAGTGGGTCTTCCCCTCCTTTTTGATCTTCTTATTGGGCTGGAAATTGGTGACTTTGGTGGGTGTCGAGGAAGAAATCTTGACCTTCTTGGCTGATACTATCTCGTGGACTATTTGGAAAGAGAGGAATAGTCGTGTCTTTGAAGACTCCCCCTCTCCATTTTCTCGGGTTCTAGCCCTTGTTAGGCACAAGATTGTGGAATGGAGTTCCACTCGCCCATTGGGGCAAGAAGTGAGGGATATGCTACTAGTGTGAGGGATCCGCCTCTGTATTCGTTTTACCTTTCCCTTTTTGTTTACTTCGTATTCGTCCTACCTTTCCCTTTTTGTTTACTTCGTTTCCTTGATCGCTTCGCTTAGTTTACATCTCTGTAAATTGTTGTATCGCTTCCTGATTTATATTACATTTGCTAATTACCAATCAAAAAAAAAAAGAATTGACCTAGAAATATTAGAATTTTTTAAGGTTATAATGCATCATGTCTACGATTATAACGCCTGCCCAATGTTTGATGGAATTGCGACTCAAATCGCTGGATTTCAGTTTCAGATTGATTTGTTTAACTTTTCACTTTGACATGAAATCTAGGAAGTGGGAAATTGAGTTCAATGCTTATGTTTGAATAATTTAAGCTGCGATTATTACGATATTGAACCCGAATATTGCCACATAGCACTGATCGCATAAAATAAACTTGAAATGCAAACATGAGTGCCACATTTTAAATGTTATGTTTGTGTAAAGTGTAAACATATCCTTTTGCCCCTTAGAGAAGACAAGTGACGTAATAGCTGCCAGGGCGTCCTAGGGTACTAACAAAATAGCCCCTCTCAGATGGGGATTTCAGGCAGTGCTGTTGAAGTGAGTATGAGTGCATTTTGTTATGTAAAAACTGTGTAGTTTTCTATTATTCGGTGGAATTTTTTATTGGGTTTTTTTTTTGGCTTGGTTGAGGATTTTATACCGCTGTTCTAGTTGGTACGAGTTTTGGTTTGCAGGTTTACATGGTTTACCTTTTGTACTCGTAATCTTCCATAATTGGAAGCTCGTGTTGTTTTCACCTGCCTGTGGACGTTGTTTGTCGCACCCCAAAATCCCACCTAGGAGGATGTGAGATCTTGGCACGTGACTTAATGATCATCCTGTTAGAAGCAATTAAGGCACAAAAATATGGACCTAAAATTTTTTCTTAGAATAAAACATCAACTAAAACTCCAATCCCATAATCTAACTGAAAAGTAATAAATCCTGGTCACTCATCTGGACCATAAACATAAAAGACTACTAACATGTGTCTCTATCCATAATTAAAATCATCCGAAATTTAAATAACCATAAAACAAATTCAATAATAGGGCCATCGATCAAGGTCCCTTTCTTCCTCGGGATAGTCACCTTCGGGTTCCTCGAGATACTCCTCTTCTT
Organism: Tetracentron sinense; assembly: GCA_015143295.1. Lineage (NCBI taxonomy): Eukaryota > Viridiplantae > Streptophyta > Magnoliopsida > Trochodendrales > Trochodendraceae > Tetracentron > Tetracentron sinense. The sequence goes on along the minus strand of CM026572.1, from coordinate 18,920,104 downwards.
CCCAAGGTCCGGGAGCACAAATTTCGAAGCCTGAACCTGAACCTGGACCTGCCGACAACAAAAGTCATTGGTTGAGTAACGAGTTACTCCGCGTATATAACGGAACATAATAAACAATATAAAGAATAACATTTACATGCATTTCATCACTTCACACATTAACTTACATATAAAATCATAGTGCGAAAGTTAAACATTTACATTATGTCAATTTCTTTCTTTCTTTCTTTCTGTTCTTTCTTTCTTACTTTTATTTCTTTTCTTACTTTTCGTATTTCATATATTATCATCACACCAATACCCATTCACATGCATTTGTAATAACTTAAAATACCGTTTTACCGTATGAGGAAAGGGGTTACTATACTTTACTTTACTGAGATACCACCCTTCGTACATTATCCTATACGGACGGCTTAGTACATTTTCCGGTACGACGGCTTACTTACTTTGGCATATATCTCGCCATTTCTAATGGTATCCGGTGGTGTACAACACAACATACATTTATCGCTTTTGTGTCTTTCTTTCTTACTTTCATACTTTTCTTACTTTACTTTTGGCTTACTTACCATCTCATTAATGCCATTAATTCTTTATTCATACTTTACATATTTTCCCCCTGTGAGTGCACAATGATATACTCTTGTTTAAATTGCACCTAAGACTAACCGTCAAGGGTCATAGGACATCTCATCATAGCGTCCCATACCACTATGTTAACCAGGCCTAGGCAACATGACTTTCATCAGAGGTTCGTTTACCCAATAGTATATCACGTATTAGAAGCATAAGAGAAACACACCAACTATCATATTCCTAATGATTCGACAATATAAAAGTCACAGTTGATATTAAAAGTGTTCTTAAATCATAATCTAATTTGAATTTCAATTCCTCCTTTTTGTTTAATCGAGATCAATATTCTGATCGAAATCCTTTTTAATTGATAACTATTCTCTTGAATTTCTAAACATAAAACCTAGCCCAGACATCATTAAATATCTCTATAAAATCATCCATTCAAATTCATCCATCATCCCATCCTCCTCGTAAATCTACACACTTCACATCACTTTCCCAATCCCCTTCTTGAATCCTAATAAATTTTACATAGTTCTTCACATCTTACCATAATAATTTCATGATAATAAAATAATATCAGCAATAGTCCTTCACCTCCTATTTTAACATTTCAATAATGATAAAATAATATCATCAATGGTTCTTCACATCCTACTTTAACATTTCAATAATAACAAAATAATATCATCAATGGTTCTTCACATCCTACTTTAACAATCAATGAATAATAAAACGGAGTCATCAATAGGTTTTCACATCCTATTTTAACCGTCAAGGATAATCATAAACGACATCATAGGTAGGTTCTTCACATCCTATTTTAGCATCCATAAATAATAAAATGAGAATCAGATATAGTTCTTCACATCATATGTTAATCATTCAATAATAGAGATCATAATCATGGTTCTTCACTTTCCATTTAACAAATCCATCAACAATAATAAAAGGGTAGACTAGGGTTCTTCACATCCTACATATTCTTACATCTTTACCTAGATTCATCATTTTTTATTCTTTATTCAGGTTAAACTATTCAAAATATTGAATACTAGATCTGTTATTTACCTCACTTGATCGTATCCCTACGATCTCTCGCTTGCGAATAGGGTTCTACTTGATCTTCACGCCTTAAACGACATCATAGGTTGGTTCTTCACATCCTATTTTAGCATCCATAAATAATAAAATGAGAATCAGATATAGTTCTTCACATCATATGTTAATCATTCAATAATAGAGATCATAATCATGGTTCTTCACTTTCCATTTAACAAATCCATCAACAATAATAAAAGGGTAGACTAGGGTTCTTCACATCCTACATATTCTTACATCTTTACCTAGATTCATCCTTTTTTATTCCTTATTCAGCTTAAACTATTCAAAATATTGAATACTAGATCTGTTATTTACCTCACTTGATCGTATCCCTACGATCTCTCCCTTGCGAATAGGGTTCTACTTGATCTTCACGCCTTCTTTTCCCTTTGTCTGACCAAACCTTTGAACTCCTTCAATCCCTCTCTCTTTGATCTCTCAAAAACTCCTCCCTTTCTCTCTTTTAGGTTTTAGAAGGCCTTGAAAAACCCTCCCCACGAGTATAAAGGGGTATTTAAGCATTGGGAGCCTTAGGGACTCAAAAAACGCAAAAACACGCAAGATCGCCGCCCAACCGGCGTTTTGGGCGATCGATCGCCGGCGCTAATTTTTTTTTGCTACTTTTTGTTCTTCATTTATTTAGTGCAATTTATCTCCATAAATTCACTAAATTAAGTGAATTAAATGGGTTTTGAGATTCAGGATTTTAATGCATTGGTTTCTCCTAGGATTTACACATCGTTTTAAGTAAAATAATCAATAATTTAATTCATAAAATTTATGAAGGCCATGAATTAAATGTGGGTCATTACATTGTTAGTAAGGCCACGGACCACATAAAAATTGTCTTCTGTGGGGTTTGGTATTTCTTTGCTAATTTTCTATTTGTTCTCATGTTGTCATCAAACACAAGACCACCACCACATTGAACATCGGACTGAAATTGTTTCTTATTCATATGTTTGCCATAACTTTTTCCTTCTGTCTTGGTATTCTAACTGGGATATGACCTATGACTCAACATTGTGATTATTATTTTTGTACCATTGGGGACAATGTTTTTTCTTTCCCTTCCTTTTCTCTTACCCTCTTTCATGTTGGGGCTGACAATCCCATACTGGAACACCTTGCAGCTACCTTCTTGGACCAGATGACATGTTAGTGTTGGATATAGCATATTTGATTTACCTCAAGTTTGAAGGGTTTCCAAGTGCACTTCGGATTGCACTCTTCCTGGATAACATGCAGGTCTGCGCTGACATTATAAATGCGTAGTTTTTCTGTCTCTTGTTTGTAATAAATAAGGAGAACTCTCTTCCCTTGTAATTTGTATAGTGTAATGTAAACAAAGATTCTTTATATGCTAAGAATTCTTATCCCTAATTTTTTGTACTTCTTATTATGTAAACTCTTTTAGTTACTTATCCAACAAAAGAAAAAGAGAAAATAGATATTGCTTACATACGGTGTGGTTCTTATACATTTTCATGTATACGTTGACAGTATGTGAAGCAGGTGTTTACAACTTGTGATGATCTGCTGCGAAAGAAGCAGTTCTGTTATATTCTTGCTCGACATGTAAGTTCTGGATTTTGTCATATCATTTTATTTCTGCCATTGTTCTTGATTATTTTGTTTTGAATATGATCAAGACATAGTCAAACGGAGATAATGTAGAGTGCTAACATAAATATCTGTATTATACTTCCTTGAAGAAACAAATATTTACGCAGCTTCTAGGCTATATATGACTATATGAGCAGGACATATTCAATACCTTGCATTCCCAACTCAATGCAAACTCATGCTACCATTCGAGAGTGTTCAGCTTGTACTCACTTCTCACCTACATTTAATGAACAAGGGGAACTTTAGTTTCACTAAAATTTTATATTTCATTTTCGTTGAGGCTGGATGTTTTTTATTGCAATCATATATATTCTTCTTTGGTTTGGGATCTCAGCCTAAAATGATAATGACTAGCAAGAAGTATAGAATGATAGTGACTAGAGGCTTGGGGTATGTGCAAAGTATAGAATTATTTCACTGATAAAATGCTGTGAACAGTGTTCACTTTGCTGAAAAGATATCCCAATTTCATATTGCTGCAGATGACGAAGTCAGGGAGGCACTGCAGGAAATCATCAATAACACGAAATTAAGTGAAGGCTATCTCATTCTTGCTCGTGATATAGAGGTCATGGAGCCCAAATCGCCTGAAGATATTTATAAGGTATTAATATCTGTATATCATTGGTTTAATTCTGCAGTTCAGGTTCATGATGTTGTATGATATCCTGCTACTATTATTTTTCTTCTCTCTTCCGAATCAAGTAGCTGTTCATTATTTGGCATTACCTTAAGCTATTTTGCTACCATCACTGATTTCTGGATTAATTTGTACAATTCTCCCTCCTTTTTTTTTTGATCGATAATCTAGCAATATATATAAAAACTAGAAAAGAGGTACATATACATGAAAACAGATAAACAAGAGTTTACAAGAATATAAAATCAAGAAGAAGAACAGAAAGGAGCCTTCCTGAGCCCCTAACCCGACTACTCCGGACTCGCAAAAGTCAATCCAGTATTGCCCTCAATTCCTTTCTGACGGATCGAAGCTCCGCCCATTCCAAAACAACTAGGTGGATACGAGCATGAATACGAGAAGAGGGCGTTGAAATACCTCAAAAACTCTGAGATTTCTCTCTTTCCAAATCATCCATGATATGGCTCCCGGGAGAACCGCCCAAATTGCCTTGCGAGCACCCACCACACTGACTAGAGACCAACACGATAATAAATTGTTAAAGGAGGAGGGAAAGTACCAGTCCACCCCTATGTGGGAAAGGAAATGGCCCCAAAAGCAGATGATCCATAGACTCTCCTACTTGGAGGCACATATAGCACCGGTTGTTCATCCTCCACCCTCTATGCTGTAAGTGATCACATGTGTGGATTTTATTTAGTGTTGCATTTCGGAGGAAGAAAGAGACCTTGGAAGGAATCCCTGGATTCCACACAATCCGATGAGGAAACAGACCCGAGGGGGCTGGACCAAGTGATAGTACCAGTGATCTTACGGAGAATCGACCATGGTTGTTTCCAGATCATACCCTACAATCCCTAATCTTAGAACACAGGGATGAATAGCCAAGGCGTGTCAAGAGCCGCGACACCCTTTACCAAGAGAAAGCACTTTTAGTTTCACTATTTGTATGAAAAATTAAGGGAAGGATAATGAACCACCATAGACACCACTCCTTCCAAATTTTCTTCTTCCTTTTCCATTGTTGTTTCTGGAGAGATGTTACAGTATCTAATTGTATTTCTGGGAAGTGATTTGGATCTGTAAAACCAGATATTCAATGCTCCAAGGGCCTTTAAGTGAAACAAAATACCGAGTAGTCATTTGAATGCCTTCCAGTATATTATATAGATTCCGTAATGGAGATGGTCTGCGCCATACAGGATACAACTGAGCTATACTTGATGAGTTATCTTATTCCAATTTACCTGAGATGGTTAGTGTTATGAGTGAGTTTGTTTGTTTTCAGTCATTTTTTGTTTGTTTTAGAAACAAGGGGCTGGAGTATTTCGTCCCTCAGGCCTCATTTATATCCACGTCTTATTTTATTTTTATAAGAATATAAAATAAAAATAAGTAAAGGATTTGTATTATTGAGAAGGAAGAGATAGAAGAAAAGGCAGAGCCAAAACAATTAGCCTAATAACAAAGCACCTTGTAGACATTTATACCTTAATACAACAAAACACAAAAAAATCATCCCGCACTTAGTTAGGTTCCTTTGGGAGAAGAAATCAGCCCTCTCCACCCCTTCGAAGTTCTTACGGGAAGAGCACCATAAACACAAAGGAGCTTTTCGATAAAATTTTATTAGTATTAGCTTCTCTTCGGTCTTTTGTAGCAGCAGCAACATGAAAACCCTTATATTTCTTTCTTTTCAAAGGCTTCAGCATATGCCCCACCAGAAGCAAATGCCAAATGATCAACTCCTGATGGTTGAATTTTTTTTTTCAATCAGTATGAGGAGAAGATTTTCAACCACTCAAAACACCCCATCAAGGACTTCAGGAAGACCGAACAAAGGCATGAGCATATTAAGCTTTTCCCACTAACTCTACAGGCATACTTACCATGCAGATAGTTAGCTAATGTAGCTTAGCCTTTTCTCCTTTGTATACTATTCTACCTGAATCTTGTGTTTTCTCCATTTCTTTGAAGTCGTGATCAGTTTTTTGTATTTGCTTGAAGTCATCAATATTTTATGCTTCGTCTTCCTCCCCACGTGCCCCCACGTGCAATTTGTCACCTTTGAATTCAGACGAAAGGGCAGAATAATAAAAGGAAGAAGGTCTACAGCCATAAATCCTAACCTGAAAGCCATGGAACCTCTCATTACCACTCAATATTTACATGCAAATACGTTTTGGAGATTATGCTCTTTAGAAATTCTTACATGGTGCTTTTATATAAATATAAAATATGCTTTAATAGAAATTCTTACATGGTGCTTTTATATAAATATAAAATATGCTTTAATAGAAATTCTTACATGGTGCTTAGTCTTTGTACTGGCCTAGACGTACTGGAGTGTATAACAAGTGGCTTATTGATATAGCACATATCCTTATAGTATTTGGGCAAACCAACTTCACTCAACTTTGTTTTAGGGCACTTCTTATTTATATAAATTTTAATTTTTAAGTGACTTCGATTTGTTATTGATAGTAGTTTTACTAGGATATTTGGAAGGTCCATGTTCGAATGTGTGTGTGTGTTTGTTAGAAGGCCTGGTAGGCTTATGTCTCGAGGCTCGTCTGTAGATGAGTCTCGAAGAGAATTCCTCGAGATGCAACCCATTGTTACAAATCTCCTGAGAAATACCTAATTTCTCGCAAGAAATACCGAGAAAAACATTTAAAGTTTAAAACTCCCTTTTTATCGCAATATTTTAAGCAGTGTCACCTAGACACTTAAGTTTTCCCAAATTCTGCCGTGCCGACACCTTGGCACGACACGAAATTCTATGGCATGACATGACACTCCTTAGTACATGCTTATACTGTGCCATGGTGATGTCAGCATTATGGTTAGGCGCGTGGAAGTGTAGTCAAGGCGTCGCCTAGGTGGTTTTGGACTGTCACTACCTAGGCACCTCTTTAGGCGGGCGGTAGTCACCTAGACCCTTTAATAGTGAACCTGCTTTACAGTTTTACAGCTTAATTACATATAAATACCTTTTAAGTAAATGATTTCACTTTACTGTCATTTACTTAAGATATTTATATGTAAATAAAAGGTTATACCCCTATTTGAATTCAATAAAATTATCTTAGATCCAAATTTCTAAAGAATAAAAAGTTAACTTTTGAGTTCAAGAACAAAATCCGTTTTTTAGTGCATTTGTCAAAATTTCAGCTTGCAAATGCTAAGGTATTTCTCAAAATTTAAAATTTCATAAATTCTACTATAACCAAATATTAATAAAACCCAAAAGTCTGGTAAAAAGTCTCATATTTTAGTCTTTAAAAATATTTTCATCATAGTTTTCAAGGCGACTTGAGGTGACAGACCCCATGGACGCCTGAGGCGGTAGCCTAAGCCGCCTGAGGCGTAGCCTGATGAACTTTTTGCTAACAAAATTTACCTTACTATGAGATCTATGTATGATGCATTTCCTTTTATAAGGAGCCCTACATTCATATAAATTACACCATTGTCAAGATGCACTTTGATAGAACTATGGTTCAAAAACCCAAAAACTTGACTCGACTCAAAAGTTAGCTGGGTTGAGTAACTCGAAAAACTTGAAAAAAACTCGACTCGGTCTAACTCGGAATATATATGTTATAACTTGAAAAACTTGAGTTAAAAGAACTCAAAATATGCTGGTTTTACAACTGCAAACCTAAAAATTAGGTTTAATAAAACTCATAGTAGGTAGTCTTTGTAGACCCAAAAAAATATGATGCAAAAGAGTGTGGCGTTTGAGTTTAGGTTCTAAAAAATGATAAAAATACTCTTCTGTGACTCGGCCTAGTATGGCGAGTCAAAAAACTCGGCTTGACTCGACCAAGTCACCCGAGTAATTCGGTGTAGACACCCTGTGTTTGCCCAGACTCTTTCATGTTTTTATACTTCATTTACTTTTTCTTCTCTAAGGCAAGGCGGACTCCGTAAGGTCACCTTTAAACCCCATTCACCCATTACAACCCTTTTACAAGCATCTAGTACCATCTAAATATCACCTGGACCTTAATTCCAATAAAGGGGTATTTTAGTCATTTCAACATCCAAAGGGGAGACCGGACCCGAGTTAATGATCCAGGATTTTCATGAACCCTATGAGTCTATGACTACCATTTGGCATAGAATGGCCCAAAGATCAATCTGCCACTGCAATGGCAGTTTTGTAAATATATTAAACCTGAAATGACTGTAATTATATTACAGTCATTCACAAATGAAGTACTTTTTGATTGGCAGTAAAGTAATTACTGCCAATTATATATATGCCTGAATTGTAAATGGAGGTAAATACTTTACTGACATTTTTGATAAATATATTTTTTCGGAAACGGTTAGCAACTTTACACGTTAGTGTTGAAATTATCTAAATGTCCCTAATTGATGGTAATAACTTTACCGCCATTTGAAGAGTAAGCTTATTTTCAATTGTCCCCACTACTTACATTACCGTCATTTATTGGATATTTTCAGAATTCAGTTACGAGCCCATGTGCTAGACTCCCTAGAGTATCTGAGCACCATATTTGGGATTCAATTCTAAATTGTGGTAAAGACATTATGAAATTAGCTTATTTTTGAAATTGAGGTAAAGTTATTACCTCCATATTGATATTTTTGTAATTCCAGCACAGTTTCTTCTAGAGAATTCTTGTACTTTGGACAAGCTATGCCCTTGACAACTTGGAAAATTCCTTAAGAATGATCCCCTTTTAATCACCAAAATGCCATTAAATGACTAAAATACCCCTAAACATGTTTAGTCCCATATTGGATTTGAGGGAGTTTTTTCTCTCAACCTCTCCCTTATAAATACCCCAACCCTCTACCCATTTCAAAACCAACTCTCAATTAGCCAAACCTTTGTCTAAAAAGACTAAGGAAGCCATGCAATTTGCAAGGTATCCCATGTCTTAGAAATTTTTTCATCATTCCTTTTTCTAAATTCTAAAATTCCCTAAGTCACTAGAGAACTAGAGAAGCCTTGGAGAAGATAGAGTCTTGAAGAAGAAGAAGAGCTTGAAGGTGTCTAAGAAGGAGAAAGCTTGAAGAAAGAAAAACAAAGGGGTCTCCAACTGACCAACCCATATAGGTAACCTTAAAACTCTATCTCTACATTTGTGCTAATTCTTCTCTTAACCCTCTATTTTTCATTTTGTGAATGTGAGCCTTTAGATAAATTTTGAGTCTCTCTTTCTTTAGGTAGTTTGGACTTTCCTATGACGCGTTTCGCCGATTAGGGGACTCCAAATGGAAGGAAGGGGGGTAGGAACCCCTAGGTATTTAGAACCCATTTTTGATTTTTTTCCTTAACTTTATGTAATATGTGCCAAATTGTTGAAAAAAACCCCTCCTCCTTTCTCCAAAAAACTCACTAAGGATCCTTTATGATGCGTTTCGCCGAATTAGGGCTCTTTGTGAGAAATAGAGATATAGAAACCCTCCCTAGTTTTAGAACTCTTGCTTCAATCTCGTAGTTTTCAAACATTTGAGTTTTGGATATTTTTCCTCTTCCTAAAGTCACTAAAGATCCCCTACGATGCGTTTCACCGAATTGGGGCTCTTTGTGAAAAATAGGAGGAGGATATTCCCTTTATATTTAGATAAATAAGAGCTTTTCAAAATTTCATCATTTTGCATGCATTATGTCGATGTTTAATCTCCCTAGATTAGAGTCATTATAATGCTCATTTTGTTAGGACATAGGCACTCTTTTCAAAATTCCATCATTTGCATACATTATAGCGATGTCTAATCTCTCTAGATTAGAGTCGTTATAATGTTCATTTTCTTAGTTACTCTTTTCAAAATTCCATAATTTGCATGCATTATGTCGAGGTCTAATCTCCCTAGATTAGAGTCGTTGTAATGCTCATTTTTTTTAAGGACATACCCACATTTTTAAAAATTCCATCACTTGCATGCATTATAGCAATTTCTAATCTTCTTAGATTAGAGTCGTTATAATGCTCAATTTTTTAGTCACTATTTTCAAATTTCCATCATTTGCATGCAGTTATGGCGATGTCTAATCTCCCTAGATTAGAGTCATTATAATGCCCATTTTTTTAGAGCCTGGTCACTCTTTTCAAAATTCCATCATTTGCATGCATTATGACAATGTCTAATCTCCCTAGATTAGAGTCATAATAATGCTCATTCTTTTTAGACTTAGGTTTCCCCATCTCTTTTCTAAAATTTCAAATCTAGTCCTTTTGTACAAGTCAAATTAGAGTCTTATTTACTATTTTTTTTCAAGCCAATCTATTAAATAAACTTTTAGAGAATTTTGAAAGCATAGGTTACTGTCCTTAGACAGGTGATTTGTGGTGCCTAACACCTTCCCCGAATCAGGATAGAACCTTTCTTCCTAGAATCTCACCATGGTTTTGTATTGCCCATATTTTCAAATCAAAAATGAATTTCGGTGACCAATCACACCACAACTCAATGATTGGTGGCGACTCGGTATTCACCATATTAGTATGCTTTATGCGTATTCATCGCAATGAATGGGGTGGCTCACTGAAATGTAGCAAGTCCTGGCGGAATAAACCCACTGACCTTAGGGGGTTGCAGAAGGAAATGTGTCAAAGGAGCCAAAACTGGAAAATGAAACATGAACAATATCTCAATATGGATAGAACAGAATTGCAAATGTTGGAAATCTACATGTTTGAAGTAATAAAATTACCTGAAGAAGTGATAAGCAAGCTCTGAAAAATCCTCCTCTCTAAAGAGAGCATCGGTTCCATGCCCTAAAGGTTTCGGCCAAAAGCGTTGGCACGAAGGTGTGACTGGACTCAATTTGCATGATAATGTCCACCAAAGCTGCGTCAATGCACACATATGATATCAGAAACAACAAATGCCCCACAATCGCCAATGCAAGGGCGTTTATTCGATGTTTTGGCCATTCTTCATTTTTCCCGGTATACATTGGAGTATTGATCCAAGTGGGACTTCGAGGCGCGAAGTTATCAATCAAAAATTTTAGGGTGCACCTCTTGAATGAACCCTCCCCATCAAGTTTTTCAAGTGAATTTCGCCTTACCCCTAGAAGCCTCACAAGTTTATTCTTATAACTTCCAGGAAAAATGGGCGAGGCAATTTCCGACTCTAGGGAAACACGCAAAAGGCGAGCATATTCCTCAAAAGTATAAATAATTTCCGAAGAGCCAAATCAGAAAACTGAAATACTTGGCTTCGAACATGCCAAGGCGGCTTCCATCAAATGACCATTCAATTCAATATTCAAAAGAGAGGGGGCGTTACCTAATTTCATCGAGTCAAGCATGCCCCGCTCTTCCCCATCAAGTGAATGGACCCACGACTTCAAGACTTTATTGAAAACCCTATGATTTTCAAGATTTGGGAGAATTTGGGAGTTTCCAACAGGGATGTTTGATGCTGAAGTTGAGGCTGTCATTGCGTCAGGAACGGGCCAAAATGGGAGGATGTAAAGCTTTGAATCTTTTAGATATTGTGGGAGATTTCAAGGATCCCCAAAACCTGGAAAAGTTTGTTTCCGTGCGTGTTTTACGGAAGACTGAGCTATTGTTAAAAGAATGACCTACTGTTTTAATTGGAAAAAAAACGTGTAAATGACGGTGGTTTTATTACCGACATTTAAGATTTGGCACAATTTATTAATGTCAGTAATAAAATTACCACAAAAAAAATATATATATACATAAATGGTGGTAGTTTTATTACCGCCATTTAAAAATATGACCATTCTATTAATGTCGGCAATGTTATTGCCGACATTACCAATTTTCAAATAGAGACTCTAATTTGTTTGGTTACATGCACTCTAAGTGCGAACCTGGACCTGAGCATTTTCCTGCAGACCATGACATCACAACAGTACTGAAAATTCATAAAAAGATGCATGCTTTAAGCATACATTTTTACATGGCTTTTTGGAATAATTGCCTATCCTTTTCTAAAAATTACACTTGATTAGCCTGCATTAATGAAGTTATATCTGAATCAGCATGGTAGAATAAAAAGATAAGATTGCTATAAATGTAGTAGTCTATTACTATGAGGGTTTTAATTAGATTTTGGTTGATCACAAGAAAATGCCCAATTTCGCAATCAGAGTGCGTGTAACCAAACAAATTAGAGTTTGTATTTGAAAATTGGTAATGTCGGCATTAACAGAATGACCATATTTTTAAATGGCAGTAATAAAACTACCGCCATTTATGTGTATATATATATATATATATATATTTTGGTAGTAATTTTATTACCGACATTAATAAATTGTGCTAAATCTTAAATGTCGGTAATAAAACCACTGCCATTTACAAGTTTTTTTCTTTTAATTAAAACTGTAGGTCATTCTTTTAATAGGGAGCTCAATCTTCCGTAAAACACGTACGGAAACCGACTTTTTCAGGTTTTGGGGATCCTTGAAGTCTCCCACAACATCTAAAAGATACAAAGCTTTACACCCTCCCATTTTGGTCCGTTCCTGATGCAATGGCGGCCTCAGCTTCAGCATCAGACATCCTGTTGGAAACTCCCAAATTCTCCCAAATCTTGGAAATCATAGGGTTTTCAATATAATGCCTTGAAGTCATGGGTCCATTCACTTGATGGGGAAGAGCGGAGCATGCTTGACTTGATGAAATTAGGTAATGCCCCTTCTCTTTTGAATATTGAATTGAATGGTCATTTGATGGAGGCCGCCTTGGCATGTTAGAAGCCAAGTATTTCAGTTTTCTGATTTGGTTCCTCGGAAATTACTCCTACTTTGGAGGAATATGCTCGCCTTTTGTGTGTTTCCCTAGAGTCGGAAATTGCCACGCCCATTTTTCCTGAAAGTTATAAGAATAAACTTGTGAGGCTTCTAGTAGTAAGGCGAAATTCACTTGAAAAACTTGATGGGGAGGGTTCATTCAAGAGGTGCACGCTAAAATTTTTGATTAATAACTTCGCACCTCGAAGTCCCACTTGGATCAATACTCCCATATATACCTGGAAAAAGGAAGAATGGCCGAAACATCGAGTAAACGCCCTTGCATTGGCGATTATGGGGCATTTTTTGTTTCCGATAACCTATGTGTGCATTGATACCGCTTTGTTGGACATTATCGTGCAAATTGACTCCAGTCACACCTTCGTGCCAATGCTTTTGGCCGAAACCTTTAGGGCATGTAACCGATGCAATCTTCAGAGAGGAGGATTTTTCAGAGGCTGCTTATCACTTCTTCATGTAATTTTATTACTTCAAGCATATAGATTTCCGGCATTTGCAATTTTGTTGTATCCATATTGAGATATTGTTCATGTTTCATTTTCCAGGTTTGGCTCCTTGAACATCTTTCCTTTTGCAACCCCTTAAGGTAAGTGGGTTTATTCCGCCAAGGCTTGATACATCTTCATTGCAATTTCAGTGGGCCACCCCATTCATTGCGTGGGCTGGAAGAATGGCATGCTCACCTTACCTCTCCACAACATGACAACTGTGTGGAGGTGTATATGGTTCCATGACTTCAAACCCATCCTTAATATTCCCGGTTGGAATCACATGATATTGGTTGGCCTCCACGGATCCGCTTTATATATCCCTAACTGAGTGGTTAGGCAATTTGGATGGACCCAAGATATGCCGGTGGTTGATGAGGAGGTACAGGATGTTGTTGATTTCGGCCCTTCTTCGGGTACTCTTATCACACAATTAGCCAAAGCTTGGAAGGAACAGGGAATATGGAATGCTTATGACGATAAGTGTGAAGAGCCTTCGGCTACTAAGGAGTATACATTGTGGGTCCGACAACTTGTAGAGGAGGTTCCTTCCGTTCCTTCCTGCAAAAGGAGAAAATTTCAGCAACCTGTGGCACTATCATATATAGATTTCATTGCAAAAGAGAGTGCGTCATTAGAATCTACTTCGGATAGCACAAAAAGAAATTGTGGAACTTAAAGAACAGAATGCTTCCCTGCTTGGTGAGAATGCCTTTTTGAAGGATAGAACTGGCACATCGGCATCCTTGTCTGGTGAGGATGCTACTTCAAAGGCCGAGATAGCGAATTTGATGGAGGAGACAGTGAGTCTAAGGGATAAGGTTGTGGAGTTGCAAGGGTCATTTGTAGGATATGACATTAGCCGTCTTGCATGGATGGATGAAGCCATGGAATTGAGAAAACAAATGTCCACTTTGGAGCGTGTCAATGTGCATTTCCGATATGTGCAAGCTCCAGTCGGTTCTCAGGAGGCAGTGATCCTTTCTATGAATGCCGACCTTGCTCGTTTGCGGAAAATTTTGAGGAATTTGAGTCATGTTTCATCTAAAGAGTCTGATTGACTAGAGGACCGCTCCTTTTCACTTATGCCTTTCACTATTTTTGTCTACATCTTTTGTTTTAAAGAATGTGGCTTAATGTAAAGAAAGTTATATATGATGAAATGAAACAAAATAGATTTTGGTATTTATTGGCCTCAGAATTGTCTATCATTCTTGCATAAAAACTGATTTTTTTGTTTTATGAATATCTTAGGATTTTCCTTATGGGCCAAAATATTAGTTTTTTAATTTTTCTTTTGAAACCCGAGAGTATGATATAAAAGGAATTAAATGAAAGTAAGCCAATGAGTAAACTTTAAACCACATTTGAGGCGCTCAAACCATCATGGTCTATACTTTCCTCGCATATACTTTGGATTTGTTAGATTCACCCTTAATAGATCAAATTGAGCCAAAATGTCGAGTCCACAATTTCTGAAATTACTGAACCCAAAAATGCCCCAGTGTAGGGCGTCTCACTGCACTAGTATGAAACAAACTAGCTTGAGCTGTATTGATCCGAGACAACTGACACTGTAGTAGAATCCATCCGCCTTGGAGTACGCTAATATACTTGCTTGAGTTGGTTTTTTTTTTAATGCCTTTTTTACCCCTAATTCCTTTACGGTTTTTACTAGGTCTCGCCCACGTAATTTTTGCGCATGGATGCCTTGGAAGGTTTTCATCCAGCCTGTGGTATTTGGATCTTGCCATGACTTGATTCTTTTACTCGTAACGCCCTTTCGGGTTTTCATCACGCCCTTTCAACTCATGCTTTTCTTAATGGAAATTTTATCTGCAAGCTTCCGTCATCACTGGAACTTTGATTTGAATAAAGATGAGTTTCATTTTGAGATTTCTACTGTCAATCTTGATCTGAGAGGACTTTATTATGGGACGAAATATAGGCTAGGCTGAGTTTAGAAATAAATGGATAAAAAGGCTCAAAGTAAAAGATGAAATGGGATGACCGAGACTAATTGCGAAAATAAACTATCATATGTATTTTTTTTCTTGTCTTTTCTTTTTTCTTTTCATTTTATTTTGCTATTTCTTTGCTTTTCCTTTGCTTTTTCACTAACTTGCTCCACTTTTTTTAAAAAACTTTCATTTGTCTCTTTTTTGCTTTGATTTACAAAAATAAAGACTGCCCCAGTGTATGGGGCTTGATGAAACAACCTAAAATTTTGAAAATTGCCCCAGTGTGGGGTGCAATTGTCCCGGTTTGGGTTAAGAAACGAATTGGAGGCTCACGTGGGTTGAACTAAAGGGGTTTTACTGAATTTCTTCGGGAGAGTAAAAAGATGGCCTCTCTTCCTTTCAATTTTGTCTGTTTAATCCCAAAGCGAATTATGCAAAATATCTTTTAATAGAATCAGACCGGTTCAGGAAGGTCTTCACCATCCATCCCGGCTAAAATGTCGGCTCCACCAGAGAATACCTTTCTGATCACATAGTGACCTTTGTAATTAGGCTTGAATTTCCCACGCGGGTCAGATAGGTGAGGAAGCATCTTCTTGAGCACTAGGTCGCCTTCTTTGAATTGTCTGGGTCACAGTTTCTTTGCATAGGCCCTTGCCATCCTTCTCTGGTAACACTGACCATGACATATAGCATTCGAATGCTTTTCTTCGATCAAATTGAGCTGGTCAAACCTTGCCCTCACCCATTTGGCTTCTTCGATCTCTGCTTCCATCAAAATTCTGAGAGAGGGTATTTCAACCTCTATGGGTAAGACGGCCTCCATACCATATATAAGTGAATATGGCGTTGCTCCGACTGATGTTCTTATCGAGGTGCGGTATGCATGAAGGGCAAATGAGAGCATCTCGTGCCAATCCCTATAGGTGGTTGTCATTTTCTCAATAATTCTTTTCAGATTCTTGTTGATGGAAAAGCGCCGCTCGATGTGATTGTATTCACTGCAATCTCATTGGGATTAGTCTATGTGGGTTCGTTCAACGAAGAGGTTGCCCAGGCCATTATTTTTGCGTTAATGGACCGTAGTGATTCAGAATTGGGGGAGCCCCTCACCCGGCTTCTACCTTTAGGCCTTGGCCTTCTGTACCTTGGGAAGCAGGTAACCAAATGTCATAAGTCCTTAGGGGCTTGTATGGAATTTGCTATAATTACAGTTTCTGTTTGTTTCAGAAGTGCCCTCTTTTCCTTTAACTCAAATATATTCTGTGTGGTCTCTTTGTTGACTGTATTTGGGAATTCCTATTTAAACAGTTCTTGTATCAATCTACTTATCATGTCATAAACTTTGGGTGTCTGGCAGGAAAGTGTGGAGGCCACAGCCGAAGTTTCAAAGACATTTAATGAAAAAATCAGAAAATATTGCAATATGACCTTGCTATCTTGTGCCTATGCTGGAACTGGGAACGTACTCAAGGTCTTAATATTTTTTTCCAACCGGTGGCACTTGGAGATCACTATTAGCTATATGAAGCAGCTAACTCTTTCTTCATACAGGTCCAGAATCTTCTGGGGCATTTTGCACAACATCTTGAGAAAGGAGAGACCTGCCAAGGACCTGCTGTGCTAGGAATCGCTATGGTAGCAATGGCCGAAGAACTGGGTGTTGAGATGGCAATTCGTTCGTTAGAGCATCTGTTACAGTATGGAGAGCAGAACATACGTCGGGCAGTTCCTTTGGCTCTTGGTCTCCTCTGCATATCCAACCCAAAGGTAATCAATGCTGTGAAGGGGACTAGCCGAGTCCCATTAAGCTGGTTATAAATAAGAGTAGTTTGCTAAGGTTGTAAATTTTGGTAGACAATATTTACAAGGTAGATAAAGTTTGAACTCTTTTTGATAGTTTGCTGTACTAGTGTCCAACTTAGTCATTCAATATTGAGTTGGACCAAGTTGCTGCTGTGGAAATAAAGTGAGTGACTCTTTCTTTCTTTGAAGTATGTTTTTCTGACCAATTTGTTGGCTGGGTGTTCTAACCAGGTTAACGTTATGGATTCGTTAAGCAGACTTAGCCATGATGCAGATTCAGACGTAGCCATGGTATGTGCTAGTAGAGCTTACTTGTAATCATTTTCTCAGTATGTTATATTTTAGACTCTGAATTATTCTGTCCTCTACAGGCAGCCATAATCTCCTTAGGCCTGATAGGCGCAGGAACCAACAACGCTAGAATAGCAGGCATGCTTCGGAATCTTTCAATCTATTACTACAAAGAAGCCAACCACCTCTTCTGTGTAAGCTTCTCTTGTGTTTTTCTTCTCGTGTTTTTCTTTTTTCTACCTCTCTTTCTTTCTGTTCAGTCTTCTTAGGGGTACTCATTCACTTTGGCTGATGTGCAGGTGCGGATTGCTCAAGGTCTTGTACATCTGCAATCTCGGGCAGATTCTGACTCTTGCTCCTTACCATTCTGAACATTTCCTACTGTCGCCGTAAGTCTACTAAACACTTATACGTAGACGTGTGAGTGTCTCACATGCAAATCTGGTGGGGGAAGGGGAGAGAAGAGAGGAGAGAAAAAACAGGGGGATATGGCAGGTTTCTACAACACATTAAAATAACAGTTATTCTACTGCATCCTATTTTTAAAGTTGCGAAGAAATATATAGCCATCGGCCTTGAAAATGTCTTGAAGGCTTGTATAGGTAAAAAAAATTACAGTGTTACCTAAAATTTTAGGAAAAGTTCATAATTGTATAAAGGATATTCTTATTATGAGGGGAGATGGTTTGACCACTTATAGGAATGTTCTTAAATAGCGCACCAAATGCGCGCAATAAAGCAGTGCTAGAAGGAATGAATTCTTGTCAAAAGTAAAATTCATTATATATTATTAATATTAATAGTATATAATAAATATACTTAATCTGAAATTTAAATGAAGTGTATTTAAAAATTTTAGTAGGTTAATTATATATATAATCGAGTTGAGCTTTTAACGAGCCGAGTAAGGGTGTGTTCAAGCTTGGCTTCTTAACCAACGAGCTCGAAAATCAAGCTTGAGCTTGGCTTGTTTACTAAATAAACGAACGGGCTCGAGCTGTTCGCAAGCACATTTGTTTGATAACCATCCATATTTGCAACCATTCGATCTTTTGGTTCTCGTGCTGTAGCCCGCCCTATCAGAAGGTTGGTCCTGTACTGTGTGGACCTCATGTACTGGTACTGATTGGAGAGTTTTGATCCATCTCTATTTAGGGGTGTCAACAAGTCAAGTATCAGTATATGCAGTCCGAGATCTTACTCCTTAAACTGGGACCATTTATGGGATTGAAAAAGATGATTCCATAACTGACCCATCAGATACCTTATACAGGATCCTTTACAATAGAAAAGTGCTAAAACTTGGTCTTCAAGACATACGAAAGAATAAAATATAGGAAATCAAATAAACAAAAATACTACAAATGACAGTTTTACCCATTTACATGTATAACTGACGGGTACCAGACGAATCCTAATTGGGTTTCGGTGACCTGAACCTAACTTTATTATTTGTTGGAACCAGAACCTTGCCACACCATACTGGTCAAGGCTGAGTTTTTTTTTTTTAAGCAAACAGTTTCTGTTTGACATTTGTATTTCGAGGAAAGCCACTCAGAAGGAACCAGAACCTTGACATCACTAATACTGTTTTAATTCACTGCCTGAGGACCTGATTTGTTTTATTCTTCCTTCCAGGACAGCACTTGCTGGAATAATAACCTTGTTGCATGCCTGTCTTGACATGAAATCCATCATCTTGGGGAAATATCAGTATGTTCTCTACTTCCTTGTTTTGGGTCCATTCTCTACTTGAGTTCCTTTTTCAATTCACAACTTTGTAAATTGAAATATTTTAGTTCCTTGTCTACTTTTCTCATCTGAATTTCTTTCTTCTCTTATGTTACAGCCTAGAATGTTGATGACTGTTGATGAGAATCTGAAACCTCTATCGGTTCCTGTTCAGGTGGGCCAAGCAGTGGATGTTGTTGGCCAGGCTGGTCGACCTAAGACCATAACTGGATTCCAGACGCACTCAACCCCGGTTCTTCTGGCGGCCGGTGATAGAGCAGAACTAGCTACTGAGAAGTATAATCCTATACTCGTAAAAGTGTTTTTAGCCCTTAGCAACATGTGCGCACACTAATGGGAATTCTTTTTGTGCAGATATATTCCTCTTTCGCCCATTCTTGAAGGCTTTGTCATTTTGAGAGAGAACCCAGAGTACTGAGACGATCAGTAGGTGCATTTGTTTTACAACCTATGGTGCATGATCCTGAGAGATTTGGGTCTCTGTTTAAGGTGGAAGATATCAGAGAGAATTTTAGGTTTCCACTGTTTATTTGTCAGACATAGGGACGGGAAAAGTTCTGAAATCTGCCTGTATAATCTTTTTACTCAGGTTTCTTGTCCAGAGTTATTTTTATTTTTTGGAGATGGAAAAGGGAAAAAGAGGTGGAAAAAAGGTGTCAGGTGTTGAATGTATGTAAACTTGGAGCTCAGTACTGTGAAATATTTATTTATTTATTTATTTATTTATTTATATGGCATTGGGTTTTGTTGGAATTGTTATTCAATGATCTGAAATTTTTTCGAGTTTCATGGTGCTATAGAATTACCAGAATTAGTAGAGAGCTGATTAAAAGAGATGCCAGCGGACTGAGTTGTTTGCTTCTTCTTTGGGAAAACTCTAATGTCAATGAATGTATATGCTGATGGAAAAGTGGATGCTCTCATACTACCATGTGATTGAGGCTTTGTTTGTTTGCACATAAATGGTTTTATTTGCAGTGTAAAAGCTTTTACAATAAAAGATAATTTTTTCACTTATTTATTTTTTGATTGCATCCTGGAAAATTGTTTTATTTTACTATGTTTGGATTAAAGGAAAATTGAAAATCACGGGTAAAGAGGTGTTTGTCATTTGAATGAGAATATGTAAATATAGTGTTTTTTTGGCTCCCTAGTTGAACAATTATAATTGTTTAGCCTTATGGTCTGGGGTGTGTTTGGGTGTGTGTTGAGTATAGTGTGTTATTGTGTTTAATAGAAAAAAGGGAATACACTTGAATGTGTTTTTCTCAATTTAGAAAAATACTAAAGGGGGTATATCTCTCATTTTGGTGAGAAGGATATTATTGTCATTTGGAAATATATATTCGAAGATGGTTATTTTGTCATTTTGGTAAATACATGACGAGGGGTATTTTTGATATTTTAGGAAATATATGTAAAAGGATATTTTTGTAATTTTTAAAAATACATGTAGAGGGGGCCATCCACCAATGAGGTGATACCTTAGGTTTGGAAATGGATTTTATGGGTACGGGTACCTATCACTACTCATTTATTTATATATTTGGCAAACGTTTATTTTTCCATAAAATATTCACTTCAGAAAGATTTTATGTAGTAGTTGAATGAGTTTACCTTATGACATCTTAACAGTAACCTTATGCGTGCTGGGGCAGAGCTAGAAATTTTTCATTGGAGGGCCAAAATACATGTATAAAAAAATAATGGATTTGAGGGTATGAAATTGGGCGATTTGAAAGGTAAGCATTTACCGCTAACACTCCCCCACAAATATGCACTAGTAAAAAAAAAAAAGGTCAGTGCTAAAGGACGTGTGAGCAGTCCCAACTATTTCTGCTACTTTGTTCTGCGGTTTCTCAGTGTCTTCAGCTAACTTAATTAAGACATTAGCTCACTGGAATTATCACAACTCAGGGCCTTCAGCTAACTTAATTAAGACATTAGCTAACTGGAATGATCAAAAGCTTTGCTCCCACCGCACCCCCGAGAGAATGAGTATTGCACGGACATGTTCAAGGGACATCCTCGAGCTGGTCTTTTTCTGAATGATTGAGCTAGGTTTGTGATACACATAATAAGCAATTGCCCAGAACAAAGCTAAGATCAAACTCTCAAATCATATCCATTTGTGGATGTTCTTAAACACCACAAAATGGTGTCTGTTTCCCAAGTTGCGAGCCTGTTTTCTCCAAAGTTCATCAATATCAGGTATGCCATCCTTGGAAGACAGCTTGATAAAACATCAGATTGTTCTAAGCAAAAGCTTGTCAGATCTTCTGAGACCAAATATATTATGACCTTGTAATGAACCTAAAGCTGGTAATCTAGAACTCAGCATAAATATGCAACAGCATTGGAAAACAAGAGAAATACCAATTTCAACAAGAGAATCATCTCACATTATATTCCACAAGCATGTTACTGTAGCAGCCCCAGTAAACAATTCCAAATTATCATCTACTCAATCACATTTTAGAGGGAGTCAATCTGATTGCAACATGCCTGAAAGATCTGAAAGGGTGGGGCCACCTCCCCTGGAGGGCTGTCCAAAACTTGTAGCTGTAGCCATTCGGGTATTAATAACGTGGGGGCTCCCAAGGCAAACCAAAGGCTCTGCTTCATTGAGAGGACCCATCACCTTTCTTTGCATTTAAATATAATATCAAATAGCCCCCTGCTCAGGCCTGCCATTTTCTACACTTCAAATCAACCATGCCATGTGATGCCTCCCCATCTGAACGATTACTTCTCCCAAAACAATACAAAACTTCAAGCAGGAACTGGAGTTATCCTTTCTTCAGCTCCAGCTGTGCCGCCCATGTCAGAGACCCATACCCATTTGCCACCTTAAATTATCCAACGTCCACCATTTTGTATCTAGTAGTAGTATGTCTTATGGAAAGAACCACACAGACCTAAAAAATGGTGATCTCTTTCCGCACTTTAGTGCAGATAAATGGCACATATGACAGCACAACCGAATTGCTGAACGAAAGAGTCTAACCCATTATAGCCAGGCCCCTGTGGCCTCTCAGCCATTATAATGGAGCATTTGGTTTTGCGAGCTCTGTCCCTGCTGCTGCTGCTGTGGAGCCTGCAGGTTTAGTGGCTGAGTGTTGTACTGGGTGAAGGGTTGAGAGTAGAGAGGATTCATCAAGCCCTGTAAAGGTTAATGACAAGTTAGCACTTTGTATTTGATTCATAGAACGATCATTATCAAGATAATCCAGAGTTCATCAACAGTATTGTCAGAAGGGACCTGTGATTGAAGTGGATTGGAACCCGCCACAGCAAAGTGGGTCTGAGAGGAGTCATCTTGTGACGGGTCCTTGAAGCCAACCTGCGTAAATAAGCCTTGTGATCCATGAGGAATGTAGTCCTGTGCAAATAAGAAGTTGAGAAAGACGGACACAGGAAAGAAGCATTGAAGGAAAAAAAACATGCATGACCATTAAATACAAGGGCTGATGGTTTTGAGTTTTGACAAACCTGAGATATGAAATCATTTCCTGTACCCAAATGAGAATACCCAGCCTGAGAATTATGGTTTAGAAAGCTTCCTGGGAATCCAGCTTGTGCTCCTTGTGTACTATAATCAACACCATACCCACTCTGAGAAGCATGCAGAGCAAACAGCACCTCGTTTATATACCAAACCACATTGGCAGGAAACCAAGTAAAACTTAAAAATAGAAATGGCATGATGCAGCCCCATAGATTAGCATTGTATGGACTAAACTAGTAATCCTGACCATAATGTAGTTTCTGTTCAGTAAACATACGCAGATTAGAAAGCAAAACATATAATGCAACTTTAAGGCGTACACAAGGTACTAGACACACTGAATATAGAGAGACAGTTACCACATTGCAATCCTTTTTGTCAACAGTTACCACATTAAATAATCTTACAGGTCCAAACAACATGAATCCTTATACCCAAATGTTTATACCGTGCTATGTAACAATACAGTAAAAACAACGTTGAAGTTCTGCATCTTGTACCTGTGTGAAGTCTGCAACATTATAAGCAACATGTGATCCTTGGCTTTTGAAGTCATCACCCGAGAAATCCTGATCAATTGCCATGGCAAAGTAAATCATTAAGGAATAAGAATAAAGACCACCCATAGATACGTAATTTGTTGATTTACAAGGAATAAGAATAAAGACCACCCATAGATACGTAATTTGTTGATTTACACAATATTAGACACAATATTAGATACCTGAGACATTCCCCCAATAGAAAATCCATCACGGAATGTCTGGCTCAGCCCTTGAACTGGTATCTACCAAATGTAACAAGAAACTTCCAGGTCACAACTGCGTCAATACGGAATAAAGTTTTAAACTTTAAAATAGAAAAGAACACTACAAACCTGAGTCATGAGTCCAGTTTGAGATAATGGCCCACCCAAAGATGGCTGACTGGTCGGATTGTCCAGCGCAGGGAAGTTAAAACTAGAACCAAGACTCCCTATGGCTTGCTGGGACCCTTGCTGATGTGAGAGATGACCACCAATAGGACCACCAGCATTACCACGTCCAGCCCCAAACCCCCTGCTTCCTGCTTGAGGGACCTGAGGAACAGCTCCAATTGGTCCATGAACAGCCCCGCGAGTTGGAATTGCATATGGCTGAGAATGGGGACCACCAGGAAAAGGTGGCAGCGGGATTCGCGGCACCGCAAATCCTGCTGGATGCACACCAGGCATATGGGTACCATTGGATGGGCCAAATGCCATATAAGAACCTAGATATAGGAGAGAGAGAATCTTAGTTTCATTTCCACATGAAAAATGCCATTAGGAAATCCATAGCTTAAGTTCACGTGTAAGAAATTATAGCAGCATTTGTAGCAGCTGATACCATATCCTGAACTGATTTACAGAGTCTCATGTAATACTAGGAATTAGGGGTGTATTCGAGCCGAGCTGGACAAAGCTCGAGCTCAGCTTGGATCAAATACAATAGCTTGGCTCGAGCTCGAATTGATTCAAGCTCGAGCCGAGCTTGGCTTGACTTATTAAAAATATATAACTAAATAATAATATTATTATTTATATATAATATAGTATTATCATTATTTTATATAATATTCGAGCCGAGCTGAATCAAATAGGCCTTGGCTCGAGCTCGGCTTGAACATATTTCAAGCTAAAAAAAAAACAGCTCGGCTCGATCTAGCCAAATTTTCAAGCTTGAACTTGGCTTGACTGATCCGAGCCTTTGAGTTGGCTCGGCTTGGATACACCCCTACTAGGAATTAATTAGGCTACCAATAAACAGCAGCTTGCGCACTTGTCATTTGTCAAGGCTCTGTGGTTGAAGTAAGACAGTTTAAAAGGTGCAATATGGTAGCAAATAATGTACCTTTAGCACGACTGCCTCTTTTATCAGCATTTGGGCTAGATGAACTGACAGACCCAAAATTGTCATTAGGCAGGATCCCAGGCCCACTGCCTACGAAAAGTCTGCGATCGTTATAAATCTGTTTCATAAGAGAACAGCCTTAAGGATGCAGTTAACAAATATTCTCAATCATCATTTCATTAATGCCAACCAGAAAATCTATCATAGACCAAGCAATCAAAACGAAATAAAGCTAACCAACACATCAAAAAAGCCACCTTCTTTGGCTTTTGAAACTGAACCATACTCTGCTTCAAGTTATTCAGAGGTCCTTCAACCAAGCACTCGTGTTCCTAAAGAGAAATTGGGAAAGGATCAGTATATGAAACCCTATAAACATAACTTCTAAGAGCAAAACATCATGTAATCCCATAGAAGAAGATAATGCCCAAGGAAGAACCAAACAAGTATCTTGTGCATGGTAATCGGATAGGAGTCCATATAAGAAGCCCAAGGGAGAAGTTCAAACTTGGCTCACGTTAAAGTGGCAAACCTTATGTGGGAGAGCTATAATTCTCTAGCACCAGGGGATTTCCCTTCAATTCAATAAAATTAGTTAATAAGTGAGAGGGAAAGAGTTCAACTTTTGAGCGTTCCAGAAAAAGAACCAAGTATTCCAACAGATAAATACCACTCCAAAATCTATTATGACTTAAGGCTGCTAAATCAAATGTCCCGTAAAAAACAATTTATTCAGCACAATTATGAGCCTACCAACTTGATAGAGAAAGTAGTACCTTTCTCATAAATATTGCATTCCAAAATAGAAAGTTCGCAATAATTGGGATTTTTATGGAGATTGGATGCAGTTTTAATTTATACGGAGCTATTAGAGTGGGATCCGCTTTTTGGGGAATATGAGTTGAAGCAATAACCATTGTACCTTTTACCCAGTTATGGATGAGGGTGTCGATATGTTTAGAAAGTTTAATGTCTTAATAGAAATGGGGAAGGAACAACTACAACAAGCATTTCCTTTCTTTCCCTGGTGCAACCCCATGGGAAGTAGATTTCAAAAATAAGAGGAAAAGGGAAGTCTGAATCCTAGAGGCATCAGATCTCAAGCATCAAATTTTTAAGAACTCCAATCAACTTGACCTAGTGTTAAAGGTACAAAACTACAAATATGTTTGCTGCCACCATCACTTCACCAAAAGGAACTCATCCTATACCTCCTTTTGTCCAACCTATAAACATAGAGCTTTAAAAAGAAAGAGACGGGGGAACCTGCATGAAATCGGATGGACCTTTTATTTTGGGGTAAAGGAAATTCAACCACTTCTAAACGGTTCCAAGCCAAATTTATGAATTTCATATTCCTTACAAGTAGGCTTATCTTGGCAAAATAGTGACATTTTTTTTTAATGTATAACCAGGACTAATTCTCTCCAAAGCATCCTCAACAGTCTCCCAATCTACTTCCTATCGATTCTCATCATTCTAGCATTCATCGCCGATAAGCTTGAGAAGATTCAACGAGAATTTCTATGAAATGACGAAGTTGAATCAAGAAAATATCACTTGATTGATTGGACATCTAGTTTTGCGTCCGATTGATAGTGGGGTGCTTAATGTGAGGCCCCAGAGGGAGGTAAACAAGGCATTACTCGGCAAATGGTTGTGGCGCTTTGGGATGGAGAGAGCTTGTGGAGAAGGGTCATAGTGGCTAGATATGGGAAAAAATAATAGTGGGAGATTTCTAGAAACTCAATAGATTTTAGGTGGGGAATGGGATAGATGTGAGGTTTGGGGAGGACCTGTGGTGCAGGACATCCTCCCTTATGGAGGATTTGAAGAGGTTGTTTACCAATGCTGATGATCGGAACCTTCTGTTGCCTCCTGCTAAGAGTGGGTGTCAGATTCTCCCGTGCGGCTTTCTTGATTAATGTGGCTTCTTGCATTTCCATAACTACCTGCAAATTGTTATTACCATCCCCTCTAGAGGGGACGCTTGTGTGGTCTAGGGACAAGGGTCAGCTTACTGTGAGATCTTTTCTAAAAGCATTGTGCATAAGTCCAATTTTATCTTTTTTCCTTATCGATTTGTGTGGAACCCGAGCGTTTTGTCGAAGGTATCCTTTTTTTTATTCGCATCCTTGGATAAGATTCTCACTTGTGATCATCTTAAACATAGAGGGCCTGCCTCAAAAATGAGGAATCAGTGCATTATCTGCTTATGCATTATCCTTTTGCTTTGAGTGTTTGGAGTTATTTCCT
Source organism: Tetracentron sinense (assembly GCA_015143295.1). NCBI lineage: Eukaryota > Viridiplantae > Streptophyta > Magnoliopsida > Trochodendrales > Trochodendraceae > Tetracentron > Tetracentron sinense. Next base: position 18,893,440 of record CM026572.1, on the reverse strand, counting down.
TTCTCGCCTAGGGGTCAGTTGGGGACCTCCCCTTATTCCTTCCAAGACTTCTTATTCTGTTCACTCTCGTTTAAATTGGAGACTTAGGCATCAGTTGTCTGGGCACTATTGCTTGGGGTGCTAGGTTGGTCGATTTGGAGGGAAAAGAATCAGTGAGTCTTTGACGATGAGAGCTCTTCTTTGACGAGAGTATGTTCAAGGTGTCAGCTACTTATTGCCTGGTGCTCCATCAGGAGTGACTTTGACAAGTTGGGATGCAGCTCTTGTTTTGAGTCCGGTTTGGTTTTTATGATTTTCTAGTCTTGTCCCTCTTCGTTATATGGTTGTGTGGATGGTTTCATATGTTGTTCCTATTATATTGGTTCACTCACTTGTGAACCCCGTATTGTATTTTGCACTCCCCCTTGTATTATTATTTTGTTTTAATAAAGTTATCTCTGTTTGCCGATTAAAAAATGCACCTTTAACCATGTAGATTGGTTTTCCGTCATTAACACTACTAGAACATGCGAAAATCTACCAGCTACAATGCAGATTAAGCCAGGAAGTTTCTTCAGGTGGATGTATATGCCCCTAGCAGAGGCCCCATGAATCTGATGGTACAACAAATACGAGTACCCTAAAACTACCTCTCAAAGTGTGGCCCACATGGCCTATATTTGAGATCCAAATTAAATTGGTCAGTCAATAAATAAAAACTCAAGTTTTAGATACCAACCGTAGTGCCAATTTTCAATTCATGTCAACTGTAGTCTGACAGTATTTTCAAAGCTCCTAGGGTTTGAGTGAGTGTAGAACCCCGGATCTCACTTGCATAGCCTGTGAATAATGTTGTAAAGACTGAAAGCCTCAAGTAATGTTTATGCTTGGTTGATTAATCAAATGAGGGTTTTAAATCCATCTAAGTATGTATGAATATGGGTTTGGTGTCCTAAGTGAGTTAAGGGAAGAGTGGAAACGCTCTAAGTGTGAAAAATGGGAAAATGGCCAAAAATAGCAAAACTAATTGGTGTCCTAAGTGAGTTAAGGGAAGAGTGGAAACGCTCTAAGTGTGAAAAATGGGAAAATGGCCAAAAATAGCAAAACTAGTCGACGGGTTTTCTAAGGCTTGAAAAACCAGTCGACTGATTTATGTCCTGCATCAGTAATAGGTTCTGTCATGGAACCAGCCAACTGATTTTGAACTCCGAGGCTTAAAATCGTGAAAAACAAAGGGTAGTTAGGTTTTTTCACAACCCTAACTCTATAAATACCCCATTTTCGAGGGGTTAGGGTTTCTAACACTTTGAAAAGATAATTTTAAAGAGGAAAAGAGATGGGGCTAGGGTTTTGAAAAGGGGATTTCTTGTGAGATCAAGGTAGAGCTCGGATCCTTGCCTCCAAAGCTTCCTCAAGTTTGGATCTTCTTCCTCAAGCTTGGCTCTCACTTCCACAAGTGTTCTCAAGCCTTCTCAAGTCTTTTCTCCCAATTTTTGAAAGGTAGATACTTTCTATTATCCCCCTTTGTAATGAATTCAAATAAGAAAAGTAAGATGCAAAATAATTTTTATGGGAATGGAGTGTGTAGCCTATGTATGCACATACTAATGTTGAAATGAAATTCCATAAGCATTTTTCCATGTTTAAATGCTTTCTAGGTATACCGTATAACATGATGTTCACAAGCACGTTATGCACTTGTAGGTATTGCATGATCGGGTTTTCTTTAAAGTATGGTCATCCGAAAGTTTACAATTTCAAAAGAAATATAAGAATCACAAGTTCTGATTTCACGAAACAAGCATGAGAAAGCCAAACTATGGGTTGGTCAAGGATATGTCATATCTGGCTTCAAGACAAGACAAGCAAGAATGATAATGCCAAACGGAAGGGTTGGTCAAGGATGTTAGTGGGTCATTTCAAGCAAGTCCATGAAGGGTATTTACATACCCAACTTCAAGTCGTTTCAACTTTCAAGGACGCTAACATCTAGCTTCAAGTATGTGTTACAAGACAAGCATGATTCACGCAAGACGAGATAAGTTTGATTTCAAATAAGACAAGACCCATGTTTTGGAAGCACGAAAAGTCAGGTTTTAAAGTATGGTTTTCCAACAAGTATGCACAAGTGAATTTTTAAGAATGTTTACGCAATTGGATTTAAGCATGCATGTGAATTGTTCTGTTTTAAATTGCAAGCATGTCATGATTGATATTATATCATTGTTAGCTAGTGGCATGTATATGCATTTTGATGAGTGGGCATGTCCACTCTTACTTTTGGTTTTGTTATATTGTATAAACTCTTGGAATACAATCATGTTATAAGATAGAAATTTTAGCTTCCGCTATAGCATGCCTTGTTTATTGTACAGGATGGTTTGATATGATAAGTTAGCTATGCACAAAGTCACTCTTAACTCCTAGGTGGGATTTTGGGGCGCGATAGTGAGACCCTCTATCCCATTCTCCGAAGATACATTGATCTTTTGTGATGATTCACACTGGCATCCGGGGTACCTAGATGCATTTAAGATTCTTTGAGGCTATCTTAAGCCTGAGAATCAATTTCACCAAAAGTGACCATTTTGGTGTAGGTGAGGCCCCAATTTGGGAAAGTTGACGAGCTGTTTTAGGTGTGTAAAGTCGGTCATGTTCTAGCTTCATTCTAGGGTATTCTTGTTAGTGAGGGATTCAAAGCCAATATCATTTGGGAAATGGTGGTGGAAAGAGAACAATAGACTAACGGCTTGGAAATCCTTGATTTTATCCAAAGGGGGGTAGAATCACTCTGCCTAAAAGTACTTTAGCTAATATTCCCACATTTATTTGCCTCTCAACCATCCCAACTTCTATTGCCAAAAATTTGGAGAGATTTCAAAGATATATCTTATGGAATGATAAGATAAGAGGCAATGCAATATCATTGAGTAGAATGGAAAGATGCGGTCAGCTTTTGAAGGAAGGTTAGATATTAGGCAGTTGCTGATATGAAAAAGGCTTTGATTGGCAAATTGTTGGGGAGAAAAGACGATCAAAAGGTTATTGCAGAAGGCGATTGTCGCTAAATATGGAGTCAATTCGGTCTATCTTTAAAGAGGTTAGGCAACCTCATGGAGAGGGTATGTGGAAAGCAATCAGGAAAATTTAGGAGGATTTTTGCAAGCATATTAGGTACAGGTTGGCAAAGGCGATGAAGTGAATTTTTGGGAAGACGTTTATCGTGGTCAAAACGCTTGGCGGATTTTGGAAAATCTATTTTTCTCTAACAAAAATTTCTTGGTAGAGTTTTGCTTTGAGATGGTAAAAATGAGGTTATTTAAATTCTAGGGATGAGAAGGGGCCTCAACGATTGGGATTGAGGAAATCCTCAGATTAATGGCTTGCCTCAATTCGAATAAGCCTATCATCTTATGTAGAGACAATGAAGACAAGGGTGTACGGTGCACAATGGACAGAAAAGGGTCAGTTTTTAGTGATATCATATTCTAGGCCGATCCTATTACCCTTTTCGCATCGAGTTGGTTTTTATGCATTGTCAATCGAGATTGTTTTCTTCCTTTGGGATATAACTCTAGATAAAATCCTCCTTCATTTCCACATAGACGGATGTATTTTACCGAGCACAAACTTTCTTCTTGTGTGAATCAGTACAGTCAAAATATCGCCTACACGGCACCTAGGCCATTTGTCACGGCCTTAGTTATTTTCCCCAACCTTAACCGTGCAGCACTCGTGCTAGAGTCCGTCCTAAACGAGTCAGCCTTACCCTCAAGCTTAGTAGGAACACTCTTTGGAAGAAAGCTACAACTCTTATTACACAAGATAGTATACACAATTGGATGGTCACTTGGATCCTTGGATGATTTACAAATGAAGGGGTCATTCCTCTTTTATAGGCCTAAAGGGATGATTCTAGACTTCTAGAATCCCCCTAACTCTAAAATCTTCTCCCACCTCCTCTTGAGGAGTTTTCTAGAATTATTCTCTAGGAAGCTTCCCACCTCCTCTCTAAGAAGTTTCTAGAGAAGCTTCTACACAACTCTCCCTATGAATATACTAGAAACCCTACTAGTATATATACAAAGATCCCTATCAAAATTTGGGGTGTGACACTCTCCCCCACCCAATTTCGTGACGCCCTCGTCACGACTACTTCCCGTGTTGTCTCCTTCGTTTCCTCCGCTTTCTCCACTTCAGGGTCTTCCATTCCTTCCCCTTTGCAAAGTGAAGAACCACGAACCATTTTGTATCTATTTTGGTCCCTAGCACCAATGAGACCATGCCTGGTTCCTTCTTCCTCAAGGAGTTAGCACGGGGCATAGGTGCCCTTTTCACCATGTCCCTAACCTTCATCTTCAAGTTAAGTTGGTAGCTGTCCAGCCCGACTACCGACAAGTTTGCCTCCCCCTCCATGCTCCATTGTGCAGCCTCGCTCCTTAGAACACACCATGAATGGGTTTGGCTTCCATCTCGATAGCCTCGATCTCCTGGCCGTCTTCAGCTCCACTCCCTTTGTCTTTTTCCGGGAGACAAAGTCTGTTTCAGCCTCTGTGTCCCCCTGCGCACGCGAGGTATCCCCATCGAGGTGCTCCTCTATGATCCTAAGCCCTTCACCCTCGGGCTTGGTCGTATCCACCTCTGTTGGGTTGAGAAGCTGCACTGACCCCGTGCTCAGCTCCTCATCACCTTCATCATCCACTTCATCTGACCATTCTCCGCTCTCCAATTTTGTTAGGCGTGCCTTGCGAACTTCGCAATCCCTAGCATTATGCGTTCCATCGCAGATGAAGCACCAGGAGTTGATCTTCTGTATCCTCCTGTTTATCCGCTCCTTGATGGCGAGCAACGTATTCCCGGTGTTCGGCATCTCCCCGTCGGGTTGCTCGATTCCCTTCTTGCGCCCCTTAATGCTCAAACCCAGGTTCTTTATACGTTCTCGTATTCTCTCCAACAAGCTCTCTCTCGGCTTGTCATTTCTCCATCCACTCCTTGATGGTTTCTCCTGTTGCCGATGAGTAACGAGCATCGCATCCCTGGTGCTCAGCATCTCCCCTTCAGGTTGCTCGATTCCCCTCTCGAGTCCTGTCATGCTTGAACCCAGCTCCCCAACGCGATCTCCCTTGCTCGCCACGACAAGCACTCCCCAGGCAAGTCGTGTCCCCATGACACCTTGAGCATCCCTGGACTCGCTCCACCTTGGCTCGTCCGCTCCTAGTTTGAAAACCATAGCTTTGCCTTCCATGTCCCCAAGTTGTTCCACCACAAACTCTGTTGTTGTGACCTCCTCAATCCCACACGTTACGACCCTCTCGTAACCCGCTCTGATACCACTTGTCACGGCCTTAGTTATTTTCTCCAACCTTAACCGTGCGGCACTCGTGCTAAAGTCCGTCTTAGACGAGTCAGCCTTACCCTCAAGCTTAGTAGGAGAGAAGTAGGAACACTCTTTAGAAGAAAGCTACAACTCTTATTACACAAGAGAGTATACACAATTGGATGGTTACTTGGATCCTTGGATGATTTACAAATGAGAGGGTCATTCCTCTTTTATAGGCCTAAAGGGATGATTCTAGACTTCTAGAATCCCCCTAACTCTAGAATCTTCTCCCACCTCCTCTTGAGGAGTTTTCTAGAATTATTCTCTAGGAAGCTTCCCACCTCCTCTCTAAGAAGTTTCTAGAGAAGCTTCTACACAACTCTCCCTATGAATATACTAGAAACCCTACTAGTATATATACAAAGATCCCTATCAAAATTTGGGGTGTGACACATCGCCTCGCCTAGCCAAGACCCCTATCATCGCATGATCATGATATAAACATGCAACCCCAAGATTATTATAATTTAACGGAAAAGGTAAATTTTGGTCGCCTAGCCATCAATAGTGTTACAAATCTCGTTCTCGGGTTTTTATCGGCTAAAGTTTTTCTCGGGAGATTTTCATATCTAAATTTTTAGGGGTATTTCTCACCTAAATCTCGGCAATGATTAAAAAAATATATTAAAATTACAGAGTACAGTAATATATATCACCAAGTTCTAAATTCATAAAACCAAAAACATTGTGTATTCTCATGATACTTTAAAAATCACCGTTAAATCTCATGATATATATGGGCTAAAAAGAGAAAATTATATTACTCGCAAGATTTTTAAAATATCGTGATAAAGCCGAAGTTTCAACTTTAGATATTTTTCTCGGTTCTCAGGAGAAATTGGGTATTTCTCGGGAGATTTGTAATAGTGGGCCATTACCTAAGCAATGCTTAAGAAAGCCCCCCCTATCACCTTGGCATCGCTTGGACGCTTTAACCACACCAGTGCGAATAGGGAGGATGTTGAGAACCTTGACCTGGCTTCTTTTCTCTCCATTAGTTAGGGTTTTGGGTTATTGATGTAGTTTCTCTCTATAACCTCATCTCTTTTTTCTTACTTGGTTGACCCCATTGTGAACCTTCTAGTATATATTCCTTCTTATTAATACTATCTATCTTTGCCGATTAAAAATAAGCATAGCACTACTAGCACCAATGTTTTAGAATTAGTAAATTACTTGTAGTAAGGATGTGTTATTGCCAACAGGGTTTATAGGATCCATTCGAGCAAAAAGATTTTAAACATGATTTACAATTTATTTTCTCAACCCAAGTAAAGACTCCAGAGCAGTTGTGCAAAAATCTAACACCATCTATTGGGGTGTTGTAACAATTTACAACAAACCAGGCCTGTTGTTTCAGAAGTTTTTTGCAAAGAGCTAAAACATACCTAAAGATGTGTCCTATATAAATAGCATGTGCATGGGGTGTATTTTCTAGTAAATAATATGAAAACCAGCGAAGCCATTCTTTAATAACAATCAATTTCTTTTGAACGACAAATCTGCATATAATTGTAGCATTGTGCTACTACAAGAACCAAAACAGAATCGTTCAGAATGACAGTGACTAGGTTAGCGCTGTAGAGATCAAGAAAATTGAGTCTAAAACTATGATTACCATGAACATTCAAGAACAGGGCAAGTTCAGTATATAAATACAATAAGTATGATAATTAGCAAACAACTTTCTAATTTCAACCATTTTAGGCCTGTCTGGATGCCCGATTGCGGTTTATCCAATCCAGCACCACCTAATGGATTACTTGGCTTTTTATAACGGGGAGGTCTTGACAGCAGTTGTCAATTGGAAAACAGACAAATTAGGTTGAGTAGACCTCTCCTCTAATGGACAATTTTGGGGGTTACAACGTCATACATCAATATACTATCCAATCATGCTAATTATTAGTTGAGCAGATTCAGTTTTTCCAAAATGGCATACAGCCCTCATTCCAGGTACAGCCGGGCTCTAAGTTACATGACAGTATGACACACTAGTGACAAGATTATATGAAATGAGTTGCACAGGGATACCTTGTAGTGAGTCAATAAACCATTCCACAACGGTTGTTTGCTTAAGACTTTAGGATTCCCTAAGATGACAATACCATAACGAGCTCGTGTAAGTGCTACATTCAGCCTGCGTGGATCATTGAGGAATCCAATACCCTGAACATTTAGTGTTGGAAGTCAAACATAATTTTTTTTATAGCAAGTACAACCAAACTGAGAAAATGAATAAAATTTAGTAAAATGAACACACAAAATAAATACATCAACACAAGCATCTGTTAAGTAAGCATGACTTAACCCCAAATTCTGAGATATCAGTAGAGGAATAAGTAGAGAGAAAATTATATTTTCTGTGTTTGGTTTCTCAGAAACCAAAATATGAAAAAGAAAATTCAAAACTATGGAATTGAAATCTATAAGAAACACTTGTGTTTGGTGTTAATAAAATTCCAAATGGAGGGGACAAAATGAGAGTCCTTCCATCAAGCCCGTTGATTCTTCTCACAGTGTTCATCCATCTTCCACAATGGTCCTTCAGTGCTGGCGATATCTACTCCAGTGAGGCAGTGACCCAGACAGATATTTGGGCTCCGACATCCCCATCGCTAATGCCGTCCTCGATGTTCAGTAACACCTTTATCTCAATTTCTAACAATGATTCTGATGAGCTTGCCAGAAAGATGAGCGAGTTCGAAGGGACAATGCTTAATTCAGTCGATTATGGATTGTGAATCTAGACCATAGTTACCAAAGCAAGAGCGAAGCGAAAGCGAGAAGCGAGGATCAACAAATCCTTAGCAAATGGGAAGCGAGAAATGAGATATAGGTGTCTCATTCTCATTATATTAGGATGACCTACCATACCCTAAATTTTATCTTACATGAGATATTTTTGGAGAAGTAGGTACTTTAGGTTTCAATCCAACAATACGTACTTAGGATCTATGTCATAGGCTTTAGACTCGAGTCTATCCCATCACTGCTTAGATACATAGCTCCCTTTGACCACTAAACGGGACATGATAGAAGCGAACTTCCCACCTTGTACATAGCTGCCCACAACTATGATCAAGACCGTTGATCTAAAGCATAAATTCCACTATTATAGAAAGGACAAAATACTGCATTAAACACTCTTTATTTGAAATATAGATACATAGTGCACCAGCGTTTTTAGAAAAGGCACATAAACCACGACTGCTCTATGATTCAACATAGCCTAGATGTCAATGCCTAGTACTGCATTGAAAGATGCTTAAGTCAGTTTTTTACTAATGTTAGTGAAGAACTAAAGTTTGTACAATTCAGCAATTTATGACTTCTAAAAAACATAATTTCATGGAGATTCTTAAGAATTGAAAGATTCAGAAGTTTTAAAGGATAATATGCAAAAGAGAATAGTTTCTCTAAAAGATAAACTACCCCACCTGATGCTCGTTACTCCTTACACAAGACAAGATAATGTAATCTTTCTCCCTTCCCTGGAATGAATCTACACTGGCAACCTGCGAAGAACAAACAAATATGTTGTAATAGCAACCAACAGATAAATGGCATTGAGGTTTAATAACTGTCAGGTTGAAAATAACCTCAATTTCCTTATAAAGTTGCTGTCTAAGAGAACCATTTCTTGACATATAGTTCACAATATATGCTCGCTGTCCTTCGTATGGTGTTATAACTCCGATCTGCAACATATTGAACATAAATATGAATGAAGTTTGAATTAATAATAGTTTGTCTCCGAAAGTTAAGAAAGCTAAGAATAATAGTCGGACAGAAAATCAAGTAACACCTGACTAGGAACGACACCACTCCTCAAGAAAGTGGTCACAATTTTTTCCACATTTGCAGCCTCAGTCCTATTTAAATAAGAAGTTCCACTGGCGCTTATCTCCTCTTGTCCCATCTACTTAATGAAAATATTTTAATTCAAGACACATTATAAACAGGAAAAAAACCATAAAATAAAGAAAAAGTAAAACATAGCAACTTAAACAGTTGTGGAAACATCAATCTCATTACGTGTTATCGGTGATTTATATTTAGAGAAAACTAATGAGTTTATAAAATACCTGGACGTAAAAGAGCATGGGACGGTTTGGCACAGGCCAAGGGAAATCAATGCCAGATGATTGCCTTTCATTGATGGTCACTCCATTTTGAAGTGTACCTTCATAGAAGCTGTTAGAAGGAAATTCTGACAGGGATGGATGCATGCGGTATTGAACCTGGAATTTGAGCATGAGTAGAACACAAAGGATAAAAGTGTCGTCACATTACAAATAGCTATAAATTAGATGGGTGAAAACCTTAAATAACAGATGGAAAACCATGCAAGGAGTAAACATTTTCCAACAAAGAAAAGTTAGGTGGAACTAAGACAGCGAGACTGCATAAAAGATTTAACTTTAAATATGCCCAAGCAACTTGCAGATAAACATAGAAACGAGAAAAGCAAAACTTATTTACCAACAATCATGTTTACCAGTTGTAAGAATGAGCAAACATTTCCGCATAATATGACCCCTTTGTCACCTTGTGCTTGGAGCTTACAATCAACTTCACGATTCTTTTTTATTTTTTTGTCCTAGGGCAAGATTTGAGCTTAAGACTATGGTGGACGACCAAACTCAAGAAAGACTACCATCTTTGGAATTCAAGCATCAAGTAAAAGATGAAAAAAAGAGAAAGAAAGGAGGTGAGGATTTGGGGAACTTTATTAAGCTTCAAGGAGTGTAAGAGCCCACGCACATCCTTGAAAGATAGAACGGTACCAAAGGGGCATGAAAACAGGTAAGGATCATAGCAAGGGATATCAGGGCCCAACGAAATCCCCAAATTGATTAGGGGACTCTATGCTATGAACATACAACCTTTCTATCTTATATATCTTGTCAATAGCATCGTGATTTTTATGTCAAACGATGAATTCAATACTTATTTGCAACTCTTTTGAAAAATAACGACTTATTGCAAATATCGTTAAATTTGTGAATTAAACATGAATATTTGAAAAAAAAATCACAAATAAATACCTAAAATATGAAATTTGGTTGTTTCTAATTTTACATAATTAGTAATCTTATTTCTTCTTCTTTCTTTTCATTTTTTCCTTTCTCTTTTAAAAACTATTTCGGAGATTTTCTTGTAGGCTAATTATTCTGAACTCTGACTTCGCAACTATAGTCAATAGGAGAAATGACAAACAAAGATCACAAAAGAAGTATTAACTCAGCCTCACTATCAACGTCTTCTGCATAACTAGCTAACATCTCGATAAAAATCACAAAGCGATTTTAAGTTCCTGGACAAGTTAAATGTGTCTGGGAAACATAACCCACCCACTCATTTGGTATAGCTTTGCCATGTTAGTTACCTCTTTCTCTATAAACTAAAAAGTTTCTTCGAGAAGAACTTTACAGAAAAGCATTTCCAATATGGGAAGAGATTCTATTTGCAAAATTCTACCAATGCCTCAACTTTGATACATATTAAAGAGTGGGTGTTCAAAATATCAATCCTCGTTTGGGACCATGGTCAAGAGCATTTTAGAGTCTTGGTGAACATGCCACCAAATAAATAAATAAACCTTGCTACCCCATAGAACTATCCAGAAATGATTACCTTCCCAATTATACTAATCAAGTATTTCGAAGAAGGATGCCTTGTAGCATAGATAGCTTAAATCAATCTCGTTGCATTGATGAACTGCGGTCATGGAGCTTACCTCGAAACTTTCTTCAGTTGTTACCCCATACAACTATCCAGATTGGGTTTAGGGTTCCCTTCTACTTTTCTCTGTTCTGATTCCATTTTTCAAGTCTGAGAAACCTAGTTCGATACGGATAATGGTGTTCCAACTGTTCCACTTCTTGAATGCTACTATCTCTATCCCTACCCTAGGTTCTTAGAGCGCCACTTCTCGTGTCTTTGTTTTCTCTTCTCTCATTTTTGTTTTTTGACTAGTAGCATCAAATTACAAAAATTGCAGGGGGCAAGTGCCAAGTAGGATTGACTGGTTTTTACCTCTCCTCACATTTGTTATCATGAATTCTTCACATTACAACTCAATCCCTTTATTTTACAGTGGTTGTAAGTTGTAACGAAGACTATTCAAATAAAGGTCCTTTCATGTCTTCTATTCCTTTTGCTACATGTGCGACTACTATTAGGAAAAGGCGTTCCCATCCTTATTCCAATTCCGATCTGAGTTCTCATTATTATCCGCAATCCTGTAATTCTCTTGCAGATCAGGAGGAAGAAAGTGAAGATCATATCCACAATAGTGATGATTTAGCCGACAAGCAAAAATATGCTAAGCATTAGTGGAATTCAGTTACTCACTATTACATAAGGCTCATCAATATCTGTTAAACAATGTGAATGTTTCTTCGACAAGGGAATGTATGTAGGATCTATTCCACATGTCTGTAAAGATCTTTACTTGATTTCCTCGCATAATGTCAGGAGTCCTCAACTTTCTGGCTTCCATTGCTAAATGGTGAGGAATACCTTGAATTTTAAGACCAAATTGCGGCGACCATAACTCATCAAGCCATATTGGTCGAGAAGTATAGTTCCAATACTTGCCAAGCATTGTACACCACGTGTGAGTTCTGCTTGGGTTTGCATAAGTGAAAACCTCGAAGAAAGCGGCTCGATATTGGAGACAGTTGATACATTGATCTCTGAATACCCTTTCTTCATTCATTTCCTTGACATGGCACTTTCTCTTCCACTCCGTCCATGACTCCATCCTTTTAAAGATAATGAGAAAGTGAAAATTGTCATCATAGGGGTCTTTGTAGTGCTTGATGTATGCACCTTCAGTCGCAATCAGAATCTTGTCGACTTTCTTCCATCCTATGATGCATCTTTCTCCATTATGTTGTCCTTTGCCAAGTAAAGAAGTGGCAGTTCTCCAGCGATACCTGGGAAGGATGTTTTCTTCTGTAATTCTCGATAAAACCAGGTCAGCCAGATTAGAAATGTAATGCCTATTCTAGAAGCCTTTATAACCTGATACGAGCATGCCAATGAAAGGATCAACATCTTTAGACCGGGGTTCTCATTGCTCGATAATTCCTCCTTCATGGAAAGGAAGGGTTGTTCAGTTATTGTGAGAGGTTGAAGTTTATTTAAGAAGGGTTGTTCAAGTAGGATATCATATTCCATCTCTTCAAGGATGATGAAATCTTAATAGACAGATTGTCTCTTGATTTGGACCTGCACTCCTTGAATTTGTCGAGCAGAGTTGAGTTTGTTTGCATTTTTCTTTCGCATGGGCGAATAGATCATTCTTGGTTTTCCACAACAGTCCTAGGAATACAGTTAAAATCGGCACCAAAATCTAGGAAGGTGTATATCTTTCTTTTCTGTGCATGGGGAGAAAGCTTTATGTTAACCTGAATAACCCATCTTTTGTGAGTTGTAGATGAGCTATACTTTTGTAGGTCTGCCAAATGTATGCTGCCATTCTTTTGTGAGATGAGGTCTCAGAAGCAACGATCAAGAACCTTTACTACTTTTCGACGACGTAGAGGGAGACATCCTTCTAGAAAGACCTTTTCTTGATTTACTTCAATCATTCCAAGTATCTGAGGAAGGTATTAAGGGTTTATTGCAACAGAAAAGCTTCTTTCTTAAATTTGAGAAAGTTCCATGTGAAGCCCCAAAGAACTTCGTCAAGAGAAGAAAGCGGTTCTGCGATCCGAATGTTTGGGATCCAACTGTTGAAATCATTGGTGACAAAGCCTGGATTCTCTTCAAAGGCCACAAAGCCTACTGGCTTCGTGCATATGAAGATGTCGATAGTAATCCGATTGTCCCAACAGGCTGGAATTCCGATTAGTCTAGTTTTTATGCTAAGCGAAGATTCGTCTTCATGCTCATCTCAGACATCCATCCCACATTCTCCTTGGCTCCATGATGGAAGCTTGGAAAGTCATCATTATATTGAGAATATAAGTAATGTTCATATCTAGCCTCAGCAATGAAGATATCATCCTTGGAAATCTGCTGACGCACTTCTTGGAATGAATTCGCATCAAGGCGAGATGAGAACCCTCAGATGGAAGAAAGCCAGACTAATTCTCACAGCAACTGGTGCTATCACCGTCTAGTGGTTTGAAATATCCTTGATATTTCTAATATATCCCCGATATCGCAGGGTAAAAAATATCTGTTATGTGTATTTTTTTTCTTACAAAATATCCCCGATATATCATCCGATATTTCCGATATATGTTTTATAAGTAAAAGACATTGAATAAAATGTCGACGATATATGTCAATATCACACCTCCACGACGTATTTATATGGGGTATTATAAATTTTACACCATACCGAACAATATCAATGATATATCATCGATATCATGCAATATCCTGCGATGTTCTAGGGAATATTGGTTTTAAGCTATAAAACAGAGCCAGATTTTGTTTACAACTTATTTATATTAAATATCATTTGTGTTCTCAAGAACATAACTATGCACAGCCGGAGGAACAATATCCACATGGTTATGTTTTTGTGTATGAGCCACATCCATATGGGTATAGAGGTGTACAACCTCATTTGCCAGTGCTGGTGACAATTGCGCCTGAATACCCATAGTATCCACCGATGGACGTGTTGCTAAAATTTGGACCAGATGACTACCAACGTTATGAACTTGAGTATACATTAATGTATCATAATGTGATGAGCTGGGCACAGTATCGTACGTATGTGGATAACGAATATTATCATCAGCCAGGACAGAAATGACTTTGAGCCTTTGCGTAACTCTTTTTGGTTTTGATTGTAGTTCTTAGGGTGGGTTCGATTATTATTATGTATGTTGGTATTGTTATGAATTAGAAATTTATTATTGATTGAGAAATAAATGATTTAAGAATATGAATTAATCATACATTGTGTCGTCAACGCACATCTTTGCCCCCTTCTCATTGCATCTCTTATGTACATTATTGTTTTTTTCAAATATTTTTATTCTCAAAGGTGTATTAACATTTATTTTAACATTTCCTGAAGTTTCATTGCAAAATTTCATGTATTGCCCCATTTTGTTGTCATTTTTCTAAAAATTACCGATAAACGATATATCCCCGATATATTTTTTTTCTACGTCTCGACATGTCGAGTGATATCGACATTTAGAACTTTGCAGCGTCTACAACATCTATGGTGAGCTATCCCACAGGCTTAATTCTACAAAGGATGGAGACATGGACAACCTTTAAAGAAAGGTTTGAGGTAAGCATGATGATCGCAATTCATTGATGCAGCGGTTGAATTCAGCTACCTATGCGGCACGACATTCTTCTTCGAAATATTTGATCAAAATAATTCGGAAGGTAATTATATTAGAATAATTCGGAAGGTAATCATATCAGAAACCAGTCCCATCCTAGTAAGATTTCACGCTTTTGATAATCAAATAGAAGCAGAGTAGTAGATATATAATAGAGAAGCAATTCTTTTGCCAACAGTTAATGTCTCAGATGTTGAATTTCCATGACAATTTGCAAGGATATCTATATTTTCCCATCAATTCTTCCTGCTGCTATTTGTTGGTGTATTTAGGATGAAGAAGCTTAGAAGGTAGAACAATAGAGAGAATTAGAACATAATTACCAGAGTGAGAAGCGAAAACGAGAAGCAAGAATCGAAGCTAAAAAAAAACTTAGGAAACGGGAAACGAGAAATGAGATATATTCTCTCCTATTCCCATTATGTTATTATGAGTAGTTATATATTTGATTTAATCTTACATGAGATTTTTGTGAAAAAGTAGATGTCTTAGGTTCCAAACCGACGAAAATACTTGCTTAGAGTCTACACCCCTAGACGATAGACTATGGTCTACCCCATCACTTCACATAGCTCCCTTTGATCTTAAATGAGACGTGATGGAAACGAGCTTCCTAAGAAGTGAGTCCGTCTGAGGAAGCGAGCTTCCTAGGAAGCGAATCTGTCTGAGGAAGCGAGTCTGGGAAACGAGCTTCCGGGAAAGCAAACTTCCCACTCTGTACATAGCTTCCCTGCAACTATGACTTAGAGTACTTCTTTTCATTTGGTCCTTGCCCTTAAGGAGTTCAAGTGCATAAAATACACAACTATTACTGACAGTTAAGAAAGACCTCAGGAGAGTAGGAGGTCTGACTTACTTTTGCTGCCTCCCATCTTGCTGCTTTTAATATCTTCTTTTGATTCATGTACTACAATAAGCCGATTGAGATTTGAGACAGCTTCTTTCTTTCTTTGTATAAAGGGGTGTTGTTTGTAATTGTGAATAAATTCCATATAAAAATAAAGATAATATGCAACGATAGAAACTTATGGACACTTCCATCCAGCGTTGGTGAAATGATATTAAAGTAAAAAGGTAGAAACCAAAATCCACATGCATGCAAAACAATCAGAATCTAATAGCATATAGGAGAACATATTCCCCCACATAAATAAATAAATAAATAACAAGACTATTACCTGCAATCTGAACGGTTTCACACCAAGGAGAACAAGACGCTCAAAGAGAGATTGTGCTAATCCAGCACGAGCTGCCTTCTTGCACATGATTACTGGACCAAGTTGGCAATGGTCTCCAACAAGAATGACCTAAATAAAATAACTTCTCGTTAAAAGGCTGAGCAGGTCATGATGAAATAGAAGCTTGCATGTGCAAATTTTGATCACTAAGTACCTGTTTCACCCCAAGAACCAAAGGAATAAGACACTCAGGTTCTGTGGCTTGAGTGGACTCGTCAATGAGAACCTGAAAACAGAAGGCATGATTGCATGAGCCATCAACAGAAACATAACAATTGGAATATTTAGAAATGACCATGTTCATATTAGACACATTTGTCAACCTGGCGGAATCTAAAATTCAACAATCGAGGATCTCCAGCACCCACACATGTGCAACAAATGACATCAGCACTCTGAGATATCTCCCTCTCAGTTGCCCGTTTCAAAGCTTTGTACTTCTTCTCATCACTGCTCGACAGTTCTCCTGTAAGAAGTGATGAACAAAATAAAGAAAAAGGCTTCATTAACACAAATATAAGTGTTTGTAAAACCACATCTCAATGTTTGTCTTCTCATTTGAAATCTATCAGTTTAACCAGGCCAGTAGCAAAAAGTTACGAAAGATAAAAACAAAAAGTACTGCCTTCTATGCAATTAATATCACAACAATGGCATTCAGATAGTACTATTACGATCCACAAAAGTAACATTTTGTTGAAAATTAAGTCATTCAAAACAGGCATTTAGAAATTAAATAAGGACCACAAATATTTAGAGAGATCATAGCTACCAAAGTTTTCTAGTCAGGAAAGATTACAGCAATGCCTGATGGACCTAGATCCCTAAGAGAGCAACCATCGAATTTGAGCATGGATTCTTAATATAAATATCACTTATTTGGTCGGTCCTTCTGCGACTTTGTATGATCCAACAGACTCAAATCGAGCCTATGCTGCTAGCCCTGGTGGGTGACTACTGGTTAACTAAGGGAAAGGTTCTATATTTTGGTTTAATGTGAAATTTTGAAGTTTGAAAATGGGAGCTTTCAAGCGGAATTTTTGAAGGGCTTTTTTTTGCAATTAGAAGGAAAAAATGGTATTAAATAAAAAAAGAGAGGAAAATATGGAATGTTTCAGTGAACATTCTATAAAATGTTAACTAGACATGCTTAGATGTATATGATGCTCTAACATCTTATATTACACTCATACATTGCTTGCAAATCAAAACAAAATACAACATAAGGAAATAAACTCAAATAGTACAATCCACAAATATCAAAATCATTTTGCTTTTAAGTAAAATACGACTTTTAATTGAAATTTTAATTTTAATTTCCTATATAGAAATAAATGTAGCCAAGAAATCAATATTCTGAAGTATAAATATGTGATGGTTTACTCGTTACATATCTCTGTTGATCTATATTTTTCAGATATACTTCTGTTAAGAGCAAAATATGTTTTTGTTATCTAACTATTTCAAGAGGATAAGAAAATATAAAATGGTATATTATTTTGGTAATTAATGTACAAAAATAATCAACATTTCGAAACAAATTTATGTAATCTACTCATTCCATATCTCTGCCGTAGATCTTTTTTTTGTACATATACATTATTCTTAAAAGTACTATTTTAAGATAAAAATTGATAAAGTTGATTTTGTTTTTACCAAAATTTGGGGAAGAAGTGCATCACACAAGCTGCGGAAAAATCTGGATGGACGATTGCAAGGTGAAGGCCGTCCAAGAATGAGATCTTCCTACCATGGTGACCCAACTATGATATTTTAGGTTTAGCCATGCAAGTGTGGGATCCTCCCACCAAGGTGACTGAACTACAATTTTTTTCTTGGCCTCATTAACTGTTACATGCGATTCATACATGGATACTTGGGGCAAACAACACCTTTGACAAATATACTGACGGATGTGAATTGGCACTGGATTGATAAGTGTCCAAATCCCTCGAAGACCAAAAGAATGAGGTAAGAGAGGAGCCGGTACTGCACCAACATCATCTCGATAGGCCATTCGAAGTGCATACCGATGCCTAAGGCTTCGGCAGGGTTCTTGTGCAAGATGGACGTCCAATCCCTTAAGTGATGATTAATTACTCAAGAACTTGGATATGAAACAGGCCGAGTATCTAAATTCCCTGTATGTCTTATTCATTTGTAAATATGTGTGCATAAGTGCGTTTTATTAGACGACAATATTGGTATTTACAACCTACAATAAAACCACGTTACTAGATCAAAAATCATCTTCAGACCAAGTGTAAGTGAAAACCACAGAAAAGGCCCCACAAAAGAAGTTTATCCCAAATACAAGCAAAGTAATTTTCTGAGATGACAATAAAAATATTTGCTCCAAATTCGATTTCCAACTATCAGCGAGAAATAAAGATGACATGACACAAAAAATATTGGTTCCAAATTCGACTTCCAACTATTGGTGAGAAATAAAGGTATCATACAAAATTTAGCAACTAACTTAGGCCTCTATGATAAAGTGATAAGCAAAATTAGCTTCAAGACAACTGATAACTAGAGAACCAAACTACACCTTGTTCATCTTTTAGTTGTTGTAGTTTATGAAGTTCACTCTTTTCAGATGTATCAAGATGTCGAACCTGCAATACATCATTGATAAGACTCATCACTCGCGACGTTTAACAAAAGAACCTAATTGAGTAATATATCTCATAAAATATGAAAGAATGGGCTAACCAGTCAACGAACCTGATAGTGCAGAGTTAAATGCTCAACAGGAGAGCTTACAGCTTCCCTTGATTTTGCACAAAGCCTGACAACCTGAAATTTAAAGAAACCCCACATACATTCAACTGAGAAAGCAATTCAAATCAATACCTATACGGAAAAAAATGCTACACAATCATGTATCCAATGATTATATTAGAACTAAGTTGAAATGCAAATTGACAAACTTGAACAAATTTTAAAACAATCCCTCCAAAAGCTACAAAGATACAGATTATATGCCTCTTCTTAGAACTGTAGACACCTCACCTCGTCATTTAGACCATATGAATTATCAACAAAGAAAAATAAATTGATTTAGATGTCTTTGTTTTTAGTATGACATTAAAAGAAATTCAAATAACATGGGCTAAGTTAATTTGGAGTTTGGAGCTCAATCAATTTTTTTTAGTTAATTTTATCAACTTGGATTTCATTTCATTTTTTTTTATGAATAATGAGAATTGTTTTAAAAGAAAAAGGAATGTACAAGCATTGAGGGAATTAAGAAATTCAAAAACAAAAATTGGGATTCGCAAAAACTACATGACTCCAATTATACACAAATTCCAAACTGAGAACACCTGCAAACTTGGGGAGTGAATCCGACCATAAGCACAGGCTCCAACCGATTCAGGAGAAAAGCTTAGGCAGTGATGAAACAGGCCCATCAATGACTGGCAGCATGTCCCAGAGAAAGTTGCCCCTACCACTAAAGACCAGCCAGTAAAGATGGTATTTTGCCTCCGTTGGAAAGGCCCCGGGGATCCCACAATACTAAGAGAAAAAAGCTCCAAGTGCCCCAAGCTACAGGACAATGAAGGAGATGGTGCACGCCTTCCTCTTCCTCCATGCCATGGTTTAAAATATCATGTGTATATACGAGACCTATCTGCTTTTTGAGCTTCCCATGGTGTTAGAGGGGAGATTTTAACTGCATTCGATTAGCTTCAGAGAAGAAAGGGGGATGTGTACTTACAACAAAAATGAAAAGGTTTGGGGAGTTTATCCAGCGTCATGAGCTAATACATTATGCGACTTGAGGGGCCTAGTTTACGTGGTCTCATTCGGCATCAAGTCGGAGAGCAAGTTGGTTAGACAGATATCTAGTAAGCCCGAAGTGGGAGAGTCATTTTCCAAATGTTACTCAATCATCTCTTCCCAAGCTCATCTCGGATCATATGCCTATTGTGTTAGAATCCGACTGTTTCAAAGGAGGTCCTTCCCTATTTCGCTTTGAGAATATGTGGCCGAAGGACGAGAGATTTCAAGATATAGTGGCTGAAGTGTGGAGAGGTGGGGGGGGTCAGCTAGTACGTGATTTAGTCTGATGGTTGGACAGATAAGAAGAATAGGACATTGATAATTTATTTAGTGAACAGTCCTTCTGGCATAGTGTTTTTGGAATCTATAGATGCCTCATCATACAAGAAGACAAGGTAAAAGCTTTTTGAGTTGTTGGATTCCTAGGTAGAGAAGGTTGGTGAGCATAAAGTAATCCAGGTTATTACTGATAATGCTTCCACGTACGTACTTGTTGGAAAAATGTTGATGGAGAAAAGATTGCGTCGCATTGTATTGATCTCATGCTTGAAGATATTGGGGAGATTCTTAGAGCGAAGGGGGTGTTAGAGAAAGCAATTGGTTTGAGTGGATTTATATACAACTATGGATTCGTATTGAATTTGATGAGGACACATACTAGTAATAGTGATCTTCTTCGACCGCCCGACACAAGATTTGCAACAGCTTTTCTTACCTTACAGAGCATCCACAAAAAGAAAGATGCTTTAAGAAAGGTATTCACTTGTGATGAATGGAATAAATCGAAGTGGTCGCGTGATGTAAAAGGGAAAAAAAACATGGAGACTGTTTTGTCTACTACTTTTTGGAATTATATCGTATATGCAATGAAGATCACAGCTCCACTAGTGTGTGTCTTGAGATTGGTTGATGGGGAGAAGAAACCCCTAATGGGATACATTTATAAAGCTATGGATAGAGCTAAGGAAGCCATTAAAGAAGCAATGGGTAGCCAACGATGTGAGTGGCGGTAAGTCTTTAATTTGTCTCTTTGATAGTACATGAACATAATTTTTTAAGTATTTGATAATTTTATTAATTAATATAATTAATAATCATTAATATAGGTACAAGCCAATTTGGAATATCATTGACAGGAGGTGGAATGTACAACTTCATCAACCTCTCCATACAGCTAGATATATCCTTAATTCAGAGTTGTATTACAACAATCAAGATATCGAACCTTGTGAAGAGATTATGAAAGGATTGTACAAAGTCATTGAGAGGTTAATTCCAGATTTGGACTTACAAGATAAAATAATAACTGAGTTGGCAATGTATAGAAATGTTGAAGGCGTTTTTGGATGGCCCCTAGCAATCCAACAGAGGACTACAATAACACCAGGTTATTACTTATTAGTCAATTACTTTTATTTATTAAGTTTTTAATTAATTTGATGTTTTGGTATTGTTTTCTTACTTCTCATGATCTTATCTAATGTAAGACA
Organism: Tetracentron sinense; assembly: GCA_015143295.1. Lineage (NCBI taxonomy): Eukaryota > Viridiplantae > Streptophyta > Magnoliopsida > Trochodendrales > Trochodendraceae > Tetracentron > Tetracentron sinense. The sequence continues at coordinate 18,872,232 of CM026572.1, read as the reverse complement.
AATGGTGGGGATCTTTTGGGAGTTCAACCCCTAATTTACAAAAATTAGCTCTACGAATTCTTGGCTTAACTTGTAGTGCAAGTGGTTGTGAGCGTAATTGGAGTGTATTTGAGCATGTGAGTATATTTATATATATGTCTTTCCTTTTTATTATATTTATAAGTTACTTATTTTGTAAATTTTATATTAATGATATAAGATTTTCAATTTTACAATTACACACAAAAAAGTGGAACAAATTAGAGCAAAAAAAAGTTGAATGATCTCGTCTATGTTCGTTATAATCAATAGTTGGTGGAGCGATTCAATACAAGGGATTTGTTTGTTAGACCCTATCACATTGCGGGATATTGATGAGTGCAATGAGTGGCTCATTGGAAGCATGCAAGAACTAGTGCATGAAAATGATGATTTAACATGGGACCAAGTTGCAGAGGTTTCTGGAGCAAATGAACTACGCACCCGACATACTAGGTCCAGCTCTCACTTGCAAAGGGGAGGTCCAAGTGGAAGCTCGCGAAGAATGGTTGAAGAAGAACCACTACTTGCGTCAGATGACGAAGAACAATACATTGATGCAGATAATGATGACTCAGATGGGGGTGACGATGACTTAGAGAATGAAACTTCTCGTATTGATAATGATGATGATGTGATATGAATGATTGTAATAGACTTTTTATTTTATGTTTTTGTGGAATGTGGGTGTGGAGTTTTGGTCTTTTAGATGTTATATATAATAATATATATGTATATGAGATATATATATATATATATATTAAATTTATCGCCTAAGCCTCGACTGGGAGTCTCCTATGCAACGCCTCGCCTAGCCGGGGCTAATCGCCTAGACGCCTTGACTACACTGGTTTTCATAGCAGTTTATCAATATGATCTCTTTTTTTAACTTATAAAGTTCTTAACTCTCGTATGTATGATTATAATTGTGGACCTTCATTTAGTTTGTTTTTAGCTTATATTTGCATTAAAATGACTTTTATACAAGGTATCCAAGTTTTTCCTAAGTATCCAAGCGTTTCTTAGCATATCCTAATTTTTTCACCCTTTTCCATCCAATATGGTCCAATACGCCGATATGCATTCTATATTTTGAACCATGCTGATGTGAAAAATATTCCCAATATACACAATTTGCTATTTACAAATCTTAACAGCTTCTATAACCCTAAGTGAAGAAGGCTTTAGAGCAAATCATTGCCTCTTCTTAGAATATAGTATTAAGTAAATAATATATAGTTATATACTATACCTTGAGAATTTTGAGAGAAAAACTACAGGGTGTGTGAACTTCCTTACTCGTTTTGGGGCAAACAAGCACCTACTCCTATAAAGTTGCTTGCTAGAGTAGGTGCTTTCAAGCCTCCCTTGTATATAAGGTAGTAAGGGCCTAAGGAGTTTTAAATCTTAATGCAGGCAAGGCATATCTTGTTGAATCAGTCTTTTTCGCCACATCACGTATAACGGGAATCGAACTCCCTCTGCTATTGGCGGGCCGATGGATAATTTCCTACTTCGATCCAGCAAACTCCTACTAGTAAAGGGCTTGAAAGCCTGCTGAAAAACACGATTATACCCCTACATACATGGTTACAGGTCGAATTACTTCTATTTCATATCCGAATTGAGAGGTAGGTGATGATTGAATAACTGGGTGGGGCTGAGAATCGTCATCCCCCTTCTGGATGACAGACCCCCGCGAAGAAACCATCTTCACTTCCCACCCAGCTTTCGATGATCATGAGTGAAAGAACCCGATTCGACGAGTTGACGATCGGGAGAAAGAGGTAATCAAAGGTTCTATTCGATCGAAAGCGACCTACCGGGAATCAGACTCTATGTCAAAATACTCAACATCTAATGGAGGAAAAAAGAGCCAACCAATGTAGCAATAATGTAGGGGTTTCCACGTGCAGGGGAGGAGCCAAGAATTTTTCCTTAGGGGGGCCGAACTACATATATCAAGAGATATGGGGCCTTGGGGGTTCGGGGGTGTAGCCCCTGAGATTTGTTTTGGGAGTGATGGGTCCATCATGGTCATACAATTCGTTAATGTTGCATTACAAAAAGGGGTTCAGTAACAAGAAAAATTGAAAAATATGGGCCGGTCTTCATTGGTTCCTACCCACCATTTTAATACCCACTAACTGTGGTTGAGATTTATTCATCCCTAGGGTTCATCCATTTAACCTTGGTTCTTAGAAGAAGAAAAAATTACTTTAAGTTGGTTAAGCTTAACCACGGTTAAAGGGAATGAAATGGGAAGACATTTGATTATGTAGTCAAATGCGGGGTGGGCTAATCACTACTCTAAAATTACTATAATTTTATATGCTTTATTTTTATATTATGAGGATTGTTTTTTGACACAAGCGTTCCGTGTTCAGCGCGCGCCTCCCCTGCTTAACACATGTCCCTTTCAAGTTTCAACACCCATTAACTGTGGTTAAGATTCACTCACCCCTAGGATTTATACATCTACTCTTGGTTTTTATTAATTAACTAGGGTTACAAAGGACACATAAAGAATCAATCCATTTATATTATACATATAAAAAAGTTACATTAATATTTTTTTTTTCGGGGGGGGCATACAATTTATTAAAATTTTAAAACATTTGGAGGGCCATGTCCACGTGTGAATGCAGAAAACTCCAAAGAGTCAAGTACAAGCATCCAAAGTAAAGGTAGAATGAAAGTCAACAAACATAATGAAGAGAACACATAATTCAATACCACATAAAGATGAAAGCCCATTTTTTCTTTTAAGTTAAAAGAACTTGAGACATAGCTTTTAGGGGGGAAAGAGCGAGGGATTAATATGAATGTAAGTATTTTTACCTTTAAACCAGTTGCGCTTATCTTCTCAGCTAGCTGGTCTACAGCCACATTACTTGGAGCACAAACCAAGACCTGGAAACGAAATGGGACATCAACAAAAAGGAAATAAAAATTAAATCAAACATGAAGATGCATGTAATTACAGAAAGACATGCAACTATTAAGTTACCTGCCCTTGGCCTTGTTTGGCCATATGATATACAATGGCTGCAGAAGTGACAGTTTTTCCTGTGCCAGGAGGCCCTTGTATTAAACTTACTGCCTTCTGAAGAACACTCTTTACAGCGAAAACCTATCCATTGATAAAGATCGTGAGGATCTTTCAAATCAACATTTTATAATCAGGACATCTAAAGATAAAATTCAGAAATGGAAAAATATAAAATTATGTGTAAACAATATTGAAACAATCAAGAACGGGAAATTTTCTTGTGGATATGAACAAATATATAAAAACACACAAGATGGGTGGCAAAGGGTTGGGTCTGGGAGGGGGTCGATTCAGGGCCTACTTGATAAACATATGTTCATCCCAAAACCCACCAATTATTAATGGTGTTGAGCTATGCCAAACCTACCCTGGTAAACCCGGGCAGGTCTGGTAATTGTGTCAGCACTTGCTACCGCTATATACATGTATATACCACAGTACCACTTCCAAGTATTGCACTTTTCCAAGACAGAAACTATACAGGACATTAAACATATAACTCTTAACTGGAAGAAAGACAAACATAAAACCATCAGAAGCAAATCTTATGTGACAGATTGAATGATCACTTCAGAATAAACAGGACGAGAATATGTAAGAATGCAGAAATTAGCAGAAGGTGAAGGCACAAAAAATGTTAACGGAAGAAATTCGGTTTCTTCAAGTTAAAGAGACAAGATCTATTCAAACAAAATAGAAATACAAAAAAATATATATACATGAAGAAAGCAAAAGATTCAAGATTACATTGGGGATGTTCACACCAGTGTTTTAAAACCCGAAAACTCGACTCGACTCGGAAACTTGCCGAGTAGAGTCAACTCGGAAACTCGGGCAAAACTCGTCCGAGTAATGACACCTAAAACTCGGACATATATAATATTTTTTCTAATAATATATATGGTATAGATTCAAAATTAATGATAAACCATGCCTAAAATAAGATATATAATTCAATATATACTAAACATCCCACTTTTGTTTTGTATTTATACTTAAAAGTGAGTGGGGTATGTTAAAAAAAAGAAAAAAAACATAATTTAGTCAATCGGGTAGGTAGTTTACTCGATTTTTAGGTTTTAAAAAAAAGTGCAAAAACTCGGACGAGTCGGGGCGAGTCGTGGGCGAGTCGGGGCGAGTTTCTGACAAAAACGAGTTTTTCATGAAACTCGACTCGAAACCCAGCCGAGCCAAGTCGACTCGCCCGAGTTTCGAGTCGACTCGGCGAGTTTTAAAACTATGGTTCACACCACTAAGAAGATAATTCATATCAACCCCTCCTTCAGCAGTTGGTTAGTCAAATCCTTTGCCAATCTTGAAGTTCAAGAGACCAAGATGTTCCATTGATCAACCAAATCACAAATTTTCTGTAATGATATTAACAAACCTCTACGCCCCTCCCTCATTTTCCCACTGCCCACTTAATGTCATTCCTCGAATCCCCTTTGACAAGGAAAGGAAGATCAAGTGTCCTCGTGAGTAGAAGACCTTGCCAAAGAAACAACATCTCAGCCAGATTAGGATTAGCCTCACTGATTGGGCTCGAGATGACTAAAATAATGGTGCCCTCACTATCGGACCACCCCACTGATCCCTGCTGGGCCAGATTTACCCAGCAAACATCCATCAAAGTTGAGTTTAATAGAAGCCCTTGTTGGAGGCTTGGAGCACTAATGGAAGCAATTCTTAAACTATTTCTAAGATTAAATGATCATTTTACAATAAACAGGATGAGGACACATGATGCAAAAAAACTAACCAGGAAAAAAAAAAATGCAAAAAACCATATAACAGAAGAAATGGTGCATCCCCCCCCCCCCGGTGGCAATCTTCCATCAAGGATACACAATGTGGAAGCTGCTTGATGTTTACATTTATTCAACAAAAAAGTCAAAAACTGTTTCAACTTGATTTAGAAACACCAAGTATTTTGTGCAAGAGTCTTGAGTCTCTTCCAGGGGATTATTTTGTGTAAGAGTCTTGATTCTCAGCTGTTCACCATTGAAGGGGACTCCAAAAACGTGATCCTATGGGCTAGAGGGGAGGCAAGTGTCCCTTGGAAGTATGAGCGCCTTAATGAAATTCCTTACATCACAAGATCCAAGAACGTGAATTTCGCTTGGGCTTCTCACTCCGTCAAGGGCCTCTTGATCATTAAATTCATTATAAAGTTGTATTTATTGTAGTATTTGGTGTAATAAATGCTCATTGATGATCTAGGTTGAGTTAGAATGGACTAGGAGATTTTGTTGTTCATCCTCTTCTTGAAACCCTAGATCTCTAGGATCAAGACAAGAGAAACACATCATAAATCCTTAGATTCATATTTTGGAAATGTTTTAGTGTTGATAGCATGTGTGTGAATGTTTAAAAACCATGGAGGAAGGGAAATGAAATTTGGAGGGTTTGGGGTCAGATTCTAGGTTTTTCTCCAGATTCGCGATCTCCGAACGATTGGAGGAGCTACAGGAAATTAGGTTCGATCTGTAATTCAATCGATTGATCGGATATTCCCACCGATTGATCGTAAGGTTTTGTGGGCTCACGATAGATTGGAGGGTATCACCGATCGATCGCAGAGTGTAAATTTGAACAGTAACTTCTTTTGAACTAGAACTTAGATATCAGATAGATCGGTTAGCTAAGAATGGGGCTTTCAGGAAGAACTTATTTATCGAGTTATTTCTTGACTTGCACTTTCTGCTGTCCTTGTTTCTCCCTTTTTTTGTTTTCTTTGCCCTCCTAGGGTTGGACCTATATTCTTTTTCTTTCTTTAATGAATTCCCATAAAATTTACCAATAAAAAAAAAATGAGAGTATTTCCTTGCAGATTATCTGCACTAGACAGCACAGTTGGCATTCCTGATGTTCATATTATGCTTTAATAAGCTAAAAGTACACCTATGGGTGTAGGACATAGTACAAAAGGTTTGAAAAGAACTAATATCACCTATATGGCAGTTAAGCAACAGCTAAATGCATTAGGTATTTAGATCTTGCGAGGGCTGCTACTGTTTATGCCTGAGATCATGAGTGCATTCACAGAGTTGACCTGAGGACTCTACTTGAGAAAAGATAGTAGCCAACAACTGCTACATCATGAATTTGAATAGCATGTGTCATATTAACTTGTGTAGACGGGTCTTTCTCAAAATATATTGCATAAACGTAGATGTAAATATTTTGGTTAAAGGTCCTGCAATCCCGATTTTTTGCACCAAGGAAGAGGGATTTTAACAAAGTTAGAAGAATGGAGAACCAGTCTCTACTTTCCAGTTTGAAGAGAAGTTAGATAACACTCCGATCACCGTCAGAGCCAAGGTTTCTTAGAAGGAAACCAAGCAAAAGCTCCTACAAGTCACTAATCCAGCAACTTGAAATAAATAAATAAAAAGCTGAAAGAACTAGACTCAAGAAAATCTGTCAAGTATTATTGTTGTTGCTGTTGTTGTTACATTTCATGACTCCCCTTGCACCCTTTATATAGACCTTTTAATCAACCACCCTACTAATGACTTACATTGGAAACAAAAGTCTTTACTCTAGTTAGCCTAGAATACCCAAACATTTAATTCCCTATGCAACTAACCTAATTTGAACTTACACACCTAGAAATCATAGCAAATTTTGAAAAAACAAGACTCATTTACTCTATGAACTCTTCAACTCCTAAAGGCATTAACAACAATTCTTTGACTCTTATAGAATTATTGGGCAATCAAATACGTCTCTCCTCCCTTTTGGCATTGGGAAACTCTTAATCTTTTATGGGGGCAAGAACAACTTTCACCGTCTTTGTAAAAGGCGTAGGTGTTCTTGTCGCCAAGGTAAATAGTCCCTCTATCAAATTTCCATGGCTGGCCAAACAATAAATGACAAGCCTCTATTTCCACATTACACAATTCTTTATTGGAGTAATTTAACCCATTAAAAAAAAACCTAGCATTGTTGAGTTTCCTTGACTTTGCCTCCTTTTTTGAACCAGGTTCCGGTATGGCTTAAGATGAGGGTGGACCTTTAGATTCAACTTGGTCACCAGTTCTTTTGAGACTAAATTTTTACTTCTTCCATCAATAATGGCATTGCATAATCGTCCTCCCGACCATAGTTTAAAATTTTGATATGTATCCACTGATACGTATCTTATTTGGAGCTACCTGATACATTGGTACACTGGAAAGTAAAAACTCCCCCGTATCAGGCGTATCAGGCCGATACAAGCCCGATACGGGAATTTTTCAATTAATTTTTTTTTCTCTCCTTCCATTTATACTAGGATCCACAACACAGACCCGATGCACACAACTTTTTTCCATAAAAATTATTTAAGTAAATGGTTTCAAGTTAATTTTACTTTCATTTATATAATATATTAATATGTAAATAAGGTTATCCCCCCATTTGAATTCAATAAAAATTATCATGGATTCAAACACCCTGGAGAATAAAAATTCAACTTTCCAATTCAAGAACAAAACCCTCTTTTTAGCACCTTTTAGGGATTGGGTCAGAATTTCAACTTTCAAATGATAAAGTATTTCTCAAAGATTAAAAGTTCATAAATTTTATTATATAAAAAATTATCAAAACCCAAAAATCTGCAAAAAAAGCCTCATATTTTAGTCTTAAAAAATACTTTCATCTACAAGGTCAAAAAGTCAACTAACAGTTCAACATAAAAAGACTTACATTAAGCTTAAAGTTTATGGTTGTAATTCAATACATTCTTATTTTAAGGTTTTAAAATATAGATTGTTTTTCCTATACTTAGCTAAGTGAGCATGGTTTGTATTTTCATACCGTTTTATCAGCACACACACTTTCTTAACTTACAAATTTGTTAACTCTCATATGCATGGTTATAAACATAGTTGGACTTGGAGGCCTTTATTTAGTTTATTTTTAGCTTATATTTGCATGAAAAAAAATTATGTAAGATATCCAAGTTTTACCTTGCACATCCAAGCGTTTCTTAGCATATCTTGATTTTTTCCGTCGTATTCATCCGATGTGGTCCAATACGTCGATACATATCCTGTTTTGGACTTACCGATATGATAACTGATACCGACATTTTTGAACCATGCTCCCGACAAACACTTTGTCATGAAAATGTTGTGTAACCAATCAGCCTATGTAGCCTTAGGAGCTAGTATACACGTAGTACCACAAGGTTTGGAAGATCTTGATCACCACACGCCACTTGTTGAAAATTCAAAAGCTAATCATCATAGAATGTGTCATCAAATTGACCATCATCATTGTCCATTATGGGTTCTTCATCTGCAATGGCTAATTGCTAGTCGTTTTCTAGCAATCAAAAGATCTGCTATTGCTGGTCGTTTTCTAGCAATCAAAAGATCTAGGTCCTTTCCCACATTTTTAGCAAATGATTTTGGACTCGACTCTAGTCACTCCTCAAACTGGGATGATGTGCCACTTGTTCCAGCATTAGTGTTGGTTGCTTCACTCGGGTCTTAGTTGATGCACCTAACTGTTGCACAAATTTTCCTCGTCCCCAACCAATACCCAATCCTTTTCATGAGATTGTGGTTGTCCTCTTCTAGCGTTGATTGGAAAATTATTTGGTTGAGTTTGCAGTGCTTCAACCTTTCCGGACTGAACGTACATCTTGATTGAATGATTGGTATTGCTGAAACAGAATTCCTTTGTAATTAAGATGAATGAATTGGCTTTGTCTCCTACATCTTCAGCCAAGTCTGAACTCGTTCTTTGCCAGACAGAACCCTCTAATTTAGACTAGTTGTCACCGCGATGACGCAGAACCCCTCAACTCGATGGCTACCAACTTGACTGTCTTGTTGTTTCGAAGCTCGAGGTACTCAAATACTCTTACGACTTCATTCAACCAGTCCAGAACTTCTTCAGGTTGCTCTTCTCCAGTAAATTCTGGTATATCCACTTTCCCATGTGGATTTCTATCAAGATCTACTTCCCTATTAGCTAGCCCTAGGTTACCGTACTCGGGGTAGTAACTCACTTTCTTCTTCTGATAAATCATCCATGGGTTGTTCTTGCTGCTCAAACATTTCTACAGTAGGTTGGTCTCTTGCATTCCCACACTGATATACATGGACTTGTTGTCTTCTTTATCCCCAACGGTTATATCAGGAGGGCCAAAGATCCCATCTTGCTCGAGCCTAGCACAAAGCTGAGTAAGTTGTTGTAGGTTCTCCACATCTTCTCTTATGGCCATGTCTCTGTTATTTACTGCCTGAAATGCTTCTAATTCCTTTTTATTTCACTCCAAGTTGTTCCCACGCCCAGCCATAGACCCGCAACAAACACAGATCTGAAATAACTGGGCTATGATATCACAACGAAGTAAGAAGAATCAGTCTCCACTTAGCAGTTTGAAGAGAAGTTAGATACCACTCCGATCATCGTCGGAGCCAAGGTTTCTTAAAGTGAAACCAAGGGAAAGTTCCTATAAGTCGTTAATCCAGTGACTTAAAAAAACTAGCTGAAAGAACTAGATTCAAGAAAATAACTGATAACAAAAACTAAATTCAAGAAAATCCGTCACGTGTTCTTGTTGTTTTGTTACATTTCATGACCCCCTTTGCACCATTTATATAGACCTTTTAATAAACCATTCTAATAATGACATGCATTGGAAAATAGGAGTCCTTACTCTAGTCATCATAGAAGACCCAAACATTCAATTCCCTATGCAACTTACTTTGGACTTACACACCTAAGAATCATAGCAACCTTGGGAACAACAAGACTCATTTACTCTAAGGACTCTTCAACTCCCAAGGCACTAACAACAACTCTTTGACTCTGGCCCTTATAGACTGACCTTCTTTGACCCCCTTCACCCAATGAAAGACAGAATGTGGACAATGCGTGTAGACAACAGAGCAATAAACAAGATAATCATTAGAAATCGCTTCCCGATAACACGTTTAGACGATATGCTTGATATGTTACATCGTGCACATGTATTTTCAAAGATAGACCTCAAGAGTGGTTATCATCAAACATGAAACAAAGAAGGTGATGAATGGAAGATTCCTTTTAAAATGAAAGAAGAGCTATACGAATGGATGGTGATGCGCTTTGGTTCATCAAATGCACCCAGCACTTTCATGCGTCTGATGAATCAAATTTTGAAATCGTTTATTAAAAATCTTGTAGTGGTGTATTTTTGTTTTCTGATTTACAGTCTAACCAAAGAAGCTCATTTGCAACACTAAGGGAAGTACTAGAGGTTCTACACCAAGAGAAACTCTAAGTTAAACTAAAGGAGGTGATGAATGAAAGATTGCTTTTAAAACGAAAGAAGGACTATCCGAATTGATGGTGATGCCCTTTGGTTTATCAAATGCACCCAACACTTTCATGTGTCTGACGAATCAAGTTTTGAAACTGTTTATTGGAAAGTTTATAGTGGTGATTTTGATTTTCTAATTTACATCCTAACCAAAGAACGTCATTTGCAATCACTGATTCGTTATTGTTCTGGGATATGTGGTAGTGCAAGTGGCATTCAAGTAAATGAAAGTAAAATTGAAGCAATTCAAAGCTAGCCCACACAAACTACAGTTGGAGAAGTCCGCAATTTTCAAGGCTTAGCGCCGTTTTTATTAGTGCTTCACAAAAAATTCGGCAACACCTGTTCTTGCTATGCCCAATTTTGAATAAGTGTTTAAAGTTGAATGCGATGCTTCAAGTGTTGGAGTTGGAGCTGTTCTTAGCCAAGAAGGGCAACCAGTGTCTTATTATAGTGAGACATTAAATGAGACACACGTGAGATACAACACTTATGATTAGGGGTATTATGCTATTATTGAAGCTCTAAGGCATTGGAGGCATTATCTGTTACAAAAAGAGTTCGTTTTGTTCTTGGATTATGAAGCTTTAAAGCATATCAAGATCTAAGGCATTGGAGGCATTATCTGTTACAAAGAGAGTTTGTTTTGTTCTCGGATCATGAAGCTTTAAAGCATATCAATAGCCAACAAAAGGTGAATAGAAGACATGCATAATGAGTTTCCTATTTCCAAGAGACGTCTTTCCTCATGAAAAAAGTAAGTTTAAAGCGAGTGGAACTAGCATTACCATTTTAAGTAAAAACTTAAAAAGCCTTCAACTTTATAGACTTTTTCTGTAAACTTCGGTTAACTTCCACCGAAATTCTGTATTTTTCCAACTTTTTTTCTATTTCGGTCGATGTTTACCGAAATTTACCATGAATACCAATATTTTTAAAATATAAGTGAATTTTGCTTTGGACACCACGGAAGTTGACTCAATTCAGCGAAAGTTGACCGAATTGAGTCGATTTTTGACACTGTGGTCATACCTTTGATTTTGCCTAACATGAGATATGAGTGGAGAACACTAGGCACCTTAGATTACAGTGGACATTGTATAAATCCAATCCAATTCATTTGAATCTTTTGTTCATGGATTAGAATTAAATCATAAAATCAATATTAAAATATTGTGGAAAAATATTTAATCTAAGGGAAATGTTTAGCAAAATGCGCAGTCCTCATTGGTCCCACACACCCCTTTTTAACACCCACCAACTATGGTTAAGAATCACTCACCCCTAGGGTTCACCATCCAACCTTAGTTCTAAAAAAAATATTTAAAAAATTGATCTTAATTTAGTTAAACTTAACCATAGTTAAAAAGGGGTTAAAAGGGACACAGGGACATGACGGTCTGCTAGATAGCCGACCGCGTGGCCAGCTAATCATTCTCTTAATTTAAGGGTATTCACGTACGGTTTCCATGACTGGTTGTCCAGATGCACTATATTTTATCAATCCTTTACCAAAAAGGTTTAAATCTAAGGATACTTGCTCAAAGTCTACATCTTAGGCTCTAGATTCGAATAAATTCCATCACGTGCCACATACATAGTCCTCTTTGACTACTAAATGAGTCGTGATAGAAAAAAGCTTCCTGGGAAGCGAGATTCCTTAAAAGCGACCTTCCCACCCTACACATAAGGTCCGTGCAACTATGGATAACACATTGACAACTAATTTTTGAGAGAAAATAACATGCATCAAAATAATTCAAAGTTCAAAAAGATCCATATTGACTAATTTGGGAGTACACAATTAAATGAACATACTTGAGATGCATTAAGCTCTGGAAGTCCTGGTGCACCAAAACGACGTGGTAGCGTATTACGAACCACCTGAACCTCAACTTCATGGCCCAATAAGTGATGGTATATATATCTGAATAACAGGTGGCATTTCATTAGACTTGCAGAGCAGTATATGTAATAACTGTGATTTTACTCAAAAGGAATATGGAACTTTTTTATATTTGGAGTAAAAAGGTTGATTATAGGAAACATAAATAGCTTCCTAAATACAAGAATTGTTTATGCATACAGGTTCAACATAATGACATTTTAGATATATCTCCCTAAATATAATAATTGTTTATGTATACACTTTCTACATAATGATACTTAATATCCAGTACAACTATGAGAGGGACCTTCAATTTGATATTTCTATTAATGTTTGCAAAATTAAGTTATTTTAGACCCCAGTTATTGCAAACTGAAAAAATTTATATCTATATTTCTTGAAAATAAACAATAGGATATACCCTAGTAAAACAAAAGATAAGTTAAAATTCGATGAAGCCAAACAGTTCAGTAAGGTCTCTTTTTTAATTAATTCTTTCTTGGCATCAATTGAACAAAAAAAAGATACTCAACAACTTTTCTGGACCATGTTGTCACCTAACAGTTTCTCAGGTTTTTCATGGTTCAACATATTCACGGATCAAAAAAATGGTTCTAAATATTCAACAGGAGCAAAACCATATGGCCAATGGAAGAATTTTCCTTTCTATTAGTAACAAAAAAAGAGCTAATTTGGAGCTTGGAACAACAGATGATTAATATGTATTAATTTCCAAAATGGTCAACAATTGTAGTTCATGCCATTAAAAGAATACAGCAATACCTCACATGTTGAATTTGAGTAAACTTTCACCAGAATGATAAGAATTATGACACAATACGGAAGAACTTCAGTAATCTTTCATACGACCAACATGTTTCTTTACGACTCAAACAAGAACTGTAAATCCACCAGAAGGTTAACTAAATTTTATCTCTCTTTGCAAGCACAAAAAATGCAAAGCAACCTCCCAACATGAAATTGGCTACAACATGGCTTGCACCCTACACCTGTACGGGTGATGTCAATTGTCAATTGCAACCCCTCTAACATGTTTGAACAACTACGAGCTTCTACTTTTCAAACAGCTTCTACTTAAATTTTTTTAATTATTATCAAATTGTTTATACTATAATCTACATATCCAGGTAGTACTATTGTATTTCACTCTTCCAAGCCTTCTTGCAAATGCGGGACTGAACCAAAATTAACAGTGCACCTCAGAATTCCTCCAGATTATGCATTCCTCGGCAACTGAATGTAATTTATGATTAAAGTACTATGTCACCCACCCACTGACACTGGTTTCATCCACTGCAAAAGTTTTCATTGCTCCCTGCATTCGATCAAAGCTGGTACTCTTCCATACAAAATCAACACTGTAACCATGGTTCACATCAACAGGAACACCCTGCATACAACATAAACAATAAGGACTAAAGAAAAAGTTCACCAAAGACTGGAAGTAACACTATCTCGTAACCAATCCTACCTGACTGGCACGGAGCTCAAGTGCAACCTCCTCTTGTGCAGTTAGCTTGATCTGGAAACAAAAAGTTTGCTATACGTTAGTGAAATCATATAAACCAGCTGCTTGCTATAAACTACATTGTGAAGAAGGTAAAATGGATTGACAGAGTATCTCCATTCTCCATAGACTTAATCTATCCATTATCACCATAAATCAAATCAATTACGAAGCAACAAATTTTATGTCATCAATCATCATATGAAGAGAGCATACCACATGCCCAACCGATTGCCATGCCGGATGAGCCGCATCCCCTGAATAACGAAGCCGCAACTCATCACCAGGTACAAGTCGTAACTCGTTATCTTCCTAAAACATCACAAAATATATTTGAACTTCAGTTTAAAAAGAAACATCAACAGGGTTAATGGTATAATCTGATCAGAAATACCAGAAAAAACTATATTTTAAGATAAACCAAATAATTAATGAAATTGTAACAAACAGCAACAGTGAGACAATTAACCACCTTTGGAAAGACAAAATATGCAATACGCTTCTTGTTAAGACCAATGTCCCATCGTATCGTGAGATTGTCTTTGCTTTGAGATTCTTTCATCATCTATAACAAAATTGCAATAATGAGTCACGTATTTTAATTTGAAAATCTCACATCAAAGTATGCTTTGATTTTAAGAAGGGTCAACATGGATGGTCTAAGAGACGAAACTGACCAAAACTTCCAAATACAAGGCATCTTACAATTCATATTTTGAATTCAAAATACTTGAAAAAGAAAGAACAGATACAGCACTGATACATACTTTATCATAATCAGCTTCAAGCGTGATTAATGGTGCAAATACATTTTGATACTGCAAAAAAGATAGAACATCATTGAATCAATTTGTTAGAATAGCCAGGACACTACACACTTTAGACAGAAATTTCCAACACAACCTTCTGGACATTATGAAATAAAGATAAGTTGCGTCATAACCACTAACATGTTTTTTGAGCTGAGCCGACCCAAAAAAAAATGTATTTTGAGATTAAATTTCTTAACTATGGTTTTCTTCTTATTGGTAATAACAATGTATTATAATAAACTCGGGCACCTGATATGCATCTTCGTATTTCAAGACCACAGGCTGAGGTTCATCATCCACTCCAGGCTTCTCAAGATCTTCAAGGGAAGCATCAGGGTTTGTCTTCCAAAGCTCTTCCACCTTATTTATCTGTTGAGCGCTAATTTGGCGTGCTCTCAACTGCTCCTGTTCGGATGGGATCTGCAAGATGCAACTAATTAGCCAGTTCAGGAAAGTCTCGAGCATATCACCTGGAGGAGAAAAAAAACACAACAAACCCGAAGAAAAGAAAACACGAACCTTAACGAGCCACTGTAAGAAACACCTATCGTCGATAAGGGGACACCACTGACTCAGGTCCCAGTTCATGTCCTTCAATGCATTGACGCTCAAACAAGGCTCCCTACAAAGAAGAACAACAACACTCTCTGCCTTCGCAGAAATAAATCCAAGGAGGAACACATTTCGGCAACCGCAGTTATAGCATTCAAGAATCGTTTCTCCCAGAGGACTGTCTTTATGAAGACAGACTTCCTTGTGCTTTGCTCGAACCTAGAAGAAAATTCAACCAAACATCCCAAGTAAAGAAAGTTATTCTAAGGGAGAAATCTGTCTATCTTATTGCAAAATGATTCGTGCTCTATTCTATCACATTTCGAGCTTTAAAATGGGTATCCAGCATGTAAGAACTATATTTTTGTCCACCTTATATTATGATAAGTGCCATACGTTTAATCATTGAAAATGAGAATGGCGCATAGGGTGGTCTGTTTGGATCATTTGGATTTTTCCTAGTTCACTTCAGGATACCATAACGGGTTGGCGTTCGGTGTCTTTTAAGGCTCCTACTTCGGTAATGTGGGCTATGCTTCCGGGAGGTATAGAGTGGTTGGTCTATATGGAAAGAAAGGAACAACAGAGTGTTTGATGGTGTTTCTTCTTCCGAGGGGCGAGTTCATTGGTGTATTCTAGCTTCTCATTTCTTGTTGCTCGGTCAAGAAGGATTTTGAAGAGGAAGGGATTTTTATATGTTATTAACTTATTATAGTGTAGTCTCTCTTTTTAGCTGTTTGTTTCTCTTTCCTTTTTAGCTAGCTTTTTGTAGTTTCTATCCCTTTGGTTCATATAATTGGTGAACCTTTGTAGCTGTTGGGATTGGTACGTTGCTTTCTTCTTTATATATCATATTGCTTGCTTTCTTCTTTATATATCATATTGCTTGCTTTCTTCTTTATATATCATATTATTTTTACCAATCAATAGAAAAAAAAAAAATGAGTATAAATCAGGTATTCAAAAGATAACTTCCAGCATCCTAATTTCATCATGTATAGTTATAGATTATATAAAAAGGAAATGAATGTATGATCCATGCTAGAAACATGTCAATACGCATAACATAAGGAGGGGGATTAACAAAAGAAAAATAAAGTTCACTTTTCCAAAATACATTAGTAACAAAGTAGCCTATAAAAAAATGATATGCACTGGAATTGTACTACGAATAAGAAATGAACCAGCTACGTTGAGAACAAAATACAATACGTCCATTAGTAAACTGTAAACCTATAATATTATGCACATAAGGAGACTACACATCAAAGCTTACAAAAGAACCCCGCCCATGAGATTAATTCGCCACCTTTGAAGATTTAAAAAAAAAGCCATCCCTATCAACCCCTTCAAAGCAAGAGTGAGGGGAACACCCACAATTTTTTTTTAAGTTTGTTTTTTATGGAATCGATCATCCTAAAATTAAAAAACTGCCAGAAAATATGTGAAAGAATCAACCTTGATTGATAAATTTGATATTTTATGATTTAAGAGTTCCTACTTACCTTTAATTAGGGTTGCACTCAATCCAAACTGGCTCGTCAGCTAGGCGTAGCTCAGCTCATTTGAGACAAACTCAAGATAGCATTCAGGCTCGAATAAAATCGAGCCAAGCTTTTATTTGAGATCAAATGTTTAAACCATCTAAGCTCAAATCATACCCTATTTGATTTGGCTCGTTTAGGGTTCGGTTCAGCTTGAGCTCGGCCTCAGCTTTAAACATTATATATATATATACACAAAATATTTTTTGTTAATATTAATAATACTTTTAACTTTTTTTCCCATAGATTATAATAAATTTTTTAATCTATATTCTAAGGTAGCTTCCAATTGATCAAGTAGATGATGTGTACAACACTTGTTCTTGCTTTGCTTAATTTTAACAAAGTGCTTGAAGTTAAATGTGATGCTTCAAGTGTTGGAGTTGGAGCTGTTCTTAGCCAAGAGGGGGTGACTGCCTGACCAGTGTCTTATTACAACGAGAAATTGAATGAGACGTGCAGAAGATACAAAACTTATGATCATGAGTATTACATCATTATTCATGCTCTAAGGCATTGGAGGCATTATCTAATACTAAGAGAGTTTGTTTTGTTCTCGGATCATGAAGCTTTAAAGCATATCAACAGTCAGCAAAAGGTGAATAGGAGACATGCACTATAGGTTTCCTATCTCCAATAGTTTACATTTGTGTTGAGACGCAAATCTGGAACGAAAACAAGGCACGTAGTAGAAGAACCATGTTGCTGATCAGCATGTCTACAATTGTCATTAGGTTTGATTCCTTCAAAAACTTGTACCCTTTCTTTAGTTCGATTTGGAAAGACTGGACTAGTGGACAGCAACGGGAAAGTATTGTCTTAAATATGCATGTTGGTAGTTTAGGAGGACATTTTGGGTAAGACAAAACTAAAGTTATTATAGAGCAAAAGTATTTCTGGACAAGAATGAGGCGGCCGCAGGGTTTGTTCAAGCTTATTGAAAGATGCCAAACTTTTCAAGAATCTAAGGGACAAGTTCAAATCATAGGTCTCTATACCCCGCTGTCCGTTTCAACAGCAACAACGTATGAATTTTATTTTAGGGCAGCAAAGGACACAAAGAGGTGTGGATCAATTTTCATGGTAGTTGATCGGTCTAAGGTCACGTATTTCATTAGTTGCAAGAAAACAATGGATGCTTCACATGTTGCTAATCTCTATTTTTGTGAAATTGATCGTTAATAGGGTTCCAAAAACCATTACATATGATCGGAACTCAAAGTTTTATCACATTTTTGGAGGACTTTGTGGAAGATGTTTGGTACAGGTCTACAATACAACATCTCACACCATCCACAAACCGATGGACAGATAGAAGTCATTAATCGAATTTTGGGAAATTTGCTACTATGTTGGTTGGAGTGAACCCGAAATAGCGGGAATCAGTCATTGCACAAGCTAAATTTGCCTACAACTACTTAAAGAACAGAACTACAGGACGAAACACGTCCATCCCTAAGAAGAGGGTGGTTAGCTACATTCTCAAGTCTTCTCATAAGTCGAGAAAGGTCATCCAACTCCCAATCAATGAGGTTATGCCTGAGGGCTGAGACTAAGACTGCAAACCTCCCAATCATAAGCTTTCTCTAAATCAATTTTGCAAATGACACCCAATCGACCCAATTTTAACCTCTCATCTAGACATTCATTCGTGATCAAAACCCCATCAAGAATCTCCCCCACACCCCCAAAGGAAAAAAGCCCCTTGGGACGAAATAATAGAGCTCATCACCAATTTCAATCTAGAGGCCAGAATTTGGATAAGATTTTATAAGCGCTCCTAATCAAGCTAATAGAGCGATAGTGATGAAGATCCTGAACCGCTCCTTCTTGGGAATGAGGTCTAGGAAAGAACTATTAAGGGAACCATCAAACACCCTGGAACATAAAATTCCATAGCCATCTTGAGAAAATCCGAACCCACATGTCCTCATTCCCCACACTGCTTATAGAATTCAATAGAGAAACCATCTAGCCCTGGGCCTTGTTCCCACTCATGCCCCTAATAACACCCAAAATCTCCTCCTCAAAAGACATTTCCAAGTTATCTCTCTAGCCATCAGAGATTTTATCAAACTGCATTCCATCCATCTTAGGTCTATAATCAAGACTCTCTAATATCTTCCTCGTTCTCCAGGCAAATACCATTAACTATCTATTTAGAGATAAAGTTGGATTTCCTATGGAGATTAGCGATGTTGTGAAAAATTCTTGTATTTTGATCCCCCCTCCTTCAATCATTTGACTCTAGACTTCTGCTTTCAACTTATCTCTTCTTGATTCAACAGATTTTGAAAACCCAACCTAAGACTATCTCTTAACTACGACTCTTCTACTGAAATTGGGACTGAAACTTCCTTGGCATCTAACGCCTCTAACTCTTTTAATATTCTCCTCTTGTTGGCTGAGAGTAACCCAATCACTTCT
Organism: Tetracentron sinense; assembly: GCA_015143295.1. NCBI lineage: Eukaryota > Viridiplantae > Streptophyta > Magnoliopsida > Trochodendrales > Trochodendraceae > Tetracentron > Tetracentron sinense. Next base: position 18,853,111 of record CM026572.1, on the reverse strand, counting down.
TGTTACAAACTTTAAGTCTTTTCTTCAAGGCTTTCAGTTTGAAGCCAAAAATGGTGCCCGCGGAACCCTATAAGGAAAAAAACTTACAATCCTTGCCCACAATGTCCTTAAAGCTCAGATGACTTAACCACATATTCTGGAATTTAAAAGGTTGTGGGCCCCCCTCTCCGGACATTAGATTCCAACAATATAGGGGCATGGTCAAAAGTAGATCTAGGGAGGATACACGAGATTACGAGAACCCATCCGAAACTTTATCATCCCAACTATTTCTCACAAGAAATCAATCCAGCTTTACTCAGGACTGGCTCTAATTGAAAGTTTAACCATGTGAATTGAGCATAGTTGTACGACCCAATCTCTCAAAGGAAACTGAACACAATTGGCATCCCCACCCAAACACCATGGGTCCCCCCATCTAACAGTAACCTTTTCTAACTCTTGCCGAAAAACCAGCGAGTTAAACCCCCCAGATGGCCCGTAAACTCTTGTGAAAACCCAAGTGAAATCCTCCAATATAGAATGACACAAAATAGAAATGGAGAAAGCAACCACTTCGGAGCTAGGACCTCCACCATCTCCGAAATCCAAACCATAATAATACCCCCTGAAGCCCCAAACGAAGGCAAAAGTGATCCAATCCAAGCAAGGGGATCCCCACAACTCCTTGACTAACGAATCAAACATGAGTTCTAATTTGATCTCTTGAACGCATAGAATCGAAGGACGCCTAGATTTGACATTTTGACCAGGTCTTTGATGACCAACCTCTTATTCTCATGGCCCAACCTCTAATATTCCAGGACAAAATCGAAACTGTCATTAGATAATATTAGATCTTCCCCTAACACTCCTAAACTTACAGCACCCCCGAGCTATGAGAGTGTTCCTCATAGTTCACACTAGACTCTAATTTTTTTAGCTCCTTAATGACCCACATGTTCTCTCTAGGAAATGACACGGAAAGCTCCTTAACCCCCTAAGACTGTACTCCCCTCTTCAAGCTCTTGGAAAAGAGCTTCATCTCCGCTTCATTACCTTTCAAAGCACAAACCCAGGAATTTACCAAACTCTTCTAATTTACCAAGCACCCAGTCGGATACTTCTACACAACACACAAAAAGGGGACTACTGGGAATTCCCACCTTTGGGACACCCACGCCTAGTCCACATACACTGGATTGAATTAGAGTAAAATTTGGATGTGTACAAACAAATTTTTAGTAGGAGTTAAAGAGGAGTAGTTAATATGCCTTGGAAGTTGAAAAGTCCTTAAAGTAAATGTGTCTTGTTTTTTCAAAGTTTGCTATGATTCCTAAGTGGGTAAGTTCAAAGTTAAGTTTTTTTTTTAATGGCAACTTCAAAGTAAGTTAGTTGCATAGAAAATTGAATGTTTGGGTCTTCTAGGTTGACTAGAGTTAAGACACTTATTTTTCAATGCAGGTCATTATTAGGGTGATTGATTAAGAGGTCTATATAAAGGGTGCAAGAGGGGTTATGAAATGTAACAACAACAATAATACTTGACAGATTTTCTTGAATTTAGTTCTTTCAGCTAGTTTTTTAGTTGCTAGATTAGCAGCTTGAATTTGCTTTCCCTTAATTTCCCACTAAGTAATCTTGACTTTGACAATACTTGGAGTGTTATCTAACTCATCGTCTAGCTGCAAAGTGGTGATTGATTCTTCTTAACTTCGTTACAAGATTTGTGGCTCTTTTTGGAAAAAAATGATCAGTGAATAACTCAAAATTCATTAGCACTGCTAGATTATTGGGAGGAGTAACTAGGAATTTTATTGAATTTTCTGACATACTAAAATGAGATTCCTCAACACCGGTGTAGTCAAAAAGTCGCCTAGGCAATGTCTAGGCCACCACCTCGCCTAGCCAGGACCCCTATCGCCTAGTTCATGATCTAGGCAAGCACTCATTAATTCTCATATAATATTATATAATGTAAACAAAATAAATAAATTTTAGTCGCCTAGGCATCACCTCGCCTAGAGAACCCCTTATCGCCTAGGCATCGCCTGGACGCTTTGATTACAATGCTCAACACAATATCAAACAAATGCTAGAGTAAGCCCTGACAATATTATTAACAACTGATTTTGCTTCCAAAAAATCAACTGAAAGACAAGTACAACCAAAAATCATAAAATTTGGTTTCCATCCCCTGTCAAGATTTAATCTCAAATCTCATCTATTTGAGACATTGATGAAAAGGCTTTTCTCGGCTTTCCATTAGATAGAAACTCTATTACTAATTCCATTGAGAAGTATGACACTCAATGAACTTCCTAAAGATTTCAAGCCACCCTGGCCTCCTCTGGCAGGAAAAATCAAGTGTTGATGGCTTGATGCTATCATTCACACTTACTTTTATTACTCCAGTATTGATGCTTTCATTAACATTTACTTTTACAACTCTGCATAAAATCCCACTTCCTTTTTTTACTATAATTTCTATGTGCTCCCTAAATACCGGGTTAGATATTTCAAACAAATAAATTAAGCTTAAAAAATTACATTGCATTTTTTTGTGTGTATATAAACCTTATAATTAATGATAATGTTGACAACGAGATTAATTTTGTTTAATAGTAATTGTTGAAGGACAGGCACTAAAACATTCAATACAGATTTCATCTAAACCCAATTCTTTTTTATCTTCATATTATCTCCTTTTGGGGTGTTCTGATTTCTCACCCCTATGAACATCCTGGCAAATATATAACAGTGGTTTGCTCTCATTTCCTTTCTCTTAAAAAAAAAACCCTTTAATTACCAAATAAAATCTAAGAAAATCAATACCCATTTCCACTCACCAGGTGATTGACAATATGCGACCCCGAAGTGTTCCCTCGCGAGTTACAGAACCACTTGCGACACGAAGGCACATTGCACCTAGCAACACACGCCGGATTCTGCACTCCACAATACCGACAAGCGTGTTCCGTGAAATCGCCCTTCCCATATTCATAATTCTCATCCTCGCCCGTCTCCTCAAAATTCAAACCACCCATTCCCGCTGCTAGGGCATCCACAGCCTGATTACCACTTCTACCCTTCAATGCGCTGCTCGGAGCAGCAGAAACAGGGCTACCATTTCCCTGAAGATCAGTACCTCGGTCAGCGACGTCGGACACGGAATCGGGAGTTGGAGGCCATACAGATGACCTAATTGGCTGCGAGAGTTCTCGGAATTCTGGGTAATCGTAGTCATCACCCTGAGTGTTGAATTCGAGGAAAGTGTATGCGTCGTCGCCTGCGTCGGGCTGCGATGCCGTCTCGAAGAGATTGTTGGCAACCGCCTGACCGGCCATGGAACCGAATCAAACCCTAGGTCTGAGAGTTCGTGAATGAATTAGGGTTAGGGTTAGGGTCTTCTTCTTCTCTGGGAGAGGTATGAGACGAGACTGGTTAGGTTAGGTTTAGGGTTTGGCGGGCGAGAGGAAGAGAAGAGAGGACAACGAAGAAAATCAAACGAAGAGAGAGATGAAGAAGGCGAGCAGTTTTAAGGTTAAAAAAATAAAAAATAAAAAAAGTTTTAACGGCGGTTAAATCCGAGGTTCCGTCGTTTCTGGGTACGTTTAAAACCCCGGACTGGAAATGACCCGGTCAATTGGCGGGGCAGTGTATACCCGGATGCAAGTTTGGTGGATCGGGTAGGCCCTTTCATGAAATATAACTCTCTTGCTAATGTGGCACTCTCTCAAGGCTTCTCTTTCATTTGGGGATGCCACATAAACAGTGTCAAAACCAATAAGTGAGACCACCCTTCTATTGGTCTCCCCAACAAAACAACCCTTCCTCCATTAATTAATCACTCTCTCCATTGGTCTCCCCTACCCCCAATGAAACCCTCTCTCTCCCCGATTCCTTCACACTTTCTCTAACATCTTCGTCTTTTTTTTTTTTTCCTACTCTATAAATTCACATGGGAGGAGGTGGGTTTGAGGAAGAGAGAGAAAGTGACATGCCAAAAGGGGGTGTACCATACTTTACCAAGGTGGGTACTAAACGATAAACCCTTTGTTTCATCTTTTCCTTAGACACTTTACTCATTCCTGTTACATGCATAGATATGCATAAATGCAGCTCTGTTTTCTATATGTATCCTTACATAAATGTAAGCTATGAACTTTCATGTATGTGAATGAGAAATGGGTATTTCTGGTTTTGTATTTGGTAATTGGTAGTGCTTTTGCTGATTTGTTCACTTCATTTTCGTATAGGTGTAGACCATGTCAAGGTCAGCCAGTGGTCCCCATATTGCAACTGAATAGGTTAGTAGATTTGTGGTTATAAATGGCATCAACATCACAAAGAGTACCAGCATGCATCCATGGGCACCTCAGGCAAGGGATTTGTGATGCTAATGGCCTATGCGGGAAATGTTCAGGCATCTTAATCACATCTTAATTCTTCATCCGCATCTCTATATTCCTATTTGGATCTTAGCGGTGTTCTAAATCCAGGTCGTCCGATCCTACATGTATCTTACTTGCATGGGTAAAATTTTCTGTTTATTTCTACCCACTTCTTATGTATACCATGTGTGTGAGCTCTGATGTATGTTCTCACTTGTGCCATACTCTAAATATTATTGTTATCAAAAAAATATGGGGGTATTTGTATGTTGCAGGAATTGAGGGCGTTTTGGAAAAGATAAAGAGTTTGTTCGTATTTCTTAGTGGGACATATGATGTAGTTTGTGAATGTCGTTGTTTATAGTTATCAATACTTGCTTGATCCAAAGGTGGTGGGTATTATATCGAAGGAGATGCAGAGGGAGTTTGATGAGATTCATAATATTGATAATGTTTTTTGAGGTGCTTAATGTGAGCGTCAGGAGGCAAATGCTTGAAGGGGTGACGAGAAATCTTAATAAGATGGCTCTAGAGATTGATAGGTATGGGAGTTTTTTTGTTTTAGTTTAATTGGTGTGCGTGCTATGCAAATTATTTTAATAGTGTATCGAATATTAGTTTGTAATGTTGTTTTTCATAGTGATGTTTACTTAATCTAACTTTGCCTTCTTGGTCTAGAGGTCACAACTGAAATCAGATGTGATTTTGGGATTGTGATTTTGCATAGATGGATTGTTTTTCTGCTTTAGATAAGGCGCTAAATCTAATGGTTAATGTATTAAAAGCTGTTGGGTGTTGCTTACAATTATTGTTATTTTTAAATGTTGTTAATGATAGCACTATGACTGGCCGGGTTTAATTTTAGATTGTGTGGGTGCTTTCGAAGGCATTGACGTGGAAGGAGATGTCGAAGGCTTGAAATCTGGATATTGCACCCAAAAAAGGTAGGGAGGCAACTCCACTTAAGTGAGACTCATAAATACCCTCTCTTAACTACCCTATTTATCTCTCTCCATTCTTATCTCTCTCCCAACGATGACCTCTCCCCACTCCAAGTCCCAACAAGACCCTCCTCTCTCCCCAACGATTTCTTTTCCCACCTATTCCTCTCCCTTTCCTAGGGAAGTCACCCTGAATATAAGGAGTTAATTGTTCTGTGAATATAGTTAGTGGTCTAGGGTCTTAAAGTTGAAGCAATTGAGAGGGTCTTCTACAATTGGTGTTTAGAGGAATGTGGGGCCATTAATCTAGTAGCAGCCAAGGCCCTACACAACATAATCCATTTTGCCTTGCATGTGCAATCCATAAGCAAGCATTTTATGATGCACCTAAGCTCCATTTTCCTTGCTGGAGCCTATCCCCATTATCATATAGAGCCGTCATTCATCCATCTAAACCAAAAGGAAGATTTCAACCTTTCGATTTGGATGAAGACTTAGATGGACCATTGATATTTGAAAAACATATTCAGCCATATTAAACCATTTATGTTGAGTAACGAGCAATTGCCTCTTCATTAACTGACGTAAAATTAGAAGCTTTGAAGATTTAAAATAAAAAATAAAAAAAAATTCAACACTTGCAGATACAATGGTTGAGTATTTAGAAATCCATGGTTTGAAAGCTTCGTGCTTGATAAGAAATCAAAAAAAAAATCTAAAACTTTTCACATGTTATAACTTCCCGACTACTCTGCATCTCCCTAATATATAGATCTCCTCATGAAATAATTATTTCACATATTATTTCTAACTCATTATAATTTTGTAATTCTTTTGTAACTTTTTTTAAAAAAGATTGTTCACACCCGTGCATATTCATTCCAACTAGATGTGTGAGAGTCAATCAAATCTTTAATCCAATGAAGATTAAAGATCATTATCACCATACTACTTCAATACAGGCCTTTGGCTTCTATTGATCATATGATGGATGGATTAATAGAAGCTCTGAAACACTCTATTTCAGCCTTTGGCTTCTTCTGGTAACTAGGTCAGTTGAATTACATTTTTTGATAGTAGACTTTGTTCATATGACTAATTAGACGGTATATAATTACAACACTTCATGGAAGGTCTGGTTTAGTTGAGTTTCCTTTTGGGATGACAGAATTTTTTCATTTGAGTTGTCTGTAAGTATTTGGGTGGTACATACTTGGAATGCTGCCCGTGTTTGGAGAGTTCTGTTTACATACATCTCCTTCATGATAAATGATATAATGAATTTTCTAAAGCGATTCAACCTCTTTGATTGAGCCATGATTTGGATCCAAAATAAAATTCATCTAATGCATTTAAAATGTCAATCCAAACAGTTGGATTGGTGGGGAATTTTCTACCAGTCAGTTGTTGGTGGGGTATGTCATTCCAAACTGTTGACTAGTGGGATATGTCAATCCAAATAGGGTGATTTTTTAGTGAAAAAGTAAGTCATATGACTTACTAATGGTTGTTTTAATATAACCTATTTTTTCTTGATTATTTTTAAATAAAATTTTATTTATATATATTCACACCCGTGCATCGCATGAGGTATCTACTAGTATATATATATACTATATACTATAGAAATAGGAGGCCTAGGTGGCAGCCTCTTTGATCTCCATTTTAAGATTTGTGATGTCACATCATCGCATAGTGGGAGCCATAAATACCCTCTCTTAACTTCTCATTTTATCTCCTCATTATTAACTCTCTCCCATGCCCTAACAGATTCTTCTACTCAACAAAGACCTCCTCTCTCTCCCCAAGTCCCAAGTCCTAACTCCACTTAAGTGGGACTCATAAATACCCTCTTTATAACTCATTATAATTTTGTAATTTTTTTTAAAAAAAATTGTTCACACCCGTGCATTGCACGGGTCTCTGCTAGTAAAATACTATAGAAATAGGAAGCCTAGGTGGCATCCTCTTTGATCTCCATTTTAAGATTTGTGATACCACATCATCACATAGTGGGAGCCATAAATACCCTCTCTTAACTTCTCATTTTCTCTCCCCATTAATAACTCTCTCCCATGCCCCAACAGATTCTTCTACTCAACAAATACCTCCTCTCTCTCCCTAAGTCCCAAATCCACTTAAGTGAGACTCATCAATACCCTCTCTTAACTACCCACTTTATACCCTTTTTTTTTAATATTAAAAAAAAATTAATATGTTTTCTAAAAACCAAGGATGGGTGGATGAACCGTAAGGGTGGGTGGATCTTAATCATAGTTAAGGGATTTCAAAAGGGACACATGGCGACCTCAGGGGTGATTACTGGATTTGCCAAATCTAGTTGTCATGGTAGATGATTTGATCTCTTGATATTTTTGTTTGAACCAATTGAATTTCATAGAAGATGTGAAATCTTACAATTTTAGAATTATACTTTTATCAATTTTGATTCTTAAAAAAAATCAGATTTTTCATTCATTTTTTCCATGTAGACTACTTTCCTAAATTTGCACTATTCTCTTACAAAGTTTATTTACTTTTTAATCAAATGATTTTGGGGGTGCTTAATGTTATTATATACCAACTAAAGTTTCATATATTAGATTATTTTTACAAATTCTTTCTAATTTTTTCCCATTTTCACAATTGGTTGGAAGATTACATTGGATACATGTAGAGTTCATGATTCTCCGGTTAATGTATTTTTCATTTCATATCTCATTAGTTGTGATGATTTTCCTTCCTTATCTTACACATGCATACAAACACACATATCTTAAAATATATGAACATGTATGTTTATCTTATTCTACTTTGTGCCCGTGCATTGCACGGGGGTTTTGCTAGTATAAAATAAATTAGTTTTAATATCTACTAATAAAAGTCTAATAGATTTTTTTTTTATATAAACATGGGGTATCTGGAGCTCAAGACTACGACTAATTTCCACATGATGTCAATTGCAAAGAAATAAATTGCTTCTTCTTTAGGACGTTTACTTCAGCGCCATGCGCTTTGCTTCGCTTTATATATAGAAGAGGGAGACCGTTTTCATGAGAGTGAAAAGCAAGCGCAAGCTTTAGAAAGGATAGTCTCTCGCGCATCTGCACGAGTGCTCCCAGACTCGATCTCGAGACCTCCGGGTTTATGGTTCGTATTCTGACTACTGGGTTACACCCCGGAGGGTAAGTCTAATAGACTAATACCCTCTCTTTTTCGGCAATGACAGAAAGCTTTAATCTTTTCATTTTCATTTGAGTTTTGATTAGAGGACCACAAGGTCCTCTTCCAAGCGGACCACACCAATCCAATTTCAACACAATGAGAAAGAGAAATAAAGTTAAAAATAAAATAATAGTTTCACTTCCACGTGTTAATTTGTAATTGGGTGGTCCATTTTTTTTTTCCTTCCATTTCTTTTATTTAAAAAAATTATTAATATATGCAATATAATTTTTTTAAATGGTAATTATACAACTCACACAATGAATCACAAAGGACTTGAACCCAACTCATCTCACCAAAATGGCTTATTTATTAGTGAGAGGCCAAGATAAAGATTTTAGTAAAAGAAAGATGTGGCATTTCAAATAAGGGGAGTGCTAGCACCACACTTCCCATACTGTACTCTTCCACTCTTTAAGGCAAGAAAATATTAATTTTTTTTCATGCATTTTTTTTTTTTTCCACACTCCTCCTATTGTACTCTCCCACTCTTTAGGGCAAAATGTTTTGTCATGTATTTTTGTTTTTTGTTTTTTGAAAAATTACTTGACATATGCATGATATCTCAACTATAATGAGAATTCCCCCCTTATAGTATGATTTTTGATAAATTCTCAAACTACCCTTTGAGCATACCCCAAATCCAGTTGACTTACAAACCGTAGCCTGATTTTTGATAAATTCTCAAACTACCCTTACATCTCTACTATAATGAGAATTCCCCCCCCTTAAGAATAGAAATTCCAAAACTACCACCTTAGCCTGATTTTTGATAAATTATCAAACTACCATTTGAGCTTACTCCAAATCCAGTTGACTTACAAACCGTAGCCTGATTTTTGATAAATTCCCAAACTATCATTCTATACAAAACCTCCATTTAATGTTTTACTTAATTCCCAAACTACCCATTTCTCATCTACAATCTATTGTAAGATAAAATCACAACCAATCACGATTGAACTCTGGGGAGAGTTCAATTGCACCCATAGGTTAACACGTATCCCTTTTAACCCTACTTAACCGTGGTTAATATTAACGATATGGAGTTAAAATAATTAAATTTACAACCCAAGGTTAGAATGTTGAACCCTAAGGGTTATAGACTCTTAACCACGGTTTATCACATGCATCAGCCCACTAGCTTTCATGAACAAAAATGTGGCAATCCCAATAAGGGGAGTGTTAGTGCCACTCTCCTCCTATTGCACTCTCCTCATCCTCTTTGAGAGAAGAATACATGAATTTTGTGTTATGCAATTGTGACCCACCACAAAATCTTTTTTTTTTTAAAACCAAAAAATGAGAGTGTCATATACACACAAAATATTTTTTGGCAATGTTATGTATATTAATAAAAAATGACATTTTTAACTTTCTTTATCATAGATTGTATTAATTTTTAATAAATAAGTTTAAATTTTAGTAATAACAATCAAAGTTAAGATAAAAACAAAAACTTAGGTCTAACTCTTTGCTTTTTGGATCGAATGACTTCAACCTAATCTAATTTCTGTATATGAACGTATTAGATTTTTGTAGTTCCTTTATTATAATTTATTAATAAACTCTTATATTGAAATCAAGTCAAGTTAAAAAAAAAAAAAGTGAATCAAGCATGAGCTAACCTGAGCTCAGCTCGGCTTGAATAACATTCAAGCTCGAAGAGAGCTCAAACCCGATCAAGCTTGTTCAAGCCAAGCTCAAGCCTAAACAGGCGAGCTCCAGCATGTTCAAGCCAAGCTCGACTTGGCTTGTCTCGAATAAACCCCTAGCTATAACATAATATTTATGGAAGTAGGGTTATATATGTGGGTACAGGCTAAGACTAATTTAGGTCTAGCCCAGTTTAATATTATATTCACAATTTACTAAACCAATTTAAGCTCGAATTCAACCAAAAATGTAACTAATAAGTAAAATTAGCTTATTTGTCTAATTGTCTTCCACGATATATTGAAAGAACTAAGGAAGCCAAAAACAATCTTTCCATAAAGTGTCTAATATTCTCTATCTCTTCACATTTTCTATCATTTTTATTGTAAAGCCTTTTAAAGTATGTTATTTTCAAAATTACAATTCTCTTGAAGCATTTCTATTCTCACATCTATTTATTATCTTTTTGTTTGGTTGCCAATAAAACAAAAAGATAAAAAGAAAAGAGTTAAATTAAAACATGAAAAAATAAAAGGAAAAGCATTAAATGTCTATAAAGAAAAATAAAAATAAAAAATCAAAAGAGGTTGTGAGGAGAGTGTGGTGGCAGTGGTGTAGGTGACAACAATAGCAATGGTGGTAGTGATGCTAGCAAGTGTTGTTAGAAGTGGTGATGGTGGTGAAAGTGGTTGAGACGTTGGTAGTGGTAGTGGGTGGTGGCGAGTGGTAAAGCCGTGGAGGCAGCTAGGGGTGATGGGGGGCAGTGACGACAATAAAAGAGCTCGTGGTTGTTGGAATTTAGAATAAGAGATGAAATTATAGATTTTCATTTTTATTTCCTTCTAAAATCCAAGTTTGTGAAGAAAAAAATGAATCCTCTTTTGAAAAATAGGGATTGATTTTTTTTAGTTGAAATATAACATATAACTATCACACGCAAACACACACCATGTAGCACAAGCTATAGCTCCCACACAACACTCTCAAAAAAGAGAGGGAGGTGGTGCCTTATAAGGGTACACAAGGAGACCTAACCCATTGATGTGGGACTAAAGTTTTAAAGTTTTTTTAATTAGTTGAAATATAACACACAAACTATCATACGCACACACACCTTGTAGCATAAGCTACAACTCCCACACAACCCTCTCAAAAAAAGGAGGGAGATGGTGCTTTATAAGGGTACACAAGGAGACCTAACCCACCAATGTGGAACCAAAGTTTTAACGTTATTTTATTAGTTGAAATATAATACATACACTATCACATGCGCGCGCACACCTTGTAGCACACGCTACAAGTCCCATACAACCCTCTCAAAAAAGAGAGGGAGGTAATGCGTTATAAGGGTACACAATGAGACCTAACCCACCGATGTGAGACTAAAGTCTTAAAAAATTTTTGATTAGTTAAAATATAACTCACGCACATACACTATCAAATGCGCACACACACCCTGTAGCACAAGCTTCAGCTCCTATACAACTCACTCAAAATAGAGAGGGAGGTGGTGCTTTATAAGGGTACACAAGGAGACCTCACCCACCAATGTGGGACTAAAGATATAAAGTTTTTATTTATTAGTTGAAATATAATACGCACACACACACACATTGTAGCCCCCACACAACCCTCTCAAAAAAAAGAGGGAGGTGGTGCTTTATAAAGGTACACAAGAAGACCTAACTCACCGATGTAGGACTAAAGTTTTAAGGTTTTTTTGATTAGTTGAAATATAACACACACACTATTACACGCACACACATCCTGTAGCACAAGCTATAACCCACAACAACCCTCTCTCTCAAAAAAGAAAGGGAGGTGGTGTTTTATAATGGTACACAAGGAGACCTAACCCACTGATGTGGGACTAAAGTTTTAAGGGTTTTTTTTATTAGTTGAAATATAACACACACACATTGTAGCACGAGCTACAACTCCCACACAACCCTCTCAAAAAAAAAGAGGGAGGTGGTGTTTTTTAAGGGTACACCAGGAGACCTAACCCACCAATGTGGGACTAAAGTTTTAAGGTTTTTTTTATTAGCCGAAATATAACACACACGCTATCACACATGTACACACACCCTATAGCACAAGCTATAGCTCTCACACAACCCTCTCAAAAAAGAGAGGGAGGTGGTGCTTTATAAGGGTACGCAAGGAGACCTAACCCACCGATGGGGGATTAAAGCTTTAGGATGTTTTGATTAGTTGAAATATAACACACACATACTATCACACACACACACCCTGTAGCACATGTACAAACTATAGCTCCCACACAACCCTCTCAAAAAAGAGAGAGAGATGGTGCTTTATAAGGGTACACAAGAAGACTTAACCAACCAATGTTGGACTAAAATTCTAAGATTTTTTTTGTTAGATGAAATATAACACACACACTATCACATGCACACACACACATTGTAGCACAAGCTACAAATCCAACACAACCCTCTCAAAAAAGAGAGGGAGGTGGTACTTTATAAGAGTACACAAAGAGACCTAACCCACCGATGTGGGACTAAAGTTTTAAGATTTTTTTTATTAGTTGAAATATAACACATGCACGCAAACCTTGTAGCACAAACCACAACTCCCACACAACTCTCTCAAAAAAGAGAGAGAGGTGGTGCTTTATAAGGGTACACAAGGAGACTTAACCAACCAATGTGGGACTAAAGTTCTAAGATTTTTTTGATTAGTTGAAATATAACACACACACTCTATCACTCGCGCACACACACTCTCTATCAATGACTACAACTCCCACACAACCCTCTCAAAAAAGAGAGAGAGGTGTTGCTTTATAAGGGTACACAAAGAGACCTAACCAACCGATGTGGGATTAAAATTTTAATGTTTTTTTTTATTAGGTGAAATATGACATGCACACTATCACACTCACGAACACACTGTAGCACAAGCTTAAAAAAAATTATAACGAATCATTAGAAATTTAAATTTTATTCAATTTTCTTTTCGAAACCTTAGAAAGGGAACTAAATAAGTTTAAAGAAAAGTTATGTCAATTTTCTCTTCTAAACCCTATTTTGAAGGAACCAAACAAGGGTAAAAATAAGTTATGTCACGTGAGAGAGAAAAAAATGGATGGATTGTTGAAGGTCACCCAATTAATGGCTTGCTTCCACATTTATTTTGAAGCTTTAATGACAATCTGGTTAGAAACTTAGGGTTATAGAATTTTTAAATTTATAAAAAAAAATTTAATTCCAATTTCTTTTACGACTTAGGATAGCTCGTGTAACTCGTGATGCCACATGTCCCATATTTCTAAAATATGGTTCACAATTTTACGAAACACTAATTTTTTCCTTATTTCCTTGAAACTCAATTACTTCAAAATTTAAGGCAAAAAAAGTATAAGACACACAACATCTTTACATCTCAACCAAGACGATAATGAGTCTACTTTTATTAGTCAGTCACTTTAATCTTACGTATAAAATTATTATTATACTTATTAATTATAAACTATAAAATATATTTGTTTATATTTTAAACATTATATTAAGTATATAATTGTTATTAGATTAATAAACATAACATAAGAATAATTTATAAACTAAGGTATAATAATTTATATATTATATTGTATAAATTATATTAAAATATAGAGGTGTATTCAAGCTGCCAAGATGCTTTTTTGACTTGATCGAACCGAGCTTAGATTTTTTTGGAGCTTGAAACAATATTTAAGCCGAGCTCAAGCCCATATATATTTGAATAGGCTTGGCTCAAAGCTCAACTCGATTGAGGCTTAGTTCGACTTGAATATTATAATATGTATTAATAAAAAATTATACTAATAATAAGTATTACTTTTAGTGTTAATATTTTTATTGATAAAATTTTTAGTAAATCAAGCCAAACACGAGCCACCTTGAGCTTGAGCCTAGCCATTCAATTCAAGCAGAGCTTCGAACCTAACTTTTTAACCTAACCTTTTGAGTTCGAGCTCGACTCAAATCGGCCTGATACATCCCTATTAAGATAAATATAATTTGTATAAAATCCTAATTTATGATTTTAAAAATATAACATTGTAAATCTGAATAATTTCATGAAATTTCTCACAAGTTTAAAAATGATCAATATATTTAAATTCAAATGAAATTGAAATAATAAAGGTGAAATATTTTGACAGCAATTATACAAATTTGAAATTTCACCCAAATCTGCCATCCAATATTTTTGTAATTTTCATTTTCATTCAAATTTCAAACCACCATCACCTTTATTGGGTGATTTGTTTAATGGTTGGTATGAATGGATAACATTCCCCATGAATCATTACATTCATTTTTCATATGAACAAATTTACTCTCAATGTTCAAAATGAGATTATTCACCTGAGAAAGTATTCAACATTTGTTGGCTATTGACAAATGTACCCTCAAGTGAAAACCAACTAAGAAATGACATGATAAGTTGATAACTTGAAATATCAAAATTCACCAAAGAACAATAAAAGAAACAAAATCATCAAATGGAAATTCCTTAAGAAAAATAATCCATGAAGAAATAAAGAATCATCAAATAAAAGAATAATTTTTCTTATTTATTACGAATAAGAATCTATTTATTCCTCTACATCCATATTTATAAGACTCATAATCCTACCATTATTTACTTATAGCGACTCTTACCAAAGAAAAACTCCAACCCTAGCATTCTCCTTTCTGGTTATGGGGCGTCAAGATAATACCCATGGTTAGATGTAGTTGTTATTGGCCTCTGGCCACATTTGCTAAATCAACCAAAAAGGAGTTATGCTCTGTTTGTTTTGACATAAAATAGGGGAAAACAAATCAATTCTGTAAAAAATGTCAATTATGTGTGTTTGTAGGTAGAATCATTCGTAAGTAAAATGTTTTACGAAAAATGAAACATTTTTATGGAAAATGACTTAGTTTTAAAAACCCGTAAATCATTTTCCTATAAAATACCAACCACTTTAAAATTATAAAAATTCCCTTATTCATAATTTTTTATTTATGATTATTAATTTTGTTTTTATTTTTATATTTATTTAATTTATTTAATAAAAAAAATTTCTACTTTATTTTCAAGAATGCAACCAAACAACAAAAATTAGGTAGAAAATTCACCTTTTACAATAAAACCTTTTCATTCGTAATCGTAAAACCATTTACGTGCAACCAAACGGAGCTTTAATTGAAAATTCATCTTATCTGTGGATTGATCCCAACCTCTTAATGAGGTGCAAGTTTTTCAGATAAAGACTAATTCAAAATAACTTTAACAAAGAAATTAAAAAAATTTAAATCTTTGCACAAAAGCTATCTTGTTTGGAGAACGTACCTTCCGATTTTATGACTTTTGACTCGTGAAAAAGTTACTCTTAAATGCCGAACCAAACAACTTTTAATAACTTTTGACTATTGAGTAAGTGCCGAATCAAATAATATTTTAACCGACTTTCGACTCAGAGCCATAAGTCGTTACAAGTCAATTTAGACGTGTAGCTAAATCCTACACAAGTATCAATAATTAAATCTAGGGTTTGTCAATGGGCAAATACTTAGATGTCAATGGGTTATGCTTAGACTTGCTTTCCATTACTTTAGAATAAGCCTTGCCCGACTTGGACAGGCCGTTTACAAGACCCTAATTCGGCCAGTTCACACCCATGGCACCCATATCGATCTCTATTTAGGAACACTAAACCATGCCACGTGGTGGCAACCCAGCTTGAATCGAGTCATCGAGTCGAGGGTCCAAACAGCTGAATAATCAGCTCAGTCCGTTTTTTTTTGCCATCGGACGTGTGTGGGTGCAGGGGCGGAGCCAGAATTTTCGTCTAGGGGGGCTAACAGTGAGGTGTGGGGTTTGGGGTCAGACCCCGGGTCATCTCGACTCTTTATCTGTTTGTAAAAAAATATTTTTGAGTAGTGATTAGCAGACCCTGGGGTGGGGTCCGCTGCTTAACTTACCGTCGTGTCCTTGTATCCCTTTTAACACTTTTTTAATCCTGGTTGAGCTTAACAAAATTAAATTTAAGATTTTTATTGTTTTTTTTCTTCTAAAAATTCAGGTTGGATTGCTGAACTCTATGAGTGAGTGAATCTTAACCATAGTTTGTGAGTCTTAAAAAATGGGGCGTGGACCAATGAGTACCGACCATTTCATTACATGCATGATGGAAATTGCCGGGAAGTTAAGCATTTTCATATGCCTACGCCCACATTCTAGTTTAAAGAAAAAAAAACATTCCCAAAGTTGAGGGGGGCTTCAGCCCCCTGGGCCCGTGGCTCCGCCCCTGTGTGGGTGTATAAGTCGTGTATAGTGTGTGTGGGAGTTAGTTACTATCAGAAAAGGAAAATCCACATCGGTGGGTTACTCTTGTGATTGGGTCCTTAAAGCCCCACCCCCTCTGTTTTTGGAGAGGGCGTGTGGGTGCTGTGGATTGTGCCATAGGACGTGGGTGTGTAAGTCATGTATAGTGGGGTTTTTTTTGGTAGAAAGGTTATCATGTAACAAATACACATGCACCCTAAACGCACACATAACCGCTAAGGTGCCATAAGGATAAGTCCAAGCAATCACTCCAAAATTTATAGTGGGTTAGTTACTATTAAAAAACAAATAGGGAAATGCCTATCTTATTACGGCTGCATTAGACTACATATAATGTGCAGTCCTCATTGGTCATGCCTCCCTTTTTACCGCACATCAATTGTAGTTAAGAGTCACTCACTCCTTTTTACCACACATCAATTATAGTTAAAATACACTCACTAGGGGTTAAAAAATCTAACCTTAATTTTTTTTTTCAAAACAAAAATATCAACTTTAATTTTCTTAAACTTAACCGTGATTAAATGAGTGTTAAAAGGGACACATAGCCATGACATTAGATTACATTAGTCTAATAGTCTAATGCATGATGTGCTAATCACTGCCAAAACCCCAACAAAAAATATGGGGAAAGGAAAACGGACCTAGGGTCACCTTGGAAGCTGACCTGGTGATCTCATTGGTCCAAGCCCCTTTTTACCACCTATCAACTGTGGTTAGAATTCACTCACCCCAAGGGTTAAGCAATCTAACCATGGTTTTTAGAAGAAATTTTTTTTATTAATTTTGATTTAGTTAAACTTAACCTTGGTTAAAGAGGTGTTTAAATGGACACGGGGACTAAAAAAAATATAAAGATGTACTCATACTCAGTCAAGCACAAAGGATATACAAAATGTACTGTTTATATTTACAAAAATTGCAAAATCAAGGCATACTATGACTGTATTGTGAGAGCTAGTCTTTCTTCTTAGAGAGGACCAGGAAAGATTCCAAGCTCCCTTTGTTTATTCCACCTCTCAACCTGCAAGCACAAGCTGTTCTACCTCTGTAACCACCACCACCCACCTCATATGCATAGTAATAAGTTCTCCAATTCTTTTCCACCAATAATACATTGATTGACTTTTTCGAGAAAAATTTACCGAAAAAATTGTGATTTTTATGATGAATTAAATTGCGTTTAGAAAAGTTTTAAAAAAGTCGCGCATTAAATTGAAACTTTTTCACAAAGTAGTAAATTTTACAAATTATTCACTATTTTTAAAAATGATATATAAATATTTAATACATAAAATATATTTATTTATAATAAGTACTTTTCATTCATGTAAAATCAGTGGCAATTTTGGTGATATTGTAATTATGAGGAAAAAATGTTTACAAATTACTATACATCTCTCAATAATGACAAGATTGTCACCATCCATGCTTTCAAAAGGGAGGAGGCATAAGCAACGCTCCACCTCATATTAACATTCTCTTTATAATCAACTAGCAGGCTGCACATGCATTGCACGTGAGAGAGTGGAGGGGGAGAGAGCATAGAAGAGGAACCTGTTGGTTAATTACTTCAAATAGCTTGCACACGATGATCACAAAAAATCATTAATCAATTTCGGCTAAGAGGCGTGACAAGCGTTTCTTGAAGATAGTTGGAACCTCCCGTTTGTGCAAGGGATTAAGACAACTCTATCCCCGGGATTCATCGTAGCTAGGAATTGATCCGTTCCTCTACAGATCTGCACTATCTGGTGAGAACTGTACTTAAACATCTTTTTAGGATGCCCACAAATTGTTATTTCAGTTAAGGTCTGAGTTATCCTGGTTACACAGATTGTATAAACCATATTAGGCTATCACAAGTGATTGCCAAACAGAATTATTCTTGAAGTGATTTTGAAATAGTTCCAGAATTGGATCTGTATGGAATCTGTAAACCAGATTTTGAGAATTTTGGAATCAGTTTCGAAGAGACACACTGTTTAGAAATAGATTGTCTACGGGTTCTATTTGGTAACAGTGACCAAGGGTTAGTGCATTACTACACTGACCGAGTTCACCTTCTGTTCTCTATTCTTGGTAAATCCGGACAATGCTCTGTTTGGTTACAGAGCAATCTCAATTGGTCAGACTAATAGTCATATCACTTCTCTATTTGGTGACAGAGGATCAACTGGTCTGAACAGACTGGTCGAATACTGTGATCTAACTTTTTGGGTTGAGTCGTCTTCAACCTTGAGATGGGCTTCAGATCTCCAATGGAATTCTGGAGCTTTCTTCCCTGGTTCGGGCTCTCTTTCTGGACTCAATATCGCAGAGGTCTTATACGAATTCTAATTTCTGTAAAATCATCCTCTTCATCCTCACCATATATAGGGGAGGGCTAGGCCTTGAGAGCCACTTGGGCTTCCTAACCGACCCACTCATTGAGTCTTTTGGGTTTCCCCAACTAACTCATTCGATAGCCCACCAAGTTCAACGAATCTGGACACACACCCATGATCCGTAACGGATCACGAAATCCGAACCACCATCTTAATCCTGATCAGATCTACACCGTCGATCTGACTTATACTCTTAAAAAGAATAGGGGACTTAAGCGACATGCGAAATACAAAGTGCGCCTCATAGCGACCATTGCCCCTGCACGTGCGCATGTCGCGCTCGGTGCGATGCACTTCGTTAGTGCACCCACACTTGGTGTGTGAGCACACACAAGAGAACAATCTCTAAGGAGAGAGGATTACTTATTAAGAGGTTTCAACTTTCATTAATTTCCGATGCGCGACTAATAAAAGCCACAACAGTTTTCTTTTGAAAACATGATTTTTTATCTCCAAAACCACTAGTGTAAAAACACCATTTCAAATCCAACTAAATGGTTTTCTTCCAAATCATTAAAGCCTAACTTTTCTTTTATTAAAACCTGAGGGGGGAAAATACCGGAAAGGACACACGTCAGCTGCAAATGTTCACCTCTGGTTTACTGGTAGAAGGTAGAAGTTGGAGGGTGTGATACCCTGACCTGTACTCTGATGATAAAGTAAGTAGATGAAGAAGATGATGAACAGTAAAGCAAATAGGAGCACTGAAAAATATGTCTATCTTTCGATCCCCGTAACACTGAAATTCTCAGGGTATTTATAGGTTAATCTTGGTATGGCCATAGATGACCATAGATGCCCATACCACGTGCCCTGCACTCATTACCAAATATGTCAGTAAAATCCACCACCTGTTGCATCACACGTGAAAGCCTACCATTAGTTCAGTCGGTTGAGTCTGACAGCACACAGAAGTGACCTGCATTAAATGCCGAGGCAGTGCTTTCGGCCCACTTGTCAGAACAATCGATCGCCTCCTGATTATCTCCTCCTGCGAGTCGGTCTCGTTGTTGACTCGAGCTCGAATACGTTGTATATGTCTTAAAATATGACCTGGACATCCTTATCTGAATTACGACGAGTTCGTTGTTCAATTAACACCGGAAACGTTGTCGAGAATACAACGTCTACGTTGTGCACAAGACAACGGATACGTTGTCGAAAACCACAACGAGAACGTTGTTTCGCAAGACCACGGATACGTCTTAATGTGTACAACGTGAACGCTATGCATCAGATACTGCGTATCCTTCTATTTCAAGCACGTGACTCAAACATACGTCCACGTGTCACCTTCGTGCACAAAACAACAAAAGCCAGCTCGTTCCCCAACGTTACAAAGTTTTACGAATTTTATCCCTTACAAAACCAATTAAAAAATCTGTTTTAATAAATCAAAATCAACAAAACCCTAATGAAAGGAAAGTTAAAATTCAATCAACCTTTTAAAATACCATTATCTAATTACTATTATCTTTATATATGAGTTTTTATGTATGAGTAAAGAATAGTTTTAGAATTAAGTAAAATCCAGTTAAGGATTTGAAACATATGTATAAAGGATAATTTTGAAATTAGCTAAAATTTAATAACGTTTCAACCTATATAAGTAAAGGTAATTTTGAAATTAACTAAAATTTATTCAACATTTTGATTTTATATGAGAAAATAGTAGTTTTAGAATTAAATAAAACATTCTCATCCTCTTTATATCGGTAAAAATTATTTATATTAGTAAAGACTAGCAAACATTGTCTTTGTATTAATAAAGATAGTAAAAAGGAAGTTTTGAAATTAAACTAAAAATCAATTTTTTTAAAAAAAGGTATCATTTGTCTTTAAATATAATAAATGATAATTTTAGAATTAAATAAGTAAAATGATAGTTTTGAAATTAAGTTGTAAGTATAATTTTGGAATTAATGAAAGATTCGTATTAAACACCCCAATCCACTTTATATTAGTAAAGATAATTTTTTTTTAGGGAAATACTTAAACTTTTGGTTGCATAGTCTAATGTACAGTCTTCATTGGTAAATGTCCCTTCTTACCACACATCAACTGTAATTAAGATTCACTCACTCCTAGGGTTAACCAATCTATCCTTATTTTAAAAAAACAAAAAATAATTTTTTTAATTTTCATAAGCTTAAGCATAGTTATAAGACTGTTAAAAGGGACACGTGGCCATTCCATGACATTAGACTACATAGTCTAATGCGTGGTGTATTAATCACTTTTTTTTTAAAAACTTCTTGTCTGATATTTTTTAATTTAAATTTTCAATTTTCATTGATTTTTTTTAAAAAAAAATTTCAGGCAAATAACTCATGAATTTTTGACTTGTTAACTATGCTCATGAACTCAACAAATATTTATATTGAGAAGATGATGATCACTAGATATGGGTTTCGTTTTGCTTACCCATTCATCAGGGCAAAGTGAACGGTAGTATCGAGCAAACTTCTCGCACTCCGGCGCATCACCGCCCTTTGCTTGAACACACCTAAATCACCACCACCACCTCTTGAGTTATTTAGAGAGACAAAGAGATCATAGAAATATATATAAATATATGAAGAGAGGAACTCACTTGTGGTACTCGATGTAGTGCGTATAGCAATGGCGCGTCTGGTTAGTACAGGGAACCAGATGTCTATAGGAGCTGTCTTGATCTCCTCCACCTGATCATCATCCACATTGAAGGGGAAGATTCCCGCACATGCCACGCGTCTTTAGCTGTTCCAAACTCCAATTTCCTTGTAGAAGGAAGATAGCAAAACTCCACCTGTGAATGAATCTGAGGGGGCGGGTGTGCACCCTGAAATAAGCTCCGATGATAAAGTCAGTATAAGGCATAAGCTCATGAACATATGAACATAATAGTGTAGAGATACTTATCGTGAGGTCATCGGGCATATGCGCTTGAGGACGGGTTCTGGTGTTGTGCTCTGGAGATGAGTTATGGAGAGGTAGAGGATGTAGTTCGGGAGGCACAAAGGACATAGCTCTGGATAACGTAGTTCAGACAACGTAGCTCATACAACGCAGCTCGGATAAGGCACAGACAATGTAGCTTAGACAACGTAGCTCAGACAACGTAGCTCAGATAAGGCACAGACAACATAGCTCTGACAACGTAGCTCGGGTAAGGCACAAACAACATAGCTCTGACAATGTAGCTCATACAACGTAGCTCGGGTAAGGCACAGTCAACATAGCTCTGACAACGTAGCTCAGACAACGTGTACGTTGTGCATCAGACAACGAGTACATTGTGCATCAGACAACGGGTACATTGTGCAGCTCACAACGGACAACGAGCTCGGGCACTATTCACAGCAGACAACGTGACAACGGGCTCAGACACTATTCACAGCGGACAACGGGCTCGGGCACTATTCACAGTAGACAACGTGACAACGGGCTCGGGCACTATTCACAGCGTCAGGCACAAGTTCAAGTATAACTATACTGAGTAGATGATCAATTGCAAGGTTGTGCAAGTGGCAGTGTGACCTGAACATTTCACCAAGTAGATAAACATAAAACATCAGATATTGACAAGGTGTAGGGGTACCGTTTATGGAGAGCATCAGGCGGACATGGCCGATTTGAGAGAGCATCCGGTGGCCATAATCGATTGTGAGACCATAAAGAGCATCAAGTGGCCGGAGAACACCAAAGGAAGATGAGAGAATCAGGTGGGTGGCCGCCTGCATAGCCCTTCGGGGTAGGGGTGTGAATGACTCAAGCTTCCCAGATCTCCTTCTTCTTTTTCTTCTTCTGTCTTTCTTTATTTTCTCTCTTGCCTCCTGCACCTCTCTTCTTTCTCAGGTGATTCATGCTTATTTATAGGCAGTTGGAGTCATCATGACTTGTATAGTTATGATGAGGTCACCTGTCAGACAACACTCAAGAGAGCCAGCACATAGCCCAAGTGGACTTATGTCAGCTAAATTGTTATAATTTGTTAAAGTGAGAAATTCCTATTTTACCCATTCTTTTTATTCCTTTTTACGAATTTTATCCCTTACACACATTAATACCTATATCCCACATAAGGGAGAGAAAGAGTCGTGTAAGAAACCTTGATTGGACAAGTCTCCGGTTTAGATGGGGCTTTAGAGATTGAACCAGGTTCATGAGGTGAGCGTGGAGCTTGCTCGCCTCGGGCTACTTTGTTAACATCTCTTGCTCTTATCTTGTCGTGTGGATCCACAATTGACCTCGACATGGTTTCCTTCCTTCAGCTCTCTCTCTCTCTCTAACACTCTTTCTCTCTCTTCCTTCCTTCAACTCTAAAACACCTTAATTACACCTCTCTCTCTCTGTCTCTCACACACACGAAGTTAAGAACAACATAGCTATAACTAATTGTAGAAACCCCTCTTAAAAGTTGGACACGTGGGACGGATATAGACACTTGTATATGGAAAAGAAGACGTGACGTGTCACGCGACTGAGCTCTAGAATAATTAGGGCTATTATAAGCCGGCCCTCTAAAGCCTGCTTAATTACAAAAGCCCCAATGGCTGGACAGGGCCTAATATCTCAAGCCTCTCTTAACTAACCTCCAAAGCCTTCAATAGAGAAGGCCTTTTCTTAGTTAGCCTGAGGATTGGATTGAGGCCTAATAATCACTAAGGGGCGGGCTCAGGCCTTGTCTCGCCTGGCCCGCCACATCTACCTAATATATTATGAAATTATTTAATATAAAAAAAGTAATGTCAAGTGAAAATATTTAAAAATTTTATTTTTTTTCCATTAATGATAAAAAAGAATTATACGTGCAAACATGTGCAACTTTTCTAGTATATATATAGCATTGACTTTAGAATACAATAATCAAGATCATACATGTTATTAGTCGTATCCTCTAAGATCCTCAATCTTGGATGTAATCATGTAATTAACTAACATTAACAATTTACTGAGGCAATTTCTTAACATAAGAGCTGCTCATACAAGGTGATTTGATGAGAGCCTCACCATATTTTCTATTTCTTGCACCTCATTATCCCTCAAAAATCTCACAAGAGTGAGTTGATTAACATGAATAGTTTGTTGGGATGGATGTTAAATCAAGAACACATTATCAGCCTACCCACGAAAAAGATGGTCATTAGTCATAATTCAAAAGTATGTACAAAGGACAAGGTTTCATCTATATCCCTTTTATCATTTTCTTTAAATGGAAGATGCATATTGTCAATAGTATTATGTCCTGGCCTAGTAATCTTCTCTAAACAATATTTCATTCTAATTTAAAATTGACATTAAATATTCATTTTTAAACAAAATAAGTCTACTTCTCAGCAATAAACACCATGAAAAAAAAACATGAATTGACTTGTACATAATATGATTTAATTAAGTTGAAATGGTACTTGATTTCGATGTGCTCAATCTATTCTATCTCGCTAAAAGAACGTAATCTAGACCCAAAAAAATTTGTTAAAGCCAAAAAATTTAAACCTTGAGATGTGAGATTTTCACAAATCAAGATTATAGGTCAGCATCCCTGATGGGGATTTTTACACCTTGAGATATTGAAATTTCTAATAATGGAAACTAGCGACTCTTTGAAATATGCAAAAGTTAAGAACTATAAAACTACAATTTGAAATAATGGGAGGGGGTCAACATCAGGTTGACAATTGATAGCAGTGTCTAAAAACCCTAAAATAGTTTTAATCTTCTATTAGGTCATGGCTTAGCCATGGACCAGCTTTGGTTCTTAAGATGGTTAGAATTGTTCAACAGTGTAAATTAATTATTGTCTAATTCTTGCCAAGTCACAAAAAGTTGAAATAGTTATGATTTGTGAGTGGTAAAGATACACTGCACACATCTAGTAGACCAAAGATCCATTGCAAATTATTGTCTAATTCTTGCTAAGTCACAAAAAGTTGAAATAGTTATGATTTGTGAGTGGTAAAGACACACTGCACACATCTAGCAGTCCAAAGATCCATTGCAAAAGCCGCAAACCCTAACCCAAACATGGTGTTCGCATGCCATGTCAACATGTTCTAAAGCCAAAAAAGGAGAGCATTAATCCTAAGTAGGTTTGTAAAAAAAAAAACTGTAACAAGGGTAGAAACTGTAACAAGTGTAGCTAGCCCAGCCTGGCTCTTGAAGGCAAGGTTAGGGCCTAGTAAATCCAAGCCCTTCAACAACTAGGGCAAAGTTACGGTTTACCCTTATAAGGGGCGGGGTTAGGGTTGACTGCTGCCCTTTGACACCCCTACCCTATGTAGTTTGACATACCAAAATACTTAGGCTTACCATGCTTAAAACTTATCTTACATATGCATTTATCATATTTGTGAAGAAGGTGTTGTGATTAACTATCATCTAGGTTATACCTTAGATCACAATCTCACACCATTGAAATCCTACCATAGCGTCCCATACCACCATGGTAACGAATCTAGGTCATAAGATCATCCTCTAAGAAATTGGCTTATCTGAGATTCGACCACATCATACATCATAGATCATGCTTCTCAATTCAAATTAATCACATGACCCATATAATGCAATAATCTATTCATAATTTCATAAAGCATATAACAATCTGTTTATAATTTATTAATCATTCATAGGACACCTGAATAATATATTCATAATTTACAAAACATGTAATTAACTTAGTTATAAATTATAAAGATTTACCCCTTTTTATTCACTAATTCATCATACGTAATTATTTACATCCCAATAAAACAAGAATCATGGATCTAATAATTATTTACATACTTAAACATCATGTTTTTATTTGATAAATTCTATACATACTTACATAATTCTAATTCTTAATTCATTACATCACTACATGCTTACATAACTCTTATCTTTAATTAAATAAATCCCTTAACCCTTATAAACATCCCTACTTACATAATGAATTCATGTTCTCACTAATAATCATACTCATGCTATTATTAGTACTAAAAAGATATATCTACATAGAAGCCAAATCCTCTACGGTGATAATCGGATTTGGCAAATCCGGTTATCACCCCTTAAGGTAGCCACGTATCCCTTTTGACACCCCTTAACTGTGGTTAAGATTCACCCACCCCTAGGGTTCACCCACCCATTCTTTTTTTAAATATTTTAATATTAAAAAACCTTAAAAACAGTTTTTTTATTTTAAAAAAGAATTAATATTAAAAAAAAAAACCAAGGATGGGTGGGTGAACCCTAGGGGTGGATGAATCTTAGAATCTTAACCACAGTAAAAGGGTGTCAAAAGGGACATGTGGCTACCTTAAGGGGGGATAACCGGATTTGCCAAATCCGGTTATCACCGTAGAGGATTTGGCTTTATCTACATATATACATGAGGTTCTTGACTCATATTCTTAATTCAATAAACTCATTAACCTTTAAAACATCCCTACTTGCATAAATCCTTACTCTTAAATCGATCTAACCCTTAAAAGTCATACATCTAAAATCTTAATCTTAATCATGCTTATTTATAATCACAAATCAATGATTACGATATCATTAATCTAGGAAATCATATCAAACACATTCACATGCATATTCTTAATCATATTTTAAAATCCATACATATGACATTGTTATCTAAGGAGAGTATATCAAACATCATCTTAAATCCTAATTCTTACTTGCAAATCATATTTTCATTCTTGGAAAAAAAAATGGTTATGAGATAATTAGTTACGGACGATATATCAAACCCTTAACATGCTTATTCTTGTTCTTTCTTGAAATCTTACTCTTAATCTTATACTCAATTAATGATTATGAAATCATTGGCTTAAAAAAGTATATCAAACACAAACAAATTTATATTCTTAAATCTTATCTTAAAAATCCATACATATGATATTGTTATTTAAGGAGAGTACATAAAAACATGTTTGCTTACATAATCTTGATCTCTTAAATCGTACTTGTATTATTAAAACAATGATTATGAAATTATTAGCATGAGAGATTATATCCAACGTATTCTTATCCTTAAAACATAATCTTATTCTTAAGGTAATAATTATGATATTGATAACTAGGAAGATATATCAAACCTGTCTAGATCACGTCTCTATGATCAAAAGCTTGCGACTACTTCTTAATCTTGATCCCCAAAGCCTTTCTTCTTCTTCAAGTAAAAGCCTTCGCAAAATCCTAGATTTTCCTCTGATCCCCAAAGCCTTTCTTCTTCTTCAAGTAAAAGCCTTCGCAAAATCCTAGATTTTCCTCTATTTGGATCTCTAAAGCTCTTAGAATGGTTAGAAAACCCTAAACTCACGAGTTAATGACTATATATAGGGTTTAGAGTCCTAAACCATTTAAAATTCTAAAAAAAAAATCGCTTTTTCAAAAATCTGCACGCAAGTCGGTCGACCAACTTTATAATCTCGGTCGATCGGATTTTATCTCACTCTTTGTGCTACATTTTTTCTTGATTGTCGGTCGGACGACCAGATTTGATTTCAGTTGGCTGAGTTAGTCTTTTTTTTTTGTGCATTACACAACACACAACAACAACACTACTTTTCACCTCACCATCATCAACAACACACTTAAAATTAAATTCCTAGTAAATCAAAATCTCATTTTCCAATTTTAGGCCAAAAACTGAAAATTCTACCTAATGTAAAATTAACGGTTTCCAATTAAACCACTCTATACATAACAATGAAATCTTATAAAATCATATATGTTTATTTAACCCATAAACATCAATTTTCGGGAAAACTCATCTCAAAATTTGACAATTTATGTTTTTACTAAAACCACACATTTCCTACAATTTCTGTAATTCCTATACTTAGTCATTTTAGATCAACTTAACTCATTCAAGGAACAAGGCATCACATGTATGACACAAATATTGAGAATTAAAATTTAGGTCTCTTCATTAACAGTAGAATTTAATGAAAACGAGTGCCAAAATATATTTCTCGATCTTCTTTGTGTGATTATGGTTTTTTTTCTTCCTTTCAGCTTTGTGCTTAATTGACTAGGAAGATATATTTTGTGTCTTCATTTTCTTTTAAGTTTTAGGCTTAATCAGCGAGGAACAAATGAATTCTAAAAGAGAGCTTATTTCTTTTCTTGCTTTGTCTTTTCTGAAGAACATTTTCTTTGAAAGAAAACTTGTTTTGCTTCTCTCTGGAGAATTCCAGATCCCAATTATTGATGTTGAATTGCTTTACTTTGCTTTGCTTTTTCTTATTTTCCTCATCTCTTAGGCTTTGGAATCTTGTATTTATAGACTGTTTGAGTTCCACTTTCCTGTAATTGGATTTGGATAGTTCAGTAGGCCCAGTCATTTTGGATAGGGCTGTATTCGGGCTGGGCTTGGCCAAGCCTGGCTCAGCTCTGCTTGAATGGATTTGATTGAGGCCTGAAGCTCGGATCGGCCCAAAATGGAGCTTGAAAGTGCGGCCCGAAGCTCGGCTCGGCCCAAATTGATTCAAGCTCGAGCAGGGCTTGGCTTGGCCCGGGCTCGGCTTGAATCTTTTTTTTTTTTAAATAATAATATTTTATATTATTTATATATATAATAATGATATATATAAATAATATTTTTATTATTTTTTATTTTCTTAATAATATTCGAACTAAGTTCGGGCCGAACTGAACCTCAATCGAGCTGGGCCGAGCCACACAGGGGTTGGCCCGAGCTCAGCTTGATTGGGTTTTCAGGCTTTTTTTTAGGCTTGGCTTGCCCTGTTCGAGCCTAAAATTTGGGCCGAACTGGGCCGGGCTGAGCTGCACCAACGGGCCGATCGGGCTTTATGCAGCCCTAATTTTGGATATGGATCCCACATTCAGGCTTTGTGTGTTCGTGGGCCTGGGCCGACCTTGTTTGATAATTATATAGCCCACTTTTAGACTGACCCATTTTTGTGGGTATATGGCCTATCTCTGGACCGACCCATTTTAGGTTGGTGTAAGGCGTGTCATGAGGCTTGTAACACTTGGACATATTTTGGGTCTCGACCTTATCATTTGACGCTTAAATTTGGGTCGTTGGAACCCAATTTAAATGTATAGGCCATCTTTAATTTTTATAGAGTTTTTTAAATAATTTTGCAATGGGTACAGAGACCCTTTTACAACTTCACAACTTAATCGCTTCTAGGATTCTACAAATATATTTTAGTAAACAAAACAGTTTGCTTTTCGTTTAAATTTTAGTTAAATAGGTGTTTTCTATTTAATTATTTTAAATTGATTGTGAAGGTTTCTTTTCTTCAAAAATATTTTAATCAATTTTTATAGTTCTCACATGTATGAAGTCGTGGATTGTCTTACCTATCCCTATCTAGGGATAAGCTCAGAGTTCCACCTACAGAAGAGTGCTCGTGGTGGTTGATATACAATATTTGTGCACCGTAAAGCAGTCTAGTACCTGGGTAGCCTATTTTCGATCCATAGAGCTCTCAATGGAGAGAATTCGTAGCAGATAGTGTTAAATCTGAATTTGTATCCGAGCACATATCGAACTATTCGAATTCGGATAGTATCTAAATTATCCGATTATTTAAAAATAAAAAATAAAAGAAAGAAAAAAATGTTATTTTTTAATTTTAGTCTTGTAAGCTTACATAAGTCTTGTAAAAAATAAAATCTTTATTTATATTAAAAATAAAAATTAATGTAATAAATTACATAAAAAGTACATATTTATAAGGTTATTTTAGTCTTGTAAACTTATAATGTATTATATATATATACTATGTAATCGGTCAGATATTTATCGAATTGGATATATCAATATCCAAATGTGTGCCCAATTATAAACGAATAGTAAAATTACTATTTGAATTCGCTTTGCTAGATACTCATTCAAATAATTATATGAGTAAACGAATTCAGATACAAATTAGATATGGATAATATCTGTATCGACACCCCTAGTGGTCCATGCCTAAACCGTCTTGTAAGGTTTATGTGGGGCCACCCAAAAAAAGTTCTTGCAATTAATATCTCTTATTAAATTAAAGAGATGTTTTTTGTTATAATTTAACCAAAAAAAGTTCTTGCAATTGATATCTCTAATTAAATTAAAGAGATGTTTTTTTGTTATAATTTAACCACAAACGAGAACTTTAGTTCAAGAGATAACTGGAGCTCCCCGAAATATGCCTTGATAGGGACATTTTGGGAATTACCTAAAATTCTTTACATACATAAATACCCTTCTTTATATTTGTAAGTTTCAAATTATCCTAGTTATAACGCATATTTTGGGAGGTCCGATTATCTCTTGAACCAGAGCTCTTGTTTAGAGTTGAACTCTTTTTTTTTTCATTCACAATATAATTAATTTGGTAAGTTTTGTATATAAATATCATTGAATTAAATAGAAAGAATTTCTTTCAAATATATTGTAACAAATTGAGAATATTATCTTTCCTTATGAAATGATATTAATTTGATAAGTTTTGTAGACAGATATCTTTTAATTAACAATGAATATTCTCTTTCCTTTAAAATAATTTGATTAATTGAGTCTACTAGTTTTCAATTTAGAATTTAATTAATTTGGTAAATTTCTCTTAATTAATTGCAAATATTTTCTTTCCCTTTGAAAATCTTTTCATTAATTGAATACATTTTCTTTCCTTTTAAAACTTGATAATTTGGCATGTTTCTTAGACAAATATCTGTTGATTGATTGGGAAGATTTGCTTTCCTTTTAAAATATTTTAATTTCATGATTATATTCTCATTTCATTTACTTTTTTGTTAATCTGATAAGTTTTTCAAGATTATCTAGGATTTCCAATTTTCAACAGTTGGATGGCTCATTTCCAGCCAATCCAAATGAGTCGTGAGGATTTCTTTGGTTTATGAAATATTTTACATTTAGTGCAAATAGTATAAAGTTTGTTCTATATAACTCTCATATGTGGAACAGCGATGAGTGAATAATATTAACCAGTACACCATGTTTTTCTTTCCCTTCTCTTTTACTATACAAAAATAAATAAATGTCTACCTTTCTCTTCTTTGTTGATTTTGCGATCCTAAATCTCAAAAATGAAATGAGTTATTCGAGATGTGTTTGGTTGAAAATGGAGGGTAGAGCTTTGTTTTGATGATTCTAGATCCTTGTTCATGACATTCCAAAAAGATTACATAGACTCCATTAGAGGTCCTTCTACTAGGTAATCTCTTTCTCTCTCTCTCTCTCTCTCTTTCTCTCTCTCTCTCTCTCTCTCGGGGTAGTTCTAATCATGTGACAGTTCCACTTAGTAGGTACTCAAGCACAAAAAATATGGTCATTGTATGTTGGGCTGAAACTTGCAATTACAATGGAGTGGAGTACCTAGAGGTCGAAGGATGCCTCACCACAATCCAAATATTGATGCGTAAACAGGTTAAAAATCACCCTGACATCCTCATTGTTTTCGAGCTTTCATACTAATTATAGCAGTAAATAGTCTGTTTTTGATCTCATGTTTATGTGGAAGTTTGCTTTCAGGTGCTGGTTATAGAAGGTGCACTATAATGGAATATTGCTTGGGTAGATTAAAAGTTGAGATGTAAAGGCAACAGCTGGGAAATAGTTATAAAGAGATTAATTTATAATTTTTTTACTCAAAAAATGTTGGCACGGATAAATAGAGTACAATTTTTATATATGTGATTAATTGGAATACCATTCTTAACTCCATTGTATATTTCCTCAAGAAACAATGGTTGGCTCAACTCCGCAAAGAATTTTAAATAACTTGAATTTACAGAGCTAGAAAGTTATTATATCCTTCCAGAGCAGGTAGACAAACTCCATTAAAAATTCTTAACTAGAATTAAATATTTTTTAATTTTTTTCCAAACACCAAGGTTTATTGTTAAACCCCAAGGGTTAGTGAATCTTAAACACAATTAATAGAGGTTAAAAGGTACATGTGTTGATAGGTGCGATTGAACTTGTCACGCCCCAAAATCCATCAAGATCCTTAGTGGAAATTTGGCTAGTGACACTGCATTATCCTGAAATCTCATACCCCTTCAAACCCTAATCCTAATCACTTGAAATCATAACTCTAAACCCTTGATTGGGTGATTCCCCAATCTAACGCTATGGTTATCCATTACACTTTGATTACAGTTCTATTTTTTTTTGGTTAAAGATTACAATTCTAATTTTTTGTCAAGATAGGTTATGTTTTATTATTATACTTGTTTTACTTTACTTTTATATTTATTTTAAATAATTTCAATTGAATAATTTGTTGGGTTGGCCGTCAATTGTCATCTTGAATGAGAAAAAAATTCTCATTTTTCTTTCCTACCATGTAGCCCTAGCCTGGCCCTGAGGGTAGGGTTAAGGGGTAGTCAAACCAGGCCCTTGAAGGACTAGGGTAGGGTTAGGGTCTTGCTCTTATAAGTAAGGGCAGGGTTAGAGCTAATTCTTGCCTTGCCCTGCCCCCACCCTGCCTGTTGACAGCTCTAATCTTAAAGGATTAATGTTGATTTGCCAATTGAAAGGGCCTTTGGAATCAGGGTTTAAAAGGAACTAATGAAAATCTTAACTAGGGGTGTCAATGGACCAGGCTTGGGCTTGCATTTTTGTGCTTTTTGAATAGACCCCACTCTAGCTTGGCCCGTTTACAAGAGGTTTTCTGGCCCAAAATCAGCCTGCTGATACCCCTAAGCCTAACCTTAACATTAAAATCATATCTCTACTAACGTGGCACGCAAATACTATGTTAGAGTTATGATTTGGAGCTTTTTACAATGTCCTATAGGCTTTTTCTTGCAGCAGATCCTTGTTCCACCTAATATGGATCCATTAGTGCCTTTTTTAAAACGCTTTTTTGGTTAGCAAGAATGAAAAGGAATTCCTTTCTTGCATTTTCTTGTTACCAAACGAATTAACATAAGTGAAGGTTTAGGCCCTATTTAGTTTAGTTTCTTTTGGCTAGAACCAATTGTGATGAAAACTAATAGTACAAAAATCAATCATTTAATTGACTCTGCATATAATCTTGTTTGGTTCAAACACTTGACAAAATTGATTCTCTACAGAAAAGACATTCTATGTATATAATCATGTTTAGTTCATACTAAAGCACAAATTTAATTATCATGAAGCCCTAAGTAAATTATCTCTTTTGTTCTAAATATATATTTGCAGAAAAATCATACCACATGTACACGTGTTTGGAATAATTTCCTGTTATGATGATGATAAGGATATTAGATTGTTAAAGTGTTCAATCGCCATTCAAATAATAAATAATATGAATGACATTCATATGGATTTATATGATAATAAGTTTTCGTCAGTTGCCATTCAAGAACTTTAATAGATGTCTCTTACTAGGTAGATATAAGAAAAAAACAAATTTACCCTCTCATAATTATATCCTCTCCCAATTAAATAAAAATAATGTGAATTTTGAGAAATCTATTTTGTATGGACGAACCAAACGTGATTATCAAGGTATAAATTGACAAAATTGACTTTAGCCAATTAAATTGACTAAAAAATCTGAACCAAATAACCCCGTTTTGAAATAGTGAGCAGTTCACCATTTTATGTGCAGTGCATAAAATAGCAATCTGCTTGGCTTGGTATTTCAAAAAAAAAAAAGAGAGGAAAATTAGCTCTACTCTCAGTCAACCCATACTCTCACCCTTTACTAACCACCTGACTATTTTTTTGGTGAGAAAATACTTTAATCATTGCAAAATAGACATGTGGTTGGTGAACGGTGAGAGTATATATAGTTTGACTGTTCAAAAAAGGTCGCTTAAACTCAACCCTAGGACCACAGTATAGTCTTAGTAGCAAAGCCCCTGCCATTTTCGCCAGCCCAGCCCGGGCTGGGCTGTAGTATTTGTCTTGTAGTCATTATTACCTTAAAGTGATAAATTAAAACTAGGAAAGTGATAGAAAACTCTCGATAGTAGATAGTAGTTATGATCTAGAGGAAGGCCATACGTTTGAAAATTAAACGGCCACAACTAGGCCATTCTTTAAATAGTGGGCCCCACTTAAGTGCTGGCACCTTTGGATATCTAATCCTGCAGCCTTGTGTCACGGTCATTTTGTCCAGTGCTCAGCACATGGTCATGACTCGTGTTTTGTAAGTCTTGTGAGCATAGATTTTCGTGACCACTCACAAAAGGGATCGTGTGTTGGTATTTGATACCCTCATAGGTGTGAAAGGTTTAAGATTTATAGTCGCCACCTATTCATTCAGAAGTGATAAGTCCCCTGGGTTTGGATAAGATTTTGGTCTGCGAATGAGATCATGGTAAGAGGTTCAGTTAAGTCCGGGGAAGGTGTTAGGCACCCCGAGACTTCCGCTTTACAACGATTCCATACTCCCCATGTTTAAGCCAATTAAAGTTAATCTTGTTCAAAATGCCGAAGTGTTTAAGTTAACACTAATCCAAGAAATGAAAAACTAATTGGGGTCGAGCCCGGGTTGGGTTACTTACGTACTCACAGGGTGAGATCACACCGAGCGTAGTTCTGGCATGTGAGTCTGTGCCGATGCTAGGGGCGTGTGTGTGTGCACCAAGGGTACGTGGCTAACATGGACTAGTCCAGTAGACTAGGATTTGGTTGACCGAGGTAGGTCAAGTGCAAGGTACAAGCCCGGTAGGCTTAGGGATAGTCCGGTAGACTAGGACGGAGTCCAGCCCGGGTTAGGGTTGCTAATTGGGATTAGGCCGAACTAATTATGGTTAGGGTTGCTAACCACAGTAAATGGGATGTGAGTTTTAGCCCGATAGGCTAAGGGGAGGTCTTGTAGGCCGTGGATAAGTCCGGTAGACTTGGTTTTTAGACCCGATAGGCCGTAAACCGAAAGACCAGGGCCCAAAGTGAACCCCTATCACTCCCCTGGACCTAAC
This sequence comes from Tetracentron sinense, assembly GCA_015143295.1. Lineage (NCBI taxonomy): Eukaryota > Viridiplantae > Streptophyta > Magnoliopsida > Trochodendrales > Trochodendraceae > Tetracentron > Tetracentron sinense. The sequence goes on along the minus strand of CM026572.1, from coordinate 18,818,314 downwards.
CTGGTCCTTCCAGGTGCTTGGGTTAAGACTAACCATGGTTAAACCCTGAAAAATTGAAGTTGTGCTTATTGGCGGTAGTGCCTCTACCGACAATACTCTTTTGGCCTGTTTTTGTATTGGCGGTAGAATATCTACCGCCAATATGCACTTTCTGTTGTAATACCTTTGGACCTCTATGGGGCCCACTCCAGGCATTCCCTGGGGCCCACACCATGCTCGAAAGATTCCCTGGACTTCTCTCTTGGACCCCATGATCTTGGATCACTCAGGGTTACACCCTAACCCTAGTTAACAGTGGACAAAACCATGGTTAAAACACTGTTCTAAATGTGATTAAAAATCCTCATTGTCAAAAGGTACTAGATTTTCCCCAAAAGAATGAGAAACTTGATACAAGAGTCCTCAAAAGAAGAAGATTTTCTTGAGCTTGAGGAGTCTCCCAGATATGAGAGACCTGTGAGCTGACACCCTCTAAGAGGAGAGTCTAAGTTGACTTCCCTAAAATAGAGGAGTCAAAGAGAGAAACCAAAAATGACTCTCTTAAACCTATAAAAGGAGAGTTTCTTACAAGAAACCCACACGAAACAATACGAAAAAAAGGGAAGAAAGAGAAAGACTCTCTCTTTTCATAGAAAGTATAGTAGCAAGTAACAACAAGCAAGCAAGGAAAAAGAAGATCTTCCCTGACATGGAGAACATCAGGTGAGCCTCATAAAATGGTCACCCCATTCTTCTTTCTTTTCTACAAATATAAAGACCTCAATGAAACACTTGTAACGCCTATATGGGATCTGGGCAACTCCATTGAATAAATACAAATACTTTATTAAAAAATATTTTGTTATTCTTTAATCCTTCTTCTTAATCAAAGGTTCTTCATCAAATAGGGAATGTAATTTAACAGTCTGAGTTTACTCAGATTGGAAGAATAGTCTCCCACAACAAACAATAAACTTCATACAACAATGAAGGAAATTTAATAAGAAAAGACAAATTTTGTGCTTACAATCATACACCCAATGTTTGATGAGAGCACGTGACCAGTAGGAAATCACGATCTAGTAGAACCTCCTCTCCTTCGTCGCCTGACTGGTCGACCTAAGAAAAATAGGAGGAGAGAACTAGATGACCCTATCCCAAGGAGCCAGTCTTGCAAATCAAGCACTATTAAGTGTTGCATTTGTAAGCAGCTTGAACACAACAAACGTACATGCCAACAAGGTCCTGTAAAAAGTAGATGTTCATCAAATGCAGGACACCAAGTATGAAATTATTACTTAAATTGATAAGTTTCAAGTATTGCTTTTATTTTAGGCCTTTCTTATATTTCCCATGTTTAACTTTTGTGATATAGGGGGAGAGACCTCATGTACAGGAGCATACGTATTCTAAGAGCATGCCATAATAGTATAGGATTATACTTGTTCTAACTAATATTGCAGGACATATATTTTTGTAAGTAAGTGCAAGATGATGTTTGTACCCTTTCTAATATGATACATTGTATGTGTTTGTAGTTGTTTTTGGTACTTCTAGAGGGATGGCTAACTTAGAGCAATAACAACTGATTTTTGGAAATAATATATATAGCATACTACAGATGAATAGGTGGCCCCATTATATTTTGTTGCCGGTGTTGCTCTACTTTTTTGGATGTTACAGTTGGGTGACCACATTATTTTTTCATTTGTGTGGCTCCAGCTCTATACTTTCGATGTCTTTTGGACATGTCTACTTTTGGCATATTTTTTGACATTTTAATATATTTTTTGACATATTTACTAATTAATGAGATTAAATGTGAATGGTGTTTGTGTCGACGATAATGGGAACGTGAAAGCAGCTAAGTGCTTAATGGTTTATGTGAATGGTGTGTTTGTGTGCTAACATGAATAAGAATAAGGATTAATGTATAGTTTGGCAGAGCGCAAATAATCATTGTGATTTGATGGCGTGCAAATAAGCTAGGAAAAGGCCGAAACATTAGTTAATGTCAAGGACAATTAGTTAATGTCAAGGGCAAGAATTGAACGTTCTAGACTAAGAAGATGGTCCAGTTGGTGCTCTCTTCAAAACTCAAAAGCTCAATTTCTTTGTTTTTTAAAATTATTTTTAGTTTTTTTTTTCTTTTAGTAAAGTAGAAAGAAAGATACCAAGAGTCTTCAAATCCATCCACGTTAGTAAGGTTGAATCATCCACGTCTGTCTCTCATTTTAGTAACCCACATGAGGGGCGGAGCCATATGGACCCAAGAGGGTTTTTTTTTTTTAAATAAATAAAATACCATAATATTTATAGGAGCGTACTTAGGAGAGGGGTGGAGCTGCGATTGGGGGCTCTAGCCCCCCTAAACATATGAGAAAGAATACATTCTTTACAAAACAGACAGATGACCATGAACTTGGCCCTTTAAAATAATGGGGGCTATATCCCCCAGACCCTGTTGTTAGCCCCCCCCCCCCCCCCCCCCCCAAGGAGAATCCCGACTCCACCCTTGCACACGCCCTGGAACATATCAGCTGGCGTGTGCAAGAGCAAGCTGATGTCTTCTATCTTTTTAAAATACAAACATGTGAAGAATGATTTGCTCTATACATTCACTCAAAATTTTCTCTTTTTGTTTTGACTAGAGTTTAAATACAAACCGAGCTCTACTTCATGGTGGAAAAGCGGAGCTCCCTTTTTTAAGTATTACTAGTGGACGGCACGTGCGATGTACGTGAGAGAGAGAGGGGAAGGGGAGAGAGATTGGAAAGAAGGATCCTAGTGAGGGCATTTTAAAAAATAAAAAAACAATTAAATATTTTAGGTATAGAAACTTGAGAGATTTTTTAGATTAAAAATTTTTTGAGGTTAGTATTGAAAGGGACATGTTAAGAACCAAAAAGACCTACTTTTTTTCTTGGAAAATAGTTACTAGCATGAGAGAAAATAAGGATAAAGATTTGAGGGAATCGTGGAAATATAGAGAAATTATTGTTAGTTGTAGTTGAAATTACTTCAATAACCATATTAACTTTTATCGTGTAAAATAAGATAACGTAATATCTTAATTTTTTTTATAGAGTTATGGATAAAATAGGAAAAATATAAAAAAATTCATCTTATTAACTACAATCACAGTTAGATACCATGAAATTGGGACTCATTAGGAATATTAGAAAAAAATCACCCAATTTTTTAATACCGCTTCTCTCATTATAATAGTAGAGATATAGAGTTATGGATAAAATAGGAAAAATATAAAAAATTCATCTTATTAACTACGACCACAATTAGATAGTATGAAATTGAGACTCATTAGGAATATTAGAAAAAAAAATCAACCTACTTTTTAACCTTACTTTTTTTTTTTGGTCTTCAACCTACTTTTTAACCTTACTTCTCTCATTATAATAGTAGAGATAAACGGTGACAATCTTATAATTATGAAAAAAAATATTTTACAAAATTATCATGGCCTCTTTCCATAATTAAAAGTGTCATCGCTTCACATTAAAAAAGGGAGAGCTCCACTTTTTTTGGCTGTAAAGCAAAGCTCCGACTCAAAATTATACTCTTTTGAGATTGGGGAGTGACACTTAAAGAGTTCAACCTAAGCCCATCCCTACCTACCTTAGTTAGGATTGGGATTCTTCCACTCCCAAACTAAGATCTTACATGTTCAGCCAAAGTCCGCCCATTAATCAGGTTGGGTCAAGCTGAGCCCGTCCAAAATTGAACACTAGCCAGTAATAACCCCCGAAAATGCCACATAGATTAGGACGGATTGGCCGCCCCAAAACAATACCAAATTAACATGCGACACATAAATAAAGACATCCTTAATATTTTTATTTTTAGTTTAAAAAAAATTGTTACCTAGGTCCACATATACCATACCATTAAAAGAAGCATGATAGGGCTGTTAAGAGTATAGTAAGAGTATTGTAATAAAGTGAGTGAGATACACTATATCATTCAAGTGTATCTCATCACAATATTAGATTAGCATTAATCAAGGATGAAATATATTTGATTAGGCATGATTAGATTAGGTTGATTTACTTTCCATAAAAGCTCATCTTGTTAAATCTATATAAACTCTATTTAGGGTCAATGTATTCATCCAATCTATAAGTAAAATCCTTTTTCTATCATGGTATCAGAGCAGGTCGGTTCGACCCTAATGAAAATTTCTCCTTGGTTCCATTGTTGAAATAGCCTTTCCGGCGGGTAGCAATTGTTGCCGCCCGTCCAGCCTGGAACTATTTTTTTATGCATGTTTCTATTTCTTCCTTACACTTTCTTTGTTTGTCACTTCTCTCTTATACATCCGTTCGTTAGATAACTCTCATTCATTGTTACCCACATTCAATTTCCTAGTTCTGAAAACTTTCCATTGGTTATACAATGATTGCTGGTGAAGTTTAATCAATAAAATCTAAAGCTGTGGAGTTTTTGGCACTGGGTCAACAATGGTGCTTGTGGTGTTTTTAATAATTTTTCATTGTCAAAGCCCTAGTGTCCTCTATCACTCGAAGAATCCGGAGATCTCGTATCTGGTCTTGAAATGTGGCGTCTATGTTTCCTCAAATGTAGCTAGATGCCATTGGTAGTCACCGCTTCCATAATAGCCACATTTGCTACCTTGCCATTGCCTACACCATTAGTGTTGCTTAAAATATATATATATATATATATATATATATATATATATATATATATATATCACAATTTTTTTCCCACGGGTTTATCCTTTTTGTTGCCTTGGATATTCTTATGGTGTAACTCATATACACAGTGTGGTTTACATTCATGGCCTTATCAACTAAGCCCACCAACTTAAACCATTATTAGGCCCATTCACTTGGCTCCTTTGAAACCTGCTCCAAGCCTTCTAAGGCTGCATCTTTAGCCCATAGAGGTCCCTTTCCTAAGCCCATTAGAGGCTTCTTTCTTTAAACCCATCGAGGTAACTTTTCAAGCCCATAGAGGCATTATTTTTAGTCCATAGAGACTCATATTTTCAGGCCCACAGAGGCCCTCTTTTCAGGCCCATTGAGGTCTATCAAATAAGCCCATCGAGGCTCCTTATCATTTGCCCATTAAAGGCTCTTCTTTGGCCCATTAGAGACCTCATCTCTGGCCATGAAAGGCACTCTTTTTCATGGTATGACAACAAATCCAACATGTATTCAATTGTGGAGGCATCAACTTTGAGCAACACATTTACAGTAGCAAATGACATGATCAACCAAGCACGCAACAAAAATCAAACGGTGTCAAGTGAAGATCAAGAATGTGTCAAGCGGATTTCTACAAGCAGCAAACATGTGGAGATTTTTCAATCCCCATATGTTTGAGGGGAAGTGTTAAGAGTATAGTAAGAGTATTGTAATAAAGTGAGTGAGATACACTATATCATTCAAGTGTATCTCATCATAATATTAGATTAGCATTAATCAAGGATGGAATATATTTGATTAGGCATGATTAGATTAGGTTGATTTACTTTCCATAAAAGCTCATCTTGTTAAATCTATATAAACCCTATTTAGGGTCAATGTATTCATCCAATCTATAAGTAAAATCCTTTTTCTATCAAGGGCTACCCAAAAGGTGGGGGCGCCTATTAACGTTGGCGATGAGATCTCTTAAGTCTCATAAAGGGTCGTTTGGTGTCTTCTAAAATATATATATGTATGCACCCATACCCTTTTAGATACGTAGAAGTTAGAAGTTAGAACTTAGAACATCTTTGCAAACTATGGTGGGTCTCAATCAGTTAAAACCGTTATACAATGAGATATGTGGGGGGAGGGGGGGCTTGACTTTTGGGGGACTATAAACTAGAGGCCATACCTGTTATACTATGACTCTAAAAAAATTTAAATTCCCCGATCTGTGCTTGCACTACAACAAAATTACCGAGCAGTGACGAAAATTTTCCGTCACTAATAATCAAATTTCCGTCACGAATACTAGTAGAGACGGAAAATATGACCGTCACTATTCCGTCATAGATACAACCATCACTAATACCATGAGTGACGGAAATCACTATCCATCAGTAAGTAGTGACGGAATAATTCCGTCACTAATGTCTATAATTTGGTCACTTACTCCGATGAGTATGTGAGACGGAAATTTATAATTGTAACGTGCTTTTTAAAATAAGTGACGGACAAATATCCGTCACAAATGGTCAATTGTGACAGAAATAGTTCCGTCTCAAGTACATAGTAGTGACAGAAATAATTCTGTCACTATTTAACTATTAGTGATGGAACTATTTCCGTCCTTACTAATCACTTGTGACGGAACTATTGACGTCCCTAATAGCAAAATAGTAATGCAACGAGTTTTCCAAAGTTTTCCAAAGTTATCAGCCCAAAGCCAGCCCGCCAAGAGCCGAGACAATGATCATGTAGAGACCCGAATCTTTTTCATGTTTTTAGTGCATTGGATTAAGGGTATTTTAGTCTTTATAAGGTGTTAAAGTGTGTGTATTTATATCTAAGTATGGTGATGTAAACTAGGCTTAATCAACTTGTAACAGATGGATGTCATGGCACATCCTAAACTTTAGGAAGCTCTAGTTTTGGCACCGTTTACTGGAATTGTGTGATTCTTGAACCATTAGAAAGGTGTTGGAACCCTCTTCGAGGTTCATGTTTAGTGTTTTTCCTCATTTTGAGTTTAAGTCAAGTCAATAGTGAGTTTTGTCTAATGGAATTACAGATCAGTCAACTTTGGGGATATTTTAGTCTATTAATTAAGTGGAAATTGGAAATTCTAAAACGCCAGAAATGTTCGTTTTCGAGAGACGAATCCAACACAAGTTGAATCGTCAAAATCCGACGAACGGGTCAAAAGTTATGGCCAAAACAGTAAAGGGAGTCAAAACCTGCAGGAACCGATCGCTCGGTCAGAACCAGCGATCGATCGGTCCAAAACCGATCGATCAATATCTATCGACTGGTCCAAAATTTTGTATGAGGAAATTTTCCACAGAGTGTGTTTTTGACCGATCGCCCGGTCATAAACACCGATCGATCGGTAGGCAACCGATCGCTCGGTCATAACCACCGATCGCTCGGTCTTTCGTGATTTTTACAGAATTTTAGTAAGGGTTTTTTGGTCTTTTGTTCTCAGACCTTGAGGCTATAAATAGGGGGTCCTACTCGAAATATTAAAATACTCCACCTAGTTCTAACCTAATTTGGCAAAAAAGGGGAGAAACCCTAGGGTTTGAGAGAGGGTTTTCTTGGAGAAGGAGGAGATTGATAGGAGATTGCAAGAAAAGTTTGGGAAGCTTCTTCAAATCGTCTCGGGAGCGTTTTGAATCCAAGGGACGGATTCCTAAGGTCGATATACTATCCTAATCAACTCTATTTTAAGGTTTTATGAATGTGGATGTGCTAAGAATTGTAGAAATAGATAGTTGATGCATTTTCCCTAATTTTCAATGAAATAAGCTAATTATGGGTGGATATGTGAATGGAAATATGGATTTGAATGTGAATAGAATGTATGGAGGATGAGAAATGTATGGAGGATGAGATTAATTTGTGGATGTGGATGAATATATGGATTGTATGGATGAAATTATGATTTGATGAATGCATGAAAAGTAGAGAAACAATGGATTCATATTATGTGTACTCAAGGTGTTTGTGAAAATGTCTGTGAGATAAATGCTATTATACTCTTATGAAATGGTGGTAAATTGATTATGAATTGCGATATGAATTATGATAAGATATGTATATGGGAATGGTTTGTTAAGTATGTTAAATTATTTGCATGGAAATTGATAGTCGGGAAGGTAAGAACTTAGAGGAACATCTCTCAAACCGGGAATTCTCTAACTATTTGGTATGAGACAGTATAGTGGAGTTTCCATGGTGGGAGATCGGAATCTAAGCAATTATCAACTCGAATGTTAATTTCGACACTTAAGCACATATGCACGTGTATGTTAAGATAAAAGTCTCACAAGTCACACCTGTGGACTACAAGCATGAGCATGGCATACGTATGACATTCTGAATAAGCATAAGCATGGCATGGTCCGTATCCGCCAAGAACGGCATGTCTCATTACTGTGTGATCTGAATAAGTGCATAAGGCATGGTCCGTATCCGCCAAGAACGGCATGTCTCATTACTGTATGATCTGAATAAGTGCATAAGCATAAGCATAAGCATCTCACAAGCACGTGGTCTCATAAGCATAAGCAACTCACAAGTGTATTGTCTTCCAAGTCTAAGATTCTCACAAGTACACGAGTCAAGGTGATGATATGATGTATATGCGCACACGTTCTTCCGCACTCTGATTATGATATTATGCTATTGGATATGTTTCTGACTAAGTGCAGGTATATCATTATTGTTGGTTGGATTTTATATACACTGAGTACCTTTGTACTCAGCCGGACTTTGTCTTGGCAGGTTTAGAGCAGGAGTACACGGTAGAGCCGTGGGTTGAGGAAACATACATTGAGGAAGGAGGTGAAGGTGAGCCTGCCGAGGAGGGAGCCGGAGACTTGGGCGGCTACACCTCTTAGTTTACATTTCTTTTCATTGAGAGAGTTTTGTATTTGACTTTTAGAGGATGTTGCTCAGTAGACTTCTTATTAGTTGTGTATCAGAGTTGTTGGTTCATTGTGAGTTGTATATATAGACTTTAGACTTGTGCAGGTTGGATTGGGTTTATATATCGGAATTTTATTACTCAAATTTTTGGGAGACTCGTGTAGTAGCCTTGTATGCATGGTTTGTAAGCAGGTTTAAGTAATGTGGCGATTCCAAAGTCCTATTTTAGCCTTGTGGGATTTTGGGGTCGTTACAGATCAAGCCCCATTTGGTCCAAGACCTGGGTAAAGATGGTGCCATTATATTCTTGCCTGGATTAAGCTTAATTTTATATTTACCGAAAAAAAAGAAAGGGTTGAGTTTTCAGTTTGCACAAGTACAAAGCCAATCCCGCCTGTCTATATGGAAGGCCGAGAAATATTGTTCGTTATCGATCAATTGGGCCAATAAGTGCAGCCCAGGCCCATGATGAGGGTTTGCATTAAAATCCCATGGTGCCAGCTTGACTTCTTCAATGCAGCTAATTATGTTTGAGTCGGTCTTTGGGTATTCCCAAATATACTCCCTAATCCTAACCATTTATAACCAACCACTAAGGGTCAGGATTTGAGTTGGCTTATTTTGTCTTTTCTAGGGCCACCTCAGCTCTAATCCTAACTGTTTAATAGTTGAGATAAACGGTTAGGATTAGGGAGTATATTTGGGAGTATCCCTAGACTAATTCATTATGTTTTATCTATATGCCCTAGGAAATATCTAATTGAATATGCTACAAAATATCTTAATTTCACTAACAATGTTTTGCAAACATTATTAGAGAAATTAAGATATTTTGTAATAAAGGGAAGAGATACACTATGTCATTCCCATTGTATTTCTATCACAATTTTAGATAGGAATCTTAAATAGATTATGATTATCTTTCTAGATTAGGAGTTTTTTTTACAATTTATTTAAGCCCAAGTTTAGGGTAATTGTTCTGATCATCCAAGTATTTAAAATAATAACAATAATAATAGTAATTAAATGACCAAAAGCTTTTTTCGTATGTGTGTGTCATCAACAAAATATGTTACCTCCCAAGTAGGAGGAGGTCCTATGGTCAATTCAGATGGAAGGCAACTCTAGAGTCCTGGATTGGTAGAAGTTTCCTTGGGTGACATGCGAGGAGGGCTTGTATTCACTCCAACTAAGGGTGACATGGGAGACCAAATAGTTGGGCAGACTTAGGCTTGGAGTCTTAGGCCTGAGAACCGTTTTAGATTGTCCATTTAAACAAGTCGTTGCTTAGGCGGGTTTAGCCTAACCTCAACCTAAGTACCTAACTCATTTATTAATTGGACCTAATCTGGTCCAAAATGTGTGAGCCGAGCCTAGCATGTTGATAGGGGTGGCAATGGGCTGGTTTTGGGCTTGAATTTTTGTATTTTTGTATAGGCTCAGCCCGCAGCCCAACATAGTTTACAAAAGCTTTGAAGTCGGAACTCGGCCCAATTGCCACCCCGACCTATTGACACCCATTGGCATCTCTAACACTACCAAGATATAGACACCCCAAGTTGGCCACTGAAAAAACATGAACATTATGTGTCACTTTTACCATATCATGAGTCATATTTTCAGTTAGAATTTTGTTCATTCATCTCAATATTCTTATCTCCCATCATGACCCATGCAAAAGAAAGTTATTTTCGAGATTATCATCAAAGTAGATTTTTTGTTCTAAAAATTCTTTTTCTAGAATCATGATTCTTAAAATCGTTCCGGTTTCTAATCCCATAGAAAAACATTCTTCAACAGTAATGCCAAAGGGCAGTTTCCATTTTACATAGCCAACTCCAACATTCTTTTAACCACTTATTACTAAATAACTCAAATTCCAAATTCAAAAATATCAAGGAATTAAGAAAATAAGAAACCCAAACAGGCAATTTGGGAATATTATTTCCAAAAAAAATTGGATTCTAAAATACTCTCTTTCTAAATTATAATAGTATTATTATATATTTCCCACCAGAAAGAAGACTTTTTCAAACTTTCCATATCCACCAAAGTACTCAAAAACATCTATAAATAACCCATTGAGAGAAGAAGAAGATCCAATCTTTCAAGAACCAGAGAAAAAAAATGAAGCTTTTCTTCTCTTTAATGTTTTTCTCTTTCTGTCTTCTCTCCTTCTCTCATGGTGCAATCTCTGTTAATCTCATCCGTAACACTTGTAAGAAAGCCTCGCAGAGCGATCCGAAGTTGAGCTTCAACTTCTGCGTGGCGTCTCTCAGAAGAAATCCCAAGAGCCAAACAGCAGATCTTCAAGAACTTGGAGTTATATCAATGGAGTTAGCCATAGCTAATGCAACAAGCACCAGTTCTTCCATTAGCAAGCTTCTGAAGAACAAAAAACTGGACCCATTTACAAGCATATGCTTAAAGGATTGTTTGGGACTTTACTTGGATGCAGTTCCAACTTTAAAGGACGCCATTGAAGACTTCAAGACTAGGGATTTCTATGTAGCTAATGTTGGAGTGAGCTCAGCCATGGAAGCTTCTTCGACATGTGAAGATGGGTTTAAGGAGAAGGAAGGTGCAGTTTCGCCATTGAAGAAGGAGGACAGAGATTTCTTCCAGTTGAATGCAATTGCACTAGCTATTATCAATATGTTTCATTGATCGATGCTTTTGTTTTTCTTTTTCCAGTAATTACATATGTTTTTTTTAATCTTATCAAGGATTTCTTGATCCAAAATTCGACTTAATTATAATCATATGTTGTTGATTTCTGCATTATTATTTTTTGTTTTGTTTTGTTTTTTTAAGTAGAATTTATTATATTCTTTTTACTCTTTGGCCGGCCAATCACACTATCCCTGGCGGCTGGTGCATATAAGGCTAATTTCTCTATCATATGATAAGGGCATGTTAGCTTCTCTATAACAAATAATATAGAGCGGTGATTAACGGTGTCCTAGTGTCTCTTTTAACCCTGGTTAAGCTTCACTAAATTAAAGTTAAGATTTTGTTTTTTAAAAACCAAGGTTGGATTGCTTAGGCCTTGAGGGTGAGTGAATCCTAACGACAGTTGGTGAGTGTAAGAATTGTGGTAAGCTAAGCAAAAATGTGATGTAATGGATTATGTCGTAATCAGACCCTCAGATGCTTAAGTTGGGTCCTTAGAGACATTAGCAAAAATTGGATAAAGGGGATAAAGCTTTCTGAGACCCCTTAGGGCCGAGACCATCGAAGAGCAGGGGATTTCAGGTGGGGCCTACCATGTGAAATGACCCCCCTGAAATCCCATGCTCTCAGGGCATGGTCTCGGCCCTAATAGGGTCTCAGTAGCAAAGTCCGCAAAAATAGGCTGATCGAATGTTTATAGGTATACGATTGAAGGTTGGAAAATCATAAATTTTTATAGTTTAAGTATGGTCTAGTGAACCCTATGAGTTAATGTTAGAAAATAGTAGTTAAATCAAATGGTCTAAAAATGTTTGATTAGACAAGTGTTTTGCCTAGGGCTGTATTTAAGCCGAGCTGAGCCAAGTTTGAGTTTGGCTTGAACATATTCGATCTCGGCTTAAGCTTGGCTTGAACTTGATTCGAGCTCAAATTATTAAGCTTGAGCTTGGTTTGAACAAGCTTGATCGAGCTCAACTTCCATTCGACCTCAAACTTTATTCAAGTCTAGCCGAGCCGAGCCAAGTCGAGCTTAGTTCGACTCAAGCTTGATTCATTTACATGATTTTAATTAAAGTGTTTATTAATAAATTATAATACATGAGAGTTATAGATGAGTTTCTACTTCAACTTTTTTTGTTATTATTATCTCTTACACTTATATATTTTAAGTTAAAAATAATTACAACTTATAGTAAAGAAAGTTTAAAATATTATTTTGTATTAATAAAATAACATTACTAAAAATATTGTATATATATAGAGTCGAGTCGAGTCGAGTTCAAACCAAATTGAACCCTAAACGAGCCGAGCTTCAATCCGAACCGAATCAAACAGGGTCTGGCTTGAGTTTGGAGCCAAGCTTCAAGCCGAACCGAATCAAACAGAGTCTGGCTTGAGTTTGGCTTGTTTATACATTCGAACTCAAATAAAAGCTTGGTTTGATCGTTCGAAAAAGCCAACTTGAGCTTGGCTCAAACGAGCCGAACCGAGTTGAGCCATCGAGCTAGGTTGCCTTGTGTGCAGCCCTAGTTTTGCCTCATATCTTCTTAGGAACCCTACATATATATATATATATATATGGAAGGATACTAATGAGTCATACTCATTAAAGCTTTTAATGAGCAGTCCCTCTAGAAAGATGACATGTGGCAATCTTTTGTTAAATCCAACTGTTGGATGTTGAGGTGGGTCCATTGAGAAACACATGTCAAAAAATCAGTTTGATCGGACATGTTTTGACCGTTCAATTAGACCCTAGTTTATCAACATTGACCCCATAGGATTCACTAGACCCTATCTAGGTTTTAGAAATAGTTAATCTTCTCATCTCCAATCGGATGGTCTATAAATGTCTGATCGAGCTGATTTTTTACCACATATCTCTTGGTAGATCCGTCATAACATCCAACGGTTGGATTTTATATATATATATATAGAGAGAGAGAGAGATAGAGAGAAAGAGAGAGAGCGCAAAGGGGGAGGATTTCCAATTGGTAGGGATGTTCTAGTCATCACCTTCAAAAACTTGATAAATTGACCATTGGATGTTAAGATGAGTCTTCTTAGAAACATGTGAGGACAATTTTAGACAATAGCAATACTCTCTTTGTTAATGCACTATGTTGAGTGGACAAAGTTCCCGACGCAAAACATGTGTATATCTCTCTAATGAATGACAATAAAACATGTCTTTCCCTTGAAAAAATGTATTTAAAAGAATGTAACTAACATTATCCTTTTAGACAAATTGATTAGACTAGTATGTTAACATTAATCATATTGTGTTCACTAGAGGCTATGAAAACTTAAAAACAAAAAGTATTCACTAGAGGCTATAAACACTTCATTATTTTATAATATTTAATCAAATTGTCTACACACATCTGATTATATATATATTTTTGTCATTTGTCTTTCATGGGACCCACCCTAACATCTAAGGGATAGATTTGAAAACAATATGTCACATCCTAGCAATCAAATGTGTGTATATATATACTTACCGGTAAAAACCATGTGCGATGCACGAGTTTGCATACAAAAACTAAAAGAAAAATATTACAACTAACCACCCATAACACAAATATTATGGAATTGAGAAGATTTAATTAGAAAAAAATCCAATACCGCTTTATACATTAATTCTCTATATCCCTTTTATCACAATCACTTGAAATTCTTCCTATAGATTAATAGGCTCTACATTTTTCTCTCTGTCCATCTCATCTATATTCCTCTTATCATAATCCCTTAAAGTCCATCTTGTGTAGAGGTGTCATGTCAACCCTTATAAAATTTTGGGGATCGGAGTTTTTGGAGAATTGTTAAGATTTAATAAGAAAAAAAAAATTAATGTCTCTACACTCTCTTTCTTCCTCTACCGAAATATGTAATGCATTGTTTATAATATAGGAATGGACGGTCATATCAGTAGCTTAGGAACGGACGGTCATATCATATAATAATTAATTTATTATTTATTTATACACAGACACGTGATGCATTTGATTCATCTTTACTATTATAATGCGAGAGGAAGGGGTCTCCTAATTTTTTAGAAATTTTCAAAATATCCTTATATAAAACAAAACTTTATTCAATGTTTTACTTTAATGTGTTAATGTTCTTCTGTAATTCCCAAACTATCCCTTATCTATTTAAAGAATAGAATCACAACCAATTGCGATTGAAATCGGGGAGAGTTCAATCGCACCCACGGGTTAACATATGTCCATTTTAACCCCTATTAACTATGTTTAACTCTTTCTAATCCCTCTCACGTGCATGCATGTGCCACCCGCTAGTTGTATATAATAGATTAAGAAGGGACGGCTCATATATATAATACTTAATTTATTAATTATTATATGTAGTTACGTAACTAACGGTGGAGGTAACCATGTGGTTAAAGAGTCGCTTTTAAGAAATCCTTGATGAGTTTTGAAGAAAAAGAAAAGGTGGCTTTGACAAATATGTCTAATATATCGTTGATGTAATATTAAGTTAAAATTTTAATATAAAATATAATTTATTTATTTTATTTGATTTCAGTTAAGAAGAGTCCGCACGCTCTTAAGTCTTTTTTGGTTTTCCAAAAATGCAGATTGGGTACAATATGTGGTGTTATAACCCTGTTGTCAGATCGGACCGGACCAGTCGGTCGAACCGGAAACCGGTCGCCTCACCAGTTCCCAAATCCTACAAAACCGGACATGTTTAAAAACGGGTAATTTTTGCCAAAATCGGATGAACCGACCAATTGAACCGGGAACCGGTGGTCAAAATCGGTCAAAAATGATTGAGAATTGGTCAGAACCTGCAATAGCTGAATAAAAATGAAATTTTTTTATTTTTTATTGAAAAAGGATATAGTCAAACTGGTCAAACCGGAACTGGCCACTCAGCCGGTTCGCTGCGGTCCGGTTCTGATAAAATTGGTAACAACAGGGAGATTGTTTGACACTTATAGCCTGGGTTCGGGTCAAGGGAATTTTTGCCCGACCCAATTCGTTGCCACCCGCAATTGGCCTACAGTGAAGGGAGGATATCAAAGTCCAGTGACTTCTGAGTTCTGCCGAACTGACCTGCATTGCCGCAAAACAAACTCCAACTTCATGATTGTATGTTTGTACCCATTTGAGTTATTGCATTGTGTTACAATGGCCATGCAGTTAAAATCATTAAGGCTCTGTTTGGTTAACAAGAAATACACAAAAAAAAAGTTTAAATCATGAGGTGGAGCTTTGTGTCATTTGAGTGTAATAGCAATAGTTCGTTCCACAGGCGAGCACCGAACTAGTGTTTCTTGCTCTCACAAGCCCCTTCAATTGCTCATGAATTCTGGTTAATTTTTTTTTCTAATGACAAAGGGTAAATGTGTGAAGGGTGAGTAAATCTTAACTACAATTGAGGAACAAAATTGTTAATTCCATCACACAATTCTAATTCCATCATTTGGGACACATTATAAATAGGGTGGAATTAGAATTTTCTAATTCCATAAAGAATTCAATGAATGAATTTAAAGGCAAATTTATGATATTCAATTCCATAATAAAATGGTCTTATTTGACAAATTCACGCTACTGTGGAATTTAAAAACAAAAGAGAAGTCCGATGATTTAATTTCTCTAGGAATTTAATAGTGTATCCAAACGGTAGAATTCTAAATTTTGTAGAATTTAATTCAGTGAGTTTAATTCCATAGAATTCAATTCTTTGACTTAATTCTAATTCCATAAATCTAAACGCACCATTAATGCTCCGTTTGTTTCCATGTAAAATATGAAAAAACAAATGAATTTCACAGAAGAAGAAAATACACACGAAAAAAGATATTTTCATTGGATTTCATTTGTTTTTTCTTATTTTATACTGAAGCAAACGGAGCATAAAAGAAATTAATAGGGCACAAGTGACAGAAAAGGCGTCAAGACGTCGTCCTCATGTCACCGACCAAGGAGATGATTATTTTCTTCAGTATAAAGTTAGTGGCAATCTTATAATTGTGGAAAAAAAGTGTTTGCAAAACTACCATCCATTTCTCAATAATTTTAAAAACTGAATTAATATTTTTTTTTTTTAAAAGGATGGATGGGTGAACCCTAGGGGTGGGTGAACCTTACCCATGGTTAAGGGGTGTCAAAAGGAGACATGTGGCGACCTCTAGGGGTTCAAACTGGAGAGATTCTCTCAAGTTGAACTCGAGAGGATCCTAAGCCTATTTTAAACTCCAAATTCAAAGTTTTCATTTATCATTTTTTCGATTTGTTTGTTATTTCCTTTCTAATATTTTCTTGCTAACCAAATGAACGGTGGATGGTGCTCAATCTCACGTAAAATGGACACAAGATTGTTCATTTTTAAATTAAACCATTCGATTTTAAGGTGGATCTCTTCGGAGACACGGGGGCAAAGAAATAACAATGGAAGATTTTTAGACAGTGAAAGTGGAGGTGGAAAGATAAGCTATTTCTGTAGCCTATGAAATTAATATTGCCCATTAAAACCACTCCCATTGTATATGATCTTACTTTAATTGGAAATTTGGAAAAGTAGATATTCGGATTTGATCTGATTATTAGCAAATCAAAAGTACAATCCTTAATTCCATATTAGCTCTTCAATTTAATGAAATGAATCGGATCCGGATCCGGATCCTATGTCAGCCCAGAGCACCCCCAGTGCTGTGCTGTCCAGTAAATGGATCGGGTCAAGTGTGATACGGGCTTGAACTGCACAAATTCTAGCCTCTGACTCTCTGAGCATGAGTTCTGGATCCAACAAACTAGGTCCAGGTCCGGGTCGGGTCTTGGGGGGTCTGATTATCAATTGGCCGGATTCAAGACCATCCTGATTTTGCAACCCAGTAATGTAAGAAACAAATGCATACGTCCTTAACTCCTTATATAGTTTGAAAACTGTGGTTCGTTGGATCGGTAACTGTAGAAGGAAAAACATTTAATCCAGTAGCCGGTGAGCTACCAAATCATACCTCTTTCAACAATCTAAAAAAAGTTCTATACAAAAAGATCACCATACTTTAAAAATATATATTTTTCCCAAGAATCACCCATACCTTCTAGGAACGTATGAGCCTGCAAATGGTGGGACCCAGTCTGGTAAATCTGTGATGTAATTTGGCTAACTTGATAGAGAATGGAGAGACTTTACGTGCGGAAGATTTATACTCCAAAATCGTTGTGAGAAATCTTCGTTTGTTAAAAAAATATCTGTTTTGGAAATATAATAGAATATATTTTATTAGTATTATAAATTTTATTTTTTAAGGGGATACACTAGTCCTAAGGTGTGTGTATTATAATTTTTTCGACATTTGAATTTGAGCAGTGATTAGCGGACCCATGGGTCCGCTACTACTTATCTTAACCCGTGACCCTTTTAACACCCTTTAACCCAGGTTAAGCTTAAGACAATTAAAGTTAAAATTTTGATTTTTTTATTTTATAAAATTAAGGTTGAATCGCTTAACCCTAGGGGTGAGTGAATCTTAACCGCAGTGGTGTTTGTTTAAAAGTGGGGCTTGGACCATTGAGGACCAGCCATTTCGTTACATAATGGAAACCCCAAGTCGGACAACTATTTTCCTTTGAATTTTTAAGTGAAAACAAAATTAGTTATATTTATCTACATGAATTGCAATTTGCAATTAGAATCTGGTCGTTAAAGGTTAATCCTTAATCTAGAAATGGACCTCAACCCTAATCACTCAACCTCTTAAATGAAAAAATAAGAATACTTTAGACAAGAGCTCTGTTCAAGAGATAACTTGAGATCCCTCAAAATATGTATAGATAGGGCATTTTTAAGAATTATAAAATTATATATTCTTGATGAAAATACCCTCATTTTATTTTTGTAATTTTCAAATTATCTGTTGAGAGCTCCTGTTTACAATGTAACTCTCAAATCTAATACTAGTAGTTAAAATATAAATACGACGAAGCGGGTATGCAAACAACATCTGATTGTAAATGGTTAAGAAACTTTTAGGGGATTATTGCAGTTGTAAGCGTTGTCGTCAATAAGTGCTGACAGCTATAACCCTATTTGATTAAGACACTCACTTAAGTAATTATTTGTAAATAACCAATGGAGTGAAGAGAAGAAGAAATGAAGGATGGAGATGAACGGCAGATTATCATTTCCCATAATTACCCCCACTGGCTGATTAACGAATCCAATATTATTTATGCAAGCACTTATCAAATAAACACTTCAGAAATTACCAACCAAACGCTAGTATCTTGTAATAATCCCTACATAATTGATTTAACTACCATATAAGCACTTATTCCCAACCAAATGGGCAAAAAAAAAACCAACCCTAACTCGTGAAAAGATGAGTTAAGTTAAAAGTCACCACAGCAAACAACCCCTGTAAGAGCATTCCTAGCAACGAGCCAAAACACTAAAAATTGCAAAAAAAATAAAAGGTCTCCAACGGCCTCTTCAAAATAACCATTTTGATTTTGTGAGTGTACAGTACTCACTCACCAAACCAAATATTTCTTTCTCCCTTCCTTTTGGTGGTCCCACACAAATAATAAAATAATGTTTCTCTCTCCCTTCCTTTCCTTTATTGTGGTCTGACACAAATAATAGTTTTGTTAAATTGGTGAGCTTGCTGGGAGTGTTTTTAAAAAATGGATAGCGAAAATAGAAAAAAATGAGTTTTGACTATTTTGGTGAGTAAAATTTGGCGAGACTACTAGGAATGCTCTAATAATAATACGATACAAAAGTGATTGTATACAGTGATTGTATACGTCAAAGACCTGTGGGCCATCCGATTGAGAATTCAATGGCACCAAGGGGGCCACTGTTTAATGTATGTCAGACCATTGACACCATTGGATTCTCGATCGGACAGCCCATAGGCCTCGGCGTGTACAATCAATTTCCATAATAATATGGGAAACGTGAAATTTTACTTAAGAAATATCTCTAATCCTCTCCCAACCTTCATTCACTCGTGTCTTATTCCGTACGGTTCTACACATTTATATATATTAGTCAATAATGAAGAGAGCAGAATATCATATACCCAGCAAGAAAATGAGGCCTTCCATTTCTTTCCTTCCCCTTCCTCTCTTTCTCTTCTTCCTCATAAGCTTTCATGGTGCAACCGCCAGAGGAATCGATCTCATCCACAAGACTTGCAGAAAGTCGGCGAAGAAGGATCCGAACTTGCGCTTTGACTTCTGCGTGACTTCGCTTGAAGCAGATCCCAAGAGCCACTGTGCTGATCTCCAAGAACTTGGGGTCATCTCAATGGAGTTAGCTCTAGCCAATGCAACCCACACACGATCACACGCTAAAAAGCTTTTGAAACACAAAAAATTAGATCCATATACCAAGGCATGCTTACATGATTGCTTCGATCTTTATTCCGATGCGATCCCTACGCTGAAACAAGCCATCAAGGACTACAATTCTAAGCGTTATTTCGACGCTAATATAAAAATGAGCTCTGCCATGGATGATGCTTCTACTTGTGAAGAAGGATTCAAGGAGAAGAAAGGTGTAGTGTCGCCATTGACGAAAAGAAATAATAATATGTTCCAGCTGTCTGCAATAGCTCTGTCCATTATTAACATGGTTAATTCACTTAGTTGATTAGTACATTCTAGTTTCTCTCTCTCTCTCTCTCTCTCTCTCTCTCTGTAATTCCAGTGGTTATCGTTCATCAATGTGTGATGATGTTATAATTGGTTTATTCCATATTTTTTCTGTTTTCTTTTCCTATGGTTCTCCTATTTTTGAGTTCTGACATGTAACATCAAATATAATTTATTCATAATGTAAGCTATCTTTTCTTCTACTTCACAACCCGTCCAAGGTATTCTTAGAAGGGAATTTAAGGTTTAAAAATAATAATAAAAAACGTTTGTTGGAATCCATCTAGAATTCTTCATTGAGGAAGGACTATTGGACTGAAAGTTGCAACATGACGAGAGGACGCTACCATGTGTAAGAAACCCAACACATCCAGAACTCTTTGCTCGACAGACTGTCCGGAAAACCTGAGTTTTTATTCACAGTAGCACTAAATCCTAAAATGTAAAAACTGAGTCTGTCTTGTTAAATGCAATCAATTTTAAAAGGATAGATATGATCAGGAACTCTAAGGAGGAGAAAGATGCTCCTTTCGTCTCTCTTTTCCTGGATCAGCAAATAAATGGATCTTACAACTGACATTTAGATGAAGATGCAAAGCTTTCTTGCTTTTGCAAAACTAATTATTTAAAAAAAAAGTACAACCATCTGCGAGATGATTGCTCATCAGGCCATCTGACTCTAGAGTTATATCACTGGCTAATTTCACCACATGGGAGTTAGGCTAAGGTGGAGACATCTCAACCTTAGCCTAATTTCTATGATGGAGACATTTCTAGAGGAAGATGTGTTTCCATCTTAGCCTAATATCTATGATGGAGACATTTCCAGAGGACGATGTAAAGTTTATTTTTATTTTTTTTTGACAAATTAGTTTCAAAATGTGTTTCATAGTGGGACTAGATGGCCTACTATCTATGTTAAGGTAATTATCAGAGCTGCTCCATGGTTGAGCTAAAATAAAAGTCCATTGTGTACTGACCTTTAATAGTCTCAAACCCAATTGCTTTGACAGAGGTAGCTCCAAAACTAGAAATCCTTCACCTTGGTGCATTAACAACTTGGTATTGTTTCCCAGACCTGTGCTTTAGTATAAAGCTATACACTTGCCAAAGTTTAAACCCATTTTGCATAATTGCATGTCAGCTATTCAACTTCGTTTATGCATTGAGAAATTTCAAGGCCTGAAGGGAAGCTTTCCCTCTCTGAATCACTGATGTGGCAATCAGGAGGTCTACTCATCAACTTACTAACCCACTAACCTTAACTTCTAAAAATCTGCAAGGCTTATGCCTCGAGACTCGTCTCGGGACGAGGCTTAAGGAAAACACTTTGAGGCTCAACCATAAGGCTTAAACCTGAGGCTCACACCTCATGCCTTGAGGCTCGCTTTATGTCTATGACGTACATCTTATACATTAACTAAAATTAGGTTTCTAGTCACAACTGACTTATATCTATATTTTTTAATTGTTATTTGTTTCAACTAAGTTATATAGTATTTCCTATGTGTGCGCGTGCACCCACACGCACAAACACAATGTACACTAATATAAATATATATATATACTATATATATACTATAATCTTTCATTAAGCCAAACCTTTATTTTATTTGTGTAGGCCCACAAAGGAGGGAAAGAGATATTTTACTTTGGTGAGTGTACAGTGACCTGTACACTCACCAAACCACAAACCAAAAACGTCAAATTGGTAAGGCTACTAGGAATGCTCTTAGAGCATTCCTAGCAACGAGCCAAAACACTAAAATTGCAAAAAGGAGTCTCCAGAGTCTCTTCAAAATAACCATTTTGATTTGGTGAGTGTACAGTACTCACTTGGTGAGTACTGTACACTCACCAAACCAAATATTTCTCTCCCTTCCTTTTGGTGGTCCCACACAAATAATAAATAATGTTTCTCTCTCTCTCCCTTCCTTTATTCCCTTCCTTTATTTTGGTCTCACTCAAATAATATTTTTGTTAAATTGGTGAGCCTGCTGGGAGTGTTTTAAAAAAGTGGATAGCCAAAATAGAAAAAAATAGTTTTGGTTATTTTGGTGAGTAAAATTTGGCGAGGCTGCTAGGAATGCTCTAATAATAATACAATACGAAAGTGATTGTATACAGTGATTGTATACATCCAAGACCTGTGGGCCATCCAATTGAGAATTCAATGGCACCAAGGGGGCCACTGTTTAATGTATGTCAGGCCATTGACACCATTGAATTCTCGATCAGACAGCCCACAGGCCTCAGCGTGTACAATCACTTTCCATAATAATATGGGAAATGTGAAATTTTACTTAAAGAAATATCTCTAATCCTCTCCCAACCTTCATTTCTCTAGTGTCTTATTTTGTACGGTTCTCCACATTCATATATTAGTCAATAATGAAGAGAGAGCAGAATATCATATACCCCAGCACATCCAGAACACTTTGCTCGACAGACTGTCCGGAAAACTTGAGTTTTTATTCACAGTAGCACTAAATCCTAAAATGTAAAAACTGAGTCTGTCTTGTTAAATGCAATCAATTTTAAAAGGATAGATATGATTTTCCAGGAACTCCAAGGAGGAGAAAGATGCTGCTTTCGTCTCTCTTTTCCTGGATCAGCAAATAAATGGATCTCACAACTGACATTTAGATGAAGATGCAAAGCTTTCTTGCTTTTGCAAAACTAATTATTTTGAAAAAAGTACAACCATCTGCGACATGTTTGCTCATCAGGCCATCTGACTATAGAGTTATATCACTGGCTAATTTCACCACATGGGAGTTAGGCTAAGGTGGAGACATCTCCACCTTAGCCTAATTTCTATGATGGAGACATTTCTAGAGGAAGATGTGTCTCCATCTTAGCGTAATATCTATGATGGAGACATTTCCAGAGGATGATGTAGAGTTCATTTATTTATTTTTTGACAAATTAGTTTCAAAATGTGTTTCAAAGTGGGACTAGATGGCCTAACATCTATGTTAAGGTAATTATCAGAGCTGCTCCATGGTTGAGCTAAAATAAAAGTTCATTGTGTACTGACCTTTAATAGTCTCCAACCCAATGTCTTTGACAGAGGTAGCTCCAAAACTAGAAATCCTTCAGTTTAGTGCATTAACAACTTGGTATTGTTTCCCAGACCTGTGCTTTAGTATAAAGCTATACACTTGCCAAAGTTTAAACCCATTTTGCATAATTGCAGTCAGCTATTCAACTTCGTGTATGCATTGAGAAATTTCAAGGCCTGAAGGGAAGCTTTCCCTCTCTGAATCACTGATGTGGCAATCAGGAGGTCTACTCATCACTTACTAACCCACTAACCTTAACTACTAAAAACAGTAGATCAGTGTTTTAAAAAGCGTGCGAGGCTTACGTCTCGAGACTCATCTCGGGGCGAGGCTTCAGGAAAACGCCTTGAGGCTCAACCATGAGGCTTAAACCTAAGGCTCATGCCTCAGGCCTTGAGGCTCGCTTTATGTTTATGGCATACGTCTCATACATTAACTAAAATTAGGTTTCTATTCACAACTAACTTAAATATACTTTTTTTAATTGTTATTTGTTTCAACTAAGTTATATAGTATTTCCTATGTGTGCCCGTGCACCCACACGCACACACACAATGTACACTAATACAAATATATATATATATATATATATATATATATATTTCTAACTATATATGTATGTATATATATATTATAATCTTTCATTAACTTCTTGAATCGTTTTGCAATTTTTCTTATATTTCATTTATTTGTTAATATGAGAGAGTATGAAGCTTTCTTGTGAGGCTTATGTCTTACGCCTCACGCATCTTGAGGTCCTAACGCCTCGCCTCACGCCTTCACATTTTAAAACATTGCAATAGATAAATGATGCCTTGTACCCATGGATTCCTTGCTTTTCAACCACCTATCTGCTTGAATTAGCTCCCACCAGATCACGACATATCCCTTTAAACAAGTAGCAACAATTGTGACCCTTTTCTGATATTGCATGTCTTTCCTAAGCTATTAAGCCACGGTCCAGAAATTATCCAGGGTTGAGTCTCCTAATTCTACAAACTAAAATACATGTCAAACCCTCCAAAATAACCACCTCCCCCACTCCATACATCTCGCTTTTGGATATACTTTGAGATCTAAGACTGCCTCCAAACATCTTAGGTAACCGAGCTCTTGGTGGGAGGCATCACAAAGAACAAAGGTTTCATCTGCAAATTGCAAGTGAGACACTTTCAGCCCCTCATACCAATATCTAAACCTTCAATAACACATCTTCAGCTTTACAAATCACTCTATTAATGCCTTTGCTACCATAACGAAAAGGAAGGGAAAGCGGGTCACCTAGTCTCAACCCCCTAGAACTTCTTTACTAACCTACCAAGGAGTCATTAACCAAAATCGAAGAGAACATTTTCATCCAACCTATCCACCTAACCCCAAACCCCATCCTTGCCAACCTGTACAGAAAGTCCTATTTGATAGACCCTAGACCTTTTCCATGTCCAACTTGCAAAGAATAATTGATCTTTCACTTCTAATCCTTGAAATCATGCACTCATTTAAAATCACTATACCATCCAAAATTTTCCTACTGTGCACAAACGCTCATTGGAGAGATGATATGATCGAGTCCATGACTAGTTCCAAGTTTCAACATTGAAGCTAACACCTTAGCTATAATCTTATATACACTACCAACCTTAGCTATATCTTATATACACTTTCTACCAAACTATTAGGCCAATGATTATTAATGGCGTTCTGAAGTTGAAGGACAAGAGGAATGAAGGTGCTATGTTACACGCGATCACATGTACATTCACCATGAAAGACTTTTGCTATTTTGACATAATCAGCACCAAGAATACTCCAACACCTCTTATAAAAGAAATGGTGAAACCATCGTGTCCGGGTGCTTTATTAACTTCCATCTCCTTAATTGTCAAAATGATATGTTCTTTCTCAAAAGGTCATTCTAATCAGTCTCTCTTCTCTACTAATACAAGCTCAAACTTCACCCATGTTGCATATGAACCTCACTATTCAATATCATTGCTTACTTCATATCCAAGGGATTCTTGTGAATTGTAATGTCTTGAATTGCTGTATGTCTTGAGCGAATTTATGGATTTGTCATGGCAGCTCAATGATTCAATTTTGTAGGGTGCGCTAATGTTGTTGAGTCCCCCTACATGCGTCTTAATTTATACCCCAGCCAATAGGAGTTTCTGACTCTCCTAAAACGCCACCCATTCGGGTGATCAGCCACTTTGCCTGATGACTAACAAAGTTTAATGGAAACCACTGCAGAGTGAAAAAAATTACATAATAAGCGGTGTACATCAAGGAATTATTGCAGTAGTATCAGGAAACATAAGTGTAAGCAAGATAGGAAAAAATTACATAAGAATACTAATGAGAAACAAACACCTCAAATGTAAACAGATAAGCCACAGAATCCAAGCGATCGATTGGAAACAGAACAAATTGTCACTGTTTAGATAGGAAGCAAAGAAAATTCAAGAAATGATGAATGTCATCAAGGATGACCATCAAGTTCTGGAACAAACTGCTCTTATCAAGCAGAATCTGATTATTTTCCATCATTACAGAGATCAGATTTCTACAACCACCAAGAAGCTAAACAACCAGACTTGGCCCGATCACAGCGTTCCATAGGAGAGCATAAATCATAAAAAGAGATTGAAACTCAGCTTTAAAAAAACACCCTCACTCAAACTAACCAGTCATCGGATGGTTAGAGATGTACTCAATAGCGAGGGTACAGGAATCAATCTTATCTGCCTCCTTGTCTGGAATCTCCAGCTTGAACTCCTCCTCTAGAGCCATTACGATCTCAACATTGTCCAAGCTATCCAAGCCTAGATCTTTCTGGAAATGGACATCAGGAGTCACCTGCAAATAACTGCAGAAGGCATTATAATCCCAATACACTTTGCTTTGAGACAATGAGCATAACTGAGTTAAAATAAGTGAACTATTGGGAGGAATAAAGACTAATCAATCTAAAGATATTGTACAGTTGAGATTACGGGAAAAGAAAACTAGCAGAATCAAAATGCTAAAAGATATCAATGAAGATGTATCACCAAAATGAACTCAAAAGACAACAAAGTAGGATTTTAGCACGAGCAGAACCTGAGAAAAATCAGGTTGCAGAAGAAATCAATGTATGAAAAGTGTAAGCAAAAAGTGAAAACAAGGGCCATAAAAGAACAACCTAATGGAAAATAAAGGTGTAAAGGACTAATGGACATCAACAGAAACATAGAAAGAATCAATCAATCAATAATTTGGCACCCACTGAAGATGAAAATGAATGAATAGCCAAACTAGAATCACAAAGAGTGAGGATAAAATGCCAAGAGACAGCTATATCCAAGGGGGGAGATTATGAAGTAGAAAGCTAAGAAAAAAGCTGTTTGCAGTAGAAAAAATGGTCTAGTTAGAAATTAAGATGAAAGGAGTTTCCTATAGTAAATCACGAAATGCATATTGAAACAAATTGGAAATAAGCCTTTTTAATACAATTACAAGAATTTGTATCTAAATTTTCCTTCAAAACTTGCATTTCGAGAGTGGATAGCAACGGAAATAATCTCAATCAAGTTCTAATCAGTTCACCCACAAAAAGGAAACGTTTCAGTCTGAAGGTTGCAAAAGCTAGGGTTTTTTTTTTTTTTTTTTTGCAGAAAAAGCTAAATAGATCAAGTCTCTTGAGAAATAGAGTTTCCAAAGGTAAAAGTATGGCTTGATCTCAAGATATACGGAAGAATCGAACTCTAAAAATCAGTATTCTGAAAGAAATCAATAGCAAATTTACCATTATAGGAAAACGAATCAGCAGAGGAAACTCAAATCAGAAAATTAGAACAACTAGGGCTAAGGTTTGTGATGAAATCAACTGACCTTCGAAGGATCGATCTTCGGGAAGCTCTTGACGACAGAGAGAACTCTCTCCATTACCTCTTCTTTGTCGAGATGATCGTCTCCATGAGATGAAATCGATCGGATGGAATTGCAGAGACTCCATGCCTGCAACTTTGATCCATCTAGGGTTAGGGTTTGAACAGGGAGTCGAATGTGGCGAAGAATCGCAGCTCTCAAAGCCATCTCTCTCTCTCTCTCTCTCTCTCTCACTTGATGGAAAAAATGTTTCAGCAAATTAGACAGAACGAGGGTAGTTACGGTATTTAGAAAAATACTACTAAGCCGGACTTCCGAACCGGTCCTTTACCCCTTTTTTTTTAATAGATAAGGGAACACCAAATACCAATGTTTTCATAACCGACCGGTCTTCGAACCGGCTGTGTGGCCGGTTTGAATGGTTCGTCCATGTCCTTTTTTAATAAAAATAAAATTTTCTCATTTTTACCCCGTTCTTCTATCATCAGTTCTGGTTCAAGTGGTCGGTTCTTTAAAAACCCACCGGTTTAAAATAAGGTTCAGTTTTAGGGGATTTGGGAACCGGTGAGAGGACAGGTTCCCGATTTTTCCGGTTCGACCGACCGGTCCGGTTCTGATAACACTGCTAAATACAAATCATGACCAGACCTAAGGTAACAATCAAGGTGTCATAAGAGTAAACCTATGCACTCACGCCAAAAGGGTGGAGTTGTGGACCCTTATACTCCTTCGTGAAGTCTAGTACCGAGGCGATGTGGGACTATAAAGGGACACTAACACCTAGCCGCAAGGAGATTTATTTTTTCGTATAGGGAAGGGAACACTAAAAACACACACACAATCAGACCTAAGGAAACCTACAAGTATAATAAAAATTATTATTATTATTATTATTTGGGTGATTTACTTGTCCTTTTATCTCCCTCTAGAGCTTAATTTAGTGGGAGTGCGTGAATTGTCTAAACAAAGTGACATTTGAATGGTCTACTATTAATCGCTCTCAATCACATCCAAAAGGTGTTCCAAGTTCCCCAGGGCACACCGTGCCATCTAAACTAGGGCGGTTGTTTTGTATATATGTACATATCAATGATTCAATACAAGGCCATTCTATATTTATAAACACCTTAAGTTCTAGAGCGCTTATAGAACATGTGTTTTTGTTTATGTATACATATGAGCCAGCATTACATTATTGACCAAGTTGGTTCAATTCATAAAAGCATAATTATGCATACAAATTATTCTTATTCAATTGATTTTTATTTATTTCATTATTTGAAATTTAATTCTTTATTTATTTTGTGCATATATTGAGAAAATATAACTCAACTTTTCAATGTATAATTTCTTTCACGTCTATTTGCTTTTGAATTTTCCTCATCAACACCATCCATGTTTTACCAATATTATGCATATACGACTAGCAATGAGCTTAGGCGAGTTGGGCCAACCCATCATTCCATAAGGCTTTGTTTGTTTGGAAGGAAAACATTGCAGAAAAGAATGATTCTCAGAAATAATTAATTCTCAATTTTTAGGGATGAAAAGCGCATCTTGCAGCATGTCAAATATAATAGTTAGCTTTTTTCCATTGACATAAAATAATTCAGTGCACCTATTTTCTCTCCAAACAAACACAGCCGAAGAGGAAACAGTTTAGGGTTTCTGACACAGTAGATGAGGAAATGAGGCAAAATTGCTGCTGCAGCCCCTCCAGAAGATCTGCAATCAAGAAGGAAGGAGTGGCTTATCGTAGTAAAAGAATGGGCACGGACTATTTGATGGATCATATCCCTGACATCTCGACAAAAGAAACAAAATCATCCTTTACGGAATGGTAGATCAGATGAATCACAATTGACCAGTCCCTTAATTTTGTGTTATCACTTGAATAGTCCACATTAATGCTTTTTGTTAGGATAATTCAAGTCAGTGATTGGAGTGATTTCAAGACCAAAGCCATCTCAAGTGATTACCCACTGTAACAGTCCAGAACTCCAGATTGGGGAGCATGTGACCACACTGAACGGCTAAAAAACTGAAGCAATCTACATAGCCCTGATCATTAACATTTTCAGAATCAGAAATAATATATTGACAAAAAGAAACAAAGAACTGCTGAACATAAAATTGAAAGTCATATCAATCAAGTAAACATTATAGAACTCCCCCAAAAAAAGGTCCAGAGTAACATTTTCAACTGTTACAATATGAACCAAATCCAAGGTATTGAGTTTTGGTGTAGGCATTATCTTACAAGGGGGCGCCCACATGACCTTTGCTTTTCCTATGGTATAGGATCATCATACCGGCACCCGTTTGCCTCTGTACCGATCAAAGAACTGCACAGAAAGAAACAACCAAGTCTCAGTTGAAATGAGATCAAATGATGCGTTAACATAAATAGTTCATAATGCAAGTACAAATCATAACTAACAAGAATGATATTTAGCACAAATTTAAAGGACTCTGATGATCTAATATTATATTAGCACATAGATAAAATTGGTTAAACTATGTCCTGGATATTCAGAGCTTGTGCGGCAGAAACATTGGATGGGCCATAATACCAATATGATGATCTTATAACCCATCCAAGAGTGGGCCCACAAGTTGAAATGTCCCAGATCCATGAATCAGTGCACCTTATTTAAAAGCATAGGATGCAAAAGACAACAATTTCCCTAGAAATCTATAACCCAACAAAACAAAGGGTTCCATGACAGTGTGTCCCAACACATCCCACAGAAAATTCTTTGTTAAGAAATGGTGTATTGAGTTCCAAGTAGCCTTACCGATGTCACAAACGGCTGTTGGAACACCCAACCAAGAATGGGTATCCTTTGCAGGAACACTGCGAGTGTGGGCCAGAAGCCACTGCACAATAAATTTTGTCACCAATCAAGACTTAAGAATGAGTTAACTAAGAAACAATGGGAGAAACAAATTCCACCAGACCTAAAGAGTACTATGAACCCATATGCCTCCAAGATCATGCCCATGATAGGCCATCCTATAAGGACCAAGAAGAAGCCGGTGCCAAAAGAAATTGTACCCTGTCAAATCATCAAAAGAGCCCCCAGTGAGGGGAAAAGGAAGCGAGAGAGAGAGAGAGAGAGAACAAAGGGTCAATTACAGAATTCAACCTTGTAGTTCTGGCGTTTCATGAAGAATTGCATGGTGGACTTCAATCCAATGGTTAACATCACCCCTGACAAGAAGAGGATCTGATTTATATCACACACAAATAAGCCAATTGTTAAGCAGGTATCACACCAACAATAACAAAAACAGAAGATAAACATAATAAATAAAAATAGCATGTGAGCAAGAGGAGACTAAAACACTACTCACATTTCCCATGGCAAGAAGTCCCTTGTCGAAGAAGAATATAATTCCCAGAAATGTAAAAAATATGCCAAACCCTGTCAATCCTAGCCCGATCTCTGTTTCATTTCAAAATTGCGAGTTTCGAGAACATTAGAAACTTGGGGTGGAAAAACATACTAAGGAAACTAAGAAAGTATTTTGAAAACAAGTGAGAAGTTAATGAGCACATTAAACACAGCATATGGCAAAGTTAAAGGGTGATAGAACATAAGAAGTATACATTTTCCAAGTAAAGATGTGCAACAGAAAGCAATTTACTATTTTCTTTATTTTTTATGAATACTATGATAGTATTAATGTTTTAAAATACGAAGGTGTGAGGCGAAAGCGTTAGGACCTCAAGATTCATGAAGCGTAAGCCTCCGGGCATGACAAAGGTGTGAGACGTAAGCCTCACACTCCCTCAGTATCTAATATAAAAATTAATGGAGAATGCTAGTCTCAGTTTCTCTCTTCCTCACTTTCTCTACGGCATCAACAAGTGTCCTCCCTTTTCCCGGCTACCTATGCAACCAGTTAAAATTAAGAAATAGAGACGTTTTGAATGTTGAAGCTTTAACCGACTGGAAAGGCAGCCAGGAAAAGTGGGGACACTTGTTGGTCCCGCAGAGGAAGTGAGTAAGAAATCATAGAAATGAGAAAATTTGCAAAAGAAGTAATGAAAGATTATAATATGAAATATATTTTATATATAAATGTTCAACAATCACATAGGAAAAATAAATAAATTTATAAAGGCAATAAAACAATATAACTTAGACTTTTTGAGTTTTTTCCAAGTGTTTTTTTCTTATTAGTAATCAGATCGAATATATTAATAAGCAAGAGAGAATTAGTACAAATAGCAGGTTCACGAGACAGTGAGCCAAACAGAAAGACAAGACTAATAGCTCAACAACAGGAAGAGAAGCGACCAAACTAGGGCCTACAACTACACAACAGAAACATAATCAAAAGCTCAAAATACCCTCCAAGTCCACCTCATCCATCCGAAATGCAAACCAATCTAAGATGGTGTATCTAATCCTTGATGCGATTTGCTCCAGTGGGAATGCAGTGCTGGCAAAAGTTCTTGGTTTAGTTCCTTCCAAATGGCCCAAGAGAAGGCCTCTAGAAGAAGTAACCAGAAGACATACAAAGGGGCCTCCAACTTCACTGAGACCCAACAAAATAAGAAAACTGAAAGGAGAGTGGGAAGACCCAACTCATCCTTATCTGAGAGAGGAATGAGCCCCAAATCGCAGCATGCAAAGTAATGCAACAGCAAGTGATCCGATTCCTCTGTGCAAAGGCACATGTAGCAACAATTTTCCATCACCCACACTAGTTTTTAAGTGATCACAAGTGAGAATCTGAGCCTCAGATCGCAGTCACTATAGGATAATGCCAGAGCAAGCGATCAATCAATTCCTCTGCGCAGAAGTACACATAGCATTGATTTGCCATCTCCCACTCTATTTTTTAAGTGTTACAAGTGAGAATCTTATTCAATGTTGTACTCAGTGTTTTAAAAGGCATGGTAGGCTTACACCACGAGGCTCGCCTCGGGGTGAGGCTTATGCATCAGAGTGTGAGATTCACATCAGACGAATGCCCCACACCTTGTGACTCACTTTGTGACTAAGGCACATGTCTCATGCATTAACCTAAAATTAGGTTCTAGCTACATAACTTAAACTCTTGAAATTATTTTTTTCTTTCTTCATTTTTCCCTCTTAAGATTTCTTTGCAATTGTCTCTTGGTATCCAAAATTTAGTTCATGAATTGATGACTGAGCATCATCTATTTTGAAATAAGTATATGAACATAAATGTAAATTTTGATTGCAACTTTTTCTTGCCTTTCTAAGACTTACTTTTCTTTTTATACGATAATTGAAGAATTTGTTTAGCACTTATATATATACATATTGCAATTTTTCTAATTTCTAATTATTCTTTATCTATAAAATGAAGGAGCGTGAGGCTTAAGCCTTACGCTTTACGCATCATGCCTCAATGTTTATGCCTCACGCCTTCGGAGGTCCCAACGCCTCGCCTCGCCTCACACCTTTGCGTTTTAAAGCATTGGTTGCAATTGATAGGAAGAAAGATAACTTGGATGAAATCCCAGAATTCCACACACCGATAAAAACAAATGTAAATTTGAACCCGAACCAAAAGAATGTGTGAATGATCTCACTAAAAACTGGTCATTGTTATTTGTTGACCATAAAAAGACATCCCTAGATTGGATACAATGATTGGAAGCAAGCAAACGGTTCAAAAGTCGGAGTAGGTCACTAAACTCCCAATTGTTAATGTTTCGGCCAAATGTATGCTGAAAAACATGACATTTTGTCCTCAATTCATGTGGCGGATTTTACATTCAATAGACAATTGCAAAGAAGTTTAAAAAAAAAAAAATGGGAAAATAATATTTAAGTCCAGGCATGTGATAGAACCCTATTGTTTAATTAACATATGAGGTGCGTGTCTCAAACATAAGTGAGCATTAAGGCGTGAGGGATTTGCCTCATGTGAGCTTTATACTTTGAGGCATGAGCCTCAAGGCATTTTCCTTGATTCTCGCTTCGAGGCGTAAGCCTCACGCACCTTTTAAAACACTGGGAAGTACATATCTCAGACTTCTGTTTCTAAATGCCTCTTTAAAAAATAATTATTATTATTATTATTTACTATTGTTATACTTATTATTGTAAAAGAAGTGGGGTGCAACTATTTTTCTAAATGCTTCAGCTGAGGCAGAAGCATATTATGCCAAGTGCTTATAGTACTCCTAGTAGCTGTAGAAAATTAAACATCTTTACACTTACATCTGGAGACTGGGAGGAACTGCCGCAATATGGTTTTAACTTTTAACTTTTTAGTAGAAGTATTCCATTAGTCAAATTGGTTTCAGCGATTTCTGATTAGCATGAAAAACCAGACAAATTGGATTAATACTCTCGAGTCACGTGAGTTAACAGAATCCCACTAGACTCAGATGACTCATCATATAAGTTGATGGTGTTTGATGACCCACATGATCTAGGGTTAGTGCCAATCAATAAGTTGGAACAACTTCATAAGTATATCGTCGATATATAAATTGAAAGCATCTAATTTGAACAAGTTTCAGAGCTCTGATTCAAAATTATCTTGATTCATCCCCCGATGAGGAATTGCCAAAACATTTGATTCTTCACTCATTCCAATATGAGCAAAGGCTCCTATCATGATGAATCCTACAATGTATTGGTGATGAGTATATAACGCAGCTTGAGTAGTAAAGTCTTGTGCTATGAACGCATACGCGGGTGTTGATTCCCCAGTAAATTCATTGATTGAGGTCAAGAAATGGCCAATATCTGTTGATAAATATTTTTCATCAAATGTATATATTTTATGTTCAAATTCTCTGTTTTGGGCATGGCCAGCTCCCATAGTGTGACAAGCGGTGTGAACAAGGCCCGGGAACAAATTCACCGCCATATGGCTGACCAGTGATTACTAGCGATTCCGTCCAGAAGCTCGTAGCATTGGTCCTGATAAACCCCAATTTATTGCTTCCTCCCCACCAATAATGCCCACTCGTTCAACTCGTTCCAAAATATCATAATTCATAAGATTCTTTTAAATATCTTCTTCAAAGAATTGGGAAAAAAGATATAAAAACTTGTTGCTGGACCCACTTTCCTAAGAGTTAGGATACATGACAGTAATTTTGGCGAGTGAGCTGGTTCGAGAGATGTTGTGACTTGGTGATTTATTATGGGGACAATGGTTGCAAGTTAAGATTAAGCAAGTATTTTTGGTTTGTAAAAAGGATGTACATCATTAGATTATAAACAAAGTGCATTGGATGAAACCTTTAGAGGAAGTTTTACAACAAGTCTCGCTGTCTCTCTTCTCCTGTGCATGATCTTTATATTATTTATTGCTGTAAGTTTTTCTTGTTGCCTCTCGTAAATAGAAAACACATCTCTTTTGTATGTGTAAGGTCCATATTTGGTATTGTCATATACCGGTGTCAAAAAAAAGTGTCTAGTAGTGTGTCTTGTGTCATTGCCTATAAGCATCCAAGTCCGTGATGATGAAAACCAAAGAAGTATGATTGAAGACATTCAAAGTGTCGCCTTCGTCTCACACATAGGATAGTAAGTGACCTAGATACCTTATACCTAAGGATTGTGAGGGAAAGTAGGTGAAAGTGGGAGAAAACCCCACTTTCACCATGTTCGGTTTGAGGGATTTTGAGGGAAAGTGAAACCTCATTTCTCTCTACAGTACATTACTTTCACCCAAACCATATTCCAACCAAATGAAGGAATTGCGAAAGAAAGTGAAGTAAAAACCCCACTATTCCAATTCTACCTATTTGTATGATTATATTCCTAAAGAGAGCAATGGGTAATTTTGAAAAAATTTATACTTTCCCCTATTACTTTTCTCTCAAACCAAACACACAAGAGAAATTATACAATTCTTTTACTTTACTTTACTTCACTTTCTTTTCTCCCACCCATTTACCCCTCAACCGAACACACCCTAGGAGGTAATTGACTTAGAATCATTCTATTTCTCACGAGATTTTTAAAAAATCGCAATTAAGTCAGAGTTTTAAACTTTAGGTGTTTTTCTTGGTATTTCTCGCGAGAAATTTGTTATTTTTCTAGAGATTTGTAACAGTGACTACATCCTACCCACAAAACCACATAAAAATAAAGTTCTTTTTAACCCGCTTCACGCATATTCATCGAAATGAATTTATCCTATAACACCTTCTCCATATTGATTGAAATAATTACTAGAAAAAAACATGGTGTCTGTAGATCAAATAACCACAATAAACAAGTTGTCAAATAGTTTAGTGACTTAAAATTTGGATTCACTGCCCTTATCTGCAATAAAAGTGGAAATCAGTATTAACTTCCTTACCAGCACAACTGATCAACAAAAAAAGAGAGAAGTTGACCTTCAAGTCGGGACATACCAATTCTTGCAACCGCAGGCCACAGCGTCCGAAAGATCCTCACTTTTCCTCTTCTCTTTCTTTTCTCCTCTATTTTGATTCTCTCTTTAAGGTTATAAATGGGGCAACTAAAAGGTAAATAAGGCCCTCTTAGGGAAATGGGTTTGGAAGTTTAGGGAGAAAAGAGAGTCTTTGGCGCTCCGTGATTGTGGCAAGATATGAGGAACAATCGTGTTGGGTTCCGAAGGAAGTCAAAGGGCCCCATGGGGTAGGGTTGTGGAAGGGGATCATCTCAGTTGCTAGATTTGTTGTCTCATACTTCGAGTTTAGGGTGGGTGAGGGTTTAGAGGCTAGATTTTGGAAGGATGTGTGGTGTGGTGTTTGCAGGGAGATTTTGGTTTCATATTTAGTATAGTTGTGGATAGGAAAGTCTCAGTTGGGGATTATATGGATAGGGGGAGTGATGGGGTTATCTGGAGGCCTAAGTTGAGGAGAGAGTTCAATGATTAGGAATTAGTTGAGCTTAGTAGTCTTTTTCAGCGTCTGGGGTCATTGCATTCGGTCTCTCAGGGTAGAGATTGCAGACTATGGTCTAAAGGTAACAAGGGTCGTTTTTCAGTGAGATCCCTAGTGCAGTTGATTGGGAGTAGTCCATCTGTATCATTTCCTCACAGGGCTGTGTGGAATCCAGACATTCCATCTAAAGAATCTTTCTTCTTACAGAATGTGGTTTTAAATAAAATTCTCACATATAATCATTTGAAAAATAGAGGGTGGAAGATAGCTAATCGATGCTATATGTGCCTCCATGCAGAAGAGTCGGTAAATCATCTTCTCTTGCATTGTCCTGTTGCACATGAGATTTGGAGTTTCTTTCTCTCCCGGATGAGTGTGGAGTGGGTCTTTCCCCATTCCTTTCAGAACTTCTTATCTTGCTGGTATTTGGTTAGTGGGGATGATTTAAGGAAAGCTATCTGACAAGTCCTTCCGGGAGCTATATCTTGGTCGAAAGAAGAGAGTTTTCGAGAACTTGCACTCATCTATCTATATGATCAAGTCTAGAATCCAGGTGTTGGTGTTAGCATGGTGTTCTTCCAGACCGGGAGGGGCTGAGCTAGGTACATTGTTAGTTTGATATTATGGTAGTGATGGTATAGTCATCTGGGGCCTCCGGACTTCATTTGTCTCCTTTCTCTTTCTTGTTTTTCAGTTCATGACCTTGTGAACTTCTGTAAGTCTTATGCCTATGTAGCTTTGTTTTTTCCTCTTTTATATATTTCTGCCTGGTTATCAATTAAAAAAAATATATTATAAACTCACGTTTAATAAATTACAATAAAGGGACTCTAACTTTTTTTATTATAAACAAATAAAAATAAATAACATAAAGCTCCCATTTATAACCATGCATTTTTATTTATTATATATGTGCCCATCACCATCCACCTAGGGGTGGACTAAACGGCATGTACTACCACAAAAGGCCTAGGCGCCGCTTTAACTACACTGGTTATATCCATCATGATTCAATTCGATGTTAGGCCGTCCTTTCTAAATGGTGTTTGGGATGAAGACGCATATGTGCAACAACCATAGAGCTATGAAGTAACTGGAGAAGAAACAAACTTTATAAGCTAAAGAAAGCTCTCTTCGACCTTAAACAATTGTTGAGGGTTTAGTCTAGTGGGATCTATGCACACTTTGATCAAAATAGATTCAAAAGAGTGAAAACACATTGCATGTCAAGTCAAGAGGCGTAGAAGAGATACCCATTGTTTGTCTATACATGGATGGCTAAATAGACCCTGGTAATGGTAAAGCTTTGATGAATGAATTGAGAGGTAACATAGTAAGAGTTTGAAATGATTGATATGGGGTTAATGAACTGTTTCGTGGGTTATTAGTAGACCAATGCAATGACGGGATTTTTGTGTCTCAAGAAAAGTATGTTGTTGACATGGTTCAAAATATTGGTATTGGGTGCCGTATTGGTAAGTCCAAAATAGGATACGTATCGGACCGTATCGGATGGATACAGCAGAAAAAATCAAGATACACTAAGAAACGTTTGGAAACGCAAGGACAAAATTGGATATCTTACATAAAACTTTTTTTAATGCAAATATAAGCTAAAAATAAACTAAATAAAAGCCTCCAACTATATTTATAAACATACATATGAGAGTTGAGAATTTTATAAGTTAAAAAAGACGTGCATGCTGATAAACAAATACAAAAATACAAACCATAATCACTTAGAAAATACAATCAAGATATTAAAATCATACATTCAATGAGTTAAATAAGAATGTATTGAATTACAACCATAAATTATAAGCTTGAATATATAAGTCTTTTTATATTGAACTATTATATTGTTAGTCAACTTTTTGACCATGTAGATTAAAATATTTTTATGAAGATTAAAATATAAGACTTTTTTGCCGGACTTTTGAGTTTTGATATATTAGAATTTATAAAATTTTAATATTTGAAATATACCTTATTATTTGAAAGTTGAAATTTTGACACAATCCCTAAAAGGCACTAAAATAGGATTTTGTTCTTAAACTAGAAAGTTGACTTTTTATTTTTCAGGAATTTGGATCCAGAATCATTTTTATTGATTTCAAATAGGAGGTATAACCTTATTTACATATAAATATCTTAAGTAAATGAAAGTAAAATTAATTTAAAACCATTCACTTAAATAATATTCTATGTAAATAAATTGTGTGTATTGGGTATGGACTATGGAAGCTAGTGTAAATGGAAGGAAAGAAAAAAAAAATTAAAAAGTCCCCCGTGTCAAGCGTATCGAGCCCGTATCACCCCGAGACACCCAATAAGGGCCGATACGGAGGAGTTTTTTTTCCAGCGTACCAATGTATCGGGTAGCTCAAAACAGGATAAGTATCGGCCGATAAGTAGCACAATTTTAAACAATGGTTGTTGATCTTCTAGAAGGGTTCAGATGAAGGATTGCAAGTTGCAACCCTATGAAGTCTTGTATGAATTCAAATTAGAACCCAACATAAATGATGGAGAAGAAAATTTGACCCTTATGTTTACTGACGTCTAATTGGAAGCCTTTTGAGTCTCACAAATACCAAGCTCGATATGGGCAAGCAACATTCTTGTTATCAAGATACACCTAAATCAAGGAAACATTTGGAAGCTGCAAAAAGGGTTTTCAAATATCTAAGAGGGCAATTCCATAAGGTACTCTTTGGTTAAACAGATGGTGATTGTGCGAGTTCAATTGATTATAGTCTAGACAAGGCATCTAGGTAATGCCTAGCAAATAGGGTTTCCCTAGACGAGGCTTTACGTAAGCATGGCTTAGTCAATTATTAGGCAAACAAAATGTTCTTTATTAATGAGGAGTTAACAAAAATGATGATTATAGAAACTTAAGATATATATTATTAAAAATTAAGAATAAAACACACAAGAAAAAAATGTCATTTCAGATAAAAATGAAGCTTGGAGACAATGGGAAGTGGGTCAGATGCAGAATCACTAGCCAAACCCTCCCTAGACATACAACCATATATATTATTTTTAATGTTTTTGTAGATAACATCTAGCTTTATCTGATTGTCGCCACCTTTGTCATTAGCACTTTAGTGCCTCGGAGATAAGGCTCAAGGACCAACCATGGTTCAAAATATCGGTATCGTGTGTCGTATCAATAAGTCCAAAATATGATACATATCAACGTATTGGATCATATCGAATGGATATGGTGGAAAAATGAGGATGCTAAGAAACGCTTAATTACGCAAAGAAAAAACTTGAATACCTTGCATAAAACTTCATTTAATGCAAATATAAGTTAAACTATATTTATAATCATACATATCAGAGTTAATAATTTTTTTTATAACTTAAAAAAAGCGTGTGTGCTGATAAACAGGTATGAAAACACAAACTATAATCACTAAGTCAAGTATAGGAAATACAATCTAGATATTAAAACCTTACATTAAATGAGTTAAATCAAGAATGTATGGAATTAGAACCATAAATTATAAGCTTGAATATAAGTCTTTTAACGATGAACTACACTATTAGTTGACTTTTTGACCCTGTAGATAAAAATACTTTTGAAAACTAAAATATGACTTTTTTTTACCGAACTTTTGGGTTTTGGTAATGTTTTGATATAGTAGAATTTTTGAAATTTTAATACTTGAGAAATACCTTACCATTTGAAAGTTACTATTTTGACCTAATCTCTAAAAGGCGCTAAAAAAAAGATTTTGTTCTTGAACTGGAAAGTTAACTTTTTATTCTTCAAGAATTTGGATCCAAAATAATTTTTATTGAATTCAAATGGGGTATAACCTTATTTACTTATAAATATCATAAGTAAATAAAAGTAAAATTAATCTAAAACCATTTACTTAAATAATGTTTTATGTAAATAAGTTGTGCGTATTGGGTCTGTGTTGTAGATTTTGGTATAAATAGAAGGAGAGAAGTTTTTTTTTTCTAGTGTACTAGTGTACCGGGTAGCTCCAAACAGGATATGTATCGGTCCATACATATCGAAATTTTAAACCATGGGACCAACTAGGCAAGCTCAGCCTAAAGTTGCCCACCTAGAGCCAAGGTGGTTGCCTAGGCAACATTTTGACTACACTTCTTGATTATTGAAGAAGAATGTCTAGTTATTTGCTCACCTTGCTCCAGGGGCAAAATCATGGTTTTGCTAAAAAAACAACAGTTTACACTTGACAACTTTATAATTAGTTTCTAAGCATAAGTAAGTTTCTTTAGACAAAATATTAGTTGTTGTTTCGTTAAAAAATTTCTACAAATATGACAACTTTATAATCAGTTTCTAAGCATAAGCAAGTTTCTTTAGACAAAATATTAGTTGTTGTTTCATTAAAAAATTTCTACAAATACCAAGTACATTTTTTTTTCTTTATTAGTACATATATGACTGTAAGCACAATAACTGAGTATTACTTTTTTCCAAAAAAAAAATATGTATATATTTATCGTATAAAAAACAAAACAAAAATTGTCACTAGTTCCACTCCTGTAATCCCACAAAGGATTTGTGAGGCTAAGGATAAAAGAATCCCCCTTTTGAGTTGACCAAGATCAATATTTCGACATTATAATGTAAATTTCTTGGGAAACCCATTTTATGCTCTCTGATCATATTGACATCAAAAAGGAAATGGAAAAATAAAATAAAATCAATGAAGAAAGAAAGAAACTCAACAAGAGAGAAAGAAAAGAAGAAAGTCCACATTTAGGAATTAGGACCAATCCAAAAAGTTCTAGAAACTATGTGCAAGTATTTTTATTTATTTTGGATTATGCATAGAGGAAAATTTAACGAGTAAAAGTATTTTCTGAGAGAGATAGATTCTCTTATGGGATATAATTTTGAGAGACGTTAATATTTAAAGTAAGCACCTCCAAATAACTATGACAATTCCATGAACACAACCACTTTATAGAGTTATACTACTTCCTTGGAGACAACTCGTAAATAATGTTTCGATACCATCAAATACTTCCTCAGTATGTAACCAATTCAACAAGGGTACAGGGACACATGTAATTGAGGAAAAACCTATCAATGGAGCCACAGAATTTTGTCATACGAGTTTCAAATGAGGAATAGTTCATTAAAATATGCCTTTAGATGCCAAAGACAATGCATTTTTAAGAGCTAAAGATCCGGGTCAAAGCATTCACTTGTGTAACGTACTAGTCTGTGACATTTTTGCGAATACTGTAAATGATATTAGGAATTTATATATTGAGCAAGAAATTCTGTACAGCCATACGCTTAATAGGTTCCAAGTCATTGGTCAAAGAAGGTGCAAATCAATTTGAGGAAAATAATTCTCATAAAATAATATAAATTAATTACTTTTCCGGTCGTTCATCTCAAACGAAACCATTTTGCTGATCTGGATACGACGCTAGAACCTCCCAATGAAAATAATCTCCACTGCAGCATGAAGGAAATCAAACAAAAACTATTACCTCTACAATCCACGAAACAATTAGATTCCTAATTCAAACTTTTACATAATTCAGTTCCTCTAGGTTTAGGGTATAGATGCAGGAATTTGAGTTCAAACAAGATCTGTAAGATTACCTTAGAAACTCTGAACAAATAGACTCGATTTGGGGACAATTAATCAGACTCTCAGCACCTGCAAGACCAAAAAAAAAAAAAAACGAGTTCAATCGACCTAAATATAAATTGGGATAAATCTCGAGTTCCTCTTCGAAAATTTTCCGATATCTTCCATCGAAATTAGAAAAACAGGGACTAAAACAAGAAATCGAATGGTGAGAGATCTTGAAATGAACTGAATAAAAGATACGCGATTCGATCGTAAAATCAGCAACTTCATATACTTGCATAGCATTTGTAGAGAGAGAGAGAGAGAGAGTAACTGTTAGTCTTAGTGTGATGTGGAGAAGTAGAGACTGCAAGAGAGAAATGGCTTCAGCAGCCCTAGAGACACAGAAACGTGGTTACCACCTGTACCTATTCATCTTCATGCTCATCCATTCTTATTCGATGATAGCAGATCGTCTGGATGTATCTCCTTCATTTTCTAGGTGGTCGAACCAATAAAAATGAGACACCTATTCTGAAACTTTAAAGTGTCTTTTTCTAATAAAAAATCCATTTTCAATTTTCAAACAATTCAAAAGGGGAAATGGAAAGGGGTTTTTCCTGATTGCCCTGAAGTACCGGCTTCTTCCCTAATTACCTAGGATTTAAAAATTCTTCTCTAAATGCCCCACACATATGTGCATCCATTCGCACTTGTGGTTTTTTTTTTCTCCTTCATACCCTTATGCTTTTTGTTTATAACATCTTTTGTCTCAAACTCATAACTAAGCGGGAAACCGTAAGGACTACTCCACTACGCATCGACCCTCTCATCTCCTTCATCGATTTTACTATAAGCTGTATCGACGCTCAACTGAAAACCTTCAAGATCCCCAAGTTTCATTCGTGAAGCGATTCCGAGAAGTTCAATTGATTGTTAAAGGCACGTGGTTCCTTCCATTTGAAGGATTTTTATTTTTCGGTTTTTTGTATATACAGTAACTGTTTTTTTGAAGGATTTTAGTTTTGAAACTTACATTCTTGTAAATTCTTATGAAAACATTGTTTCATTCGTATGAAACTCATACATTTTCCTCTGAAAAACAGCCCTAAAAACAAAAAATGTTTTCTTGTTTGTTGCAACAATTTTTTTGCACTAGGTCGATGCAAATATGTGAAGAGGTCGATGCATAAATGTGAAGGGGTCGATGCATATAGGCCGAAACATACTTTTTCAGAGGTTGAAGACGACGGTCGATGCACATGCATCAACCTAGTGCAATGAAAGCTTCAACTGGATACACTAGGTTGATACATGTATCAACATTTTACTCTAGTCGATGCATATGCATCAACCCAGTGCAATAAAAGCATCGACTGGATACACTAGGTTGATACATGTATTTACCCTTTACTCTAAGTCGATGCATGTGCATCAACCTAGTGCAATGAAAACATCGACTGGATGCACTAGGTTGATACATGTATCAACCCCTTACTCTAGTCGATGCACATGCATCAACCTAGTGCAATTAAAGCATCGACTGAATGCACTAGGTTGATACATGTATTAACTCTTTACTTTAGTCGATGCACATGCATCAAC
Organism: Tetracentron sinense; assembly: GCA_015143295.1. Lineage (NCBI taxonomy): Eukaryota > Viridiplantae > Streptophyta > Magnoliopsida > Trochodendrales > Trochodendraceae > Tetracentron > Tetracentron sinense. The sequence goes on along the minus strand of CM026572.1, from coordinate 18,775,429 downwards.
CAGTTAAATGAAAGTATCAACTGGATGCACTAGGTTGATACATGTATCAACTCTTTACTTTAGTCGATACATATGCATCAACATGTGCAATGAATGTATCGACCTGCTTCAACCTCATAAGTAAGCTACTGTCCTATTTGAATGAGTATCGACTCTTTCCCTTTAATATATCGACCCATTTGTTCTAATGTATCGACCATGTACAATTTGTATTGACCCTATACAGTTTGATACATGTATCAACCCTGTAAGCTTAATGCATCGACCCCTTGCAATTTGTGCGTCGACTGTATCGACCACTTGTCAAAAGTTTTGTTTTTGTCATGCTTATTTTTTTCCTTTTGTAGGATGGTGAAGAAGAGTGTAGGGAAGAAGGTTGTTGCAAAACCCAAAGTTCAAAAGAGCCCAAGCAAATCAACAAAGAGCGCAAGGAAGTCAACAAAGAGTAGAAAAATCCATGAAAATGTGAAGTATGAATCCTCAGTCCCCCTAATTGAAAGGGAGTGTCAGCCTTCCGCGAAATGCACTCAGGCTTTTTGGTGGGAGATGAAACAGAATTTCGAGAATGTGTCAAATAGAATGGTTCTATGGAAGGAGCAAGTGTTTGAGCGTTTTATGGATCAGCACATATTCACATTTTGTGGTACGGTGGCTCACTTCATTCTCCAACACCACGTAGGAGATATGAAGTTTGAGATTGGGGGGGTCTTGATGAAATTTAGGGAGTTGGATTTTGCCCTAACTATGGGTCTTAGATCCTTCTACCCTCCATGAAATTGATTTGGGGAAGCAGAAACTTAGGAAGAGGATGTTCCCCAAAAGGAAGTCCGGGTAAATCCATAAGAAAGATTTGTTGACGAAGATCCAGAGGCTCGAGGAGAAGTATAATATGGAAGTCGTACAGCTAGGCTTACTTCTTTTTGTAAAGAGTTTTTTAGATACAAAGGTCTCCACCGCCTGTGTAGATGAGAGATGGTGGGCTCTAGTGGAAGACCTTCTAGCCTTCAATAACTATCCATTTGGAGTATTTGGATACAAAAAGTTGAAGACGTCTTTAGAGTCTGCACTCTCCATTGGCAGCTATAGATACAACATATATGATTGCGCTTTGCATTCCAGGTAATAGAACTATAGCTTATTTTTATAGTTGTTATACTTAATTGTTTTTTCATACTTTATGACTTAATTGCTTTATTGTAACAGCTTTGGCTACTGGAAGGTATTCCCGAATTCGCGAGATAGGGGCAGGGAATCAAGTCCTCTTCGGATCTCATCCCAATGGTGTCCGATACATTTCCTCGGTTCCTACGTTGGAAGATCCCGACCTACATTAAATATGAGGATTCCCGGCGGGTGTTAATGAGTCTAGATGTAAGTGTTTATTTTATTAACTACTACATTAAATATAAGTATTTCTTACATTATTGATGTAACTAATTTTTTTACTTGTAGGTTGAGGTTCTACCACCCCTCGTGCCCACTAAGAGGGAACTGGAAGAGCCGACAATGATTGATGTACTCACCCGGCTTGGAGGGTTGGATTCGGCAGTCCACAAAGAACGGGGCCTTCCTCCTAAAGAGAAAGGGGAGGAGAAAAAAGACAAAGACGAGGAGGAGGATGAGGATGAAGAGGAGGACAATGACAAGGAGGATGAGGAGGACAACGAGGAAGAGGAAGAGGTGGACGTGACAGCTTCCCCTCTTACCAAGAAGAGGAAGAGGGCACGAAGAGATAGTACTTCTAATCGTAGGCTCTTGGACTAGCTCAAGCTCTACATTGATGAGGCTATTAAGAGGAGCGATGAAAACCATAAAGTCGAAATTTGTACGAGTGAAGGCCACATCGAGGCGATTGTAAACAAGTTGAGTGAGGAGGTTAGACAGTTGAAGGAGGAAGTTTGCAGGGTAAGAACTCTATTTTATTTTGAAATTTATAAAAAAAATATAATTTCACATTTGATAAACTGATAATTGTATTTGCAGCGTAGGATGACGATCCCCCGAGGCGGCGCACCGGCTATGTCTATCACAGAAAGATAAAGGTCGGTTGAACACTCTCCACTTCACCCGAGGAGACAACTGTCTCCACTTTTGCTGTACAGTATGAGGTATGTGATTTGCACAATTATTTTACACTAAATTTGTTTTGTTTGTTACTGATTTGACTTCTACAATTTTGTTTTCAGAAGGTTTTTTATGGTACCCCGGTGAGTTTTGTGCACCAGACCCTGTAGACTCGCCCATGACTATGGAGCTGACAGTCCATGAGGAACCACCACAGAAGGTGAAGAGGGTCCGCTTTGACTCTCAGTGGATGCGGTCTCCTTGATATGATGCCCGGAAGGAGAAAGCCGCTAAGAAAAAGGCGTCCACGAAGGAGCCAATTTTGAATTTACTCCAACATATATCTGAAGCTGAACGTAGAGAGATGATAGAGTTTGCCAAACAGCGTAGGAAGAATGAAAATGAACAGCCCCGGTGCAACACAATTGGTACCCTATTAATCACTCTAACTGTTGTGCATGAAGTGTCATCCCTTACTTGCTGGTTCAGGAATCGGGTAATTGAGGGATTTCATTCGAATATTTCTTTTTAAATTTAGCATATTAAACTATGTACTAACATACTTAAATATTTTTAGGAAATGGACGCCTACATACAATTATTATCTGAGAAGCACGAGTGCTATCCCGACATATTCACCCAGAATGTATTTTTGCAAATGAGTTGTTTACAGTAAGTTAACAATCAAAGTTGAATATTCAGGAATTTGACAACTAATCTATATAGTATGCTGACTTTGTTTTTCCTATGGCAAGATTCACTTTTCAACAATATGAGTACAGAGGCCCCTCAAAACCTAGGCATTAGTCTAATTAGAAGATATGATAAAAAAACCCTACTCCGTACAACGCCTCATTGATTCCCATGGTACTTGAAGAACCGGCTGCAACGATGTGGTGTTCTGAACGTGTCTACATTCCCTACCTAATAAAAAAGTGAGTGGAAGGAGAGTGGCTACAAGGAACACACTGGATATTGTTCGTACTTGAGCCACCGGAAAGACAAGTGTTTATATGAGACTCCTACTACAACGATGATCTAGTGGATATGTATGCTTATGAAGTAACATTTTTAAAGGAGAGGCTCCCACTACTTTTCAGCGCTGCGGGGGATGAGCAGGCATTAGAAGGAAAGGAATGAGAGTTTCAAGTGATGGATCCTGATACTATTCCCACACAAGAAAATGCTCATGACTGCGGGGATATTTGTAGTTAAATACATCGACTTCCTATGTGCTTATTTACATCCTACATTTCAGCAGGTAATAAATAGAATCTAATTTATTTTCATTTTTTTGTTTTATAAGTTATTCTGTTTAATAATATACGTCTTTTTAATGCTTCAGAGGGATATTCCAAAGTGCTGGTATCGTATTGCAAATGATTTCATGAAGGGCAAGGCTTCTATGTAGGAGATGGAGGGAGGGAGCTGCTATGTATGTTGTCTGGTTGAATTTATGTTGTGAGGGAGTGCACATGTTCAATATAATGTAAACAGTTGATGGTCCATGTATGTTGTCAGTTGAATGTGATGTAAATAGTTGAGGTTCCATGTATTAAAATGTAAATAGTTGATCATCCATGTATTATAATTATTATGATGTATTATGATGTGTTGAGGTGTTTAATATAACGTAAACAGTTTAATCAGAAACATGTTCAAAACAGGTTGACAGAACCTTAGGAAGAAATCATATGTTGCGAAACATTGAAAGAACATAAGGATCGATACAACATAACACAGGGTCAATACCATATAATAAAGGGTCGATACACCAAAATGAACAGGGTCGATGCAAGTTCAACTAGGCAGTAGCTTACTTAAGAGGTCGATGCAGGTCGATACATTTTATGAAGGGTCGATACACCAAAGGGGACAGGGTCGATGCAATTTTAACTGGGCAGTGGCTAACATATGAGGTCAATGCAGATCAATACATTTTATGAAGAGTCGATACACCAAAGGCAACAGGGTTGTTACAATTTCAATTGGGTAGTAGCTAACGTATGAGGTCGATGCATTTTATAAAGGTCGATACACAAAAAACTATACGGTCGAAGCAATTATATTTTTCAAAATTTTCTATTTCTTTGTCCAAAATTACAATTTTTCTTCCAAAATTATAACTTTTCTTCCATAAGTACATGTATCTTTGTCCAAAATGACAATTTATTACAAAATTACAACTTTTCTACTCTTCTTGCCCAATTACTCGAGTACAAGATTGTCTATTGTGCCATGTTTGCTTACATCTACCACATTTCACAGATCGACGCTCTTCTTCTTGTGATAGAAGTCTCTTCTTTTTAGGTCTTCTGTCAATCCGACCATATCTTGGTGGCTTCATCTTCTCATATAATACGAGTAGTGCATCTGGTGTCTCCCAATTGCATTTGTCTGGCGCCGGGTAAATCGATCCCTCATAAGCCATCTGTACACATTCTGTTGTGTAATTTCGATCAACATATTCATATTTATTAATGTGATATTTCGTACATGCAGTAAGAGCATGCTCGCAAGGCCATCCCGTCACGTTGAATTTACCACAAGTACACGACCTTTGAAGTAGATGACCAACTCCCTATGTTCTTCTCCATGGACTCTGAATTCATTGTCATTGATACCGTCAACACTTCTAATTCGTTTTTTCTGAAAATCTTTTTCCATTTTGTCTTCGACATTTTTAGTTAACCTTGAGGGTCATTCTAACCATTCCTTGCATCGAGTGAAATAAAAATTTTGAGTTATTTCACATGTTCTCTCTACTAATTGTGTAACCGGGTATTCTCTTACCTCTTTCAATAAGCTATTAACACTCTCCACTATATTAGACGTGACAATCTCATATCTCTTAACCGGAGAGTAAGCATTTGCTCATTTTTCCCTCAGAATCTTGTTTAAAAATTCATGTGCTTGTTGATTCGTCTGAGAAATAATTGTCATGAACTCGCGAAACTTCGAGTATCTACAAGCCTTTACTGCTAGCCAAAAAAGAAGCTTGACACTCTCGTCCTTACACAGTTTGTGCATGTTCATTGAAATGTGATACGCACAGTAGGCATGAAATGCATTTGAGAGTACTTAAGGAACTTTGCTTAACAATAAAGGGTTTCTATCCGAGATAATCACTAAATCCTCCAGTGGCCCCAATGCTTGTTTCAGATGAATTAAAAACCATTCCCAAGAAGAATGATTTTCCTTTTCATCAAGTCCAAAGGCGACAGGTATGAGGTTATTGTTCCCGTTAAGAGCCATTGCGACAAATAGTATCCCCTTATGCTTTCCTTTCAAATGTGTCGCATCAAGGGTTAACACTTTTCGGCAACAAGTTCGAAAAGTGTTGAGTACCACACAGATCGCCCAAATAGCATAACTGAACACTCCATCCACTAGATCTGAATGCACTGCAGTTACTGTACCCAGGTTGCACTTCTCAAGTTCGTGGAAATAAGCTGAGAGATCCGCATATGGTGTGTCGAATGATCCTCTAAGTTTTTCTATTACAATTTTTCGAGATTTCCACGCTTTCTTGTAACTAGGTTTGACCCCGAACTCATGCTATATATCATTGACAATCTGCTTTGGCCTATACGCCTCATGTCCCTCGATATGTGATAGAACATACTCGCTCAACACCCAGCTTCTTGTTTGCAGATTATTTTCCCCAGTCGGTGACAGACAAGAGTATATCCCAGCATAGATCTTTATCTTGAATTGGCCAGAGCCATTAACTCTTGAAGTATGTAGTCGTCATTTGCAATTCAGACCATGACATTTCAATATGTATCGTTCTTTATCTGAACGTATTACCTTGAATTAAAAGTTCTTGCGCATCGCATACTTATGAATACACCTCTGTAGTACCTTCTTGTCTTTAAAACGTTGATTAAGTTGGACTTCCGTCCCATCTTGTAACGTACATTCACCATCCGAACCTTCATTGTGCATCGGAATATCCTCATACTGTGCATTCTCAATAGGATTGTTTGTTGTATCTTTATTATGCATCTCTGGGGTGAGGGGAAGACTATCATGGCTACAAAACAATGTAGAAGTAGAGAGAGTTTAATGTTACAATCTATAATTCGAAAAAGGTTTTCATAGTGGAGTTATAAAGACATGAATCTACTTGATGCTAGGGAAGTCGTTTACGATGACCTCTGCACCAAGATCTACATATTCTGGAATGACATCATTCATAGCATCATATATGGAATCGATGTCATCAAGATCCTTCATATGCAAATTGTCATTGATGTCATCAAGAATGTTCACATGCAAATTGTCATCGATGTCTTCCACACCATCATGACTGCCGACAAGATCCTTCATATGAAAATCATCTTCTTCTATATTAGTCAGCCTATCCGTATTGCACTCAGAATCAAAATCTAATCCTCCAACAACTTCAAAGGAGACATCCTTTTGTTTGAATAAATGTTTTCTAGAAACTTCGATGGGAATATACTCTTGGTTGCACACATGTTCTTTGACAACTTCGATGCGAACAGACTCTTGGTTGCACACATGTTCTCTACAAACTTCGATGGGAGCATACTCTTCATTTGAAATATGCTTCCTTATTTCCTCTTTCGATATGTACAAGGGAAGGTAAATATCCTTTCGTTCCATAATCATATAAAGGAAGATTGACAAAGACTCATCCTTGGTAATTTCGATTGGTGGAATTGGGTTTGAGAAAGCAAAAAAGGACATTAAAGTAATATCGCACTCGCATGGTTTGGAATTGGTAAGGCGATAAACTTTAGACAAGAGCTCCTTATATGTAATAATGCTATCCACTAATAGACACTGAGCCGTTCCACTTCGATAACAGATACCTTGTGCTCCATTTTCCAACAATCCACCACTTTCCACTTCCCATTTTCCATCGTAACAACAAATTAGTGATACTTTTGGCACCATCGTCTGTAAGAAACATATTATTGATTAGTTAGATAAGTAACAAATGAATGATCGAGTTGTGAAAATAAGCAATGTGTTGATGCAAATTAGCAAATGGTCAATGCATGGAAGGGACAAGGTCGACACAGTATACATAACCAAATGGTCGATGCAAATTAACAAAGGGTTGATGCAAATATCCTAAGGATCGATGCATGGAAGGAACTAGGTCGACACAATGTAAATGGTCAATGAAAAAACCTAAGGGTCGATACAAATTAGTAAAGAGTTGATGCAAATACCCTAAGGGTCGATGCATGGAAGGGACTGGGTCGACATAGTATAGATGGTCAATGAAAAAACCTAAGGGTCGATGTAAATTAGCAAAGAGTTGATGCAAATACCCTAAGGGTCGATGCATGGAAGGGACTGGGTCGACATGGTGTAGATGGTCAATGAAAAAACCTAAGGGTCGATGCAAATTAGCAAAGGGTTGATGCAAATACACTAAGGATCGATACAAAATTGTATCAAGTGTTTCGACAACATCACCATGGACCAAGAACCATGCATCGACTTCTCAAGCAAATTGTATCGACCAGGTCATACATATTTACAACATGTATCGACATTGAACCGATTTCCACCAGCTTCATTCGGCTTCGTCCCATGCGTTCCTAAAACTTATTTAATGATCAGATTTTCCGAGAAAACCTCAATGTAATGGCTCCTTAGATTACTCAAAGCCTCATATACCATTAATAAAAAGTTAATCACAAGGTATAGAGATTAAGAAATCAAAACATAACTTTCTAGGTTTTAGTTATCACAAGGTAAATGATTATCACACAAAATCAATGAGTTTGGAGTTCCCCAAAAAAAGATTCACAGAAAAACGAAGGAATTCGCAGGAAAATTTCCGAGATAATGCACGTAGAATGTTTTCTCATGCACATACGTAATACCGATCACCACCTTATTTTGAAAGTTAATGCAATCATAGTGGATTGCTTAATGCTTAAAGGTAGTAGAGGGGTATTTAGACTTTACATATATCCAGAATAACCAAAAATCATTCATAAGGGCATTTAGAGAATGGTTTTTAAAACCTTGGTACTTAGGGAAGAAGCCCATACTACAGGGGCAATCAGGGAAAAACCCCAAATGGAAAACGGACCCAGGGTTAGCTTTCGTCTACCACCCTTTTTCTCCATACGTCAACTATGGTTAACCCCCTAGGGTTAACCAGTTTAACCATGGATTTTAATAAAACGAAAAACAAAAATATTTATTTTAATTTAATTAAACTTAACCATGATTAAAAAAGTATTAAAAGGGAGACGGAACAATGCTATCATCTTAGAACAGGACCCTCTCTTCTACTCATTCAAAGTATGGACAAATAAGGATTCTCCGTTACATTTTTTTTTCTTTTTTCTTTTTTTCAAAGTCGAGAGGTGTCCCCAACCCTTTTTTTCTTTTTTTCAAAGTCGAGAGGTGTCCCCAACCCTTTGCGTCAGGACTAATCTCTCAGGGTGTGATGAGAGCCCGCAATCTTCCACACCAAGTAAGTCCGGGAAAATCCAGGACCTTCCGCTTCATTAGGCATAAATCTTGGAAACCGCTGGTCCACCCCATCAGGGTTAAATTGCTTTAACACTGTTAGCTACCCCCAACTTAAGTAATACTTTTGAAATGACAATATTACCCTTTTAAGTACCATACTTCAAACTGAAGCCTTTTTTTTTTTTCTTTTTTTTTTTCAAACTGAAGATAGCCCAAAGCTCACGTACGTAGTTGAAAGCGAGAGCTCTAAGCGGAGACTCCAAGACGTCCATGGCCTATAAGATCTTACAAAAAGATCAGCTGCAACTTCAAGATCATGATACTTTATGGAAAAGCGAGTGGAGGAGAGAGAAGATCTGCACTGTGGAATTTTATTGAGGGGAATCAAGAGCTAGCATTTCACGTGCAAATGTCAGTGCAAATGTCAGTGCTATAAGAACATCAGTTTTAATATAAAGTGGGGCTCTGCATCATGCGGAGCTCCCTTTTTACACTAAAAAGAGAGCTCCGCATGAAAATTAATCTCTAAGAACATCGAATCACAGCCAATTGCGAGTTTACCGAGTTCAAATCACACCCACAGGTGAACATGTAATACTTTTTAACTTTTGTACCCTTAGTATTTAACAATCAAACCTTGGTTTTTAGATTTAAAAATAAATAAATAAATAACCCTTGGGTTAAAATTTTTGAACCTATGAGTTAAATTTTTTTTCTCTAAAAACTAAGATTAGATTGTTAAACCCTAAGGGTTATTGAATCTTAATCATGGTTAATAGGAGTAAAAAGGAGCACGTGCACCTGTGGGTGCGATTGAACCCTCCTTGAGTTCAATCACGATTGACTGTGATTCGATCTCTGTTGTACTAATTTTATAAATATTAAAAATTCAACTCTGTTAACGTTGGGGTCTCTATTTGTCTAAACTTTTGGATTATATATCTGAGAACGTGATTGTTTTAGAAAGAGGCACTTTAAAGTCATTTTTTAATAATCCGGGTTCTGATTTGGAATTAACCTCACCTATTCTGATTAATGTCTCCTAACTTTTAAAAGGAGTGAAGTTAGCATTAACCCTTACGACCAAAAAACAAAAAAAAGAAGTTTTTAACTATCAGAGCTCCAGCCTCCAATAGATAACCGGAGTAACTCAAAATGAGCAATAGTCTCTTTCTCAGCCGAGGAGGAGACTATTCCTCCATGGACTCAAAAAGCCCCTTTGAATTATGGTTAACAAGTTTTAACACATGTGGTTATATTTATTTCAATTTTAAAAAAAAAAAACATGCTTTAACCTAGGGCAGGTCGGATTTGGATTGGATTTGCCTAGTTCTGAATCTGATTCGATTACAAATCTAATACCTCTAAATCCTATTTTCAATCCGATTAACATCAATATATCTAAAAACTAATACTTTAATTAAAAATATATATATTATAGCTATACTATAGTATTTTTATAATATTTTATGGATATTATTAATTATATATAATCGGATTGAATTTTAATCCGATCGGATCACTATAGATCCAAATTTCTATCATATTACAATCAGATTCAAGATCTCATATCTATATCTGATCAGACGGATCTATAATACGATTAGAATCCCATATAATCTCTTCGAATTTGGATCTGATCCGATCCATTGACGACTCTACTTTATTACTTTAAACCTAGGGCTTAGTGGATCCTAGCTATAGTAAAAGGGAGTAGAAAAGGGACACATGGCAAAAAAAAAGAGACTAACAAATCCCCTCCTCGGCCCAAGGCAGGGATTATTGTCCACCCAAAGTATCCGTAGTTTGAAAATTGTAAATAAAAAGAAGATACTTCTATCAACTAAAAACTTTTTGTAATTATCAAAACACAGGGTCAATGCATATTTTGGGTTAGTTCAGTCATGTCTTCAACTAGAACTCCTGTTCATAGTTATCTCTTAAAAAAAATATCTCAATTTTATTAATTAATATGAGTCCACCCATAAAAGGAAAATGGTAGAGAGATATAATGATTTGCTCTATGAGACCCTTACTTAGGGGTGATCAACGAAGAAGGTGTTTGCGAATAGCTCGAGTTCAATTCGTTAAAAGTTCGTGCTCGTTTGTTTATTTAATAAACAAGTCAAGCTCGAGCTTGTTTAGTTAACGAGCCAAGTCTGAACACGTCCTCACTTGGCTCGTTAGAAGCTCTGCTAAATAATTAAATATTTAAATGAAATACATAATTAACATACTTAGGGGGCAAAAAATGAAATACATTTAGCCTTCCAGCTTGTTATGATCATCTCAAAAAAGTTAATTTTTAAACTAATTATATATTATATGTATATTTCTAAACTATTTATATTTTAATTGAGCTCGATAGAACTTAGAAGCCTTGCTTCTCCACCATTAGCCGAAAATAGCACACAAGACCAAGGCTATGGTGACAAGCGTCCCCTTCACTTTTTCTAAACTCTAGTTGGGTGAATTTATCCAACTCGGGTTTTGCCCCCCAATGACTCCGCTTAAAAGGAGACATTTGTCTCATATGTGAAGAGCTAGCCTCAGTCACATTTACTCCAATTTTTCCACAGACGCAAGATTAGGGATAACACGTGGAGATGTTTCATATTTTAACCGTTTGAAAAAATGCAAATCGGAGAATGTTTGACATTTGTAGCCATGAAGTTGCGTCTTTCGAAGATTTGCGACTGGGGCTAGCAAAATCCAAATTCTTTACCCGAAAGAAGATAGAGTATAACAAACCCTCCTCAATCAATTCCACAATTTATTACATAATAAACCGCCCGCCATGACTGCGGGAAAAGCAAACCCTCATGAATCTGGCATTAATGGAAATTCCAAAATCTTAAATAATTTCGTTTTTGTGTGAGGATAAAATGGCCAAAATTTTGGTCACTTCAATCTAGGGGTATCAACGAGCCGAGCTGGGCATTGCTCAAGCTCGGCTCATTGGATTTTTTATGTTGTTTTGGCTCAACTCGAACTTGAAAAGGTCAGCTCTAGCTCAGCTCGTCCACAAATCATCAAGCTCGAGCCAGCTCATTAAGCTCTAATTTTGTAAAAAAATTGTATAGTAGGAACGAAATTCTAACAATTAAGGGATTAAATGGTGGGGTACAAAGAAAATGAGAAGATAAAATAGTATTTTCACTAACCTGATGAACATTTCATGTTCTTAATTTAAAAAACTTATTTCATTTTCTTATATTTTTTAATATAAAACTCAATATTGGTAGGGGTATAACTATACATGGGTATTCATTGAATTAGTCGAGCCGAGCTGAGCTACCTCTTACTCAAGCTCAGCTCATTATCTAAACGAGCTCACTCAATTGGCTCGGCTCAATGAGCTTTTTAATCCTGCTCAAGCTCGGCTCATTTCGAGCCAAGTCGAGCTAGCTCGCAAGCTGGCTTGGCTCATTGACAGCCCTACTTCAAACCTTGATCCCTACGTCCGCCTGCTTGAAAGCCAAGTTCTCAAATTTATTTTTTAATTTTTTTTTTTAATAAACATAAGAGGTTGGGTAGCATATGTATCACCCATTTGAGCAGGCATCTCTCTTCCCCAACTTCCCTAACATGTGGTAAAAAATGAGTCTAACCGAAGATTTTCAGGCCATCCCGTCCAACTGGACATCAAAAATGATAACATAGGTTGGGTCACATTAACCCTGAGAGTTAATTCTAACCAACTACATTAATGGCGGACTTTCTGACATCAAAGGAACAACTGAAGTTGAAGCCTGCTTAGTTGCTATAAAGCTTATTGCTCAAGACAATTATGGTCTAAATCATCCCCACTTTCAAGGACCATATTGTAAGCACCTAATTTTTACACCCCCTCTTAACCATGGTTACAGATTCTTAACCATGGTTACTCCTAAGCGAGTCCCCTAACCATAGCTTAAACCCTAGGACAAACCCTAGTTAAGCTCTAACCATAGGTAAACCCTAACTTAAACCCTAGGTGTAACCCTAGTTGAACCATAGGACAAACCCTAGTTAAGTCCTAACCATTGGTAAACCCTAGCTTAAACCCTAGGTGTAACCCTAGGTAAACCCTAGGACCTAACCCTAGGTAACCCTAGGTAAAGCCTAGGCTTAAACCCCAAGGTCCAAACCCCCTAGGGTCCAATCCCTCAGCCTGGGCCCCTAGCCCAGGCCCAAAATTCAAACACACCCTCCCGTACCACGTGCACTTGAGGGCCAAGCCTTGTTTGAATATTGTCCAGAAATGGTAATAGTTCATCTACTACCATTCTGTTTTAGCCTATTTTGGTAATGGCGGTAGTTATTCTACCGCCAATACCCTGTAATGTGTTCAATATCTCTCCCACCCCCTACCCACTCAGGCACAATTTTGGACTACCTCTCCGACCTCCTGCAGCTCTGCCTACCCTGATACTAATACCAGGGGTGTCCTCATGACCTCCACCTATAAAATCATACCCCCACCACCCTCAAACCAGCTGAAAACTCCCAGACCGACCCCCTGTGTGCACTCCAAGCTCTCCCTAGCAACCCTAGGAGTCCACTAGAATCCTCCCAGGACCACCACCATGCTCCACTACCTCTGTCAATCGCCACCATCACCGGAGGGTCATAGCAGCAGGGTAAGGCTTCCCCATACACCATTTGTTTCTTTTTTTTAGCATCATGTGAGCCCCTAGTCCGTTCAGGGGACTTTGTGTTCTTTCATTTTGCAGAAAACCACCGTAGGGGTCTTCCCCACCTTCCTTACAGATGTGGAGAGCCCCGCAAGGGAATAGCCTCACTCCAGGCCAGCCTCAGGGCATCTGGGGGTCCCTCAGTCCATGAGGGATCCTCTGGACTCACCTCAGTTGCAGCCCCATAGGGGCAGAACTCATTTTCTGGAATTTCCAGGAATGGCGGTAAACTCAGTACTGCCATTCCTAGTGGTTTTTATTCTAGGCTCTGTGGCCCCCCACCTGGTCCAGTCCAGGGCATGATTCAGGTCCCTAGACCCCCACTTGACTTAACCTGAGAGTTTCAGGTCTCTCCCGTTAACCTAACCATGGTTAAACTACTAAAAAACATAAGGTTTTAGAATGGCGGTAGATCATCTACCGCCATTCTATTATTCCATGTGCACTATGCTTGGGCTCATATAAGGCCCACACTAAGCATGGCCCAAAGCCCACAACAGGCCTAGGGTCTTCCCTGAAATTTGCTCTTCACCCTTATGGTAGAGACCTGAAATTTAGTTTCTCGGCATTCATATCATTTACATGAATTCTTGAAATATGTGCCCGATTTTAAATGCATGCGTTCCTAAAAGATGAATTAAAAAGGATGCCTTAACATACCCTCAACTTCAAGAAGCCATAGTTTTATCGCCGCAAATCGGAATCGAGTGATTCTTGAATTTTTGGAAATGTATTGAAACCCTCTTTAAGGTTCATGTTTACCATTTTTCTAGATTTTTAGTCAGAGTTAGGTTAAAAGTTGGATTTTTGAAACCATGTCTGCTGCAAATCTGGGCTGCTGAAATCCATTTCCAAACCAGTCAGCTTTAGGGGTAAATTAGTCCATGAATAAAGAAAAATTAGAACTTTTGCAAAACATGAAAGTTGTTCCCCTTAGAATGATGAGTCCAACGCAAGTTGAATCGTCAAAATTCGATAAACGAGTAAGAAGTTATGACTAAAATACCGAAGATTGTTCTGAAAAAAAAAATAATTTGGGGGGGGGGGGGGATCGATTGCCCAAAGCGGGATTTTCTGGGAAATCGTGATTTTTGACCATTTTTAACTCCTTAGGGTCTCCAAACTCTACAAATAACCCTCTAAGTCGAGAATTAAGGTTTCTATATGCTTCTAAACCTAAAAAGAGAGCTTTTTAAGATATCAAAATGGGGAAATTGAAGGAGTTCAAAGACTGGAGCAAAATAAAAAGAGAAAAACGGCTGAGAGATTGATATAGAACCATATTCGCAAGTGATAGATTGTAGGAAAGCGATCAAGTGAGGTAAATAACAGATCTAGTATTCCATATTTTGAATATTAACCTAAAAGAATGAATAAAAAGAGAGTAAACATAAGTAAAGATGTAAGAATACGTAAGATCTAAGAACTATATTATGATTTCTATATTGTTATTGATAGATTTGTTAAAATAGGATGTGAAGAACCGTATTTTGATTTCTATATTATTATTGATAGAGTGATTAAAATAAGATATGAAGAACCATATTATGATTTGTATATTATTATTGATAGATTTGTTAAAATAGGATGTAAAGAACCATATTTTGATTTCTACATTATTATTGATAGCTTTGTTAAAATAGGATGTGAAAAACTGTATTTTGATCTCTTTCTTATTAACTATGGATTTGCTAAATTAGGATGTGAAGAACCCTATTAAAAATTAATTATGATTCAACAAGGGGATTGGGAAAATTTGTTGAAGTGTGTGGATTTATGAAAAGAATAGGAGGAATAGATGTAAATTGAATGGATGAATTATTGTGGATTTAATTATATGTGTGTGATTTTATGTTGTAATCCATAAAAATTCTGATTGATGAGAAGTGTTATAATTAGGATGTTGATCTTGATTTAAATTTTTTTTTAAAATGGATTTTATATTTACATTAGATCATGACTTCGGTGTGCTTTAATATAAACCGTGATTTTATATTGTCGAATAATTTGAAATATGAGATTTTGTATGTTCTTTTATGCTACCTAATACTTGATATACCATTGGGTAAAAAAACCTCTGATGAAAGTCAAGCTTGCCTAGGCCTGGTTAACATAATGGTATGAGACGCTATAGTGAGATGTCCTATGGCCCTTGACGGTTAGTCTTAGGTGAAATTTAAACAAGAGGTATATCATTATGCACTCATGAATGAATAATATGCAAAAGTATGAAGAAAGAATTAAAGACTTTAATGAGATGTTAAGTAAGACCAAAAGTAAAGTAAGAAAGTAAGAAAAAAAAGATACACGAAAACGATAATGCATGTTGTGTTGTGCACCACCGAATATCATCAGAAATAGTGAGATGTATGCTAAAGTAAGTAAGCCGTCGTACCAGAAAATGTACTAAGCCGTCCGTGCCGGATAATGTACGAAGGGTGATATCTCGGTAAAATAAAGTATAGTATCCCCTTTCCTTATACGGTAAAGCGGTATTTTAAATTATTACTAATGCATGTGAATGTGTTGTTCTTGGAATGATGAAATATGAAATATAAATTAGTAAGAAAAGAAAGATCTGTGTGTGTGTGTGTGTGTTTGCTTGGGTGGTGTGAGTATTCCCTTGTCTTTGCCTTCAGTCATTGCCTTGTGGTATGATTGATTTTACCAAATAAAAAAAAAGATTTCCAAAGATGTCAGTGTCTTGCTTCAAGATAAGTTTCTAATTGAGACTTTAATTAACCTTATGGATATTTATGTTTAGTTTAGTTTGATGATGATCATGATGGAGGGTTAGTATTTATTTTATTTCAGTTGCAGTTAATGATTATGAATTTAGTTGATGTTTTAATTGAAGAAATTTTTAAGTTTAGATTTTAGTATTCCTTTAAAGCTTACTAAATGGATTAAGTCACGAAGTCACGTGCCAAGATCTCATATTCTCCCAGGTGGGGTTTTGGGGCCTTACACCTATGGGCCCACTATCCCGTGGGTCCCCTCTTAACTCAAGTTACAGAACCATAAACCAAAGTTAAAGAAGAACCTGTTGTGGTGGTATACTGTCTACCGCCATTCCAAACAGGGAAATGTTTGAAATGGCGGTAAACAAATTACCGTCATTCCCATATTGCATGATTTTTGGGCTTTACATAGGCCCAGGCCTGGTGGGAAGCCTCCTAAGCCTTGCCTAACACCCCTGGGCCCACCCTAGACTGTCCCATGCCTTAACCATGGGTTAACCCAACTCTGGTTAAGAGTTAACCACGGTTAGCTGATCTAACCACCATGAAAAATTCCCAAAAAATCCCAGAAAATCCAAAATAATCGGGAATGATAGAAAATGTTAACTTTTGACTATGCAAGCATGCCTAACTACGGTTAAATGAGCTTAACCGTGATTAACATTTGGTTTAACCATGGTTAAACCCACTTAAATCTTGAAAAATCCTAGAAATTCCAAAAAAATCTAAAAAGGCAGTGTGATTCGAAATCTAGCTTTGTAGATTGCCTAATCATGATTAACCGGATTAACCATGGTTAAACTCATGTCTTAACCATGATTAGTCTCACTTAACCTTGGAGAATTAGGGCAAAATCCCTAAAAATCATTAAACAACATTTAAGGACCATAAACCTAACCTTGGACCTTGTCCAATCATGATTAGACCCGTTTAACTCCGGTTAAACTAATCTTGGCCTACCGGACCCAACTCTTAGCCTACCGGGCTCACACTTGGCCTACCGGGCCCAACTCTTAGCTTACCGGGCTTACTTTTGGCCTACTAGACTTAACTCTTAGCCTACTGGGCTCACACTTGGCCTACCGGACCCAACTCTTGGCCTACCGGAGGCTTACCATTGGCCTACCGAACCCAACTCTTAGCCTACCGGATTTATCCCAAGCCTACCGGGCTCAAACTTTAGTCTACCGGACTAACCCTAAGCATACTGGGCTTGAACCACGCACTTGACCAACCTCAATTAACTTAACCCTAGTCTACCGGACTAGTCCATTAGTCACTCTCGGTGCACACACACACACCTCTGGCCTCGGCACAAGCTCATGTGCCAAAACTACACTCGATCTGATTTCACCCCAATGTGAATACGTAGGCAACCCAACCCGGGTTCGACCATAGTTAAGTTTTTCCCTTCTTAGATTAGTATAAACTAAACCTAAGGCATTTGATTAACCGCTTGACATTAATATGACTTAAACCTAATAAGTAGAGAACCATTGTAAAATGGAAGTGCCGGAGTACCTAACACCTTTCCCGGGCTTAACCAATCCTCTTACCTAGACCTCTAAGCAGACCAAGACCTTAATCATTACCTGGGGACTTATCCCTACTGAATTAATAAGTGACGACTCATAACATAAAAACAGTGAGTAAAAATCGATGCTCACACATATGAAGGGACTTCTGCAATAGCAACTAAAGCAATGACACTTAAAGAGTGATAACTTGGTTCTCTTCAAGGTAATCTATATCCGGAATCAGCAGTCGATTCCATGGTGAGAGACATCAAAATGTATGCAGCTTGTGTTCCAAAGATAAATTTAATCATGTTCTGAAAAGATCGGAATTCAAATGTGCACTGCTCAAGCAGCCCTTAAAGAGAAACAAATGTGAGTGTCATTTAGAATATTGACAATGTTATCTCGGACCGAGGACCCATCAATGAAAGAAGATTTCACCGTTAGTTAAAACCAAAATTTACCTCTTACCTTTTAATATAATGGAACGACTCCAACAAAAAGAGCGTTTCTGGAACATAATTTTGATAATAAAAGTCACTCTTGAAAATCAATTCTTAAAAGCAGAAACTCTGTGGCTATCACCACCGCCCTACCATGACCACTCACCACCACCCTTACTGATCCACCCTTACCACCTCCACCCCCGCTACCACCCCAGTCCTCACTAGCCTACAATGATCCTGTTTTTTTTTTATCCAAATGTCATTCTTTTGCGTTTGTTCTACAAAAGGATTCTGGTTGAATGTTTTCAAAAGGCAAAATTTTTTCATAACAAGGGCGAGTCTAGGCGATCTCACAACAAAAGCGAGTCAGCCTAGTACCCCTCTTCTCTAGAAAAGAAGAAAGGAATGGATGCAGATGATATGTTTAAAACCCTACTTGCACCATAAAAAACACAAAGGTCCTAAAAAGACGAAAATACATCTACCAGATGGTTAAGGGGGTCATCGGGTCAAGCACGATTTAATTGTAACTCAGTACATGGCAATTTAAGTGAGTGAAAGAATATATTCGATCTTAAGTAATCCATAAAAAACTTACGAATTGGGACCATTTATGATTCTTTTTCCTTGCACTCCTCATCTTGTATCAGGAAATCGTTAAATCTGTATTGTGGATGGTTAACTCATTTGGAGAAACTTCCAGTAATTATGGGATGTCGTGATTGCTCTTTGAACACCATTGGTATGACACTCCTGCAGCCACCAACATCACTTGGTCTGTCAAAAAGCAGTGAACTTTCCTTCATATAGATTTCTAATAATGTAAGAGGAAAGATAACTTGTTCATCTGTCTCACTTCAGCCACCATGACATTTGAAATGCACTTGCCTGCATCAATAGAAGCCAATATTAAAATTAGAAAATATAAAGAAATATTGGAAGAATAAGTTCTCCAAGATTTTCCTAGAACTCTACATCCATGGCAACATGAGAATTCTGGATGCCTCAATAACCATTACATAATTTCAAACCAACATAGTCCGTCACGGGGTATTGGACTAATAACCACTGAAAAGATACTGATCGTGAGCATTTCTAAAGGTTATCTGATTATATGATATATCACCCCTGTTTTTAATATCATAAATATGGTTAATTTCATGTGTTGCAAATGCAAGGAGTAGGACTCACCATTAAATGACTCTCATCAGGAGATCACCCAAGCCAATCTTAGCCCATTCAGATGTTCATGAAAGTATCTAACATTTATTCTGGTTTTGGACAATATGCCACATACAGTCCAAAAGAATGAGATAGTTGAATGTCTATGACCTTCAAGTAGGGTCAAATTGAGCATTGCACATCAAAATAAATTAATTTTGAAAAATATGGATATTTCACCTGCAGTGTTAAGACACAATCCATTATTTTTCTCAACATTTATAATGAGTTAACAAAAGCCTTGAAAATAATATCAACAGTGACAATTAAAGAAGCAAGATGGATGTTGCACCAAGCAAGAGAGACCTTTTATATGGATCAAGATCATTGAAATTGAAGGGTCCTTCATCCTGGTAATCACTAATCAATTCACAATAAATAAATAAATAAAAGTTGCATACCAGCTGCGTTTTCATGTATGTCACAGCGAAGAACAACACTGAGGTCAACAAGCCTAAATCACACATGTTGGCTAGTACGCTGTGGACTTGCGACTCGAGTTCACATAATTCAAAATAACGTTGCTATAAAAATGTTTACCGGTTGTATGGGTCATTCATCGTCGCATTCGTATTAAGACCATGGAAACATTTTTAGGCGGCAAACTAATATAACTCAAGATTCATTCTTATCTATATAAAACTCTATGAACTGTCAAGACGGAAAAGCAAAGGACACTTATAATGCATATGCACCTATAGAACTCTTTGATCCTATACAACCCATTAGCAGCTAAAAAACATATCTAAACCTAAGTGTGGCTAATGAAAACCTAACACTAACTCCCCATTTAACTGCTAGAGAATATAAGAGAAACCATTGATAAATGACATTAGTTAGCATAGTGGGGAAATAACTGATTGCTTGAGACACAAGACTTCAAGACCTACAATAAGCATACCGGCTAAGCCAAAAAATTAAATAAAAATCATATGGCTGAACTTATTTTGGTGAGGTAATATGAATGTGGTCTTCTCCCATTACTACTGCCAGGTTTCTGACATCATATGGCTGAACTTTCATTTGATTTTCTGTTTACAAATCTGTGTGCAGTTGAATATCACTCCTGTTATAGTCGAAGTGTTTATAAAATTTGGGTTAATAGCTTAGGAAGGAAAAATCAACTTCATTGGTTCACTTATTATTGGTGGAGGGACGTATAAAAACTACTACAGATTCTATTATCCTTCGCACATACTATAAAAGCAATAAAGTAGCCAACATTCTTGCAAAATTTAAGGCTGAGAACAATTAGATCTAGTATCCTTTCAGAATAATTGGTGGTTCAATCCGAGGTTTTGACATTGCAAGCATTGATTGATGTGTTCCATGTTCTGTTTTGACCAATCTTTCTTATTGATGTACTTAGGACCTTGGCAGAGGGAAAACTGTGACCACCTCCCTTTCAGGTGTTGTATCCTATTTACTTCTAATAAATTGGGAGGGGTCACCCCCCCCTCCCTCCTATTGGGTGGTTTTTAGTTTAAACAAAGGACTCTTTTTGTAGTCTGCATTGGACAGAACTCTTTCATCTACATATGAATAGAACAAATTCCTTTTGTCCCAATGGCCAACAGCGCTTCATTTTCTTTTGTGATTGTATTCCGAGAAGAAGCATGGGATATAATTTTATTTTTCTTTGAACATTCGAAGAAGAGAAGCAGAAAGTGGAAAGAAGACACTGTTCTAGTTTCGCTAACACTGTATCTACCCCCCCTAAAAAAAAAACCAAGACTTAGAAAACCGAAAAATGAAGAGAAAAAAAAGTAAAGCAAAAAAGCAAACTTACAGTGTAACCATTTGCACAGTCAGTGCATTTTTAAAACTTTGCATTGGATTTGCACATTTGCACCCCTTGTTAGCCAGGGCCCACCAGATTTTTCTCTCCAAAATTTGGATTACTAAAACCAGTTGAATACAGAACCAGCAAAAGTCAACAGGAAACCAAAAGTAAGGAGGAAAAAATATTTCAATTCATTATTTCCATAGATTGGGTAATTAAAGGTTGATTTTTTATTATCATGAATAGAATAGAAGACACTCATAGGTCATAATAACAGTGGTTTGAACATTGAAGATCATCTATAACAGCAAGGAATGAACAGTGGAAAATTGATTCTCCTTCCTTGGCCTCAAACTTCTCTCAAATGTGACCAGAATTGTTATACTTACAGCCACTTTTTATCAATAAACTTATCAGTATCAGATATTCTTCCATTGCTATGCCTAATTAACAGATCAGATAAATACTAAAAAAAAGGAATAGTCAAGTGACGGTCAGAAGGAGTGAATACTTCCTATTTTTGACATGCACAAAGCAAACGATGGTTTGAACCCATCATTTGGAAGGTCCAGCAAGGGGATATTTTTCTTTTAAGTAGTGAGATATTATATTCAGAATCAGCGATTGGAACTCCAAATCAACCAAAATTCTCTCAAGGCTATTATTCATTAAAATCTTACAATCCTACCTACACATCAACCACTCAACTTTGATCTCTTGGAAGGAACAAACCAAAGTCAACATGAAGCAGCTAGTATCTCCGTACAACCGTACAGTAATACCATCAATTAAATACCATATATTGCCAGTCCCCTGTGGGAATTTTCCAGGATTTTAGTTTAGTGGGCAGAGGAAGGGAACAACTGTGGGATTTCCAAAATTTTAATGAATTACACGATATGTAAAGTAAGCTCCTGGTATGTCCAACTAAACAACTAACTACTTTCTACACTGATCTATATTTAGAAAACCTACATGGGCACTAACTGAACCAGAGATGCCGGCTCCCATAGGTATTATCCAGGATTTTGGTTGAAAGAGGAGAGATGCAAGGGAACAACTAATTAAAATGTCCAAAGTTCATGAATGATACAATACAGATTAGAATAAGTTCCTGGACTGTCCAATTAACTACTCTCTACACTGTTCTATAAATATTTCAAAGAACCTACATGAGGGCTCACTGAAGCACACATGCTGGTCAAGGAATAAGAGAGCCCCATGAGAAGTTTTGCCTTGGTTCCCAGAGGCTCCAAGCAAAGTAAGGCGACCATTCAAAAAGGTTGAAAGCAGACAAAATGCCAGAACTGGAAAAAGTAAATACTAGAATCTCATTCCCACCCATTTTATATATCTCTGAAACTTAAGAGTTTATATATATCCTCAAGGGTTTCTTCACCTCCTGCTACCTCTCCCAATTCATAAGTCTATAATCCTTCCTTTCTGAACATTAGAGGGAAAAAAAACATTAAATAAATCTGAAAAAGCCTACTCAGAGATGCAGACAAGCTTATAAACAAGTGGAATTTGCAGCCAATGTGATGGAATCCATCAGATTTTGAAATTCAAATAAATATGTCTTAAAATTTTACAAGCTACCCTTACTTACTTCCATTGTGGGTAGGTTCTAAGGCGGCAGTTAGAATAGTGGAGGTATCCAGTCCTCATGCTTTTCTTCTGTATCCAGCATAGACACCTGTTTACAAAATTCATTTCCAATCATAGGGTATTAAACCTATCCTTCTTATATTTGTGCAGCCTGGAACCCTTCTTGATTGTTTTCCTCTTCTCTGCTTGAGCCATTGCAGTCATCCTGGCTCGATCCCATCAGCACTTTATAAGCTCTCTGGACATCATTGTCACTACTCTGTGTTAAGGGAAGTTGATCCACCATGATAGCATTCCTTTTGTAGTTCCAAACAAGCATTGAGATGTAATCCTGTGGCGAAATAAGACCCTGTTCTCTGAGGCAACCCCGTTGCTCCTCAAGAGTCT
Organism: Tetracentron sinense; assembly: GCA_015143295.1. Lineage (NCBI taxonomy): Eukaryota > Viridiplantae > Streptophyta > Magnoliopsida > Trochodendrales > Trochodendraceae > Tetracentron > Tetracentron sinense. The sequence goes on along the minus strand of CM026572.1, from coordinate 18,752,515 downwards.
TCGGGTCCTCAAGCCTTATATATTCAATCAAAGCCTTTTCATGTTCAGGCCTCCAACCACTAGGGAAAGGGGTGTAATCAGTCTCAGGAACAAGGGACATCCTGGTATACTGAAGCCCGTCAATTGACTCCACGAGGCCCATTCTCAATAAATTATGGTACTCTGGGGATTGCCCCTTTTTCTCCTTCAATGGGCGGCTCAGATTCCGTGCTCCAATCTTGTACACCTTCGCTCTTGAACGGAGCTTGTACTTTGCAGCATAAAGCTTTGCCAATGATCCCCTTAGGATGTAAGAGCAAAAGTTCACGACCTTCTTGCGGTTATCAGCATATCTATACCACTCAACCATAGTCGACAGTAACTTGTTCATCTGTGCGTTTGTATGCGCCTGTGTAGCATGGAACATTCTGAAACAAGGCTGTGGGTCTGGATCTCGATCCCCCTTCAAAAATTCCAGCTTCCTAAATTGCTTGATGCATCGCTTCAAGCTTGCTGTAACCGAAAGAAGGGTCCCCACGCCCTTTTCACTTATGATCTTCCCGCCAGTTGCAGTGTATCGAAGGGTTGGATACACAACCCGTCGGCACAATACGTGGTCAAGAAACATTATACCCTTAGTAATGTGTTCAATAGGGAGGCTCTCATTGTCAAGCTTGAGAAGATACTTCTGATCACAGAACTCAATCAACTGTTTTCTCAGCATTGCTGCATCTGCCCTTGGGCCCCGGACTCCAATCAAAATGTGGCCGCCATAGCGGATGTAATCCATCTTCCGAGTCTTGTCGGGGCCGCTGGTGGGGACAAATTCTGGCCACGATGTATTACCCTGTTCCACTTCCCCTTCTGGACTATTCCATATGACATCACTCTTCGAAGGTCGATAGAATTCCTTGAGTTTTGCCTCCATCCAATGGTCCAATTCGTCGAGACAGATGTTGGCAAGAAGGGGACTAAGAATCCCGCAATGTCCCCAAGAAGGAAGCTTCTCTGCCTCCTCAGGGGCGAACCCAAAAAAGGTCTGTAACCAGTAAGGGTCAGGTTTCGGCTCATCTTCTGGTAACACCTTCTTCTTCTGATGCTTCCTCTTCTTTTTCTTCTTTCTATCCGCTTCATCAACTCTACTCTCAATCACCGGTGTCACTAGCGCAGATTTTATCAAATCAATTACCTTTTTATCTCTAACATCCCTCATCAGAGCACTTATCACCATTCCAACCTTCATCCCATCTAAGATTGTGCTCAAGTCCCCTTTTATATACCATAGATAACCCGCAAAGCTCCGGCGAATAACCCGCAATACAGTGTGGGCATTCCTGCCAGGTCTGAATGCAAATGACTTCTGCGAGAACCGAGCCTCATAAATGGGCTCCAAAATCATGAACAACACTTCCTGAACAATCCGATCTTGGAAAGGAGACGGTTGAGTTGTAGTTAGAATTGCACGAATTTTCCGCTTCGACAGTGATTCAAGGTCGGTTTTGTCCTTTGGAGACCGAATGATGAATTCCAACCTAGCTCCCCACTTAAACCTAGAATCAAGAACAGCGTTCCTGAGGGCCAACAAGTCTTCCAATGCCGACTTCTGTATTGTACTACGGGGCATATAAGAACCGGTTTCGTCGGCACAGACCTTCTGGTAAGCCAACACCCACAATTCAAATCGTCGAAGATAGGTCGTCAGATTGGTAACAGTCTTATCGGATTCTCGAAAATTCTCGATCCACATTGCTGAGCAAACAGCAACACCATCTTCCTTCATTAAGGTGGACGGGTCGTCGGGATCGGGAACTCGCCGTTGCATTGTCATCATTGAGAGAAACCGAAAGAAGGTAACCCCATTGATTCTAGGGTTTAGGGGATTTATACGTTTGCACACAAAGGTGTTGCTGATTTGGGAAATTGTGGAATTGATGAAAATCCGATGACCGAAGACGGCGAGGCGTCGATGCATTTGGTGAAGGAGGGTTCACTAGTTTATGCCATTTGCAGACAAGATTGAAAGAAACAGTTCAAGAAAAAAAACCTAAATTTTCCTAAATAATGATCCTGTAACAGTATAAACCCTAGTTCGTTTTGTTCATTTCGTTAAATTTAAAACACCAAACGAAGGAAAAAGACATCATACGATCTCTTACAAATGATTGAAACCCTGAAAGTTCATCAAAAATCCTTCGTAATCGGCATGGGAGAGCTCTGTGATCAGTTCGTCTGAGAAACTTGTCCGAATCGAGAAACAAAAACCCTAGAGAAGCTGTTCAAAGTTCGAACTTCAGGTTGATGAGAGTTTCAGAAGCCCTAAACCCTTTCTTTTTTTAATTTTTCTTTTGATATAATAGATTGAGTACTATTGTACTTAAAATACAACGGATGTATTCTCTATCCCCAAGCGACATTTGTCATACACGTTTCTCTTCAAATGTTGTGTGGCTGACCATCGTCGCAATTTTAGGGGTTTTTCCCATATTGCCCCTTTAGTATGGGGTTCTTCCCAAATGGCCAGGTTTTGAAAACCCTTCTCTAAATGCCCTTATCATCCATTTTCCATAATTCAGTATTTATGAAAAGTCTTAAATACTCCTCCATTGATTTTGAAAGAAAAAGAAGAAGAAGATGGAAGGTTCGTGGATGAGAGATCTTCGTTCTCACCCCATTTCCAGGGAGAGTTATTCGTTCCCACCCCATTTCCGGCGAGAGTTTTCATTCCAAGAAGAAGAAAAAGAAGAAGAAGATACGTACATGGATGAGATGAATGAAGCTCACCCACTCCCCTCATCTTCCAAATACCCCTTCATTACCATCTATACTGATTTCGAAAGAAGAATAATTTTTTTAAAAAAAATATGAAAAAATCGCAAAAATCTGAGTTTCCCTAAATTTTTTGCGCGCAGGGTCGATACAATGCATCGACCTCGTGCATTTTATGCATCGACCCCATGCAAAATGCATCGACTGCGTACAAAATGCACGAGGTCGATGCAATGCATCGATCTCGTGAATTTTATGCATCGACCCCGTGCAAAATGTATCGACCGCGTACAAAATGCACTAGGTTGATGCAATGCATCGACCTCGTGAATTTTATGCATCGACCCCCTCGTGAATTTTATGCATCGACCCCATGCAAAATGCATCGACCGTGTACAAAATGGACTAGGTTGATGCAATGCATCGACTTCATGCAAAATGCATCGATCGCTTACAAAATGCACTAGGTTGATACAATGCATCGACCTCGTGCATTTTATGCATCGACTTTCTGCAAAATGCATCGACCGCGTACAAAATGCACTAGGTTGATGCAATGAATCGACCTCGTACATTTTATACATCGACCTCGTGCATTTTATGCATCGATCCTGTGTAAAATGCATTGACAGCGTACAAAATGCACTAAATTGATACAATGCATCGACCTCGTGCATTTTATGCATCGACCCCGTGCAAAATGCATCGATCGTCGTCTTCAAGCTTGGAAACATGATTGTAAGTTATAGAAAATGGAAAAAAACACATGTAAACACATATAAAACATGAAATTTAAGGTTTTGAACCATAAATACAATGATTATAAACATTTTTTCATGAATTAATCACACATGCAATGATTTTTTTGAATTCATTTTTTTTAAAATTCAAGAAACCTGAAAATGAGGGTTGTTCTTCAGTTAATGACATTTTTTCACGAAAAGAACATGGAAATAACGCTCTTAAAACAAAGATCTCTCATCGGAAATGGGGTGGGAACGAAGTTCTCTCGTCGGAAATAGGGTGGGAACGAAGAACTCGTCGGAAATGAGGTAGGGATACCCAAAGTATTTTCTTCAAATGATTTGGATAAAATGAGAAAAATTCGCATGTGCGAATAAATGCACATGTGTGTGGGGGCATTTAGAGAAGGGTTTTTAAAAACCTGGTTATTTTGGGAAGAACCCCATACTAAAGGGGCAATCTGGGAAAAACCCCGCAATTTTACCTCACTGAATTGATAAATACAGAAAAGTTTATTCATCATACGGTTGTGGCAGGACTAAGACAAGGCCAAGGTCTTACTAGCCTAGCCTCACTTATACAAGTGAGGCCCTTGGAACTAGCTAGGCTCAAGCCCTATTCTCTGGCTATGGTAGGGCAAGAGCCAATGCCTAAAGAGGAGCGAAATGAGTTTTTAAGTCAATTGATTTAGTGAATTTTTTTATACACTAATTAACTACCAACCTAACGTGTAACCCTCATCCTTTACCCGTAGTTAGGACAAACAATACAATGTAAAGAGGAGTATGGTGAAGTTATTATTATTATTTTTTGTATATGTGGCAATCAGGTAGAGTAAAAAAAAAATTTGAGAAAAATATATATAATGTAACTATAATTTTTATAATTAGGTTTTACTTTATGAAACAAAATTTACCTTATGTTTAACTATTTAAATTATTTTTCAATACATCTAACTTTAATATATTTAATGAATCACTATCCTCCGAACGAATTCAATCTTGGAAACAAACTAAAGCTTTTAGAATGTCCGATTTTAAACAACTTATAAACTGGTTGAGTATCATTCCTTCGGTCCTAATTACAAACTCAGACTATTAAAACTAAAAGCACTTAAATATCTGGAGACATCATCCAAACCAAACCAGTATATCAAAATTTGTAGATTTATCTATTGGTTATTCGAAGTATCGATCTAACTCCGATTTTAATTATTAATTTGTAATTTAACTCATTTATTCTTCAAACCTCAATAAATTCTATTCATTGTTTCCTTATGAATTTGTCACAATAACGATTTTCATACTTGACGTTGTGTTAAAACAAAAATTAGAGATTATTGAACATGCTAGTAAAATTTAGAGATTATTGAACATGCTAACAAATATGGAAATGAAACTTAAAGATTGCATATAAAACAAAAGCATTTTGTCAATATCAATTTAACAAAATACTGAAAATTATAAGAAGTAGAGAAGCTTATCGATTAGAATTTTAACTGAGGCACGATACTAAAATCACTATCCTTAAAGACCAATTTCGCCTCCCTTGGAATAACTCCCTTGATGCAAACGGGTTATGGCGACCGATCTCCAGGATTCAACAGTTACGATTTAATAGCGTGCACTTGCAAATTAGACTCACTAATGAACTTCTGATATGACACCCAACTCAAGAAAACTCAACTCAAAATAAACAAGATGAAAGATGAAAGATGAAAATACTCTTCTCTTTTTTTCTCTTCCAAAAAATCTTAGAGATGAAAATCTTCTCTACAAGAAACCTTAGAGATTAAACCCCTTTTATAATAGAGATTTCTCTACCATCATGATAATGAGTATCAAACAACTCACTAATGAAATGAGTTACATAAAATAAAAGTCATTTAAAATTTAAAAGAAAAAAACAGTTACAAAATAAAAGATATTAAAATTTGAATCACAAATTTAAAATAAATCCAACAATCCCCCACATTATACAAATTTTAAAAACGAACAAGTTGGGTAGCTGTGAAAATGAAGTGCATTGGTATTGATGTCTTATGCACTTTGAATCAATACTTAGTGTAAGCAAGACAGGATTTACAAGAATTTAGTGAAATAATATTCTTTGAACCAAACGCTTTTATTATAAATCGACTGCGCATGCCACACACACAACATTCTCGATATCAGATAAGTTCTAACGGTTTGGTACATTTCGGCCTTGCACCCTACCTGGATTTTCATGAGTGCTCTAGTGAACTTGCCTAAGTTCTCATAAGAAGCGGCCCCACTTCTACACTCATATAGGTGAATCCATCAAGTGTGTGGTGTAACTTAACACACCACATATAAAGGATATAGATACATTAAAAGTTTAACTCAATCTCACACTGTTACAGTTAGCACTATCTGCACCATAGGGAGGGACTATCAAATATGATAGTGCTCTCATCAAATGGTCCATTGAACCTATTTCCTGGGATTTCCATTCACATAGGTTGGGTTACCATCACTTCCATTCATGTAATAGGTATAAGCCTCATCCCCCTCGATATTTATTTACCAACTAGTCCACTGAATTAACGAATTTGAACTGCAATTATTCTCTCCTAGAGCAATTAACTAGCCAACTGTAGGATAATCGCCTGCAAGATAATCATCTGCAGTATATGTCAAGACTCTCATTATAGATATATTTCATTGCTAAGGTGGATCTTAACTTATTTTTCCACCATTCAACAAATAAGATTTTAAACCATTCGCCTTCTTAACATCTCCACTCTACAAGCATGCAAATTATATAGTGGAATGAGTTTTGTCGATTTGGATGATTTCCAAGAGATATTACCACTAACAAAGCTGAATAAATCCACCTGAAATTTTGATCTCAAAGAGATAATAATATATCCTCAAATATATAAATTCATATTAGCACAACCAAATTTACATTTGCTTCTACCATGTCAAATTAATATGACTAAATCATTGACATATAATTCTCATAACTCTAGGTTATAAATAAACTATAGGTTTATTCTCATAACATATCATTAACATAATAAACAAATGTTTTACTAGGCTCCTTGAAAACTCATTCTATACACATATAGACACTTATTAAATTTGTCAATCAAGGACCCGACTTCTATTGAGAAAGATGACACAATAGATAGCTACTCTTTTAGCTATATTTACCAAAGTTTGAGATTCTCATATTCCTTATTTGAGTCATGCATGTTATATGTTTTAACATGAATACCGAAAGCAATCAAATTGTACCACTTAACAAGATACCCCTACACTTTTAGGTATGCAAAGTTTCTTTTCATACGGAGTCTAACTTAATCTATTTTAATTATATAACATGTAAAATTGATAGCTTCCCCCACAAAAAAATTTATAACACTACAGACTTTCTAGTGTTAAAAATACGGATCTACTATTATTTCTAGTAATGAACTGGAAACTATATTCCTTATGATTTACACATGCATTTAAAAGAAAACCATGCATAATAATATTTTCATGAGTTTGATTCACTCTTGTTAGTGAAACAAAATTCATTTGCAAATATCATCACATCTGAAAATGAGGTCTAGCCATTAGTTTACATCCTTATAATATAATAACAAATTTTAGACCATGATATTAAGAGCCTCTAACTTTGATTCTCCAATCCAATGGCCTAGGTCAAGTAGATATCTATACACAATGTCTTGTAAAAAATTATTTATTTAGAACATCATGCAAGCTTTAATTCTTGAGCACTATATACATATTTGTAAAATTAGTATTCTCATACTCCCAGTTTTGAAAATTGCCCCCACAATTTCAAATATATAATACACCAAAAGATTAAAATGGTTTTCTCAAAGAAAGCACATAATAATTGCTTCACTAACTACATGGGTTAACTCAGCCACATGATTCACCTTCAAATCAATCATTATTTGTCAATAATATGACTCAAAACATATGGTGTTATATGGAGGTTATTGTGTGTGTTTTACACAATATTCGATTTAAGAATAAACATGTTCATAGCTCAATTTGACTTGTCTTGCACAAGGTATTTAACGCGTCACATCAAGTGGAAAACTAATACACAAATTGATTTTATACGCTCTCAACATAGGGAGATTTAACATCAAACATGAATTCTTATAATCATACAAGTTATGTACAATAGGACACCATCAACAAATAATAATCATATTTTGATCATCAAAATTGGGTCCTATTAAAGCAAACATTTTCAATAAATGATAAGGAATCATTTAATAATTCAAGCTAGCAATTTAGTATATATACTCAACATAACTAATTAACATACCATAATACTCATGCTATATAAATATAAGGATTGCACTTACCTTTTAGGACTGATGCATAGAGAATGCTATGTTTGGAAAAATATAAATTTTAATAAGGGAAGAAAGATTTGACCATTACTTCGTAGTGTTACCAATGCATATGTGCAAATCCTAATAGAACCGCAACTCCTCTATTACTTTGTTCTTCACATCTCCAGGAGCACACCAGTCAAATGGATGTGAAATATGATTTATAACGAATCCGATGTGCAAATAATACACATTACTTTCGTGTATGCATTTTACACCACAACCAATACACTTGGGTAATTCGGCTTGACTCGGCTTGACTTGTTTCACAAGTAAATCCCACCAAAGTTCCAAAAAAAAGGCATATGAGACCCCGAGGTTCACACCATCATCTTCTTTTATAGCATCCTCCCCTTAAAGCGTGAAGCTAATAAGACAAAGAGATAGTGTATTGCTTATATGCTCTAACACTTTGAAAAATCCTTTGTCTTATCTCTTTAAAGTTTAAAGTCTTTAGCCTTAAGAAAACTCAAAGAAATCTAAAACGTCACCCAGCACATAAGGCTTATACACTTATATTTAGTGTATAAGACCAACACTTTGTAACAAACTTTTCAACCTTATCCCTTGAAGTACTATATCAACTCTTCTTCAACCTCAACACCTGCTATCCATCCAACTTCAAGAAGACCAATACATGAGGAGTTTTCGCCTCCTTAGATTCTTCCTATCACATTACTTTTATTTAATTTTCTTTAAAATAGTAGTATTCAACCAACCGTTACCACATTCAAACAACCGTGAATGATGCCGCGATGCTATTGATAAGTGCACCCAATGGTAACGGCTTTGATGCAGTTTTAGAGCGGGATTTTGACTTGGACTCCTATCTCCCAACTCCATAATAATCATTCATTTTTTTCAACTTGGCGAATAATGGGTTTTGTGAGCACCATAGGGGTTCGAATTTCCCACCCCAAGCAACTATTTCGATTGGAAATAGTATCATACCTTAAAAGAAAAAACCCAAATTATATGGAAGAAGTTTGAAAAACCATGAATTAGACCCACCAGATTCTACGGCTATTGAGTCTTTTTCTCAAACCGAAAACTATTATTATTATTATTATTTATTTATTATTTTTTTTTTTTTGTGATTGGGGGAGAACTTACTAACTTGTAGGAGAAGATTTCTCTTAACAGTAATGTAAAAACGTAAGGATATTGAAGATATTCTCAAGAGAAGTGATAAAGCGCTTCTCGCCACAAACAATACTAAAAAGAGGGCAATGCCTCGTGCTTAGACTTAACCTGAAAAGGTAGTCTCTGGCTTATTGGCCAGATTTGCACATATTCATAATTCATCGTGCTCAATATAAAAAATATTATTTAGCAGTGTTCCTCATGTGTGAACACAAAACGGGCAAAGTTTCAATTCTAAAGAGTATAAGTTATGTTCAATAATAAAATCGGTCAGAAGATTGTTGTAAAAATTAGAGATTCTTGAACATGCTAACAAATATGGAAATGAAACTTAAAGATTGCATATAAAACAAAAGCATTTTGTCAATATCAATTTAACAAAATACTGAAAATTATAAGAAGTAGAGAAACTTATCGATTAGAATTTCGATTGAGACGCGATACTAAAATCGATGTCCTTAAGACCGATTTCGCCCCCCTTGGAATATCTCCCTTGATGCAAACGGGTTATGGCGACCGATCTCCAGGATTCAACAGTCGCGGTCTAATAGTGTGCACTCGCAAATTAGATTCACTAATGAACTTCTGATATGACTCCCAACTCAAGAAAACTCAACTCAAAATAAACAAGATGAAAGATGAAAAGACTCTTCTCTTTTTTTCTCTACCAAAAAATCTTAGAGATAAAAACCTTCTCTACAAGAAACCTTAGAGATTAAACCCCTTTTATAATAGAGATTTCTCTACCATGATGATAATGAGCATTAAACAGCCCATTAATGAAATAAGTTACATAAAATAAAAGTCATTTAAATTAAAAAAACAGTTACAAAATTAAAGATTTAAAAGACATTAAAAATTGAATCACAAATTTAAAATAAATCCAACATTTGTCACAATAATGATTTTCATACTTGACGTTGTGTTAGGGGTACCAAATTTTATATTATACTCCTTAAAAAGATTTCTAAGATTTTAGCAACACACGCTTATCTCAATGACAGTTTGGAAGTCTATCATATGGGGATAGCATTTCTCATTAATTTGGGGGGGGGGGGGGGGGGGGGGGGTAACAATTGGGTTAGAGGGGTGAGCCTTCTATGCACATCAACCTAGTTGTGATCATTTTACCTCCAGTTTGATTGATTTTTTCACTTCCGATAAAAAGTAGGCTGCAACTTAGCAATTAATCACTGTTTTTATGCATTTGATTGATACTTTAAATCAATTGGACTATTTGTTTTTCTTCATATTAAGATAATTTATATATTTGAATCTCTATAAAGTCCATTTATTAAACAAACATTGGAGAATAAAATGACTTTAGAAAAATTTAAGATTTTGCAAATGAGATGTTTGAAATAAAAACCTCTATTGGACAACCACCAAATTACTGTCAACTCCCTTACTTGGTGACCCCAACCATAATCTACCATTTCGGTATAACAATGGGTGAAACATGGATGTTTGCTAGGGTTGGAAGGAAGAAAATAAAAGAGAGGAGAATAAAATGAAAGAGAGGAGAAGATAGACAATGAAACAAGCAGGACTTTCTTTCAGGGGTAGAATGAAGCTTTTCTAAAGGAGGTTGTCTAGGGCCAAAAAAGTAAAGTCGACTTTTCAAATGCCATCTACGTTTAGGTGGGGAAACTTGGGGCTATTTATGAAAATCTATTTTTTAAAACAACATTACAAACCATTACTGATAGAAATAAGGACAAAGTGTTAGTCTCAATTAAGTCAATCGTTAATTGTCCTATTAAGGGAAAAAAGTCAAACTTTGGACGCGTACCCTGTCAAGAAGTCTTTGGATTTATTTATTTTTATGAGATGATTGCTAAAATTTATGTGGATAGGACAAAGGTGAAAGAATATAACCAGGTAACAAGAAGTCTTTGGCTTTATTTATTTTTATGAGGTGATTGCTAAAATTTATGTGGATACAACAAAGGTGAAAGAATATAACAAGGTTGGAGAGACTTTGGTTGGAGAAATGAGTGCTAGAAAGCTTTCATTAGTGGCTGGGATGTAGAACCCCGGAACTTGCGGATCACTGTAGAGTGAATAGTGCTGTGAATAGTGCCAGTGAATAGTGTGTTAAGACTTAAAGCCTTGGGTTGTGTTATTATGCGGAAGAGGATTTTTAGATTTCGAATTTATGTTCAGCGGATTATGAATGTTTTAAAGTCTTAAAAGAGTTTTCTTTTGATTATAGGAGTGAAAACATAATTGGGACAAGTTATATGTTTGAAAAAGATGGATGCCTAAACATACCCTCAACTTTAAGGAACTCTAGAATTCTCACCGCTGATCGGAATCGAGTGATTCTTAAATTTTTAGAAAGGTATTGGAATCCTCTTCGAGGTTCATGTTTACCAATTTTTTAGATTTTGAGTCGAAGTTGGGTCAAACATCGGATTTTAGAAATCGGGTCTGCTGAAATCCATTTCAGACCAGTCAGCTTTATGACCAATTTAGTATATGAATAAAGCATAATTAGGAGTTATGTAAAACATGAAAGTTGTTCCCCTTTGAAAGATGAGTCTAAGACAAGTTGAATCATCAAAATCCGATAAGCAAGTCAAAAGTTATGATCAAAATACCAAAGCAAGAAAAACCTGCCCAGACTGAGTTCAATTTGGGCGACGAAATGTGCTGGGGGTCGAATTTTGTCGACGAATTCAACCAAGAGTTGGGCAAAAACGTCCAATAATGAGTTGTAACTCATCATCGACCTTGGGGGATATTTTCTTAAAGGGCTTTTGGCAGCCTTTAGACTATAAATGGAAGGGTATTTCATGGGTTTCATCTACTCAAACCCTAAGCATAAACTTTGGAGATTTTTGGAAGAGAAGAAAAAGAAGAAACCTTTGATTTCTCAAAGTGTTTTGCTCAGACCAAACTGAAGCTAAATTCTTGCTTCTAAGGTTTGTAGCTTACTAATTTTAGTGTTTTAGAGCTTGGTTTTTCTACCCAAGGTGGTTCTAAAATTCTGAAATCAAAAAGGGGTTTTGGATTTGTTTTCCAATTAAGGTTCCAACTTTCTCAAAGCTTCAGCCAAGCTTTTGTCAAGCTTGATTCAGTACACAGAAGTGTAATAACTTCATTTTTAAGGTAGATACACTCTACTAGATTTTAATTCCATAAACCATATTGTGTAATTCAAGATAAAATCTTTTGAATTGTTCTATGAACTAGTATGAACTCGTATTGTTAAATTGTGATGATGTTATGCCTTAAACCAAAGAATAAAGAGGATAAATAATTCTGTTTTTATTAAGTCGTTCGTTATCTTATTATTCAAAGATGAAAAGCATGCTAAAAGACTTAAGTTTTGGGGAAAACTAAATGAGAAAACCTTATGTTTCTATGAATTTGGGTGACTAATTGTATATAAGCTATTGCTATTAATGGAATATGTGGGTTATATTAACTATATGTAGAGTGTTTTCTTTATGTCTACCATGCTATTCACAATTGCTACACTGACACAAGAGGAAAATACAATTGCTACGAGATGTATATGCATGTTCGAGGTTTTGCTAAAAGTATAAGTATATAAGAAGTAATACAAGAATAAGAAGAGGAAAGTACATGAAACAAAAGATGTATATGGAAAGTATAAGAGACAAAAGAGGTCACAAGAAGTACAAGAAGTATATGTTGAAAGCTGACGGGGAGGCATGATAGCAGGCCCCCTGAAAGGGAAAGGGATACTGGCGTCGGACAACGATGATAGCAGGCCATCAGGAAAGGAAATGGATATTGGTCGTCTACTCCGAAGGTAGCCAACGGTGAGGAGAATAGTAGGCCCGCTTGGTTTATGTGGGTATAAGGGTACTAGTTTTCCGACTCCCGAGGTAAAAGATGAATACCAAGGTATTGTAAATACCCATATATGCAAAAAATGATAAAAGATGAGAACCAAGGTATTTTACATACCCGTATATGCAAAGATAAAATATGAAAAAAAGAAGTTTTATGAGATGTTTTACAAGGAGGTTTCCGAGATATATGTACATGATAATATTTCGTTTTCCGCGCTTTGATTATAGGAATGCAGCTGAAATGGTTAAACTGTGATATATGTTGTATTGTTGTTTATCATGACATTACTATCTAGTGGTTTGTACACACGGAGTATTTAATACTCAGCCGAAGTTGTTATCTTCAGTAGGTGCACGTGTTCCCTTCGACGTGTGTGGTCAGGAGCCTTGGATAGAGGAGGAGTACTACGACCCAGAGCCCTCTATGGACCACTACCAGGATGATGGATCGCTAGATAGGCTGCCCGATTTTGACTTCTGTTGACTGTGCTAGGAAAATAAGATATTTTGTGTATGTTGAGAGTGAGACTTCTCCACTCCATATTTTGGATATATTTTGTTGGTTCAGACTTGAACCGAATGATAAGAGTAATTATTATACATTGCTTCCGTTTATCTCTGCTGCGTATATATTGACGTATTTTATCCTGTGGTATGTATGCCTTATGTGTCATACATGATTGTATGATACGGCGGTCATGGGTCAAAATATCCCTAACTCCTAGGGGGTTTTTTGGGTCGCGACAGGGGAAGCCAAAAAAAAATTGTTGAATTCTAAGATGATCCACCAAGTTCCATCATGTTGATTCCAAAATCTAACAAAGAAGCCAAATATTCTCCCATTCTTTATTTTTTGTTATTTGATAGAAAATAGATTTATTAAAAATAACCCCATAAACGGTTTATATAGATATCACATCAAACTCTATTAAATCTAACCCTAATCAAATCAAAATAATTGATCCTAATCTTTTTCAAAATTCAAATCTAACTAGGTATGAGATGAGATACATTATTGTATTCCCATCTCACCTTACTACACCACTATGTATTGTCTAAACTATCTCTAATACACTTCCGTAATTGCATGGTCCTCTGAAAAAGGATTGTGCAATTGTTACACAAAAAAAATAGCTCGTGATCATTTAAGCTTTGTTAATAAGTGGCTGGAAAACCTAATCATATGTGTTGGTGGTCACCATCTATCTTTGAAATCCATCACTGTCGCATTCCGCTCATGTTAGAGTTTGTCGGAGCCGGTGGTCCATTAGAATAGACCGTAATTATCTATTCCAATAGCCCATAAGGAGAAACCGGTTGTTTGAGAAAGAAAATAACTTGAAGGTATCAATGATAGACAGATTTCAATTGGAATTTGGTGATTCCAGATTTGGAATTTTTTTTAAAAAAAGATGAGAAATTTAGGCCGGACGGTGGCACGATGGTCACTCACTGGAAAAAAAAAGATTGAAAGGAAATTCAAAATAAGGTCAGATCGATCCACTCTGATACCATGATAGAAAGAGATTTATTGAGAATAATTTAGATGATTTACAAACCTCATAGAGGGTTTATATAGATATTATATAATCTTAAGAAGATAGAAACTCTATCAAATCTAATCTTATTCAAATCAAATTAATTGATCCTAATCTTTTTCAAAATTCAAATCTAACTAGCTACCACCATATTACATATTGTTTAAACTATTTCTAATATTATTCGATTCAATTATTCACAAGGAGAGAGAGACTTCAGATGTTTTTGCCCATATATGTAGAGTTTGGTGGCTAAAGTAAATACCTTTTTCTAAAGTGATATACGCATTCTGATCATATTTAAGCAAATTTTTTTTTTTTGATAACACACAATACTCACACACACTATATCACACAACACAACACAACACCAACACACACACACCCCTTACAGCACAAACCAGTACACCCACATAATAACTTAAACAATAAGCAATATATAATGAAGGATAAGAATGTTAAGATGCATGATCCAAAAAAGTTGGCTATTAATATTAGGTGTGGCGGGTTGCGGGCTCACGTCGCACCCTTGGGGATTAGTCCTGACCCAAAGGGTTGGGGACACCCCGAGTTCCAAAAAAATAAAATAAAATAGGCTATTAATTACGCTAGTTGGTCCTAGCTCCTAACCATGACAGCAAGAGCTTTCCATTGGTGGTGGCTGAATAGAAACAATCACATTCTATATCGTACGATTAAGATCGTTTACTAACATGATTAGAGTAATACTAGCTCCACATTTTTTGGAAAGACACTTTCTTCAAGGGAAAATATATGCGTTATTGTCTTCCATCGAGAGAAAGATATGTGTTCTTGAACTGTAGACCCGAAGGTCTCGAGATCGATTATGGGCACATCTGCGTTATCGGTTGTCTTGGGTAGGGTGTTCTCTTTGTAGCATGTGAGACTAGTCGCAATCTAGGCTCTGGATAGCCACATTTATTTAAAAAAGGAAAAATTAAAAGAGAAAGATACGTGCTCAAGAGCACGTCTTTCCCTCGAAGAAAATATGTTATATTTCCTGTAGCCTTCAAACTACAGAGAACAGAATCTTTATAGCCATAAAACTAGAATTATAAGATCGTGATATACGTATCCAATCCTGCCATCGGTGAATGTGATTGCAATATAATAAATCTGGTCAATAATTGGTAATGACTTGTATAGTCTTCAGCTCCTGGTTTCCAAGTCTCTTTATGGGGAAAATGTTAATTCTACTGGGCTTTTTTGCATATGGAGCTGGGACCATTAGCCTTAATATTCCTTATATAGGGGTAATTAATATTCTAACCCACCAAGGATACTAATTACCTTCTAAAACCCTATTTCCTTAATAATGCATAAAGCCACATGTTTGGCTACAACTTCAACCATAACTGAAGTACAAATATCTGTGTTTGGACAATGACCATTTCAAGACCACAACCTTATAGGAAAACTTGCAAATGATTCTTAAAATAAAGTAGAACTAGCATTACCCGATTATCTAGTGGGCTGATATGGAAAGGCTGGTTAGAGTTAATGATCCCAACCATTTAACATAGAATAACCCAACTCCGTGTTAATGGACCCAAGAGCAATATGTTCACTTTTTTGTCATCCACTTTTTCTTTTATAAACATTAACTTTTTCTTTTTTATAAACAAGAAATACAAAAAAATATGACATTTTTTTTTTAATGACACCCATCACTGTCTTCTTATTTCTTACTAGCGGGTGGCATGTGCGATGCACATGAGAGTGAGGGGAAGAGTTAACCATAGTTAATAGCAGTTAAAAGGGACAATGTTAACCTGCGGGTGCAATTGAACTTGCTAGCGGCACGTGTGATGCACGTAAGAGCAAGGGGAAGGAGTTAACCACAGTTAATAAGAGTTAAAAGGGTCACGTGTTAACTAGCGGCTGCGATTGAACTCTACCTGAGTTCAATCACGATTGGTTGTGATTCAAAATAGATAGATGAGCAAGGTAGTTTCGAAATAAAATCAAAGGCAAGGGGTATTTTGGGAATTAAAGCAAACATCAAATTAAAGTTTTGTTTTTATATAAGGCTAGTATGGGAATTTCACAAAATTCATCTACGGTTGCCTCTCGCATTATAATAACTAGCGGGTGGCACGTGCGATGAACGTGAGAGCGAGGGGAAGGAGTTAACCACAGTTAATAGGAGTTAAAAGGGACATGTGTTAACCCACGAGTGCGATTGAACTCTCCCCGAGTTCAATTGTGATTGGCTGTGATTCTAAATAGATAGATGAGCAAGGGTAGTTTGGAAATAAAATCAAAGGCAAGGGGTAGTTTGGGTTTTAAAGCAAAACATTAAATCAAAATTTTGTTTCTATATAAGGGTAATAAGGGAATTTCAGAAAAATCATCTATGCCAGCCTCTCCCATTATAATATAATAATAGTAAATAGATAAATAAAAGAAAAGAAAAGAAAAGAAAAAAAAAAGAAGAAAAGAAAGATAAAAGCCCGTTACGATACAATGAAAACGAGCACGTATCGTTTCCGTATCGGAAAAAGGGAAGAAAACGACGAAATCTCTTGAACTAAATAACGCGGAAAAACAAATTGACAAGGCAACTATTCTTCGATTCGATTCAGTTCTAACTCCGCTTTCTTCGACCTCTTTGAATTAGATATTTAGATCCCTTAACCAAAGCGAGACATTTCTTCGTTTTTTCCGGCACATCTTCGTAGATTTTCCGGCGAGATTTTTGAAATCTTGGTTTGAATCTCTCTCTCTGGTTTCTCTGTTTCGTTGAGAGATCTCTGCCATGGCTCCTGTTTCTGCCCTCGCTAAATACAAGCTCGTGTTCTTGGGCGATCAGTCTGTTGGGAAAACAAGCATCATTACGCGTTTTATGTACGATAAATTCGATAATACATATCAGGTATGTTGAGAACAATTAGATCGCGTAGTTAAGAGAATTATTTATGATTTTTTTTTCTGTTTTTTGATCTTGAGATCGGATCAGGTAGGTCTTTGTAGTGATGGATCTGTTTGGGTTGGGATGTTTGAACTGTTTGCTTTCTTGCAGAATCTTTGTTGGTTTGTGCTGTTTTTATGGTGATTTATTTGGGTTTTTACAAGATTTTAGTCATTATTTTGTTTTATTTCGGTTTTTGACGATGTTTGTTTCATATTTGTAGCTGATATGGATATTGATGGAATTGTTGAAAGTTGCATCACTTTTGATTTAATCATAGTTTGAAACAAATTGAAATTTCAATACAAAAGGAACCATCTTTTGATCATAATTAGTATTCAAGAGTCAAGACCCTCTTATGAGGAGCAATAAAGGGCATTTCTCAGTTGAGGGTGTGTAGCTGTTTTGGTCCACAACTAAATTGTAACCTACATATCCTCCCTCCCCATCGGAGAAAAATAAGAGGAATATAAATTGTCCCCTTTCATTAATAAAATTTAAGAGTATAATTCCATATTAGCTAATCAGAAATGGTTGTTTTTAGTTTTTTATAGGTTCTTTTCTGTTATGTGATTCATCTTTTGATTAATAAAGTAAACTTGCGTTGTCTATTTCTCCCACCATTTTTGAAATGCTCAGAATTCCCTATCAAGGGAGGCAAAGGAAACTGGGCGAAATTATTTTGATGACACCAGGGGTAGACAGAGCACTTATGCTCCTCTAGAAGTGAATCCAATTCAAATGTGAGGACTCCATGTCGAGCTGGTAATCACAACCACTATGCTTGGGCATACACGAGGTAACTCTAGGGTGTCTTAACAATGAATGCAAACAAAGATGACGGACTCCCAAAGCCCTAACCAGAGTTCTGATACCAAAGTTGATGTACGACTATGCAATAGCATAGGATCTAATGTGCTGAGAACAATATTGAATTAGCAATAATAAAGGAAGTTATAAAATTGCAATCCTATTACAAATAATTATTTTAGAAAATTCAAATAAATCAATTTTAAATAGATTTGAGGCCACGCCACAAACCTACAATATGTGCCTTCAGTTATATATGCAACGGTTTCATGGAAGTCTATGCTTCTACAAGCTTAGGGATTAACTTTTATTCAATGCTGATTTTCTGTCATTTTCTAGGGTTTCAAATGTAGGCTCAATCAAACAAAAGGATTTCAATTTTATGTTTTAGGGTTGTAGGAAAGTTGTGGTTGAATAGGAATAGGTCTAGGGTGGCTGCAACAACAATAGTATATGTCTAGGGTGGCTGACAGCAATAGGGAAGATTAAGAAGGCTGCAACAAACCATTGTTGCAGGTTTCCCGCTTCTTGCTTTCATTTTGCTTCTCGTTTTTGCTTCTCGCTCTGGTAACTATGGTTTGAACTAGTGTTTGATAATAGTGATATGAGATGAAAAAAAATGATTCAGGAGAGAGATTTGCAACCTAGATCGACATCATGGTTCAAAATATTGGTATCGGGTGTCGTATCGGTAAGTCCAAAACAGGATACGTATCGTATCGGATGGATACGGTGGAAAAAATCAGGATACGCTAAGAAATATTTGGATACGCAAGAAAAAACTTAGATACTTTGCATAAAACTTTTTTTAAAGCAAATATAAGCTATTGACAAACTAAATGAAGGTCTCCAACTATGTTTATAACCGTAAATATGAGAGTTAAGAATTTTATAAATTAAAAAAGGTGTGCGTGTTGTGCTGATAAAAATATATGAAAATACAAACCATAGTCATTTAACTAAGTATAAAAGAAACAATCTAGATGTTAAAAGCTTACATTCAATGAATTAAATAAGAATGTATAGAATTGCAATCTTAACTTTTAACTTAATGTAAGTCTTTTTATGCTGAATCATTACACTGTTTAGTTGACTTTTTGACCCTATAGATGAAAATATTTTTTAAGACTAAAATACGAGAATTTTTCTACCAAACTTCTGGGTTTCGGTAATTTTTTTTATAATAAAATTTATTAAAATTTGATATTTGAGAAATACCATATCATTTAAAAGTTGAAAATTTGACCCAATCCCTAAAAGGTGCTAAAAAAATGATTTTGTTCTTGAACTGGAAAGTTGACCTTTTATTCTTCAGAAATTTGGATTAAGATAATTTTTATTGAAATCAAATGAGTGATAACCTCATTTGCATATTAATATCTTAAGTAAATGAAAGTAATATTAATTTAAAATCATTTACTTAAATAATATTTTATATAAATAACTTGTGCGAATCGGGTCTCAGCTATGGTTCCTAGTGTAAATAGGAGATAAAAAAAATTAATTGAAAAATCCCCCATATCGGGCCTGTATCGTTCCGGTATCGGTCTGATACAGAGATGTTTTTTTTAGCATACCAGTGTATCGGGTAGCTTTAAACAAGATATGTATCGGTCGATACGTATCGATATTTTAAACCATGATCAACATAAATTAGATATCCTGATCTATTGATCTAGTTTTCTGAAAAGAGATGAATAATGGAACAAAATGGAAGAGCTATGAAGGATGAATGGAATTATGGTTAGGAGAAAGAGAAAGAAACTATGATTTGTTGGAAGAAAGATGTTGCAGAGAGAACTAAAAATGTTGAGATTTTTACTTGGGACTCCAGAGAATATCATGATCTCATTCATGGGGTAGACCCCTATTTATAAAGTAAGGTTTCCTTTCAGTTAGGAGCATAACAAATCAAATCTTTGTTGTTAAGATACGATTTGATATAATTGACATCTCAACAATTCAGTTATAAGTTATAACTGCCTTAGGACACCATGACCAGGTTTGCCTTAAAAGATCAAATCTTTCTGTTAAGATAGCTCTTGTATTCTTCTCCTTGTGCCCGGGTAGGGGATCAATGTGTACAAAGCCTCCCGCTGTTGAAATTTTGAGTTGACCCGTGGGTATCTGATCATAAAAAATTCTTCTTTCCAACACTCACATGTTGGATAGCGGACAGTTCGATGGTAGGCACAATGTCTTTCTTTAGTCATTCCCCCATTTGTAGGCAATCGAATGAGTGCTGGCGGATATATGATGCCGTCAACCACCCATTTGGCGAGGATATCTAACACTTTCGCATACTGCATGGGAAGGGCGGAGGAACATCGACAAGATCAAATTTTGGCTTGTTCTCTTGCCGAGGTGGGTATGGAGAATCTCTTGGTCTTCTTCCTGGTCCTTTGATCATCATCGTTTGGTTTTTCCTTTCTCGGCGTCCTGACTTTTCAATGGTGCGCGGGGACGACAACGTTGGGCGGTGAATTGTCGTGTTCAATTGTTGGGCAGTTTTATATAGGCGGTTGAATGTGGGGACATCTACAACTTTGAGATCTGCATGATACTCCCTTACAGTGCCATCCACACATATTTGTACTAATTTCTCTTTGCTAGTGGGCTGCTCATAGTAGTCCAGTAAGCGCCGAACATATTCAGTTAAATCTTCGCTATGTCGTAGGCATTCCTTGCTTAGAATGAGCAATGTGACTTTCTCCTCTACCGGAAAAAAAATTTATTTGAGAATACGACAACCATCTCGTCCCATGAGCGTATCGAATTTGGCACCAGGTTTTTGTACCACGAATAAGTCCTGTCTGTTAAGGATTTAGAAAATTCTCGGAGACGAAAATTTTCATAATTAGAAAACTTACCTAGGGCATCTACAAAACGCATAACATGCTCCTTGACGTTACCGGACCGCCCGTTGTAGAGTAGAAAATTAGGAGCTACGTATCCTGTATGATACACCACTTAAAACATTTTTGGTGGAAACGATGGTCGAATATCAAAGGCGCCTGAGGTACCAGCTCACCGTGCTTGCTGTCTCTTAAATATGGCTGAGAAATCTTCAGTAGAAATGTATGTTGCTAGTGAGAATGCTCCTGAGAGTGAGGCATTTCGCATTTGTTGATTTGTGCTAAAGGATGATTATCATCATCTTGTTCATAAGTAGGAATTCCTTCATTTTGAATCGAAGACATAGCAACTGGGCTTAACATATGACCTTTGCATTTGATCATATCCATCGTTTGTTTATGAAAAGCCTGAAGTTGTGATGCCATTTGAGCCTGGGAATCTTGGATTTGGGCCTACAGCTGAGCTTGCATCTGTGACTACAATGCTTGCATCTGGGCTTGCATATGTGCTTGTGAAGATTGTAAACTCTTGGTTTCACTTTTTCTTGTTGCTCCTGTATCCTTCTCCATTTACATATATATATCTATAAATATTTGTTTGATTAGCGATCAAAAAACAAATGTGCTTATGAAGACTGTAAGGACGCCATTAATGGTGCCATCATAGCAACGAGATCAGATCAGTGATCTGAAGGGTGAAAAGATTGAGTTTCCTCCTGTTGTTCTTCCGGTTCCAATCTAGGATGTGATGATCTACATTTTCGAACCATTCTGATAAGAATTCACAAATATTATTCCCATCAGAGTCGCCAAATTGTTTGAACTAGGGTTTAATAATACTGATTAGAGATCAAAAAAAGTGATTCAAGAGAGAGATCTGCAACCTAAATCAAATATCCTAACTGTATTGATCTAGTTTTCTGAAAAGAGATGACTAATGGAACAAAATGGAAGAACCATGGAGGATGAATGGAATTATGGTTAGGAGGAAGAGAAAGAAACTATGATTTGTTGGAAGAAAGATGTTGCAAAGAGAACTAAAAATGCTGATAGTTTTTACTTGGGACTCCGGAGTACATAATGATCTCATTCATGGGATAGACCCCTATTTATAGAGTTTCTTGGAAAGGATCCTTTTCAGTTAAGAGCGTAACAGATTGAATCTTTCTGTTAAAATACAATTTGATAGCTCAACAATTCAGTTATATATGCCTTAGGACACCATGACCAGGCATGCCCTAAGCATCATTCGTCTCATAGATCATAGGTTAAGAAGAGGATTCATGGTAGCTTTGAATTATTAATTCATAATGTGATTACCATGACGTCACAAGTCTTAACACATTTCTTTGGCGTCGTCCAAACCACAAATTCCAAAACACCCCTACTGAGAATAGGGTTTGACATATATTAAGCGAGTCATACGCCTTTAAGATATTTCGTTGGACAGAGAATGCCATCTGCCTATCCATTATAGTAAATAATGAATGCTGAGGCAGTTGTTGAGAAGAGAATCAATGAGACGCTGTGACTTCATTCTTTCATAAAATCCATGAACAAAAATGTAACCAATTGTATGATGGGCTATATATCCACAAATTGCTTGTCTGTGAGGGAGATTGGCAGGTGTGGGACGAGTACCCCCTCCTTGGGTAGGAATCAATCGTCTGTCGGGCAGGAACCTTCCTCCGCCCTCAGGCTCTCTAACACCACTTGTTAGAGGAGATGAGAAATGGAGCTGCGTTTCACCCACAACTCATAGGGATAACGAGAATGACACATGTCCCATAATACCCTTCTGATCGTCAACTCGGGGTAAGTAGTGCCGTCGAGATAGGGCATGGGGGGAATGCACACACCCATTCCTACGGGGAATATGGTGGCCACACTCCACTCATAGACCCCCCCAATGAAGCGCCTAGGTTCAACTCGGGGTAAGCAGTGCCGCTAAGATAGGGCATGAGGGGAACGCACATGCCTATTTGTATGGGGAATATGATGGCCACACTCCACTCATAAACCCCCCGAACCTATGTAGGAGCGCACAGGTTGCATGGCGTATATAATTCCATGAACACCTGTTTAGAGAATAGGGTGGCCAAAATCCGCCCAAGGATCGTAACTATTGATCCAAAATATTAGTGACACATGATTTGTCACGTGATTTTGGCTGACAAATGATTTGTCACATGATTTTGGCTAATATAGATGGCAGTTGTCTCTAGTCCTTGTGACAACATTACTAAATATCATCATTAACAAGGTTTAGTCTCGAAGATTTGTATGAGACACATTTGAGTTGCTTTTGTCTCGAAGGTTGTGATCTGAGACACATTCATGTTTCTTATATAATAGCATTTAACATTTGTAACACTTTGGCTGAACAGACATTGAGTCATATTCATTTTGTGCTGGTGAGTGTTTTTTGGGAGTAAGCATAACTAACCGAGAGAGTATCAAACTTGATATTATATGGTCGATTTTGGATTTTCTACATTTGGCCATTTTGAAAACAATCACTACCAACTTGGAATTGGCCAGAAGCCTAGTTTAGTTGAATCATTGAGTTGATGAAGCAATCAGCTGAACATAATGAGCAATTGGCTCATTTGGTTTTCTTTTATTGGAAGGGCAAACTATACCCTTATTGTACTATAGGCTTTTTGACTCCTCCATTTGCTTATCATAAAAACCTTAAAACTAGTATGGGGCCATGGGTGCTGGAAATTTTAGAGTTGTTGGAGATAATCTGAAGACATAATTAAAGGTTTTAGAAGATGATTGACTCAATTCACCATTTGAATTTTTTACTTGTGTAGTCAAGTTGATGCCTAGGCGATAAAAATAATTAAATTAAATTATACATATATATATATATATATATATATATATATATGTATATACATAGCAATTCAAACCTCCTAGGATTGACAATAATCTAGAAAAATTAACATTTAATGTTGTAAAGCTTGAATGTAAGTCTTTTTCTGCAAAACTATTAGTTAACTTTTTGACCCTGTTGATGAAAATATTTTTGAAGACTAAAATAGAAGACTTTTTTTGCTGGACTTTTATGTTTTAATAATATTTTGATATAATAGAATTTATAAAATTTTATGAATTGAGAAATACCTTAGCATTTTCAAATTGAAAATTTGACCTAATTCCTAAAAAGCAGATTTTGTTTTTGAACTGGAAAGTGGACATTTTATTCTTCAGGATTTTGGATATAGGATAAATTTTTATAGGTAAATAAGCCGTGAAGCTGTAAAACAGGCTAATAGTGAAGTTGTAAAATAGGTTAGGTGACTTCTGTCCGCCTAAAGAGCCGCCCAGGCGATGATAGTCCAAAACCGCGTAGTCGACGCCTTCACTACATTGATTTTTATACATTTTATTTTAATTTCTTGGATAAACAAGGAAATGTATTGTAAGTGAAGAAAAGATACAAAAATCTGTTGAAGAGCATTTCCATTTATGCATTTTACACTATTCTTTTCCGTCTAATTGGCTAACTTGTTTGCATGTCTATGCTTATGAACGAAGATACCCGGATACCCTTCTAAAATGATAATTGTGATCTAGTGTGGCTGTAAGCTTTGAAAGACCCTCGTCTTGACTAAAAGTTTAAGCAATGGTGTTTAAGGAATTATCTTTTCATAATGTTTTAAAAGGCGAAGGCATTAGGACATCAAGATGCGTGAGGCTTAAGCCTCACAAGAAAGCCTCATGCTCTTCATTTTAACAAATAAATAAAATATAAAACTGCAAAATGATCCAAAAAGTTAATGAAAAATTATATATATATATAAATATATATGTATTTGTGTACATTGTGTATGAGCGTGTGCATGTTCACACATAGGAAATACTATCTAAATTTTTAACCATAAAAAATATAAGAAAGGCAAGCAAATGTTGAAATTTAGATTTACTTTTTTTGTTTAGATACATATTGAAGATGATGTTTGATCATCAATTCATGTGGTGGATTTAGAATTTTAAAACACTGCCTTTTCATATTTTAAAGCACTGCCTTTTCATATTTTTTGATATTGCCACATAAAAGATCTCTATGCTTATGGATACCTATGGTGCGCGAAACCCCAAACGCTTCGGGTCTGTAGGTGAGTTGCACTTCTACTGTAGGACATCCACCTTCTCCACTAATCTCCTTTCCCAAACAACGAGTACCTCCCAGTTTTTTGATTGAGCAAATACATCACAACTGCCCTCCTCCCGACCGAGCATAGCCATGTCACATTCCATGTCACATTCTGGCTGCACGTAAATTTTTTTCTTTCCCACCCCCCTTCCTTGAGCTGCACTCCCATACTTTTTTGGATCTCCCTTCGTAATTGATATCACTGATTTGGTTTTTGACTTTCCTCAAAATATTTTGGCAACTGCTTATTTCATCCCCCTTCCTTGTAAAGCAGTGGGCCTCCACCTTCATTCAATACTTGTAAATAATTTCTACCCTTGGTCCTCTACCTTCTTTCAATATTTCTGAATAATGTCTTTGCTTGGTCTTCGTAGCCCTCAAATGATGCCCTACGGAATTGACTGAAGTCCCTAATTCCCCCTAATACCCACTTTGATAGATCCTCATTAACCACTTCCCCGTATTTACTGAAACAATCATTGAACCCAGGCATCCAAGAAGGGAAAAGCCTCACAAAGAAATCTCTCCCTTGTTGCCAACGCATGTTCTCAAGAAAACCTTCCTCTCCTCAACCCCAATCAGATCAAGAATCACAAAACTTTCATCCCCATTCGATGAAGTTCTGTACTCTCTACCATTCAGCCATGGGGATAAGAGGCCGCCTCCTTGTAACTCTTCACAAAGTTGATACACGGTTGAGAAGGAAACTGACGTCGGCTCCATCTAGCTACTGGTCGAAGATAAGAGGAGAATGTTTTAAGAGGCCAACGATGGGTGGTTGAAATCCTTCTCTGGTTCTTTTTAATTGGGCACCATCTATAGTTAGCAAATAGGCATATAATACATGAATTAATCGAATTATTAAAAGATATTTTTCAACGGATTTTTCAAACATGAGAAAAACATGCGATTTTTTGATAACATGCGAATAATATATGTATTATACTCATATCCGATTTATACACCTTAAAAAACCCCCATAAAATATTAACTTCTTCTTGGTTTTTGTTTTCTATTCTTCTTCCTCGAATACATTGGGTGTGAATCTTGACTCCCGTCACCTCCTTTTCATATATTTCACTTGTCGCCAAAGTCCAAACTGATGGCAGCCTTTTGCTGCCGTTTCGAGTTTGCCTTGGGTCACCCCCTCTCTATCTTCTTTAATGACTCGAATTTATCTCGACGTTGGATTCTACGTTTTGCTTCTTTCTCACCGCTGTATTGTTTTTCAGACAAAAGAGACGACTCCTATTCTCACGTCAAACCCCCCAAATTATTTTCCAATCACAATGTTCTCTCAAAACTTTCTAAAAAACAATTGCATTACCACTAACATCGTTCTTATCTCTTTAAACCCTTTAAGGGTGTTCGTTTGAAGGGATTGTGAGAGAAAGTAGGTGAAAGTGATGAGGATTTGTTAAATATATAAATGCGATTTTTCCACCCAAAACCGTATTATACCCGAACATATCCGCATCTGGTTGTTTGTCGTCTCTGCTTCTAATGGCTGATTTTTTCATTTATTTTAATGCTAGACCCTAATAATACCCCTTTTTCCTGTCCCCTAATTTGCTAACTCCACCCACTTCTAGCCCATGATAGGCGAGAGTGATGGTATACGGACAAGCGATCACTCATTGGTGGTCCTTGGTCAATCATCTAATTAATATATCTGTCATCTAATTGATATATCTAGTGTGAAGTCCTATGATCCTACATTATTTTTTCTTTTTCTGCTGTGAATGCTAGTGTGCTACCACTAACCAATAATCTTGCTAATCATGGTGTATACTTCTAAATGGGGAATACCATGTTTTATGTCTCTCTTTATCATCTTCTTTTCAATTATTACGCGGCCCTTAATTTTTGTGTGTTACAATTATTTAGCTTCATATACTTTAGCTAGCATATTTAGTTGCATGCAGTTGTTTTGTTCTACTTTCTTTGTTTTTGAGCTTATACGCACCATTAAATTGATGATCAGGCCACGATTGGTATTGATTTCCTGTCTAAGACGATGTATCTTGAAGATCGAACAGTCCGACTTCAGCTTTGGTAAGATTTAACACTTATAATCTGTCCATATACACTTAATACTGAAATTTTATTTTGTTTCTCAGTTTTCTCCATTTGTCAGATATTGTGATTAAACATCTAGTCTCTCTCTCTCTGTTTGTGTAAATATGTGTATATATTGATTAATCAATTGGATATAGATAAATAAAGGACGGTAATATGTGTGTGGACTGTGGAGCATAGGGAAGGTTGCCTATGCTTCATGTGTATCAATGCCATGTGGCGGTATCTTGTACCACCAAATAAACCCGTGAAGTGGCCCCCCTTGTGCGCACCAGCAGGCAAAAAAAATCCTGATCGGAGATTCTGGGCCATCCTTTCGGGCTGAGTATTGCCCGCTGGCATGCAAGGGGACACACTTAACTGGTTTTTCTGGTGGGTTTAAACACCTGCCACGTATCACTCACTCTCGTGCCACATAAGCAACCTTCGGTCGGCATTACATACATTTTTTTTAATCATTAACAACAAGCACAACCAGTCAAGGAATGTCCTGATTAAATGTTCTATGGGCAAAAAAAGATATGCTGCAATATTTTTGAAGCAGCAATCAATCTGTTTAGTTGATATAACATTACCGTCAAATTTCTGTTTCTAGAGTGGTGAATGAGTCAATTGCTTACTTTTACATTGTAATTTGACTGACTGTACCTTGGTAGCTCTTCGTTTGGTTCACCACCTATGAACTCCTCACATTACTCTTCTTTATATATTTATGATATCTCCAACTAGATTACCGATACAAAAAAGATTATTAATTATGAAAATTATAAACAATTATATTAGATATTTATTCACAAATATTTCAAAAGTCGTGAAATTTGAGACTTATTTAAAAAAGTTACAATTTTTTCAAAAACTCACTAATACGTTTTGAATTATCGTTTGACGAAAAAGGCGCGTATTATTCGGGACTTTTTGAGAAAATTGAAGAACTTTGTTACTATGACTGGTGCCTCTTACTTTTTAAGGACTTCTTCATAACATTGATAATCTCATGAGCTACTAGTACATTGGCAGAGATTAGACTATCCAGAGGACCAGAATGAAGGTGCTCTGGTGTAAGGGGAAATTACCTTGTTAAGGACCCACTTCAGTCTATTAGCCAGAGTTTTTGCCACTATTTTATATATTACATTGTACAAGCTAATAGGTCTGAAATCATTGAAGGTTTCTAACTCCTGCTTCTTTGGGATTAACACAATGAAGAGTTCATTTGTTTCAACAGATTTCCCGAATTCAAAATTGCAAAGAGGCTTTTATAACATCTTCCCCTACAATAACCCAATACATGTGATAAAACATACCTGGAATACCATCAGGTCCTGGAGATTTTCTTGCCCCAATTTGAAAAGCCGCCTCCCAAACGTCCTCCTTAGTGAATGGTTTCTATAGATTCTGTTTGGCCTCATCTGATAACCTGCTAGATACATAAGCAACTGCATATTCAATCCCCGACGAGTATATGCATTGAAATTGCTGGTTAACATGACACCACAAACTCTCCTCATCAATTATTCACTGTCTGTCTTCACCTTTTAGGGCCTCAATTCCATTCATAATTCCTCCTCTGGATAGTCTTGGCATTAAAATATCAATTATTTTTGTCCCCATCCGTCAACCAATGAATTAGGGATTTTTGAGCTGGTATTATCTCCTCTTCTCAAAATTTCTGCTAGCTCATTCCCAATTCTGTCTGTTGCTCCCTCGCATCTATCTTCCTAGTAATTCTTCATTTGAAACTATTGGATACCCCCTATGATTTCCTCCTTTTGTCTTTTGAACCCGACCAAATTCTTCTCTATCCACTTCCTCAGTTGTTTGAAATTTCTTAATTTGCTTACCACTTGAAAAGAAGAAGATCCTTTCACACTCTATGAGACCATACCTTCTGTATTATATCCTTACAGGTGTGGTGTGTAGTCCAGCTTTTCAAATTTGAAGGTCTGTGGTTTCCACCTTCTAGGAGGTTCAGTCTGCAAGACAATAGGAACTTGGTTTGATGCAAAAATCGGCCAGTTATAGACCTGGGCGTTTGAAAAAAAGAACTCCCTTCACATTCCATTTTCCACTACTTGATCAAGTCTTTCTATGACTAAGGCAGGTCCAGCTCTACAGTTACTCAATATATATGGCTGACCCTTGTGGCCGAAGTCCATAAGCTCACAATCATTGAGAAAACTGCTAAAATTGTTCAATCTTCTATTGGCTGCTCTTTTAGTCCCTATTCTCTTCTCCAAATAAAATTTGATTAAGGTTTTATCACCTTAAATAATTCCATCCTTCCTTCCTCTCGGATTGGGATCCCCATAGACAAAGAATGCAAACCAGTTTGGACTATCTCCGGTACTTTCTATTCCAACATTATGACTCGGTAATTAAGAAGAGGATGAGAATGAATCAAATAATAAACTATCTGCAGAAAATAACGATTTCTGATAGATGAACAATTAAAGAAACTATTTGAAGAAAAATTGGTGACTACTGACTAGGTTACCTACATGTTGCGTTGCTTACTTTTGCTTGATCTCCTACTGCTCCTTCAGTTGAGGCCTCTAGGGTTTTCTTCGAAAGGGAGTTTCCTAAATAAAGGGAGGAGAGAATTTCCATGGTATTTTCAAAGTGCAGGTTGAGCGTAGAGTGAATGGTTGATTTCAGAGTAATTGTCAGGAGTGTTTTGCTGAGTTGCAAAGTGAATCCCAGAGAGGCAGAGCATAGTGTCTATAACCTGGAATAGGGTTTTTGGGTGTAGGGAGTTGCTTAAAAGGCCAGAATGCATCAATGCAAGAATAAAAAGCCTGCCAAAAATCCAAAATTTGGGATTTCTACAGCCTTTGGTGGTTCCAAGTACCGCCAAATTATTTTTAAGTCATTTGGGGCTGTTGAAAATGCAAGTGCCAACAAATCCAAATTTTTGCTTAAATCGTATGTTGGCTCTCAGTTAACCAACAACTCCATTTCTTGCCAAAGTTGGGATATTGGACCACAAAGAGCTGCTGGCTGGGTTTTAGACTTGAAATCAGTTTGCACCTAACCGAAAAGCGCCAACTCTAGAAATTTCAGTTTCTTGCATTTTAGCCAATTTCATTTGTTTTTAAGTCAATTGGGGATGGATGACCACTTCTGAGAAAAGGTAAAGCTGTTAAAAAAAGGGTGATGACAGATACTCCTTTTTATTTCGTAAATCTAACCCAAATCAAAATATTGACATGAGCCTGGTTCAAAATTTCAACCAAACCTAACCTAAATCTTATCTTATAGGAGGTAACATGGATCTAAGACCAACCCCCTCTTTTTCTTGAATTTGTGGAAAAGCCAATGTATGAAATGAAGCTCTTTGGTAAGTTTCCTTGTAAACACTGTAAAACAGACTTTCTTTGTATTCGGTATACCCAACTGAGCAAAGCACAAAACAAGCAGTCTTTCTTTTTCCCCTTTTCCCTGTACAATACTGTGCGTATGTGAAAATGAAGCTCTTTGGTAAGTTTCATTGTAAACACTGTAAAACAGACTTTCTTTGTATACCTAACCGAGCAAAGCACAAAACAAGTAGTGTTCTTTTTCTCTACAACACTGTGTCCCTGTACCCATATACTACAACTCCACTTCTAGCGATGTGTGTGTAACTGTATTGCTATATACTCCAACTCCAATTCTGGCAATGCTGATTTTATGCAAGATCGATTGCACGAGAGTCACCTGGTTGCCATTAAAAACCTGAAAGATGATCATTGGCATTGATGATAATAAGCTCTGGATTAGAGAACCTCAGCTAGTTTGCAGCAAAAAGCAATGCTATCATTATTGCACACTAGGTATTCCGGTACTACATTGCCTTTAATAGTACAGGCCTCTACCATACAAGGGCTAGATTTCTCTCTAAATCCACAATGTGCATTTTGATTGCCCCATCTAGAAGATCTACTAGATGAAAGATCAGCCTAACCAGATGATTTTAACCCATTAAACAAGTAGATAATATTTGAAGTTTTGAACGACCAGAAATAGGACTGAAGTATACAGAAAAGACTTTATTTATTGGGTGGCTGGAATCATCCAATCAAGCTAATATTGGTTTGAGGGGTCTCCTACATGCGTTCCACCTGTTACTCAGTGTGCAATTTATATAATATAGAATATGTTTTACTATAAAATATGGTGATATGTCATATGTGGACTTCCTCATGTTTCTCCTTGTTTACTATTGTTATATTTTTTAGTTATTATTATTTCGTTATCAAAAGCCAGTGCTCTTATATATAATTTTGGATATGTAAAGGGAAACATGCATGTGGGGAAAGTTTGTGCTAAAGATAAGAGGGGCGGGTCAGACTATTTTTCCTTCAGCGAGAAAAAAATGTGCAGTCGTATTAGGCTAAGGAAGAGGATGAATTGATTAGCACGTTTTTTGTTTGTATGAATGGATATTTTTCTTCTTTCCTTGTTGATAAGCATGACAACTGAAACCTAAAAGGCTAAAACATGGTCTATCCCAATACTGTAGAATTGGTACCCCAGGAATGCTGCCCTCTATAGTTATTCCATTCCCATGTTACAATTACATATCTCCTTGGATGATGTGACGTCTGTAGAAGGTTTAACTTTTTCTTATGTAATATGGTTACAGGGATACAGCTGGACAGGAAAGATTCAGGAGTCTCATTCCAAGCTACATCAGAGATTCCTCAGTTGCGGTCATTGTATATGATGTTGCAAGTATGTAATTTTTCTAGTTTCTTTTCCATTTGGAAGTTTCATCTGTTTTTAATTTACTCATGCTTGTATATATTACTGTGCATCAAGAAAGATTTAAAGAAAATTGCCATGGGAAAAACCACTTTTACAATGTTAATGTGTTGTATCATGTATGTTCTTGTCAAAATCCAGCCTTACTGCAAGCTTCTTGTTTGTTCTCTGACTTCATGTCTTAGGACTTCCTTTATTTGATTGATTAGGGACTATCTTCCACGTGTTGGGTGCTTGTTAACTACTTTGGTGCCTTTCTGTGGTTTAGGTCGGCAATCTTTCCTAAACACTTCAAAGTGGATTGAGGAGGTTCGCACTGAGCGGGGAAGTGATGTTATTATTGTCCTTGTTGGGAACAAAACAGACCTTGTGGACAAAAGGTAAAAATTGACCATCTTGGTGGGGTTCTATCTTGAATTTAGTTGATTGCATCATTTCCTAATGCATATTTTCTGTTCTATTGTAATGAAAAGTTTGTTCAAGGACCTGTTCTTGGCTCTATAGAATAATGTAGAGTTGGGCTACATCAGTGGTGACATGTAACATCCAATATAAATATTCAACTCATCAATGAGCCAATACTTGCTACTTGGTGTGAAACTGACCCTGGGTCAATAAGACTATAATTTCAGAAAATTAGGCCGTGTCTGATTGGGTTTTTGTGGACTGTTTTTTTTCAAGACTTAAAGTGCTTCACATATAACTGCTTAACAGAAAAGTACTTTGGCTAAAACACACATTTGGTTAACACAACAGAAGCGATTTTGCACATTTCTTGTTTTTTTTGTCATCTCGCATGTTCAAGATGTCTACATTTTTGCCTTTTCTGTCAAAACCTACCTAATTAAAAAAATGTTTTGACACAAGCACTTTTGAAAAAAAAAGGCTCTCTCCCCGATTAAGAAATAAGCACTTAATACACTTTTGTATATGGTGTGAGGTCTAAGCTTGCATGAAAGTTCTCTTTTTTTAAATTAAAATAACCAAAAGAATAAGAGAGCAGAAATAAAGAAAAGGCAGAAAATTGGAAATCATAACATAAAATCTTGAATAAATTTTAAGATCAAATTATCATTGTCTTCTTATTATTCTTCAGTGCATTATCCCAACTATTAGGGGTCAGAAACATGAATCCTGTTCTACCATTCTAGTCTCAAGAATCTTCGGTTAGAGCGTATGTTATCAAAATCATGATGGTAAGCATAGCCAAACAAAACACTTAATTTAATAGGACAACAATAATACAGATGGAAGAAGACAAAAGCAATAAACTAAAAAGAAAAAGGTGTTTTCTAAACTTGCATTTTGATAGTTGCTCAATGAAAATGATGCATTCAAACACAACTTGAGAATAGAATGCGAAATTAAGTAATGAATAGGAGTTCTTTAAGTTGAATATTCATTGGAACCTTCAAAAGCTCAGAACCTGGATATAAATGTTCTGAAACTCTGCTTTCAAATTGGGACCCATTATGACTTGCAAAGAGATTTAAACCCTTTGTGTAAAAAAAATTCCGTGTTAGGAGCGCAGCAAGAGTAAAAGAAAATTAAAAAGAATGAAAGTTGGGACACTGATTGTTGCCACACAGTTTTATCATGAAACAGTTGCTCAGATAAACCCAACCTTACTTATGCCTCGTCTCAAATGTTGTCGGCCCCTTGCATGCATTTTGGGTATGCCTCACTTGAGTAGTAATCCTCATGGAAATTGTACATATGCATATGCAAAATAGTTGGTGCAATTCATAGCAGTGTAGTCAAGGTGTCGCGTAGGCGATTTTGGGCCTCAACTGCCTAGGTGCCCCTTTAGGCGGGCGATCCTAGTAAATATATATATTTTTTTTGCTTAAAAAAAATCCCAATAAATAGAAAAAAAAATAAAAAAACATGTAATGAAGAAGTAATAAGATTCTAAATCGTTTTTTTCACTAAGCGTCGCAGGGGGGTGTTGCCTCCCCTGCCACCCCCCGGGCAATCGTAGGGGGGCTCTGTCGAATATTATACATGGACAGCGACACGAATTTGGGTATTTGGCCCAGATTTTGAAGTGTTTAATATTCCACTATGTCAACATATCTTTGGTTATGTGATGAATGATTGTAATAGACTTTTTATTTTATGTTTTTGTGGAATGTGGGTGTGGAGTTTTGGTCTTTTGGATGTTATGTATAATAATATATATACGTGATATATATATATTTATATTAAATTTATCGCCTGGGCAACGCCTCGCCTAGCCGGGGCTAATCGCCTAGATGCCTTGACTACACTGATTCATAATACATACCAAGGTTTTAAATTTCAGTTTTGAAATAAATTTTGATACTGTTCGAAATTGATGAGATCCCAAAATCTCAAAATTTCATCGAAATACTAATTTTTTTTAATAGAATGAAGCCGCAATTTGAAAATTTTGAAATGGCTTGAAATCAGACGAAATCTCAAAGTTCTTGAAATGTCATCGAAATTTAATATCTCGGTAAGTACTGATGAACTAATTCTGCTGAAGGGAAACCTCTAGAAGTAGTTAGGAAGCAGCCATGGAACTGATGATATTTCCCACTAACACTTACCATAAGTGACTTGCTGTTTCCTTCTCTTACAGAGGTGATTAATTACATGATGTGGGATTAACAAAATAATAATTATCAAGTTAGAGCCAAAAGGACGTCATCTTGCCGGG
The DNA here is from genome assembly GCA_015143295.1 of Tetracentron sinense. NCBI lineage: Eukaryota > Viridiplantae > Streptophyta > Magnoliopsida > Trochodendrales > Trochodendraceae > Tetracentron > Tetracentron sinense. The sequence continues at coordinate 18,717,864 of CM026572.1, read as the reverse complement.
TTTTCTGCAGTTTCCGTATCAAACTCTTTTGCATCCATTCCTTTATTGGTGATACTGATACACATGTTTGAAGTTTAATACTTATCTGTTGTTTTTAAGTACATGGTGCTTCTTCGTTGTAAATCGACCATGCCTTGTGTAATCATGGTGCCATCTATTTTTGGTCACATTGTATCATGTGGATGATCTAACAGGCAAGTCTCGATAGAGGAAGGAGAAGCCAAAGCTCGTGACCTCAGTGTCATGTTTATCGAGACCAGTGCTAAAGCCGGCTTCAATATAAAGGTAGTCCTTCAGCTTGAATTTCGTGATTTCTTTCATATATCTTTTGATGAACTTTAAGGTACCCATCAGGTGGGAAATAAAGACTACCTACTAATAGGATAATGGCATGTTGGTTCTGGGTCCCACTATCTAACATTCTAACTTCTTGTTCCTCGAAGACCCTCTTAGGAAAACAATAGGTTCAATTGAATGATCCTAATCATCTAATGATTTAATATTGTTGGACACAAAGATATGGAATGGCCTTGAAGCTATGTCGCGTGGACTATTCTAAATGGGCGACATGTATGAGTCAAACACGTGTCAGATTCGGACACATCGGATTCGTGTTGGACACTAATAGATTTTCTTTTCTTCTATTTGTTATTCACACAACACGCACTATAGATAGCCATTCTATCTTATCCTTTACAAGGTTTCCAGGTCACGAGTACAACACTGTTAATTCATCTATGACCTTATTTACAAGTATATGATATAGATGGATTTCTTTTCTTCTATTCGTTACTTACACAACACACACTAGAGATAGCTCTTCTAGTTTATCCTTTGCAAGTCTTATAGGCTGAGTACAACACTAGTAATATATATATATATATATATATATATATATATATATATATATATATTTTTGGTTCGAGACATACGTTTAGACCGCAACGCCGGTTAGGTGTTAGTATTTGTTCAGTTAGTGGGCGGGTGGAGAGTATATACAAATCCCACCCTCTCGGGAATGGAACCTAATACCTCCCCCCAAAACAGGGGATACACTACCACTGGGACAAAGCCCTAGTAATTCATCTATGCCCTTATTGACAAGTATATGATATATACACATCATAAGATATTTAGTTAAGAATGCACCAAAAAAATTCTCAAATCCCATTTTCGGGGTCGCCGAATCCGACACCTCGCATTTGTGCTATGACACTCGTGTTCGTATTTGTGCAACTTAGCCTAGAAGGTTTGATAGATCAGGTAGTTAGGATTATATCTTATTCACTCCAATTTTTGGCCCTCAAGAATATACTACGTCAGAACAAGCCAAACTCTTTCCACCACTCTGCATGTGGCATGTGCACATGTAATGCAATGCAGTTGGTTTACATTAACTTAATGGTCAACATTTATTTCTTCACATGTTATCTTGAATCTTTCATGACATGAACTGGGTCGAGTCCAACACCATCTTGTCATGAATCAGAGGGTGTTTAGTTACTTGTATTCTTGTATCACAGACCAACTAGGCTAATATCCTGATTCACTAAATCTTTTAGTTAATTAATGAACTTGCATGATGGATCTTTCCAGGCACTTTTTCGGAAAATTGCGGCGGCATTGCCAGGTATGGAAACACTTTCTTCAACGAAGCAAGAAGACATGGTTGACGTCAATCTGAAGTCCACCAGTGGGGGTGCATCACAGTCGCAACCACCGGCAGGTGGATGTTCTTGTTGACACACAAACCTGAGTATTAAGCTCCCAATTATTTACTCTGTTCACTGTTCTATCCATTTGTGATACTTTCCGGTTTCTCTGAAGGTTTCGTTACTTCTTTTCTTTTGAAGTGTTTTGACTTGGGGTATAGTTAGTTGATTTCATGGCAGGACAAGCCCTCCTGTAAGTAAAGTAGCTAAAAGGCTGGACCGGACTTCATAGGGGTGACTGTCATGGTGGTAAGACCAATCCTAATCTGTGGTTTGTAGTAAGATTTTCTAAGGAGTGCTTATAGATTCAGATTCTCCAGCACTTTATGATGCACAATAATTAGCTATTTCAGATTAAAATTTCAAGTTGCAGCCTCCTAGAATGAAGGGATTAGTCCAAATATGCAATGTCATGAAAATTTTTCTTTAAACCAAAGTCCAAACAAGAATGTTAGTCAGGCCCAGCGTCACGGTCAACTTTTTGATTTTGCGGAACAACCGTGCGGCGCCTCGATCATACCATGATCTCGGCCAGTCTTACACCATCCATTCACTGAACCGACCCAACATCTTGAGCTACGATACTACGACAAGTTACAACCCACTACCGAGTCCCATCTGTTAAGCTACATTCAGCTGGCTTACGCATTACTTCATTATGTCGCGCTCGATGCTCGTCTAACACATAAGGTTCCCGCATCACCGAGGTCCCATCTCACGCATCTTGCATGATGCTAAGGTTCCCTGATTAAGCCGAACATCCAACACGGCCCGATACTCTCGAACACAATTATCGATCATCCCCACACATTGTAACTTAGGAGCATCACTGTCCTGTTCACTGAGCATTGAGGGCATGACGCCCACAACATGATCCTCGGTTCATGACTAAATATCCCAACCATACTTCGCATCACTCCTAGACGACCATGATGCATAACGCATGCTTAAGGCCGAACTAGGTCGAAACCTCTTGTCAGGAGGCTCCGCGCAGTGTTAGGATGTCTATCTCCTTTGCACCGTCCTTTGATGCTCCAACAACCATCCAAGGAGACTCCAAGGTCCCCGTTAGGATCCTAGAGCCTGCCCCCAATTCCTTTGGGGTTGCTCATTAGGAGACTTCAAGATCCCCTTTAGGATCCTAGAGCCCGCCCCGAACTCCTTTGGGGTTGCTCATTAGGTGGCCCCAGATGTGTCACAAGGGAAGGTAGAGCTACGCCCTTCTACTTAAGGTGGATGCTAAACCTTTAGTCTATTTCCAGAAGGAAACATCCTATGTGCTGGTGGAGTCATACTGACCTTTTTCGGGGCAATACATTGAATCTCTACAAATCGTCTGTACCATTGAACTCGTATCAACTTTCTCTTCGAATGAAGGTACTATTGGCCCTACTTCCAACATGCCATGTGGGCCCCCACAACACTCACCCACATGTGTCTAATCAAATGCCAAACTCAAGCTACACCCTACAAATCTTCATGTGCACTTCGTCCAAACCACAGTAGCTTATACACCACATCAAGACATCTCTGTGTCCCTTCACTATGGTACCCCAACCTCAAGGCACCAACCTTGTATCACGCTACGCTATCGCTTGCATAGTGTATCGCTTATCTCCTAGGCATGACATTGACATAGCTTGCCCATGCTTGAGCCATCCTGGCCCATTATCATGGTCATGACACTACTTAACAACTTTGACCGTGACACTCTCCTCCACATGATTAGGTCGATGTCCTCGTCGACTCTCATCAAGTATTTATTTGCTTTACAACACAGCTTGCACACTGCTCTTTCCTCAAATCAGAACTCACTTTTGACGGCCTAACACATCAATTACTACCTCAAACTTCACATTCTCACGAATTTTGTCTGAAACATTCATCACTTCACCCAATTTTACACTAAACTCGGTCTCGGAATCTTTGTACACTGCCTTTGTCTTCAATATTTCTGTCTTCAACACGTTGTTCGAACTTCTAAGAGGGATAATCTGCCTCAAATTTCTCTAAGTGCACATCTCTATGAGCATTTTTGGTCCTCCCATGACCATCACTTGGCTGTATCAAACATTACTCTGACACTGATTATTACCATAAACTTTGATCTTCAGTCTCACAACCCTGATCTTCAGCTTCACTATGCATTCAGTTGTCATTCACTTCATTCTTGAAGCTTCATCCGTTGCAGTTCATTCCATCGAACTACACTCATTGTTCATCTTGAACATGAAGTACGCCATACATGATGAGGCTCGCAAGCCAACCGCATCTCATACGGTGCTTCCTCCGTAGCCTACTTCCTTAGTTTACGCATGCGAGTATCGGCGTGTTGTCCCACTTCAACACTAGAGCCATCCCACAATAGCACCGACGTTCACATCCTTTACCCAAAGTCGCAAACACGCACCAAGCATCTTCCGATGCAACACGGTCAGTAATCCTATACGTTACTTGAAACTGCAATAGCGTCCGCTACGCCAAATCTTTGCGAAACTCTCATTTGGTGTATCAAGCCTTGACACACTAAACCCGCCTCTGCAATCCATTAGTGCAAAATCATTTTACACGTCTTCCTCGGTTGTGGTCCAATCCTTTGATACACTTCTTCTTATGATCCTCAACTCAATCACTTATGTTGAACTCAGTCCGTCGAGCTTAACCTGTTATGGCCAACAACCTATGAAGTTATTTGAAGTCATTGCATCATTTCAACCTTTAACACATTGCCTCACTCTTGAGGTCTTCCCTTATACTTCTGATAATTGTCCGAGTGTTCCCCCACTCAAGCTTGCATTACATCTTGTATTCTTGTTATGCTTCTCTAGTATCTCAACTCCTTGAGTATCCTGAGATAACACTCATCAACTTCATTGCATCTTCATACAACTGAGCTTCTTGACTTGACTAGAGTATTTAATTACTCAAGTATTTGACACTTTGCTAACATCGTTGTGTTGCTTTTGTACCTCAACATCCGGTGTCTTCAACTGAGAGAACATTTCACCTGATCTTTGCACTACTATGCTATTTCTCTGCGTGCAGTTTAGATACTTCAATTTCATTCTTCATCTTGAAACAAACACTGTGCTCCTCAAGTTTCAACACTGTCTTCACCCTGAGTACACATTTGATCATGAATTTCCCTTTGACTACTATCCACTAGTAGCTTTGCTCCAACACACCATTGCATTAGACATCAACACATATATTGTTGTCGAACTTCATCTCGATTCTGGACAAGTCTCTCCCGTAACAAGCCCACTCAATAGAAACCAACAAACTCTATAGCCAGTAGCACTCCCATTACTCAGAACTACAGTAGAAGCACCTTGTGCATTCAAACTGATCACCTGCTGCAAACTGTAGCTTCAGGCTCTCACGAGCAACCATGCTCTGATACCAACTGTCATGGTCAACTTTTTGATTTTGCAGAACAACCGTACGGCGCCTCGATCATCCCATGATCTCGGCTAACCTTACACCATCCATTCACTGAACCGACCCAATGTCTCGTGCTACGATGCTACGACAACGTATGACCCACTACCGAGTCACATCCGCTAAGCTACACTCACAAACCTTCATGTGCACTTCACCCAAACCACAATATCTCGTACACCACATCAAGACACCTCTGTGTCCCTTCACTATGATACCCCAATATCAAGGCACTGACCTTGCACCACGCTATGCCATCACTTGCATAGTGCATCGCCTATCTCCTAGATGACATTGACATAGCTTGCCCATGCTCGGGCCATCGTGGCCCATTATCACGGTCATGACACTACTTAACAACTTTGATCGTGACACCAGGCCCAAGGCCAGGGATTAACATGTGAATCCAAGGTTGTAGATCAAAGAGCCATGGAGCCTACTAAAACCAAGTCCATAGACCTAGGAGCCCAGATCGTATTTGTAAACAATCATCTATTCAAAAAAAAAAACGATAAAACTCCACTTTTGGAACTGCCACAGTAGAGAACGAGAATACCTTTGAAACATGTTTCTATGCAGTGAAAGTGTTGGACTTCCATCAAGGTAATTTATGTTGATTTTCTCCGTCATTAAGGTTCCATTTGTTTCGATGTAAAATAGGGGAAAACCAATCAAATTTGCAAAAAAAAATGTCATTTTCTGTGTCTTTGTTTGCATATAAAATCTTTCAGAAATAAAATATTTTATGGAAAATTGGTAGCTTTTGTGAACATGATTTACATTTTAAAAATTCATCATTTTCCTGTAAAATCACTGCTTTATGGGTAATGCTAACCCCACTTTCCTATCCGTCACTCTCCCCTTATTTTAACAAAAAAGATAATATAATACGTCAGCTTTTTGTAGGGCTCACTACTTTTATTTTGTCTTTTTGTTTAAATGAGGAGAGAGTGAGGTTACAAGAAAGTGGGGTAGCATTTTCCAATTTAAAAATGACAATAAAATCTATCTTTGCATATAGTCACATTTTAAGATGACATAAATACCCATCCACCCCATGTTGCATGTTTTTTCTTTCTAAGATGACAAATATATCCCTATTACATATATTTATTAAAATGATAAATTGACCTTTCATATATTTTATAAAATGACAAAAATATCATTCTTCACATGTATTTTGCCAAATTGATAAAAAAAAACCTTCTATATGTATGTTACAAAATGACAATTATACCCCCTTTCACATGTATTTTCCAAAATGATAAATATTTCAATCAATGTGTTTACTATACTAACAAAAATATTCATTTCACAACTATTTTAAATGATGACATTTGTTCAGTTAGATAATTAACAAAAATACGATCTTTACATAGTTTTACTCAAATGAAAAAATCACAACTTTTACTTGTAATTTTTAATGTTACTTTACTCCAAACACAAGTAAGAAAAAAAAAAAAAAACAACAAACAAATCACCTTATTTTCAATGATGCAATCAAACAACAAAAAACAAGTCACAAATGCATCTTTTATTGTAAACGTTTTTACACCTTAAATGATTTACATCGTAAAATTTACTTGTAAAGAAATGGAACCATAGTTAAATATTTTACTACAGTTTTATGATAGATGAGTTTTGAAATTAAAAGAAAGGTTATGGTTAGTTTTGGAAATAAAATAAAGATTATGGTTACTTTAGAAAACACAATGTAAAACATTTTGTACGTTGTCCTTTTCAATTGTTTCTTCTACCTTTTCATTTGAGGCTCCATTTGTTTGCACGTAAATGGTTATATGGTGTAAAAACTTTTATGGTATGGGTTTTCTATTTATTTTTTGTTGTTTGGTTATATTCTTGAAAATAAGGCAGAAAATTATTTTATGTTATTTACTTGTGTCTGGACTTTATAGTAAAAGAACATTGAAAATTACTTGTAAGAGTGCTGTTCTTGTCATCAGAATAAAAAAATAAAAAAAATATTTTTGTAAAATTTTTTGTTGAATAATTGTCGTTATTTATAATACATGTGAAATGTAATTTTTATAATTTTAGAAAATTCATGTAAATGAACATTTTTTGTATAGTTTTTAGTTGAACAATTGTCGTTATTTAGAATAAATGTAAAGATGAGTATTTATATTATTTTAGAAAATACATGTAAATGAAAATTTTTGTCATTTGAAAGATATACATGTGGAAGGTTTTTGTCATCTTAGAAGATACATATAGAGGTGTATTTTTTGTTATTTTGGAAAATACATGTGGAGATGAGTATTTTTGTTATTTTAAAAAATATATGTAAATAAGGGTATTATTGTCATTTAAAAAAATATTTGAAGAGTGGTATATTTTTAATTTAGAAAATACATGTGGAGGGGCATTTTTATTATTTTAAAAAGTATATGTGAAGAGGGGACTTTTTGTTTGTTTTAAAAAAATGCATGTAACAAAGGGTAGAGGGATATTTGTCATCTTAAATGTAACTAAATTTTGTCATGTGATAAATATATGTGAAGATGAATACTTTTGTTATTTTTTTAAATTTCTTTAGAGAGTTAAAAAATTTTATAAGAAAATGAGTGCGATTTTGTAAAATGTGAGTTATTTTCTATAAAATTTGATCCTTTTTTGTAAAATGCCTTATTTATGAAAATTTTTACATTCAAATAAACATTGTGAAAAATGTCATTTTCTATGGATTTGATTTGTTTTCCCCTATTTTACATTGAAATAATCAGAGCACTTTATAAATATCTTTTATAGGTTGTCTTCATCAATTGTTTCTTTTAACTTTTTATTTGAATGTAACAACTACTTTATTTTTTTGAATCTTCTAACGGCTCTTTCCCCTACCAATTTAAAAGCCTTTTTTAAAATAAAAAAAAGTCTCAATAATAATAGCCATATCCTTTTTGATTAGATACCAATTGTCCCATTTCAGAGATTTCGTGGGTGCATTTTGAATCAACAATTTTTCTCTACCTACTCATCTCTCTTATTAAAATTCTATATGTTCATCATTATCTAAAGAAATTAGGGGTTGTTCTTAGATGTAGGCAACATAAAATATTGTACTAGTTTTTATTATATCTTGAAGACGTATCACCGTTTCTAGTTATAAATGGGGCACGAATAATGTCTTAAGGAAAGCGACTAAAAATAACGTACCTTGAAAAATTCACCCACTTTCCTTTCTCTTCACATCAAAGGTACCATACAATTCAAATGTACATATGATCAGTAGAGGCCGAGGCTGATGCCAAAATCTTCTCTTTTCCTTTTTTTTTTTTTTCGAGTTTAAGTACCAACTGGAGGTGTGGATCAAGAGATAATGGGAGCTCCAAACTATGTCTTATTACAGGGATAAACTGGGAATTATGAAAAGAAAAGAATGTTATTTCCGTCAAGTAAATAGTTTTATGTAATTTTCGAAATGCCTCTTTGAAGACATATTTTGGGGAGCTCCAGTTGATTCATTTTGGGGACTATATGTCATTTTTCTCATTACATTAGTATCTTTCCTTGGACATTTATGAATTTCGTATAGACCCAAATGATGTTTGTATAATCCAAATAATTGTTTACATTGAGGGGTGGAAATAAACAAAGAGTTGTTTGCTAGAAACAAAATTCTTTAGGCGCTTATTTATGTTGCATTTGACTTTGATTACTTTAGTCATAAACCTTATAATATAATTATTAGACATAAAAAAATAATTACTAAATAAATAAACATGTCTAATTGTCTAAGATACTACTGATAAAAATAGTAGTCATTTTATAAAATTGATTAAATCACTTATTATCTAAACAAGTTAATTGAAAAGATAAAAATTTTAATCACTTTTCAACGACTTAATCTAATAAAAGTCAAACCCAAATGCAACCACTTAATCTAAAAAAAGTCAAACCCAAATGCACCCATAGAATTGCATGGAAAACCGTTTTGGGGCTTTAAGAAGTGCTTATCAACGTTTTTTTTTGCAAGTTTTTGAACAAGGATATATACAATTTGCATATGGAGACAAATACAAAAGGTTTACAAACTGGTTTGTGTAATATCATGGGCTTGTCCTAATGATAATTTTTCTCCCCTTTTGGGGTAGGTTCTGGGATTGAGTCTCGAGAGGTGTGATGGTTGTAATATCCACTCTCAACCAAGCTTCAAATGCTAGGCATTAACCCACTAACCTAATACATATACTAATACAATTAACCAGGGTTGTGGCCTAACTGTATGACATACCAAAAAAAAAACTGGTTTGTGTAGAAAGTCTCCACCCGCCGCTCCTCCCCTCCCCTCCCCCAACCCACACACGCACATATCAATTATCAACTAACAAGTTTAGTCTGTTAAGCACTTTTGTCCTAAGCGCTTTTGGTGTTAAACATAGTTATGTTTATTGTGGCATCATAGCCTATAGATGTTCTAGTAAAGGCAGCTTAGCTAGATTGCAACATGTACGCAGTACAGGTAGACCTCCACCAAGGTGCGGAAGCACAGGAAAAACTACGCTGCATGCACTTCCAGGTCGGCCTGGCCTAACCTGCTACTTTATATGTTATACCATATATAATATTATATATAAAATATAATAGTTTAAGACTTATAATAGCCTAATGTTAAGCTTACTTGTATGTGTAATCGACTACCATTGTAGTGTAGTAACGTTATTCTTTATTTTTTTATTTTTTAAATTTGATAGAAGGCTACCATTTGTAATAGAAGTATAGTACATTTTTAGAATTTATTATAAGTTGTATTATTATTTTTTAATTATTTTTAATCAAACCATACTAATATTCTAACAATTTCACGGTAACAAGTGGGAAGTGTGATAATTATTTCACCAATCCTCTCACTATAAAGTAAACCTAACATAACCTAACCCCCATTGTAATCTAAGTGTTTATCAAGCCGGAATAAAGGAAGAAGGTTGTATGTTATGGGCCTAGCATGTCTTGGCCCTTAGGGCTAGGACCAGGCTAGGGCCTCACCCCGGTGAATGAGGGCTAGGCTTGATATGACCTAGGCCCTGCCCCGCCTCTTTGACAACCCTACTTCCAAGGATGGAATCCTAGTTTTGTATAGGGGTGGGCTAGGGCAAGGCCTAGGTATTACCCGGCCCGACCCTCATTCATTGTGGTGAGGACCTAGCTCTCGAAGTGCCTAGAGACTGGCTAGACCCAATCCCTAACTTCAAGGGTCAAGGCCGAGCCAGGGTCGGGTAAGGGCTGAAAGAACAAAAAAAGGAAAATTATATCATGTTTTAACAATTTTTTTTACATTAATTGCTAATTTGACATATAACCCTCCTTTATTAGCTTAGGATCAACATGCAAGATGAGAATAGCTAGCCTTCTACACACTTTTATTACAATGGGGGGTTAGGCTTAATTTATAGCGGGGGTTGGTAAAATTACCACCACACACCCCAATTGTTACTGTTAGATTTTTAAGTACAATTAGATTAAAAAAAAAAGAAAAAAGAAAAGCGTGACAACTTACAATAAGATTATGGAAAGATACCACACTTCTATTACACATAGGTGCAATAGCTCACTTAGATTTAAAAAAAACTAGATAAATAAATAAAAACATGATTACACTACAATGGTAGTCATATACAAGCCTTAGCCTTAGGTTATTAAGTCTTAAGCTATTTTCTTATATATATGTAGTATATCAGATATAATATTATATATGATATGACATATGAAATGGAGGGGAGTAGGGTTAGGTGCTTATAGGTACCAACCCTCAAGTAAGAGGTATCAAAATTAGGTCCAACTCGGCCTTATGGCCTTAAGACAAAAAATAAAGCTCTTTATTTTGTAGGCTTTGAAGGGCCAGGCCGGGCTTCTCATCAAAGGGCCAAATTGACAGCCCTAGTTCTATACGATGGAAGGGAATACCATAGACATGAGTATCTATGTTGCCGCCAACATGCTGTAGATCCATATTGATCGGGTGGTCATGATTGGCCACACCCTACCCATCATCTCGATGGGAAGGCATTTGATGATTGGGAATCGTCACACCCCTCCACCTATAATTCATAAGAAGTGATATGATGGTTGAGAACCATCACACCCATTCAAAGAAGTATAAGCACGATTTGATTTGAATGGTTGCTCTCCACAGAGGTATGAGCACGATTTTAATGGGTGTATGCCTATTCAAATGGATGCCAATGGTACCCATATTTTTCTCTCTCTTTGTGTGTACGTGTGTGAGTGTTTAATGAGTCCAACGACCACAAGGGTATTGTGGGTTCTATCTGTGTTCTAGTTTTATTTCAGTTTCAATCCTGTGTGATACACTTTAGATCAAAATAGTTTTACCAATTTCAACAAATTTTCCTTTTAGATTTTAAACTCGTTCAAATTAGATGCTTTCAATATATCGACGGTTAAACCTAGATTTGAAGTGTGAGGGTGCAACACATGCATCGTAGATTACAAGGGACACTTCCCCAAGAAAGACACCAAAATTTTAACATAAGCTTATAGTTATAATATTTGAATGTATAATGGTTGTGTATACAAAATAGAAGAGTTTAAATATGAATTAGAGCTTTGTTCCCCAAAAACATGCCTAATTACAGGGGCGTTTTAGTGAATAAATAAAAAACACAAGTCATTAGATAAACATGTGCCCTTACCATATTTCTATATTTACCAAAGCAACCCTGAAATTAGGGTATTTTGGGGAGCTCCTGATATTTACCATATTTGTAGGCAGTGCTGGACTCAAAGAAGCAACCTCATGGCTTCCATTAGGGGTGGCATTGGGTTGTATTAGTTTGAATTAAGAGTCAATGATGGAAACATACCCTCAACTAGGGGTATTCGGGCCGGCTGGGCTTGGGGGGGATAATATAGGCTCGGCCCGAAATGATGTTCGAAAGGCTCGGCCCAAATTCAAATAGCTATTTATAAAATAAAAATAATAATATTTTATATTATTTATATATATAATAATGATATATATAAATAAAATTTTTAAAAATATAATATTCAAGTTGGGCCGAGCTTCGAGCCGAATCAAACAGGGGCTGGCCCGAGCTCGGCCTGAAGGAAATTTCAAGCCCGATTACTCGGCTCAGCCCAGCCCGATCGAGCTTGAAATTCAAGCTTGAGCTTGGCTTGATCAGGTCGGGCCGAGCAACTGAGAAAGACCAGCTCGTGTACACCCCTACCTTCAACCTGAACTAACTCGTCTCTACAATAAAAAACATCAAACACTCGATCGAGCCCATCCCAATTATGGTCTAACCCTAACTTGTCACCTTAACCAGTTTAAAATAAAACTAAGAAGAAAAAAATAAAGTTTTAACTTTGAATTAGAACTTTGGATTTCCATAGCTCCCAAAACACATTTTAGTTGGGGATTTTTGGTAAATAATGAAATAATGTAAAGACATTTTTGTTCATAAATTTTTTTATATTTACCTGGGTTTTGGGTAAATTATTTTGCTTGTTGAGTTGAAGAGTGAATTTAGCAAACCCAACCCGGTTACAAATCGGGGTGAGACATATTAGAGAGCATTCTAGAACTACTATTGATATTGATATGGTAACATAGGTGCCAGGATAATAAGAGGAGTTGGCACAACCAGAGGTGCCATGACAGCAAGAGTTCCAAAAGGCTCTCTAATAAGAAAACCTAATTTGGATCTCACAAGACTAAAACCTTAATCCGCCGGATAAGTTTTTGGGGCGGGTTAGAAAATGTGGCCGCTAGTTGCAATTACTATAACAAAACTATCGACTAGCAACAAAAATATTTTGTCTCTGATACGATTTTTCCGCGTCTAATACTATTAGACACGAAAATAGTAGTCTTCTCTATACCATTACGGATACTCATGTCACTGATGACATCAGAGACGAAACAAAGTATCCGTTACTAATATGACATCAGACCCGGAAATCTTCCATGTCTAATACCTTTATTCAGGAACAAATGCATATATTTATGACGTCACTATTTCCGTCTCTAATGAAGCATTAGACACGGAAATAATTCCGTCTCTAATACCGTATTTATGACGGAACTATTTCCGTATCTAATTAATAGTTAGTGACGGAACTATTTTCGTCACTAACTATTAATTAGAGACAGAAATATTTCCGTTTCTAATATTGAAATACCATTAGAGACGGAAATATTTCTATCTCTGATGTCAGATTTTTTTTTTTGCAAAACCAATAACTTGTAACCTGTTCCTATATTCAAACAGCAAAACTAATTTTCACATTCCACATTATGAACCCACATAATTAACATCACATACATTCATTAACCTTATTTTGTTGTCAACCATGTTCTAATATCCACAATTGACATCCACATACATTCATTAACCTTGTCGATCTCATGAGCAACTTTTTCTGGTTGGGATTAAAAGTGAAATATCAAATGAAATAGAGGAAAATCCAGTAAAACAATGAATTACAATCTGGAAGAAATGAAATGGAGAATAAGGAACCAAATCATTTCAGTTTACCATTGAAATCGAATATTAACATATAAGAACATATTAGATGCTATGAAAGATTTAGGGTTACAGAAATCCAGAACAACAATCAAATCAAAAAATTAAAAAAAAGAAATTATTATCAAGGGTTGAGAAGCTGATGATGGGCGTGGAGTTGGTGGCGCTGCTGGTCTAGGGAGAGAAAAATACAGAGATAACCTACACAAAGTCCACAGTTAGAGAGCATAGAGAGAGAGAGAGAGAGAGAGAGAGAGAGAGTGAGAGACAAAAATACAGAGAGAGAATAGAGTAGAGAGAAAGAGAGATTGAGAGAGAGAGAGAGACAGAGACAGAGACAGAGACAGAGAGAGGGAGAGCACAGGGGACTTACGAGATTCGCGATGGTGGTCGAAGCTGGTCGGCGTCGACGGGGGTGGTCGGAGCTGGTCGTAGCCGAGAGAAGGAGAGAGAGAGAGAGAGAGATAGCTTGATACAGGAGACGATTTTGGGGGTGGGGGAAATACGAGTTTCACAAGTTAGAGATTGAGTCACCTGAATATAAGATTATTAGAGACTGAAATATTTCCGTCTCTAATACTATTTTTGGTTTAGAAACGGAAATATTTCTATGTCTAATACTGTATAAGGTTCAGATACGGAAATATTTCCGTTTCTAATGATCCTTTAACTTAGAGACGGATATTTTTCATCACTAACAACAACTTCCGTGTCTACATACATTAGAGACGGAAACTATTCCGTCACTAATATATGTTTTATTAAGAACATGTACATAAATGTTGGAATATATATTAGATACAGAATATTTGTGACATGATTTTTTTTCTGTGTTTATAAGTGAGGTATTAGAGATAAAACTATTTCCGTCTCTAGTATTCCATTGCTAGTCGGAAGTTTTGTTGTAGTGAATGTAGTATGCCAACCATGTTACCGAAAAAAAACGTAGTATGTTAAAGAATAGATTTATGATGAGTAAAGCTTTAGGCGATGACATCATGTGTTAGATCTGCTTGTCCCATTGGCAATGTGTATCTCTCATGTGGGTGGTTGAGTCTGTTTCTCAAATTCTTGATTTTTTTAACAATCTCAAACCACCTACACGAGCTATGCATATTGACACTAGTACACTAGGATGTTATTACTAGCATGAATGATGCATAAGCTATGTGGAGGAGTTTCCTAAATGTCATTGCTCAAGCTGTTACTTAGATCGACAAATGGTGAAGCTCATCGTCTTGCAAAAAGAGCTCTCTTCTAACATCAAAATGGCATTGTTAGTCCTTGTTCTAGATTGGGTGTGTCCTATTCTTTTGATCCAGGGACAATTGTCTCCCGTTGTATTTTCTTCGGTTTCGCTAATATATTAGTCGTTTACCAAACAACAAAAAAGGTTGTTTGAGATTTGTTCCTATGAGTTATGGTGTGATGGTTGTTATATCTACCTTTGACTAAGCTTCAAATGCTAGACTTTAAAGCGAATAACCAATGAACAAAAACTAACATAGCAAACCAAATACTAACACAGCTAATCGGGGTTGCAGCCTAACCAAATACTAACACAGCTAATCGGGGTTACAGCCTAACCAAATTTGCGATAAAAAAAATGGTGGACACTAGATATATTAAAGAAATATGAATAATGGGGCACACATGAACTTGAATTCTCACTGCTCAATCAGGCACAAAGACCCGACAACTATGGGGTGATTTCAAATTTGCATTCAAATCTTCCTTTGGCAAATGGAAAAATGTATTCACATTTAATATACAATGTCTACCGCTCCTTCATTTATTAGTATCCATTGAAGGCATATGTTAGGTAGGGATATTGACTATATATGGCCACTACTTGGGGGAGTGTGCGAACAATAATAATTGGTCCCAAGTGAATTTTGGTTAAAAAGGTTGCAAAGTTCACTTGCAGCGGAGCCTTGAAGGTGCTCAAACATTCTTCAAAGGGTGTGTTCGTTTCAATGGAAAACATAAGAAAGCAGTAGAAAATTTCATTTTCTTTCATTGGTATTTGTTTCATAAGAATAACCCATTTTCTCGAGAAAATAGATTTCAAATATTGTCAATTTTCATACTTTCAAAATTTTCTCATGCAAAATAAAACTATTTTGAGAAAAAATCAGTGTTTTGAAAATGAGACCACACCAATTGGTTGAGAATAATTAAGGCACAAATGTCAAGAAAATTATCTTGTCAAAATGATCATTTTCAAATAGTACATTATTAAACAGTATTTACCATGTAAATATGTATAAGACTAATGAATTCTTTTATCTTCTTTTCTTTCTTCTATCATATTTCTTTTGAAATGAACACACCCAAAGGGGAAAGCTAGGGGGACCCTCCAGTGTGTAGACTCGCCCCTTGTATATATATAAAAAAAAACATATACCAATAACAATTTTTTTGTAGGCCTTGTCAGCTGTTTTTTTTTTCCTTCTTCTCATATAAGGAGAGCCCATCACCACTAACTTTTCCTTCTCCCTCACACCCACATCCTCCCATTTTCCCTTCTCTCTATCACACACACACATGCCCCACCAGCAGCCCAGCTCCCCACTTTTTTTTTATCTCTCTCTCCCTTTTTACCACAATACTTCCCACATTTCTCTCTCAACGAGGAATGAGGAATTTGAAGAATGATCTTCACACTTACAGTCATTGTTCACTCTTAACAATCAAAAGTTGTAATTTGCTTTAAATAATCAAATTCTTTATAGTTCCATTATAACTTTTATTATTCCCAATTTGATTATTTATGCTATAATTTGTTTTTATTTTTTTAATTGATCATTTATATATATAATTATTGATAAACTGCGACTAGTAATAAAATATAAATAATTGGCTGCAAGCGTGAATGAAAAAATAGGTGCCTATGTCATGTGATGCGAGAGTGTCACCCACTTGCCCTAAAAGCGGGTGCTAATTGTATTCCCCTATAACTTATGTGGGTGGGTGGTCAATGGTTATGAACTTGATCATGGTAGGACCTACTAGCAAATAACCAGTCCCAACCAATATCCTTTCATGCACAGTGTACCCCACCTGATGGGAGGTTAGGATTGCCTACTTGGCTTTGTAACTTTGAGATGTGTTAGCCTATTCTCAGCCAAATGTCAAAACCTTATTTATTTATTTATGAGCAGTGATTAGCGTACCCCTCAGTCCATTATCTAACGTACAACCATTTCCTTGTGTCCCTTTTAACACCCCTTTAACCTTGGTTAAGCTTTAATTAAATTAAAGTTAAGAATTTTTTAATATTAAAAACCAAGGTTGGATTTCTTAACCTGTGGTGAGTGAATCTTAACCATAGTTGGTAAGTGTTAAAAAGTTGGACGTGTACCAATAAGGACCGGTCATTTCGCTACAAAATGGAAACCACATGTAAGTTAAGCATTTTCCTGGATAAAGCTTCCGGACTGTAAGATCTTAGGACAAAACAAGACCTACCTTACAATAAAATTAGGTGTAAAAAATTAAGATTTTGAATTCATGTGTTTCTTTTAATTTGAAAGGAATAGCATAAAAAGAAAAAATTCTAACATTTCAAGAAGTATCAAATAATATAAAAAATATATATTTTTAAAGTATTCTTCTAAATTCTTAAAACCGTTAACATTTTAAAATGATTTCTTTCATTTTACGTGATTAAAGATTTTCTTGATTCTTGAAAAAATAGAAATTTGTTCTCAATCGACTTCTCCATTAACCCTAGGCAGTTATGATAAAGGAAAGTTCATTCATAATAGTCTAAAAGCTGAGTCTCAAACTTCGCATCTAACCAAACCATCTAGGCGTGGAGATAAAGCTATAAACGGATGTGGATATTATCCGTATCCAATTTGTATCCAAATATATTTAGTCGGATAATTATTCGAATAGGTATCCGGCGGAACGTATTCGGATAGTAATTTTACTATGCGTTTATAATTGGATACGAATTTGGATACTGGTATATTTGATCTGATAAATATCTGATTGATTATATAATATATATAAATTACATTTATAAAACTAATATAAGATTTAAAATATATTTTTAATATTAATTTACATTTTTTTAAATTTTTAAAAAAGTAATTGCATTTCATATACTATTTGAATCGAATATTTTAATCGAAGTCGGATACGGATATCATATTTTACTATCGGATTCAGATATTCTAATATATAATCGGATACGAATTCAAATATACCACTATTCACTCCGTTTACAGCCCTACATGGAGATGAGCTTCATGGGTGATTGACCGAGTAACATGCATGATCATTATTTCTATAATAACATAGAATTGGTTTAAGTGGTGGATCGTTGTTTTATGCTAATATGATGTTGGAAATAGTTTTTTTTTACATCATTTATCTTGGTTAGGAAGTTAGTATTTGTTAGCTGATTAAATGATAGACTTTTCAATTGTTACACCAATTTAATGAAATATATTTCAATCCACACAAGCGAGGGATACACACTATCACTGAAACCAATCGTCAGGGAACAAGATTTGATCTGGTCCTCGCAGACCAAGTTCGTCTGCTCCCATCCCATAGGTCAACACGTGTCTCTTTTAACACCCCTTATATGTGGTTAAGATTTACTAAGCTTTAGAGTTCAACCATCTTATAACCTTAATTTTTAGAATATATATACACAAAGAGAGAGATATTATAAAACAAATCCATTGGGTGAGACGTAGCAAAAAGTTAGTTTGATTGGATGTTTCTAAACTGTTTTATTAGGGCCTCGGAATGTCTCTGGCGAAGCCAGAAAGGGCTCTCGGGGTTCCATACATAGTGCGACATCTGGCGTAAAAATGGGGGAGAAGTCATTCCATTTTCTCCCCATAATTTTGACTTCTCCCCATTTGATATTTCACACCCTTATTCTCACACACTTATCGCCACATGCCTTATTGTAGGTGGAGAAGTCAAAATCATGGGCCCCATGATTTTGACTTCTCCACCACATGTCACCTATTCTATGGAACCCCCAGATAAGCCCTTTCTGGCTTCGCCAGAGGCAAGCCAAGGCCTTTTATTAGATAGTTTGTCAGCATCTCTCATAGGCTTCACCAGACCCTACTTAGATTATTGAACCCCCGATTTTCTGTCCTTTAATAGGATGACCTAGAAATATCTGATTTAGTTGAATGTTTGTCCTGTATCTCTCAATGACCCAACCTTAACATCCAACGGTTGGATTTTAAAAAAAACTTGCCATGTGTTGAATTTTTAGGGGTCACTCACAACACGATTCTCTTACTACAACTCAATACCATGCAATCTCCAGATAACTTCTTAAGATGAAAAACCACAAAATTATCACAAGTCACCATCTTAAATAAAGAAGGGTATTAAATCGAGGTATGTCATTTAAGCACGACAGTACTTCTTAAACACCATGAAATGTAAAATCTCATGACACCATTAAATACAATAGCTCATATCCGTGTATGGGCATTCGCCTAACCATATTTCTCATGAGTCATGACTCTCCGCTCTTATA
The DNA here is from genome assembly GCA_015143295.1 of Tetracentron sinense. Lineage (NCBI taxonomy): Eukaryota > Viridiplantae > Streptophyta > Magnoliopsida > Trochodendrales > Trochodendraceae > Tetracentron > Tetracentron sinense. The sequence continues at coordinate 18,698,680 of CM026572.1, read as the reverse complement.
CAAACTAGCTTGGATCATAAGGGAAAGATTCGTTAGGTAAAGATGCTTACCAATGAGTCAATATCTTTATTATGAAAGAAGGAGCAGTCATTTTCCATCCAAACCATCTCATACTATATTTGGTTATAGAAATAATGGGGAATGGGTCGTTTGTTGTTACCTACAATCATGGTTCTATTGTGCCGATTGATGGTTGTTGAAGGCTCTAAAGGGGCAACAGAAAAGTTAAAGATGGAGATTAGGACAAAAAAATTGCTATTACACACTTTAACAGAAGATATTACTCTTCATAAACTAAAATGGTGGACCAGGGTTCTTGTTGTTAACCCCCAAAATAATAGAGACAAGACAACAAAGGTACTATTAACATGATAGGGTCAAGTGGTACCATTGGATCTCTTAATTTAATTAAGGGCATCTGGTACCATTGGATCTCTTAATTTAATTAAGGGCATCGGATTACATCTGGTGCACGCCCGAGGCTATTGTGTGGCATTTAGCGGGGGAAGAAGTCATTTCATTTTCTCCCCTATTTTTTGACTTCTCCCCAGTTGATATCTCTCCTCTTTTTATCCCTATGTGGCACACGATGAATGGACACCGCCTCGGGCATGCACATGAGGTAATCCGTTGCCTTATTTAAGGGGAATGAGAGCCCTGTTCTAGGTTTCTTGTGGGCCCTACCACGAAATCATGTATATTTGTATGAAAAGAGGAGTGTAATATTAGAGAGGGGCTAGCAAAATCTCTAAGACAACACGTACTTGCATAAAAACTAAACCTACATGCATTTGGTTGTTCGGGCTAGGGGCTGTCAATTAAAGGGCAGGATCGGGACAGAGCAACAGTCAACTCTAACTGTCATTTCTTATAAGGGCAAGACCCTCACCCTTCCCTGGTCTTTCATGGGCTTGGATTGATTAGGCCCTAACTCTCCCATAAAAAGAAAAATGAGAGATTTTTTTTTTATTGGAGATAACGAGATTTTTTTCTACACCAAATGTTAACCCAACACATAATACAATTGAAATTATTTAAAATTAATATAGAAATGAAATAAAACAAATATAATAATAAAACTAAACAACATAAAACCTATCTTGAAAATAGTCTTATGTCTCTGATAAAAGTCTTAGAGATCAAGTATTAGGGTTTGGGAATCTGTCAATCAGAGGCTTAGGATAGAGTTTCAAGGGATTAGGATTAGGAGTTGAAGGGTTGGAGTTAGGGTATGGGTCAACCCTAACACTGCCCTATCCGTTAACTAAGCTCTAACCCTACCCTAAAGGCAGGGTACCCTTGTTAAAGGGCTTTTTTGACAGGCCTAACTAGGCCATGTTGTTTCTTAAAGCACTAGCCCAGTACTTATATGACTATTTATTGGGTTTGAGTTGGGAATTTCAATCGCTATTGAACTCGGGAGAGTTCAATCACAAATCTGGGTCAACCCGTGTCTCTTTTAATACCCAGTTCACAAACATGTCTCTTTTAATACCCATTTCACACCCATATGCCACAGGTCAACACATGTCTCTTTTATTACCCATTAAGTGTGGTTAAGATTCACTAACTCTTAGGATTCAACACACTAACATTGGTTTTTGAAAAACATATTAATCGTAAGGGTTAAAACTTGTTAACCAGAGTTAAAAGGGTAGTCAAAAGGGCTTTGTGAATACGATTGAACTCAGTCATTGGGTTTGGGTATGGAGATGACAACAGGGCGGGTTTGGGCTGGTGCACCCCAACCTTACCCCGCTCCAAATGGGAAGACTCCTACCCGGTTCCAAACCCGGGTCGGGACGGGGCTGGTGACCCCATCCCCGTTTATCAAATCCTTTATAGCCCTGTCCCATTAAGCACTAGTCGGGGCAGATCGGTATTTTGTATTACACGTAATATATTAAGGTAATTTTAGAATTAATTTAAGGGCAAAATAGACATTTAAATTGTAAACAAGACAAGACCGATGGGGTGACTTAAATCCATCCCAGCCCTAACGAGGTCGATTTTACCCATCATTTTCCATCCTTGCCCCTACCCCGTCCGTTTATGAACCTCCCAAACCCATCTCTATCTCAATAGGGGAGGGGCAGGGCGTAGGGCTAGTCGGATTCGGATCGGATCTGTCTAGATCCGAATCCGATCTGATTAAGAATTCGACATATCTGAACCCGATCCGAGATCCGACGGATCATTAATTAATCGATCCGAATCTGATTATATTTTAAAGATCCGAATCCGATCCGATTAAGATTAATTAAAAAAAAAATCTATCTTAATAATATAAAAATCTAATATTACCTTAATTAACTTTAATTTATGTTAATTTTTTTAAAATTAAATCTTTATCCATAAAAAATCTATTTAATATATTTAAAATAATTTTAAAAGGTTAATATAATCAGATCTGATTTTAATTGGATCGGATCATCCTATATCCGGATCCGATCTGATTATAATCGGATTCCACCGATTCGATCTGAATCCGATCCGATGGATCACATATAGGATCGAAAGTCCGGCTAATTGGATTGGATCATGATCCGATCCATTGACAGCCCTAGTAGGGCGGGGCGGGTTACCTCATTAACCCGGCCCCTTCCGGTCCCTATGCCCACTTGGGCAATACTAAAAATCGCATGTGTTAGTGGGCCAGAGTTGGGTTGGGCTGGGCACCCAATCGGTGTGGGGACACTCAACCAAACCAGTCTTGGTTTTAAAGCTCCCCGTCATAAATCCTCTGTTATGATGTCCTAGGCTCCTAGCAGCTGTGTTAAAATTCCAACATTACCTAGCAGTTAGCTAGTGACGAAATAACTAGAAGAAACATCTCGGCATGGAACATTTTCCAGAGATAAACTAGAGATTGCCTCACTCGTCTCTTTTTCACTTTAAATCTTACGCAGTATATCTTCCTTCTCTCGAATCTAAGACCATGAACGTAATTCAAGGTACCCTCTCAGCTGGCAAGGGGCCACGCTTCAGGAAGCGGAGGTACAGAGTTGGATTCTTGCCAACCTCTTGGGGCTACCTGCACAAGCTTCCATGGTTCTCATGGGCCTTGGGCTTATTGATTCATGTGGGTTACGGGGTCTTAAATGTGGTCGGAATTTACCTAGTCTACCCGAAGGGTGGGCTTGGGGTTCCTCGTTACCAAAAAAAAAACCTAATTTAAGTGACTGTCATATTACCCCCCCAAAAAAAAAAAAAGAAAAAAAAAAGCGACTCATGAAAAGACCCATTTGAAGATGAGGTCGGATGGGCAACAGCTTGCGCTGTTGCCCATCCGAACTCATTTGAAGATATTATATTCTGGAAATATTGAGTTGCTTTAAGATCGATCTCCTCGCTATATTTTATTATGGTGATTTAAAATTTCATTTAAAATCCTAAAAGCAAGTGGTTTTAGGGTTTTAATGTGGACAAAATCCCAATAATTTTGATTTTTGAGTGGGGCGGTTGCTTGGTCTCTTAAGACCAAAACGAACTCAATTGGAAATGTTCTTATTGTCTTTAGTCTAACATCGTCCGGAGAAGATATTTCAAGAGAGTAAATAAAGGTTATCGTCCCCACATATATATAGTAATTAATACAAGCACTAATAGAGTGTGGCTATGCACATTTCACACTGGAAGGTGTACTTTGCACTTCGCACATCGCATTGCGTAGTTGCCTCCTATTTGGACTTTAAGCCGTCCGTTGCGATGATTGGTGACTCCTTGAGTGCACTGACTAAGGGAGGTTGGGCGGTTGATTCAGTGAATCCATCAATGAAATTGATGGAGCTTAGTAACCTCATGGGATGGACCCAATAAATGGTGTCATCCCACTTCGGTTCTTATATAAGGAACCGAAAGAGGAGGTCTATCTCTATTGGATCAATAGAGACTCAGACTCACCTAGATCCGAGCAAGCTAGACTCTGACTAGAGACTGAACTAGACTCCAAATTAAAAAGACAAGGCTTAGCTGAACTAGAGGTTAGAGAAGAGTCCGGACTTAATTTAGAGATTGAACCAGAGATGAAGATAAAGACCAAGAATCAATCCAAAACCCTAGATCCAAACCAGACTTTGGTTTGGATCAGTAGCAATGAATCAGACTGCGATCTAAATCACCAAAGTTATAGAGTGACTTTAGTTCATCTATTTCATACCCATCTGATCAGACTGGCATGGCCTTGCCCAGCCATATTGAGCCCAGAGCCGGTTGGATTATCATTAACCATAAGTAATATGATAATTTAATAGGACTGGTACGACATTTTTGAGAATGTAGCACAAGTTGATTAATTACATAGCCTAATAACTTGTATTAAGTTAATGTTTTTCTCGGGCATCCTTAAAGAGGTTTAGTACCCTATCATCTACTGACTTGAGCTTTCAGATGTGATCAGCCACATTAAATATCATATTCTTACTAAGTCCTAGGCTACTATTATTTGAAAATGTTCTCAAACTCTAGGTGGTTTCAGTCTCATTGTCTCAACTACTTTTTTTTTTGGTATCAGCATACATGAGTGGAGTTAATACGGTCAGTATTTAGCTAGGGGCATTGAGGCTCTTGCAACCCTTACCCCATTGAAGGCCACACCCCTACCACTCACGCAAGAGGCGGGGGTATTTTCTCAACTACTTACACATGTATAAAAAGTGTGATAGTTTTAAATCAAATGAGCATTCAACGTATGTTTCTTTCCCAATTTTTTTGGAAGTTTTTATTTTCTATATGTGAAAACTTAATTTTTTTTTTCTTCTTCAGACATCATTTATTTATTATTAGTTGTAAAATATATAAATGATATGTGAACTTCTTGTTCGTTACATCAATGCACAACTGGACATCCTCAATGAGAGGACTTCTTAAGATGAAAAACCACACAATTTACTATCCCTCAATACATTTCTTTTCTTGGCATGCAATCTCAACAAAACCTCTTAAGATGAAAAACCACAAAATTATAGGTCTCCAATTTTGGTCTCCATCTTACGTTAAAGAACAAAAAAACATTATTAAATGGAATAATACAAAGATACTTCATTTAAGCGCACGACACCGGTTAAATGCAATGAATTACAAAATCCACGAGGTTGCAACTTGCGACTCATGATGATGCGTTAAATACAAAGCCTCAACCCTAACCAGGCTTGGTTATAAAGCTACCCAATATAACTCCTTCAACCTAAGTTATCTAAATAAAAATATATTAATTAAAGAGGTTAGCTCTAGTTTAATTAAACTCTAAATTTAAAACTAATGGCTAATATGATATTAGCATGTAGTATGACTAACAAACTTAGGAATGTTCACTCTTACATCTTTAAGAGTGTATTGAATATTACACCATGGGCCAGTTCCCATGGTTGTGTGGTGGTGTGAATTGAGTTCGAGTCTTGGTGTGGCCGTTGAGCGCCCACCAAATCTAGATAGATAAATGATTAGAGCATGCAAAAACAAATAATGTATTCAATATTTATATTGTCAAATGCATCGGTTGGTTAGTTGGAGTCAAATAATACATTTGACTTTTCTCAATTTTAAGCCAAACTGCATTTAATTATTGTTTGCCGTAGAGTCCATATTAATAGGAGCAAGAGGAGTGCTATCCCCGGCACATTTACTCCAAAAGTTTCCATAGACGCAAGATAAGGCATATCACTTGGACATGTGTCTGACATTTTGACACATTGAAAAATTGAAAAACTGAAATTTTGTGACAATTGTGGCCATCAAGTTTCGTATGTGGAAAACTTGCGACTGGGGTTAGCAAAATCCATAGGAGCAATAGTTTGCTACTCGGGTGAGGAGTGAGGAGTGAGGAGTGAGGAGAGAACTATTGCTCCTCACTCTCACAAAGCTACTTTAACTGTGGTTAAAAGGTTTTAAGACTTGTGTTTAATTTTTTTCCTAGTTCTCTCCTCACTCTCACAAAGCTACTTTAACTGTGATTAAAAGGTTTTAACACTTGTGTTTAATTTTTTCCTTCAAAAATCAAAGACAGAAGCTTTAACTCTAAGAGTTAGTGAATCATAACCACAATTAAAAAGAATAAAAAAAGACGGTGGTGAAAAAATGAGACCCGAGATGCCTCCCTTCGCTCCACCAGCAAGGAGGTGATTATTGTCATATTAATACAAAAGTAAAAATGTCAAGACTAACGCTACAAATTTATAATGAATAGCTTCATAGAATCAGCCCTAAATCGAAGCAGATCATAAGAGGGTCAAGAAACTAAACCAAAACTGAAAACCATAATTTGAACTTAGGAAAATGTTGGGAGGGTTTAGGGGTGTATTTGGGCTGTGCTTTTACGGGCTTGGCCAAGCTCGGCTCGGTTTGAAAGGATTTATTCTAGGCTCGAAGCCTGGCTCGACCTGAAATCAAGGTCGAAAAATTAGCTCGAAGCTTGACCTGAATTCAAAAGCCTGACTCGAAGCTCGGCTCGGCCCAAATTGATTCAAGCTCGAGCCGGCTTAGCTTGGCTTGAATCATTTTTTAAAAGAAAATAAATAAAATAATAATATTTTATATTATTTATATATATAAATAATATTTTTATTTTTTTTTAATAATGTTCGAGTCGAGCCGAACCGAGCCGAGCCGAGCTAAGGCTAGGCCGAGCTCGGGCCGGGCTGAGCCTCAATCGAGTCGGGCCGTATCAAACAAGGGTTGGTCCGAGTTCGGCTTGAATGGTTTTTCAAGTTTTTTTTAGGCTTGGCTTGACCCGATCGAGCCTAAAAATCAGGTTGAACCGAGCCGTACAACCGGGTGATCGGGCTTTGTGCACCCCTAGGTGGGTTGACGTGTAAGGGTTTATGTATTGCAACCATAGTCCCATACTTACTTTTCACCATACTTCTTATTTATTTATGAAATGAGAGTGATGTGACGTGTAAGGGTGTGTGTATCGCAACCATACTTCTTATGTATTTATCAAATCAGAATGGTTGAGCGGAAGTGTGGTGGGCCCATAACTCATAGGTCCCAGGATCAATACTTAGCTATGACATAAAAGAAGGCTTCCCTAACAAGTCTTTTTAATCAATTAACCAAAGGGGGTTGGTATGCTGGCCAAGACCACGCCTCAAGAAGCGGAGGTCTTGAGTTCGATTCTCTCCCCTTGTTGGCCACCCGCATAGATTTACTCCTAGTACTTATCTAGTGTGTGTTGTTGGGGGTCTTCACATACCCTAGGGGATTAGTCGGGTGATTTAAGGGACCCGGACATCCTTGTCACAAAAAAATAATAAATAAAATAATGAATAAAAAACAATAAGGATTTTGCAAGCCACACTCGCCCCCTATTGTAGTCACCCGAAATGTTGTGACAATAATTATAGTGGAGCTTATACTTGTGAGTTGTGAGCCCACGAACCTTTTGTCATTATTTGACATCAAATGTTGCGAGTACATTAAAAGAGAGTGGCCTAGAACTCCCCAAATATCAACCATACAACCATTTTTTTTTGAATGATGATCGTCTAGGGGAACCTTCTCGGAAATAATTTTTCCAACTCTTTAGTAAATTTTTTTTTTGTGAGGATAGTGTCCGGGCTTCTTAGAGCACCTGACTAATCTCCTGGGGACGGGCAAACTCCTCCAACAACACACTATGCTGGTAGGGATAAAACCCTGAAGGTGGCGAACAAGAGAAGGTGGCGAACAAGAGAAAGTGAATTGAACTCAAAACCTCTGTTTCTCAGGCGTGGTTCTAGCCAACACACCAAGCCCCATTGTAAATAGTGTCGGAGATTTATTTGCATAAAAGAACTAATTTTTTCAGTATAGCAAACAAAAGAAATAGATATCTCTTTGAAAATTGTTCCATGCACCTATTTCCCCCCTATAGTTGATTGCAAAATCAGGCACGCCGTATACTTTCTAGTTGACCTAAGCTATCAAATGGGTTTTACTTTTCTCTTTGGGACTATTGTTGCAAGTTGCAACAATAATTCGGTGTGGTTCTCTGAGTTGACCTAGCCGTATTGTGTATTAATACAGGTATCCTGTTTTTCTTCATTGAATAATAGACCACTTACAACAATCTTCATGTTCTCTTATTAAGAGTCTTTTTTATAGGATATTGTCATTTATAAATCTCCATAGGTACTTGGTTGGAGGTTAGGTACAATGAGAGCTATTAGATGGTATATGATAATCTGTAAGCACAGCTTTAGAACATGTGCTAGATGGGAACAAGGCCATATTATTGATTGGTTTCAAAATATTATATATATATAGAGAGAGAGAGAGAGAGAGAGGGGTATTCTAAAGGGCGCCGTTCGTTACAAGCTGTTTATGAGCGCCTTCATCTTCACTGTCCATACATAATCTAACGGGCGTATGTGACTATATATAATTAAAATTTCAGAGCTTTTTAAGCATTCTTGACTCTCTTCTCTTCTCTTTTATTTTTTATATATTATTTTTAATTTCTCTTTCCCCATTTCAGAACCTAGCACGAGAAGGAGACTTTTGCTGCCGTTGCCATTGTCATGAAATTGAGAACCCCTTTTCTCTCCTCTTTCCTATTGTTTGAAACTCTAGCACAAGAGGATGTATTGTATGATGTGGTGAGGGAACTCCAAAGACATTTTTCTTTAGTTACTATAGTTACTGAATCCATTAGGCTTCGTTTCTTTTGGTGGAACTATTAAAAGTCCGGAGCATTAATATTTTGGAACAAGAGAGGAGACAAGATAGGATTTCTAACTCTTTTACATAATAGTATCTCAAATTTATTGGGTTTAATATAATTAGAAGTTTCATGTGTATGGAACTTAGAAAGTCCAAAATTCTTGGTGGAACTTGAAAGTTCCATATTTGTACAACTTTTGCACTCTATAGCATAATATATTTCTAGTCATCAAGTAAAATTAGTTGTAAATTAAGTTGTGAAACAATGAAGGTTCTAAATATTAAAAATTCCACCAAAAGAACATAGCCTTAAAGTTAGAGTTTTGATTAGAGGATCGCAAGGTCCTCTTCCAAGCTGACTACACCAATCAAATTTTAACACATTGGGAAAGAGAAATAAAGTTAAAAATAAATTAACAATTTCACTACCAACATCAATTTGCAAATGGGTGGTCAATTTGAAAGAGGATCTTGTGATCCGTTTTCCATTTTCCTTAAAGTTAAGGATATTTAGTAATTTTGTATGAGACCAATCATTAAATGCACAATTTTCTTATACTTTCCTTATTCTCTATTTAATGATTTCCTTATGAAAATACTTATTTGACAAGACAATAGAATAATATTCAATATATAATAATAAAAAAAACTAAAACCATCCGATGTGAGTGTGAGTTTTGGAGTGGATGAAGTAGAAGACTCGCCTCTAGAGAAGAAAAAAAACATGACCTTTAACTTTCATTAGAGAGAACAACACATCAATTAAAATCCTAGGTCATCAAAGACCTTTTGTGTAAGCTGAAAAAGATTGAAAAGGGGAAAATAAGTATAGTTGTGAATGTTTCAACCATTTGATATTTTAATTATTATTTTTTTGATTGTTTCACCATTTGCTTGGGTGTTTGTATCTCCGCTCACAGATCTAACCACCATGAGATTTTTATCATTTTTTTTTCACCACCCATTAGGTTAACCAATCAGCTATTGCTCAACCTCGATTTAGTGTGAATAATACCTATAACCAACTTTGTATTGGTCCATATTCCCTAAAACTTGTTTTGATATAAACTTCTCCAAGAAGAGAACAACTCTTTTAGAAGAATTTTCATAAAAAAGTAAATTTCAAAGATAATCAAATGTGATTTCTATCGACTTTTAACTTTTTATTTAGAGTCAAAAGTTGGTAAAAGTTAATTTAGAATTTCATCCAAACACAACTTAAATAAACAAATTTAACTATTACCCAATTCGGATTAAGTGTGAATAATACTCATAACAGACGTTGTATTGATCAACATTCCCTAAATAAATATAAGCCGACAGACGATCTGAAAGATCGATCCCATTAGTGAAACCATGAAGGATTTTGAACATATCAGCTAAGTTAAGTTGGTAAAAGTATAGTATTGTGACAAAAAGGCCTAAATGCAGCCTAAAGCTGCAGCATTCAAAAGAGAAATAGGAAGGCAAAGGGTGGAGTTGAATTATGTGCAGGTCTATCCACTCCAGACATAACCCTGCATCCAAACAAGCCCCACCACCCCCCACCAACAAAAGTCAATTTGCCTATATCTCAACTTTTATGAGGAGTACCAAATTCCCATTTGGAGAGGTCATCCACCAAGCTGAGTGGAGAAATTAGGGTCCCACCATCACTCAAATGGGTCATCCACCCAATGCGTACGTTAGCATCGACTGTTCACCAGTTTCTTTCTCTCCAACTTATACACAAGAATAGAGAAGTGTTCCTTTGATTTATAATTTTAATTTCTGAACGGTACAAAAGGATAATTTAGTAAAACCCGCAAAAATACAAGGGCAAAACCGTCCTAAAAAAAGTATACATCATCATCATGATTGTTAACGGTCATTGCCATCAAGGGTTGAAATTGTACCTACCGAAATCTGCAAGCTTTCTCGATCTGTTCGCACAGAACGAAGCTGCCGTCGATAGATGCGGCTTTTTCGAAACCCTAATCTCGCCGGAAAACCCCACGTCCGGCGGAGCCCCTTTCTGATTCCGGTGCCGGTTAGGGCTCGCCCTCACCAACGGGCTCAAGCAAAACGCCAATCCCGAAACGTTTCGGCTGTGCCGCGACTGCCCTCCCCGGCGTACCTGCGGATGCGTCGGCGTTTTCTTCCAACCCTGTGAGGATTCCGACGAGTACCCACTCTCCATGGGAGAGCTCTCATGTTTTTCATCGTCTTCGTCTTCATGGGGGTCTTTCGCCGGGGACATTCCCCGATCTCTGGTGGTCCGGCATGGTCGACGACCGGGGGGCGCAGTACAAGGCTCGTCGAGAGAGAATAAACGGGATTGTTTTTTCCGGCCACCGGAGAGGAGAGATGAGAACCAAGAAGGCCTAGAAACCCTAGGATCCGAATCAGGTTCGTCGGATCTGGAGCTGAATAGATTGGAGAAGAGAGAGAACTTACTGTGCTTCTTCTTACCGGAGATGCCGGAGGTGGTGGTGGTGGAAGTGGGACCCACTTGAGGGGTGCTGTAAAAGCGTCGATCTTGGTGGCTGGGGATGTGGTGGTGCCAGGAGGAGTCGTCGGAGCGGCGACAGATATAAGGAGAGACAGAACGTGGGAAAACAAGTGGGGGTGGATGTGCGTCAGATTTCCGGCGATCTTCGTCGGCGCGAGCAAGGGCTTGTTGACGGGCTTGAGCGGAGATGAGAGCGAAGAGGCGTTCACGGAGGCAAGAAGCACAGACGCCGACGACGCTGCTGAGATCGGAGAAGTGTTTCTTACACCTCATTTACTTTGTTTATATCTTTTTTTACCTTCTTTGATCCACCATTTCTGGGTCTGGGTTTTTGATTCTAAAGAAAAGATCCTGCTGGAATGGGGATTTCAAAGGGAGTTCTTGGATTTGTTCTTCTCAGATTTCTCCGCTAGAGAGAGAGAGATTGGTTGAGTTTTCTATGTGTCTGTGGTGGTGGAGGTGTTGGGCTAATGGGGTTTTTGAGATCTTTATTAAATTGAGAGAGAGAGAGAGAGAGATTCAGTCAAAGGAGTTGTGGAAGTGTGGGATTTTTTTTTTTAATTAAAGAAGACACGCGCTTTGTAAACGGAACTCTGGAGCGCCATTTACTTCTTGGTCTTGTGATAGAATTTTAGTGTTGGTTGGGCAATGGGCCTCATTAAATACAGATTTAATCCTCTTGGCTTTGGCTTTAGGGTTAGTTTGTTTATGTCAATGTGGAACAGATTTAATCCTATAACCGTTAAATAGGGATGTCAAGTTTGGGCTTGGGTTTTCTTGCCACAGCTTGGCCCGTTTAAGGCCCAAATTTTGATCGTTGGCATAGTGTCAATGGATCAAATTTGGGCCTCAAAAACCTATTATAAATGGGCTGGACTCAAGCCGGGCCTATTCAAAATTACAAAAATTTAGGCCCAAGCCCGGCCCATTGGCACCCCTAAATGGGATTGTGGGGGATGTTTGGATGTCCAACTTGGATATCATTTCTCTGGTTGGCCTTAAAAGGCCAGGTCTTGTCGAACTTGTTAAGAGCCAAAATCGAGTTCAACAAACATTAGGTTTCCCATTGTCTATCTAATTTCTGTTTCTAGCTTTCATTTTTATTTGGTTAAAACGTCAATTGCTCAAACAAGCCGTCAACTGAAATGTTGGCGTCATTTGAAGTAATATCCAAACAAGTCTTAGAGATGGGAAGGACTTTTTCAGAACAACTTAAAAACAAAACAAAAAAATTAAAAAATTTGGGTTTTTGACAAAAGCTAATTGGGGAGCTTCTCCTAAAAACTAACTTTTAAGACTTTTGACGGAGAAGTTACTCTCTTAAATACCAAACCGACGTTTTAATTGACTTTTGACTCTTCAAGAACTAAAAGAGACTCAAAGTTAATTTAAAAGTATATCCAAACACTACCTTAAATGTCTCTTAAAAAGGCTAAACTCAACACATAACCTTGCACAAAATGAACAAAATAATGTCCAATGCATGCATTGCAAGCTAAATAGGGGTGCTTTTGGATCCGGTTATGGTTGTCCTAGCTACAGCCTACTCTGTGGCCAAACATATCTTTAAGCTAATTACGATGCAGGTTATGTGGATTATGAAATTAAGCAAGTTCAAATTGTAATCATTGTTTGTTAATGTGGTAGTGTTTGTTGTCCCTAGTTGATTTATTGATTTATGGAGCTCGAGGTATAGTCCCTTAAAAAGGGGCACTTTTGACTTGACCATCAATGTGCTGAATCTTATATTCTTATTATTATTTAATTTTGTGCTCCCTTAGGCATTTTGTATCGAAGAAAGTAGTTATTTGACATACTTAGGATATTCTAAATGGATTTCCAAAGTTGCATCAGGATGTTGTTTGTAGAGGTACTCCCAACAACGTTAGGGTTGTATCCGAGCCGAGTTGAGTTGAGCTGAGCCAAGCTATTCTAACGGTGGAAAATCAATGTTTGAAGCTTGGCTTGAACAGAATGGTTCAAGCTTGATATACAAACAATAATAAAATTTTATGAGTGATATTTGTTTATTTATTTATTATTATTTTATTAATATATTATAATAATCAAGACGAACTGGATCAACTAAGGTCGACCTCGAGCTTAACTTATTTTAAGTTTCAAGCTCAAATAAAAACTCAGCTTTGATAAGCTTGATCTAGTCAAAAAAAGTCAAGCCAAGCTGAGTCGATGAGCTAGCTCAACTTGAATACACCCTTATTCACAACTATGGTGACCTACTAACCATTTAATAAATATCTAATTGTTTCATTGCGTCCCCACATTAATTGTTATCGGTATGATTACAGCTTAATACTCTTAAATCAAGCGTAATTTAAAAAAAAAAAAAAAAAGGATAAAGAAATGTTTAACTAATAACTGAACAAAAGTGTTGGATAAAAGGGAAGAATCTACAACAGAGAAATGTCGCCTAAAGGTATGAATTCTTACATAGCAGACACTAGGAGAAGAATTGTAAAAAGGGACGAGGTTGTAAAAAGTAATGGAGCTAATCTTGTGTCCAAGCCATCGAAACTGTTGCTTTTGTTTTGGCTTCCTTTGGCTGTTGACTAGTTCAATAAGTTAATTACAGTTTCATTAGGATAAGGTCAACTTAGGGAGAGTGACAAGGGGACTATGATTTAAAACTCTTAATAGTACCTACTATCGAGAATTTAAAATCCAATAGTGTGGTGGGGCCTACCATATTAATGCAAGTGCGCTTTGGCACCATTGGATTTTTAATCCGATGGCTGAACTCTCCATAGTACCCTATCAAGAGTCTTAAAACACTTTTCAATCCCTTAAACTATTACTATTAGGACAATGATTAGCACACCTGCATTAGAATAGGTAATCTAATGTCATGGCCATGTGTTCCTTTTAACACTCATTTAGCTATGGTTAAGCTTAACAAAATTAAATTAAATATTTTGATTTTTTCTTTTTTAAAATCAAGCTTAGATTGCTTAGCTATAGGAATGAGTAAATTTTTAACTACTGTTAATGAGTGGTAAAAATGGGGCATTGACCAATGAGGACTGTACCTTAGAATAAGTAATCTATTGCCACAATAAGTTAAGTATTTCCCTTACTATAATTGTTAATAATAATATTACAGGATTGCTAGATTCAGATGAAGAAGTCAGCTTGTTTTCAAAACTCTTACTGGAACACTTGGAATTGTTACCCCTTAATAAAACAAAAAATTTAAAAGATAAATTTATGGTTGATATTTATTTGTACTCAATATAACAGAAAAAAGTACTAATACTTGTCGTTACCAAAGCGAGAGCTTAAAAGTTTGGGTCTAACTTAGTAATTTTCCTAAGAGTAGTGATAGGCGGACCCATGGATCGGATGAGCATTTAAGAAGGGGGGGGGCATCCACCAATAGGTGGATGCCTTGGGTTATCAAATGGGATCCATGGGTCCGTTAACTTTTTTCCTTTTCCTAATATTTAGTATTATAATGTGAGAGCCGGGCGTTGATGAATTTTCCGAAATTCTCAAAGTACCTTTATATAAAAACAAAACATTGATTTAATGATTTACTTTAATTCCCAAACTACCCCTTACCTATAATTTAATATTTTACTTTAATTCCCAAACTACCCCTTGCTCATCTACCTATTTAGAATCATAGCCAATCGCGATTGAACTCGGGGAGAGTTCAATCGCACCCACGGGTTATCACGTGTCCCTTTTAGCTCCTATTAATTGTCCTTTCCCTTACGCTCACATGCATCGCACGTGCCACTAGCAAGTTCAATCACAACCGCAGGTTAACACGTGTCCCTTTTAACTTCTATTAACTGTGGTTAACTCCTTTCCCTCACTCTCACGTGCATCACACGTGCCACCCGCTAGTAATAATAAGAGAGGAGTGCTAGTCTAGAGACATTTCAAAAAAAAATTTAAACTTTCACATTGGGTGCAGGAGTGTAGCCTGGGGGAGCAGTTGCCCCTCAAACTTTTACTCCCAAAAAGGGTGAGAGTGAGACCGTCGCTACCCCCCAACAAGAAAATCCTGATTCCACCCCTTGGTGCAACACGTGTCATTGCCAAGAACTCAACTTGAATTTTTTTTTATTGAGGCAAGTGATAGTTGATTAAAAATGTTATTAATTGTTGATGAATTTATAGAGAACGATTCGATGAGTACAAAATATTATGGGTCTAGAGAGATAGGCGTGTGGGGACGTAGAACCTAGAATTTTTTTTCACGACTAAGTTTGTGGATCATTTCATCTATAAATTTTGTTAATATCTACGGGTATTGTTTCTCCTTGTTACGGGGCAGCTATCCCCTTGTCCTATGACTCTGTTCTGTTAAATAATTAAAAAAACATAATATAAAAGATGCATTTTATTTTAAAAGTTCATGGAGAAATTGCTCCCCTTGCCTTAAGGGAAGCTAACCCTTATCTCATGACTATGTATTGTTAAATAATTAAACAATATAGTATAATTTTTTTTGTTCAGAAGTTTAATAGGATAAGTGTCCCTCATGCCGCTATATTCCATGACTATGCCTTATTATACTATAATGTTTTCACAAAAGCTCGGCAGCTGCTTCCATGCCCTATGACTATGCCTTATAATTTTGTCCGTCCCTTGCCCCTAGCTCTGCCCTTGTCGATGCTACCCTTAAAATTTTCTTTCTTTTTACATAAGTGAAGGTTATAGGTATAAACGGTTAAGAAAGTAACATGGAAAAGTAATGATCACGTCAGTGAGAGTTTGGATGTGGAGTAGCATAATAATAATAAGGGAAATAATTGAAGCCCATATTAATTAGATTTGGGAAGATGTTTGGCTCTCTTGGACCAGGCGCCCAGCCCATTATGAGAAGACACAGGTTATAAAGGAAGTCCATAACAAGAAAAGAGAAGTTTACTGTGTATACTACTATTCACAACTGAAGTGTATTAGCCATCACAATCTGCATTTAGGATTTGGGGACCCACAAGCCCTGACACATCCGACGGTGTACAGTGTATTATCTCCTAGATGGCCCACCAAATCAGACTAGTACGTTTCTTTTGACTATCCAACAAAGATTGTTATTAATTAATAACGGGCCATTTGGACGGTTGTAATTTCTGGGCCACCTACCTTAACCTGTCCCGGACCCACAATCTCAAGGTGAGATGATTTTCACCGTCCGATTAAGCTTTAAGCTCGAGCCAGTGGGACATCAAAGCGATATTCCCATCGTATGGCTCACTCACGTGAAGTAGATCTGGTTTTGCACACTTATACTGTGTATGAGTGTTACACAATAACAACCTCTCGATATCTTCCCATACCTAATACTTGTCGAAGTCCGCCTTTGGCTGTTCTAGCCCTGGGTGAGAGGGAACAAAACAATAGACTAATGGAGTAATAAATAGAGTTTATGTCCAAGTTAATTACATTTACGATTATGCCCCCATGGAGCGGTGCACTACCAATTTCATGCTCCCTCAATCGTCCATGAACCATGTTGAGCAGATAAGTCAAAGTAATCCAATTATTTAACCACTTCTCAAGTTGGGTACGGCTCTGGCTACCCGCATTTCGTTACACAGTGGAAATAGATGGTATGCTAAGCATTTCCCCTAAAAGAATGGATAGATCTAGTTCTCGCCACACCAAAACCATCCGACCTAAGTGGAGTGTCCGAAATGTGGCGATAAAAAGAGGAGAAGATATCAAATGGAGAGAAGTCAAAAAAACATTGGGAAAATGAAATGACTTCTCCCCTTTTTATCGTCACATGTCAAAAGCTAAACTTAGGTCGGATGATTTTGATCTGGTGAGAGCCAAATCATCAAATCTGATCCCAAACCTATCCCATTCAAGAGAGGGATTGAAAATGGATAACACGAACCCAAATAAACATGAATTCCTTCACAGTTCAACCCAATCAACTGCCTATGCATCCCTTTTAATTAATAGTAAATATATATTAAATATCAACGTTATTATATGTATAACCAACCGCTTGTGAGAGAGAAATGAAAAAGAGAAAGGAAAGAGAGAGGTAAGACAATATAAATATAAGAGTAATTTTGTCAATAATTATCATAATGCAGAAGTAGAGAAGATATAAGTATATGAATAATTTTTCATTCTCATTACAATAATAGAAAAGATAAGTATAAGGATAATTTGATTAATCGTGACAAATTTTAATGAACATTTAAGTTGAGAAGATAATTATAATATTAATTTTGTTATTATTGACAAAATTCAATCAACATCTCTAAAGACCTTATTTTCATTATATTAATAGAGATAAAAAAAGATAAATATAAATGTAATTTTTTCAATTGTAACAAAATTCAATTAAGTTTAGTAGAGAACGTAATTGTAAGGATAATTGAAAGGGTAATTTTATTAACTGTGACAAAATTTAAGCCCTATCTTATTGGGATTGATCCTATTGAGTAATGTTAGGTCCACTTTATTTCTCATCAACTTCCCTTATTTTGGGACAAGAAGACAAAAACAATGGTTGATCCTACCAAAAGTTAGTGCACTATTTAATCTTCTTGTCCCAAAATGAAAAAAATGGATGAAAAAGAAAATGGACATACCATTGCTTATATTTATAAATTTAATAAACAAATTATAAAGGGTCTTGGATCCGGAAAGCCAATCCGTATTGGTATTACGTGCCCAAAACCTAGACTCTTAACTAATGAAAGTGGCCGGGTATGATTCGGGTAAGAAATTGTCTGAGTATTATGATTGAATTGAACTCGAGGAGAGTTCAATCACACTCACATGCCAACAGGTGTCTCTTTTAACCCATATTAATTGTTGTAAAGATTCATTAACCCTTGGGGTTCAACAATATAACCTTAGTTTTAGAAAAGAATATTAAAAATATATTTAATTCTAGTTAAGAATTTTTAATCCTTAGGATTAGTATTTTTTTCTTAAAAAATTAATATTATATTGTTAAACCCTAAGAGTAAGTGAATCTTAACCACAATTAATATGAGTTAAAAGGGACACTTGTCGACCTAGGGTGTGATTGAACCCTCCCAAAGTTTAATCGCAATTGGATGTGATTCGATCTCCCTCTAGCCACCTCCCCATATAAAAGAACTATATTATCATATGATTAACAACCGAAGATTCTACAAACGTAGGATATCAAATGATCATATGATTAGTCTAATCAAACAAGACTAAACCATTTAGATGTGCAATTGATGCAAAGCATTGTTTAATCGGAAGTAATCGACCCGACACCGATTGGGATTCAAATGGATCGAAACTCTTTAAGATCCAACCCGGAATCGGGTCTACTATACACCAATTAAACGATGTCGGGGTTAAAAGGGAAGCTGACTTGAAGCCGAGCTCCGTTTCCAACGGGTCAAACCGACCCAATGCCACCTCTAATTATGAGACTTTCTCGAAATGTTTTATTAAATTCCTGGTGGTTAATGGAGTCAAATTTGAATTTGTTTATTTGAAGTATGGAATGAGTCTATGTACTATTATTTTTTTTAATAATCGGAAAAGTTATAAATCAAAAGATTGGAATATAAACTAAATATTGTTAAAAAAATCATCTATTAACGGGTTCGGACGTTGCTGTTTATTTTATTTTTTTGAGAAAAGGAAGCACAACACACTCACACACATGGACTAAGAGAACGCTAAGCCCAATTCTTCAAAATAAAATAAAAAACGAATGGTAAGCAAAAGATTATGATCAATTAATATTCATTAGATTATTTTAATTCAATTATTATAAAATAATTAGTTGTTTTTTATTCTACTTATCTTTACGATTATAATGCGAGAGCCATGCGTAACCTGATTTTTCCGAAATTCCCAATCTACCCTCATATAAAATAAAACCTTGATTTAATGTTCCAAACTACCCCCGCTCATCTACCTATTTAACGATTAGAATCACAGCCAATCGTGATTGAACTCGGGGACAGTTCAATCACACCTGTGGGTTAGCATGTGTCCCTTTTAACTCCCGTTAATTGTGGTTAACTCTTTCCCCTCGCTCTTGCGTGCATCGCACGTGCCACCCGCTAGTCAAGATTATTAAAAAGGGTTCAACTGGCTTTTCAACTTTCAAAATATATTCATATAACCCATACCTCTACTATTATAATGAGAATAATTGAATTTTGGCATAATTAACAAAATTACCAATACATTAATTCTCTATCTTCTCCACTATTATAATAAGAATGACAAAATTACTCATATCCTCGTATCTTCCATCCTTTTGATTGAATTTTTTCATAATTAACAAAATTATCGGTATACTTATTTTCCTTGTCATCTCCATTATAATAAGAATGATAAAATTACTCATATACTTATATCTTCCACATTTCTGCTATTAAAATCTTTTTTTAAAAAATTATTTTTACACTAATAAATTCCATCTTTTCTATCATTATAATGAGAATGCCAAAATTACCCTTACACTTATATCTTCTTCATCTTTACTATTAGGGCAATGTTAGGTCCACTATTTTTCTCATCAAAATTTTCATTTTTAAACAAAAAAACAAAAAAATGTGGTAGTTTTTCATGGGGTCCATAATTTTTTTTTTTCTTCTTCTTGTTTAGAAATTGGATGAGAAGGAAAGTAAATTTAACATTATCCTTATATTACAATGAGAACATAAAACTTATAAACATTGAAATTTGACACTATTAACAAAAATGTCTGTATGTTTATCCCCTTCTCTCTCGTGCATTGGATGTGTGGTCATATATATATATTGTGGCCGCCTCGAGCTTCCTTACTGCCGACGGCCGATACACACATATTTATTAAAGTTTTAACCAGTAAAATGTCATTGCATGTTCAGCCATTAATATATATATATATATTTATATTAAAGTATTAAACAGTAAAATTTTTACACACGTAGTAATCTAAGCTCTGAGAAGGGGTTATGTCAAGTTATTGGCAGTAAGGGTTGTTTCAAGTTAGTTGCAATTCAAATCTTTACTCAATCCTATTTAGAAGTTTATTATGTGCGTATTTAAAGCAGAACAAGAGATAGCGAGAACAAGAGATAGGGAGACAAATGTAGCGAGACAAGTGTGTTTCTATAACAATAAGTCAACATCATGAATCAGTCGAGTTTGATTATTTCTATGTTGATTATAGATGATTTAATGGTTCATATTCAAGTAGGTGTTCTTTTATGTATGTTATTCACATATAATATTAATCAATAAGACAGAAGAAGGGTTAAATGCCCAACTAAAAATGTAGAGTAGAATCTAAAGTTTTTAAAATAAGCCGACCAAGTCAAGACATACATAATACAATTTAGTAAGAAGACAGATAAGATTGAGGTGGTAATTTTAAATTTGAGATTGATGGTTAAAAGATTTTTCTAGTCGACCATTTGCCATAAAATTAGAATTGAGTGATAAAGTGAAGATGTGCTTCTGAAGTATCAATGCATTCTTATCAAAATAGAAAGAAAGTTTATAAGAAAGTAATAAGGCCAATTAAGCTATATAGAGTATTGATGTCGCTCAAAGATATGCGAAACTTTGCAGTACAGTAAAGGAGTTGTTGATCCACAAAGAACAGTGGAGATAAAGAACAATAGTAGAGAAAAGGGTTTGTAGAATTTTTAGTAGAGAAAATTCTATTAATTTAGGGAGAATATCAGTGAGAGAAAGCGTCAATGCAATGAGTTTCCTCCTCTTAATGGTACAATGTTAATTCGATTAATTCAAAGTATAACTCAATTGTAGATTTCACATCCCAAACCCACAATCAGAAGATTTAGAAATTCAGATTATAATAAAAAGTTAAAATCAATTTTCAAAAGAAGTTTCAATCCAAGCCCACACTTTATCGGAAAAACTCGAGGAGGACGATATACTTTTCGGCGATACCGCAACAAAAAATAATATCTGCTAAGATGAAAGTTCTTCGTTTGGGAAATCAAAAACTATTACTCAACTACGAGAAAAGTCTGACTAAACTCGTGAAAATGTTTAAATCTAAGATATTCAATTGAAAAAGTGATCAAACAAGAAGAACAACTAATATAGAAATCATAATTATTAGTAACATTCAATTAATTAAATCAATTAACTAACATCCCCTCATTAAGAGAATTTTGTCCTAGCCAAAGCCAGAGATTTAACAGTTCATACAAAGGAAAAACTAAAAAATTAATAAGAGAAATTCGAGAGCTGAGATCAGTACTAGTGTGTGCAGAGTGATGGTAGGACGTCCATATGGCATGGATATATATTTATTGCTCTTCCCTTTCATTTTCTAATTGATTTAAATTTTCTCCTTTTTCGAAAATAGAAATATCAATATAACACACTTCTTCTTTCCAATTCAAGAAATTTCTATCTTTTTTATGTTAAAATCATATTCATCCATATCTTACTAAGATTCTCTACCCTTGTGTGAGAGAATATTTCTCCAATTGGTTTTGGACTTTGACTCTTTTGACTTGAGACTTGAGACTTTATCTTCTTTAATACGGAGAATGGTCTGAATTAAGATTTTTTTTTCGCCATTTTGAATTTTCTTTATCTGTTGATTTTCATGAAGCTCTTTACTCGAATTCCCTTCATAAAATACTTAAAATTCATAATTTATAGATGCGGGAACAAGTTCAAAATATAGACTTTAAATCCTAGATTCAGACTAGAAAATGTGATACGATTACATAATAACTAGTTTTGATTGTACTTTTGCACACTCATCACACCCCCCAACTTGAATATTGCTAGTCCCTATCAATAAATCAATTCTTAAGCAAAGCACTTAACCGATCGATCTACATGGATATAGGCCAAAGCATTCAAATTAACATTCGGATAAAGGTTTTGTAAGAATTTTATCATGTCATCCAAGTTTCTCCATTAATAAACAAACATAGAATTTGTGTATTTGTGCTAACCTCATAACCATTCTTATCTACAAACCCAAAACAAATACAAATAAGAAAGACATCTAGATAAAAATTTTGACTTCAAATCTCATAAGGATTTTAAATCACTCAAAATAATGCACTCGGAGATGTTACGGGTTTTCTCTCAATCATATGGAAAATAGAATGCAAGAGCTAAAACAAATAACAATAAGATCTCTAAGAAAGAATGTCATTCACACCACCAACCCACCTAAGATTAAAAGGTCATCAATAAGGGTTCTAATGAGACTAAAGAGTTAAGGTTTATAAAAAAAATGGATAAGGATAATCAACAAAAACCAGGTATATGCTAGGAATATTGGTACCGTTTCATCATGAGAAAACTATTCCAAACATCCATAAATTCCTGTTTCTCTTGATTTTTCTTTCTTTTTTCAATTCATAACTTCCTTCTTTATTTTTCTCTTTTTCTGATTTTTCACAACGTAGAACAAAACTTGTACTTCTGTTTTTTCAACACATTTCTTTTTCTTTTTTTCAATTTGTTTTTTCAAATAGAATGATAGCATTATCCCAACTAAACTTTTCATGACTTGAACTTGCAATCTTTTTGAATTTTTAATACACTTGTTTTTCCAATACCACAAAAACTATCACCCCTAGCATATACTCAGGTTTAAAAAATAAAGGAATGTATTAAATAAGCTCAACTCCAATGTGGAGTGGGTAAGGAAAAAATGAGTTTAACAAAAAAGGCTTCTTTTAGGCTCAAAGTGGTTCCTATTGGCTATGATAAAGGTTGATTTGAAAGACTCAAACTTTTTAGACTGACCTTTATCATTTCTTAGGCAATTGAATCAAACAAACCACAAACCGTGTACTGACATTCCAAATGGACAACCAACTCAAGAAAATAATGAGATCCATAAGGGAATACCGTCGTATAAATAAATACACCGAATAATAATAATAAATCGCTCCTAAAAATGAGAAAGACTCAAAAGCTCACAGGTGTTATAAATCTTAGTTGAAATCTAAGATGTCTTCTAAAAGTATGTATTTTAACAACCAACATCTATTATAGTTATGTGTACATAAAAAATTTTGAGTTGATCATAACAGATAACAAGAATAATGCAAATGACTCAATTAAAACACTTTATTTTCATTCTCAAATGCAAAGCCACAATTCATGCAAAAAGATAAGACAATGATATTTAACTAAGATTTGACTATCATCCCTCAACCTAAATTTGACATTTTCCTCAATGTTCCATACATAAATAAAAGATAAGTTAAAAGGAATACAAAAAAGAGGTAGATAGCACATGAGAATTTGAGTGAACTTCCAATAGCGGGAACCTGCAAGGTTATCTAAAAACAAAACAAAACAAATATACAATGATGCGGAGACTCACAAAGGTAAGTATATCTCGGTAGAAGGGATCCACAAGAAGGGTGGTTTCTTCACCGGGTTAGAAGCCTCTTGAGAGCGGGCTTGAGTCTTTGGTCATTAACTTAAAAATTCGCTTAATCAGGACAAGGTCGTACCATCTAGACCTTAATTTGTTAGGATCCCAATAAAAGTTACGTACATCAGCTAAAATTTTTCGGTTATCTTGGGTGTTCTAGTTTAAAGGTATTTCACCAGTAGGAAGTTGTTTAAGCTCTAAATTTGGCACTTTGACACTAGAGGGCAGAGACTTACTTTTCCTTGGCCAGCTCCTCAAATCGTGGTTGGCAACCTTTTGTCTGTGTCACCTATGAATTACCAAATAAAGCACAAATTTCAGCAAGCTCATCTTTATTGAAAAAATTAATATTAATTTGAGAATTAACAATAAGATTTTCAAGAGGGTTAGAAGAATTTTGCGAATTCCAACTCTTTTTGCACAAATGCTTCAATCTAATTTGTAGTCTCGCACTCATCATCTCCCTGTAATTGTTAGCCTATATTAAAAATATTAACCTCTAGGGTCATATTTCCAAAAGACAATTTCATTAGATCATTCCTTTAATTAGTTAAAGCATTAGATGTAGCAAGGAATGGTCTACCAAGAATAATTGAGATTTTAAAATCAACATTCACCACAGATTTTGTGTCTACGATAAGAAAATCAACAAGATAATACAATTCATCTATTTGTACTAACACATCCTCTACTACTCTTCTTGGTTTCCTTATAGATCAGTCAATTAATTGTAACACCATGGATGTGGGTTGTATTTCTCTTAGGCCAAGCTGTAAATAAATCGAGTAGGGCATTAAATTAACACTTACCCCAAGATCAAGTAAAGTTTGTTCAATGTCATAGTCCTCAATAATATAAGAAATTGTAGGGCACCCGGGATCTTTGTATTTGAGTGGAGTTCTATGTTGATTTAGAGCACTTACCTGTTCTGTGAGGAAACAGTTTTCTTCACATGATGTTTCCTTTTAATAGTGCATAAATCTAAAACCCTGACATAAGTGGGCACTTGTTTGATAACATGCAAGAGTGAGAGATTAATTTTCACTTGCCTAAGATTTTCTAGGATTTCAATGCTAGAGTCCAACTTTCTGAGGATTTTAAAGTTTGAGGGAATTGTAAGCACCCAATTTTTACACCCTGCTTAACCCTGGTCATTCCCAGTAAACATTAGTCAAACCCTAACTAACCCTAGGTAAAACCCTAAATCCTAGCCAAGCCCTAGGTAAAACCCCAATTCAAACCCTAGGCTTAACCCTAAGTAAACCATGGTTAAACCCTAGGTAAACTCTAAGGTCCACCCAAGCCCATCTCATGCCCAAAACCGCCAAAACCGTAGCCAAAACTCCCCTGTGGGCCCAAACATGGGCCCACCAGCCTTTAGAACCCAACCCAGTGGGGTCCACCTGTCTTTTTTTCAAAATTTGAATAATGGCGGTAATAACTTTACTGTCATTTATCAAAAAAGGCAAATGAACAGTGTTTACGGCCCCAAGTATGTGGGGGTTTAGCCCAAAATGGCAAAGCCCATGAATGGTGGTAATTGTATTACCGCCATTCCCCAAATGCACTAAGCTGGGAATGGAGGTAATGCAATTAGCATCATTCCCTGATTTCCTACAAACTCGTATCAGCATCCCCTGCACCACCTTGGGTCCTCTCCAATTGGTTCCCCACGTTGAGTTTAAACCCCAGAATGCCCCCAAGGTCTCCCCTTAGCTCTATGAAAGCCCATCTTCTCCAAGGTTCAGACTCACTCGATCTTCCCCACAAAGAACCCCAGTTAGCATACGGCCAGCCCTGTTACACCCCTACCAAAACTCTGCCTTGCCTAAAACCCCCTCTTAGGCTAGCCTCATAAAACCCCCCAGTCTGTCCTAGCTCACCGTGCACCTCCACTGTATCAAAAAAACCCATACCCAGTCTCTATCCAAGCTCGGATAGCTTATGTATCAACCTTTACAGTCCCTGGATCTCCACCGTAGGTGACCCCCAGACTTGCCAGGAGCTCCCTTAACCATTTACAGCCTCCACCAGCTTCCCGCGGGTTCCATCATAGCCTTGCCCAATCACCGCCTCACCTGCAGCCGATTGTACGAGGGTAGCACTCCTACCCCCTCGTTGTCATTTTGTTTATCATTGTAAGAGACCCCTGGTCCTATTGCAGGGCTCCCATTTCTCATTTTATTTGCTGATATGCAATTGTCCAACCAAGTATAGGGGTCCCCTTGCCTTAACCGTAGGCATGGGGGATTCCCCTTGAGGTGATCGACTCGGGTGCAATCCCCCCACATGCATGGCAGTGCCCCCTTTCTTCTAGAGGGACCCTCAATCAGTGAGGAATCCCCTAGAAGCCAGCTGGGTTCACCCCTGGGCCAAACTCTTAGTTTCTGTAAAATTCCATAAATGGCAGTAGAATTACTATCGCTATTTCTGGTCATCTCTATTGTACGCCCCTTAACCCTAGTTATGTTTGGCCCTGGTCCAGTCCAGGGCCATGTTTGTAAACCTCAGACCCCTGGCCACCATTCATGATCACCCCAGGTCCTAACTACCCCTTTAACCCCGGTTAAAATGCTTTTAACCCAGAGTTAGATAATGGCGGTAGTCCATCTACCGCCATTCCAGTCAGCCAAACACAGTGCCTTTGGGCCACTGTGGGGCCCACATGCAACCTCCCCTTAGGCCCACCAAAGGTTCAATGTATTTCCTGAACTTCAGGCTACACCTCTATAGCCTCAGTTTTCCCTGGTTCAGTCCCTAACCCCAATTACAGCCCTGCAAACCATGGTTGGAAGGTTTACTGTAATGGCGGTAATCTCATTACCACCATTACCAAAATTTCTGATTTTTGAGCTTTGCACATGGCCCAGACCAGGTAGATGGCCAGTCTAAGCCCTGCCATGCTCCTTGGGCCCTAACCTGACCTGACCAGACCCTTAACCATGGTTAAATCTATCATTGGTTAACATTTAACCATGGTTAAGCACCTCTTAACCTACAAAATCCAGGAAAATATTCAAAAATCAGAAATATTTCAAGGATTCCAGAATGATCCTCTATGATCATTTTCACCCTGGTTAGGATTCTTAACCATGGTTAAATCTACCTTTAGTTAATATTTAACCATGGTTAAGCAGCCCTTAACCCACAAAATTCTAAAAAAATACTCAGAAATTCTGAAATATTCTGAGATATCCAAAAAGGGTCTGTTTCAGCCCGCGCTCACAGGTATGACACAGAAATTGGACTCTTAACTACCTCACTAATTTTGGGAAAATCAACTTCATTACTACTCGTATCCTTGGGTCCATCCTCCAGCTTTTGGACCAAAGTTGGAATGTCCATTGTTTTTTCATTACGAGTAGTAATGACATTAACTTGCTCGAATTCTTTCTTTTTAGATTAAAACCTTGTACCATGTGTTGACCATGTGGGTTTTGTTGAGTTTGAGATGGAAATCTCCCTTTCTGTCAATTTGGATACATGACTCTTAATCTCCTTTTTATCAGCCATCTGAGTAAGCAAGATGTCAATTTCTTATTAATTTTCCTCTGAGCATCAACCAAAGCATACATAGTGTCTTCAAGAGAACTTCTAGATGATGATGATGATGATGATGCATGAGGTGTAGAAATCGAGGTACAACAACATTCCGTAAAGGCATTGTTGTTGTTGAGGAGTTGAGAATTATTATTCCAACTAAAATTTGGATGATTTTCCCAAGCCGGGTTATAAGTATCAGAATAGGGTGAATAAAGCGCCCTATAGTCACCTATGACACTACAATATTCCTCATAAACCCCTCTCATCTCCTGGAGTATTGGACACCCCTTAATAGAATGCTCAGTCTCATGACAAACCTCACAAATTTTTTGGGTCAATCCTTGGTAAACAGGGGTGGTTGCCCTTTTTTCTTTCATTCTTAGAGTCTCAACTTCCTTACTTAAGCTCTCCAATCTAGCCTTTAAATTATCTTCTTCTCTCAGGTGAAAAATTCCTCCACTAGAAGGAGTGAAAGTAGGTCTAGACCTATTAGTGCTTTCAGTAGCACTAGGTCCTGCCCAAGTATGAGCTTTTTTAGCTAAATCACTCAGATAATCCATGGCCTCATCGGGGTCTTTTTGGAAGAATTCTCCATTACACATCATTTCAATAAATTGGCGCTTCCTAAGAGTAAGCCTTTCATAGAAGCAACTCACTAGAAGCCAACTTTCATACCCATGATGTGGGCACAAACTTAGAAGATTCTTGTACCTTTCCTGGGCTTGGTACAAAGTCTTACTCTCTTTTTGAGTGAATGCAAAAATTTATTTCTTCAAAGCATTCGTTTTATGATTAGGAAAATATTTGTGAAAGAATGCTTGAGTCAGCTCAGCCCATGACCCAATCGACCTAGGTCTTAAAGAATACAATCAACTCTTTGCTCTATCTTTTAAAGAGAATGTAAAAAATTTGAGCTTTGTGGCATCTATAGTGCCTGGTTGATTATAAAATGTGGCTACCACCTCTTCAAATTCTCTAATGTGCACATATGGATTTTTATTATCTAAACCATGAAAAGTGGGGAGTAGTTGAATCATCCCTGATTTAAATCAAAGTGTTGCACATTAGGAAAAATATTATGCAAAAAGGTATGGCAGCCCGTGTGAGATGTAAATGCTCATGAAGATTTTTTACTTGATGGTCCTCGTGCTCACTCATGATGCTTAAAAGTGTGTGTAAAATTAGATGAAATAGACTCAGATTTTGGGGGTGTATCAAATAAATTTGTAAAGAGAGTTTCAGAATCTTTCGGTTAATTTGCAAATCTACCTAATTTGTTAAGGTATCTATGTCTGCAAAACAAAATAAAAATAATTAACTAAAGTACTAATAAAGGAATTACAAAAGAAAGGAACGAGTTTACCGCTTTGACGAGTCAATTCAGTCAAACCTATCCTGGATTGTGCTTCTTAGATTTCGCCTTTCTCCCCAGCAATGACACTAAAATTTGATATCGCTCAAAGATATGTGATACTTTGCAGTACAATAAAGGAGTTGTCGATCCACAAAGAGTAGTGAAGATATGGAACAATAGTAGAGAAAGAGGTTTGTAGAATTTTTTGTAGAGAAATTTCAAATAATTTAGGAAGAATATTAGTGAGA
The DNA here is from genome assembly GCA_015143295.1 of Tetracentron sinense. NCBI lineage: Eukaryota > Viridiplantae > Streptophyta > Magnoliopsida > Trochodendrales > Trochodendraceae > Tetracentron > Tetracentron sinense. The sequence goes on along the minus strand of CM026572.1, from coordinate 18,670,034 downwards.
TAAAGCGACAAGGCATCGAGTTTCCTCTTCTTAATTGTGCAATATTAATTCGACTAATCTAAAGTATATCTCAATTGTAGATTTCACATCCCAAACACACAATTAGAAGATTTAGAAATTCAGATTATAATAAAAAGCTAAAATCAATTTTCAATCAATTCAAAATAAGTTTTAACCCAAGCCCGCACTTTATCGGAAAAACTCGAGGATGGCTATATACCTCTAGGCGAAATCGCTACAAAAAATAATGTCCGCTAAGATGAATGTTCTTCGTTTGAGAAATCAAGAACTATTACTCAATTACTTGAAAAACTTGACTGAGCTCGTGAAAATGTTTAAATCCAAGATATTCAAATGAACGAGAGATCTAACAAGAAGAACAATTAATATAGAAATCATAAACATTAAAAACATTAAATTGATTAAATCAAACTAACATCACCTCATGAAGAGAATTCACCCTAGCCAAGGCCATGGATTTAGCAGTTCATACAAAATAAAAAACTAAAATAATAATAAGAGAAATTTGAGAACTCGGATGAGCACACACCAGCGTGTGTAGAGTGATGGTGGGATATCCGTATGACATGGATATATATGGTTATTGCTCTTCCCTTTCGTTTACTAATTGATTTAGATTTTCTTCTTTTTCGAAAATAGAAACATTAATATAGCACACTTCTTCTTTCCAATTCAAGAGATTTCCATCTTTTTTATATTAAAATCATATTCATACATATCTTGCTAAGATTCTCTACCCATGTGTGAGAGAATCTTTCTCCAATTTGTATTGGGCTTTGACTATTTGACTTCAGACTTGGGGCTTTATCCTCTCTAATACTGAGAATGGTCTGAGTTGAGATCCTTTTTCGCCCTTTTGACTTTTCTTTATCTGTTGATTTCCATGAAAGCTCTTTACTAGAATTATCTGCATAAAATAATATAAAAATACTTAGAATTAATAATCTATAGATGCGGAAACAAATTCAGAATATAGACTTTAAATCCTGGATTCATATTAAAAAGTGTGATAAAAGATTACATAATAACTAGTTTAGAGTATACTTTTGCACAATCATCAAGTATGTTTTGTTAGAGAAAGTTGACACACAAATCTTGTGTTCCTCTACCATATATAGGGTATGATATTTAAAGTATAAGTTATGAGTAACGAATTTGTCTCATTGCATAATGAGTGTTTTTAAAAAAAAAGATATATCCACAATTGGTTTACGAGACACATTATTATTGAGATACACAAGATTTGTTTGCACACACAATTTGGACTCTCTACTTGATATATCTATGAATCTTGAGCAACACAAGTGCAATATATTGTATATGTGTAGAATTATAGTAGCTGAGATGTGTGATGTTAAGGATTATGTTTAGAAATCATAACAAACAAAATTTAATATTAAATAAATTAGAGTTGTCGACATTGGTCCAAGTACAATGTAGGGAATTAGTTAACGTACCTGGGAAATGGATTTTAAAATCCAAGGCTAGACTTCATTGGTCCATGCCCCCCCCCCCTTCTTAAATACCCATCAATATATGTATCCTTTGCTTGGATGGATAGAGATTGATTCTCATAAATTAATGTGGCGGTTGAAAAGTTCATCATTTGACTATATTAATTTCTAAACTACTAACCTTTATAAATGATGATATCACCATTTTTTAAGAAGATAATAAATTAGAGTATCATGACACCAGTGAGGAATAGATAGTGTGATGTCTAAGGCAAAAGACATGAAATAAAAGTGAACACATATAATGAAAAAAAAGTTAATAGCACGTTTTGATTAAAGTTCTTGTGCCAAGAGAGCACTTAAGGGGGCGTTTGACAACACTACTATTCAGTACTTAGTTATTTATTCATTACAATAAATATTTATTTATAAATAAGTTTGTTTGGTAAAAATAAATAAGCAATAAGTAAAAGTGATTAAGAGCCCAAAAAAGTACTTATACATAAGTAGCTCCATATCTAGTTATTATAATTTATAAAAAGGGGAAAATACATTTACACCCCCTGAGGTTTGACGAAAATACACATAGACCCCCTCAGTTTTTAGAAAATACAGTAGGTATCCTTATGTTTCAAACTAATGAATCTTACACCCCTTCTGTCAATTGACTGTAAGTCAACATGCTAAAAAAGTCTCTAAAAACCAATGTTATCAGAACCGGACCGGTCATTGAACCGGTTGAGTGGCCAGTTCCCGGTTTGACCAGTTCGACCATGTCCTTTTTTATTTTTTTAAAAAATTCTCCATTTGTACTCATTTCTGACCGGTTCCCGGTTCAACCGGACGGTTATTCCGGTTTTGACAAAAACGATCGGTTTTAAATATGTCCGATTTTGGGGAATTTAGGAACCGGTGAGGGGACCGATTTCCAGTTTTTCTGGCACGAGCGGCCAGTCCAGTCCGATTCGACCAACCGGTCCAGTCCGGTTCTGACAATAGTGATATAAACTAAACTTACACCTTAATATGGTACACATGCTAAATACAATAACATATCATTGTTCCTTATGTACGAAACTTATCATTTGCCCCAAATCAATGAAAGTGAAACCCTAGAATCATTTGCAACAACCGACCCCGATCTCGGCTCCAACGGTGATAACTCTTCTCCAACAACTGCATGGTAAGTCTCTCCCTCTCTCTTTTCCTATGTAAATCAAAGATTATTGAGGTATATTTCCCCCTTTAAGGAATGGTTCGGTGAAGTTGTGGCGAGTGTCTTCGCCTATGAAGTGAGGAAGAGGTATACTTCCCCTGTTGTAGAAATATATTTTCTTTTTCCTTTTTGATGTTTTTTCTTACATGGGCCAAGGAATTTCAATAAAATTCGAGATACCCATTTTAGGAAACACTAATTTAATTTTGAACTGGGTTGTTGTGATTTTGAACGGATTTGTTGTTGTTTTTTTGAATCTCTCATAAAAGTTATTAATGGATGTGTGAATATGTGAAAAATCAAGCTCGTTATAGAGCATTTAGTAGTTGTAACAACTAGATTGATCTTTCAACGGCTATGAGGAGTATTTTTGGCATTTTTTGGATTTTTTCACATGTTGACTAATGGTCAACTAACAATCAATTGAGGAAGGGGTGCAAATGTCATTAGTTTGAAACATAAGGGTACCTACTGTATTTTTTTAGAAAACCGTGGGGGTATGTGTATTTTCTTCAAACCTCTTGGGTGTCAATGTATTTTCCCCTTATAAAAAAGTTCTTATTAGACTTATAGTAATGTTGCAAAACACCCTCTTTTTGGTGTTTTTTAATTCATTGCTTAGGAATCAATTACATTCATGGTTTGATTGTTCTTTTTTGGTAGAAAGACTATCATGTATAACACACATACACCCTAAACGTGCACACACAGCCAGACCTAAGGTAGCTGCTAAGACAGATTGATTGTTCACTAAGCTTAATAAGGCCAAAGAAGGTAATACATTATTGGGAATGATCTCTCGAGGCTAACATGGAGAGCTTTTTGAGCCTCATTGTGGGCAGCCGAATCATCCATCCGATTGATGTGCTTAACCTCTAAACTTCCATGGTTACTAAAACCCCAAAAGTGAACAACAAATGAGCAGACTATACGTATTATTGAAAAAAGGGATACATACAAAAAAAGAAAAAAAAAACAACAACAATAACAACGGGTTACCTCTGGTGCACGCCCAAGGCCTAGCTTCGGGTGTCCATTCATTGTGGGTCACATAAGGATGAAAAGGTAATAAAAAAGGGGAGAGATATCAACTGAGGAAAAGTCAAAAAAAAAAAGGGAGAAAAAGAAATGACTTCTCCCCATTTTGGTGCCAAATACCGCACAATTAATGGAGGCCCGAAGTAATCCCAGGCCAAAAAAAAAAAAAATATGATAGAGCCACGTTAACACTAAAATGCGCACCCATGTTTGATGCTGGTTTTTCTATTCTTTTTTCTAGTTATTTATTTATTTTTTACATGTTCCGGTGCTAGCTAACTGGGAGCCCTTTGCCATTAACTCTGATACCTTGGTACTATGGAGAGCTGGACCGTTGGATTTAAAATCCAATGGCGTCAAGTATTACATGCTTTAAATGATGGGTTCCACTTAATGCTTGACACTAGGGGTGTATTTGAGCCGGGGCTGAGCCGGACTTGGCCCTGCTCGGCTCGGTTTGAAATTTTTTCGTCCATGTTCCAACTCGGCTCTACTCGAATTTGCTCAATTTGGCTCGAGCTCGAATTGATCCGAGCTTGTGCCGAGCTCTACTTGGCTTGAGCTTGGATTGAATTATTAAAAAATAACTTTTAAATAAAATAATATTATTTTTATTTTATATATAAATATATAATAATTATATTATTTATATAGTATTCAAGCCGAGCCTCAATCGGCTGAGCTTTGAGCCAGCCCGAATCATACAGGTTTTAGCTCCAGCTCAGCTTGAATACATTTTCAAACTCAAAAAATAGCTCGGGTCGGCTCAACTCAACTCATTTGAGGCTATTTTTTGAGCTCAAATCGGGTTTTTTCGGCCTAACCGAGCATAACTTCGAGCTAGCTCGGTTTGGATATACCCATACTTGGCACCATTGAATTTTCAATCTAAGAATGCAGCCCACTACTGTCCCTGCCATCCAGAGTTTTGAATCACTTTCCAAGTATAAAAAAGAGAAGGAACCAAATCCTATACGGTATTAACTGGATTTGGCAAATCTAGTTATCACCCTTGAGGTTGCCATGAGTCCCTTTTCACACCACTTAGTTGTGGTTAAGATTCACACACCCTTAGGATTCACCCACCCATCCTTGGTGTTTAGAAAAAATATTAATTTTTTATCAAATATTTAATATATTTTTAAAATATTAAAAAAAGAATTAATATTTTTTTTTTTTTAAAACCAAAGATGAGTGGATGAACCATAAGGGTGAGTGAATTTTAACCACAGTTAAGCGGTGTCAAAAAGGGTCATGTGGCAACCTCGGGGCGATAAGAGGATTTGGTTTCAAATGAGAATTGGTTGTGTAAGTGCAAGTGCACAGTGTACGTTTTTATTTTATTTTATTTTCTTCTCCAAAAAAAAAAACAAACAATTGGTTGTGCAAGTGCACAGTGTACGTTTTGAAGATCCCCGTTTTTTTTTGTTTTTCATATCTTTGCTCACAAGACAATATCATTTTTTTTAAGAGCATTAGTCCCCCGTCAGACGAGGAGGGGTCTATTCCTCATCGCTCTCACATAACCGACCCTTAATTTGGGTTAGTTTTTTTTAACCCTTTTTAATTTTTTAATTTTAATTTTTCTAAAACCCAAGGGTAGATAGGTGAACCCTAAGGGTGGATGAATCTTAACCACAATTAAATGGGGTTATAAGGAGGACACATGGCAAGAAAATGGGAGCCGAGACGCCCTTCCTCCACCGAGGTGATTATTTTCCTTTCTTTTTTAATGGTACACGTGAAAATAACATGAGCAATGCTATCCTCCATTGCTCAAAATACAATCATACTGTATTGGGGATAATGACTATAAGTAGGTAATGCTTTTAACATCTCTTAACATTTATACTTAAATATACTCGCGTAACTTGTTAGAGCAACAATTATTTTTTTTTTGCTTAAGTTATTCCTTATACAAGTAACCAACAAAAACAACACCAAATGTTATTATCTCTCTAGGAAAATCATTTGAAAACCCAAAATTAAGGTTACCAGGATGAAAATAATTTTTTTTTCAAAATCATAATAACTTTTTGTTTGGCTGGCAGAAAAGGAGAACATGGGAATGTTCTCTTTGTGATCTATACCATGTTCACACATATACAAGGTTTCTAGAACCATTTGAGTTCCCATGTTCTCTTTGTGATCTATACCATGTTCACACGTATATAAGGTTTCTAGAACCATTTGAGTTTTAACAGTCTCTTTCATTTCATTGTATATTCTCCCGGAGTGTTGTTGGTAATACACGCTAACGTGTACGAAGGAAGTTCATTGACTGTCATGAAGATCTTTCAACTTAAGGCGATTAATCTATAAACAGACTTAATGGAGATATCCTTGCAATTAAGGCGTTGAGCTATTCGTTCTTTTTGTGGAGATTCAAAACATGAAAGTAACCCCAAACAATAGATGAATGTAAAGGACTATTCTTTGAGGCTCAGTTCAATCCAACGGGTAAGACAATTCTCATTCACTAACTCTAGTAACACATTTTCGACGTGCCCCACCAATAGTGGACCACCAAAAACAAAGAAACATATATCGGAGTTAATGTTAGAAAATTTCCCTTTTAGTGTGGTCCTGCATTATGCTCAATCCCTTTAACCGGTTATGACAGGTTCTAATTATAATACTCGTATTTTTTGCTAGGTGATGTAATTAGCAAGAAGATAATATACCTCTCTAATTAAGGCATAAATATATTTTAACAGAGTTCTAATATTGAAGATTCATTAATGGGAAGGATTCCTTCTATGTCTATAAATAAAGGGAACAAGGTCCCAACTCTCTTTATAATTTTCTCATACAAAATACACACACCCATTGTGTGATGAGGAATAAGAAAGAAGAGAGGGTTGAAGACCTTGTGCATCGGTTGTATTCAAACCACTTCATTCGGTGCATTCGGATTGGCATAATGACTTTTAACTAAGGTAAGATGGTTAAACACATGTTCTTAATTAGAAGAAAAACTTTCATGTATATGTGATGATATATCTCTAATCTCTATTATGCTTAAGAAATTAATAAATCTAATATTGAAATTTACAGTTGGTATCAGAGCTTATGGTGTATTTTTCATTTGTATACATGAGCGATTTTTCTTTTCAAAGAAAGAAAAATTAATTTAGAAAAGTCTTTTTCCAGCTTTCGATTTTTGACTGAGGTTTTGACATTCGAAACAATTGATTCTGGAAAAACTTTCTTCAGGAAAGTTGTAGATCTTTTCGAAGGCTTTGGAACTATATAATATCGGACCAAAATCGGACTCATGGTTATTAAGTTATGGCCTGATTTCCATGTGCTATTTTCGGATCAGATTTGACTCATTTAAATTATATAAATTGCAAACTGGTTTTTGAGTTTTCAGGCTCGTTTTAAGGCTGTTTTGGGCCTGTAAAAGCTCGTTTTGCTCGTTGTTTCGAGATCTATTTAATGAACCTATTTTTATGATTGCCAGATTTACTAAGACAGTGTTTTGCCTTATATAATGAGTTGCTAATTTGACCTTGGGTTAACATATTGTTTGCATGTAATGACTATGATGAATATTTATTTATCGAATCATGATCAATAAAGATTGTGAGTTGCTGATAAAGAATTGCACAAATTTATTTATATGTTTCGAACCTATTTTACATTCACATAAAAGTTCGATGTTATGTTTTGCATATTATTCGGTTTAACTTTATAGATTTTATGATAATCATTCATTTTTAAACATAGTCTTACATTGTGTGTCATTAACCAAGGAAATTGAACCGCTATTATTGAAATAAATATTTCCACATTCATGTGGAATGCGCAATGTGGATAACATAGCTTGAAAGATTGATTTGCCCAACGGTGATGACCTTTCTTAGTGCTATGATGTCCATATGTAATGATACAAATTTAGGTAGTTAACGTTGATGTCACAACTTAAGGAATTTATCTGCCCAATTGTGACAAATTTCTTAATGTTGTGATGGTTGTGTTTGATTAGCCTACTAATTTGAGGAAATCGCTAGCTTGTCATGACTCGACCCAAGAGATGGACATGATGATGCAATTGACATCTCTATAAAGCATACTTAACTAGCCTTTATTTTCGAGAAAATCGCTAACATGTTATGACTCGACCTAAAGGAGGGTCATGATGATGTAATTGGTCTTTCGATAAATTATTGTGTGAGATTGTGATTGATTTTGCATAATGATTAACATGTAAAATTATATTGATTTAAAAATCTGATGGAATGAAATTACGGAATATGTATGTGGATATAACATGACTTTATGTACAACATTGAATCCCACAAAAATAACTAGTATGATAGGAGGTATTGAAGCACTGAGTGGTTCAAATTATGGCAAATGGAATGAGCAAGTTCTGATTGTTTTGGGTTGTCTAGATCTTGATTATGTTATACGTTTTGACAAGCCCATTGAGCTCACTACCGAAGCCTCTACCGAGGACTTGAAAGTGAACCATACTGAATTTGAGAAATAGGAAATGTTAAATCGTATGAGCCTTATGATCATTAAGGGATATATTGCGGCTGTAATCCATGGTGTCATTCCTGACTCGGATAATGCAAAGAAGTATATAACAATAATCCAAGAACAATTTCAGGGTACTTCTAAGGCACTTTCCAGTAGCCTTATTGTGAAAATATGAATCATGAAATATGATGGAAATAGTAGAATACGTGAGCACATTATGAAAATGAGTGGCATGACTACTTAATTAAAGGGAATGGACATGGAAATCTCTGAAGGTTACCTCGTTCACTTCATTATGACTTCTCTTCCTGCTCAATTTGGTCCATTCAAGATAAGTTATAATACACAGAAAGAGAAGTGGAAGATGAACGAGTTGATTGTCATGTGTGTTCAAGAAGAAGAAAAGCTTAGTACTGAAAGGTCTGATAGTGCTCATTACACCACTTTTGATCTATTTAAGATAAATTTCAAGTGAAAAGGAAATAAAGGATCCTATCAAAAGAAGAATGTGAAAGCTTCCAACTCGGCGGCCAAACAAGGAGAATCTAGCGAAACTGGTTCTGACATTAAGTGTCATTTCTGTAAAAAGAAAGGACACATAAAGAAAGAATTTCAGAAATACAAGGACTGGCTCGTGAAGAAAGGTAACTCCCTTGTATTTGTTTGTTATGAGTTCTTTCTTGTTGATGCTCCACAAAACACTTGGTGGATAGATATGTAGTATTTTTGGCTCGTTTCCGCAAAACAGGAAAGGGTCGATCGATCGACCACTTATGGCCGATCGATTGGTGGCACGCGACGGGAATGGCTTGGACCGCCGATCGATCGGTCGGGGTGCACCGATTGATTGGCCAAAGAGAGATTTTTTCAGGAAATTATAAAATTAAGTCTTTTATGCTTTAGGAAACTCCTATTCCGATTGTGGGACTTTCTATTTGTCTAGGTCTCTTGTTTAGTTGTATAAATAGGGGATTATGGGTCTGGGGTTGGTAGCTAATCATTTTGAGATTATTGGAATACAATACCATTGGGAGAGGGAGAGTGAGATAATAGAAAGGGTTAAAACATAATAGGGCTTGAGAAAGGTTTAAGGGAGAATTGATAGGGATTCTTCTTTGGGTTTTCATAGAGAATGTAAGTTGAGTGCTTTTGTACTGGTTTCTCAAGGTTTCTGTGAATTAAGAAGTGATCGGATCTTGACCCGTGGGCATAGGCAGGTTGTTGCCGAACCACGTATATCTCTTGTGTTCTGTTGTGGGTGTGTGTTTTAGTTTATTCTTTTCCATCGGGTTCCATTATTTCCCCAATAATTGGTATCAAATCCACGGGTATTTTTCAATGGCTTTGAAAAATTCTGGGCAATTTTTCCTGGAGAAGTTTGACGGAAAATGGAGTTTCAATATGTAGCAAAGGAGAGTAAAGGATATCCTAGTTCAACAGGATCTCGCAAGGGAATTGAAGGGAGAGTCCGGTAAACCGGAAAAGATGTCTGATGCAGATTAGGAAGACATTGAAGCGATGGCAGCCATCACAATACGCCTCTGTCTTGCAAATAACGTGATGCTTAACGTTATGGATGAGGAATCGGCACCGGATCTTTGGAAGAAATTGGAAACGCTCTATATCAGAAAGAGCCTTACCAACATGTTATACTTGAAAAAGGAGTTCAATAGCTTAAAGATGGTGGAAGGTGCAGATCTCATGGAACACATTAATGTGTTCAACCAGATCTTGAATCAACTGCAGAAAGTTGATGTCAAGGTGGATAAAGAAGACCAGGCCGTTAGACTTCTTACATCACTTCCGGACTCATATGATCACTTAGTGACAACCCTCATGTATGGCAAGGGGACATTACTAATGGAGGAGGTCACGGCGGCGCTACTCTCTTAAGAGATTAGGCGGAAGCTATTGCACGATGGGAATAATCATGTCATGGTTGCTCGGGGAGGAGGAAGGGACTTGGAGAGAGGATCTGGAAAAGGTAGGGGCAAATACAAATCCAAGGGAAAAGGCGGGGTCCAGTGCTATCATTGCAAAGAATTAGGTCACTTCAAAAAGGAGTGTCCGAGGCATGCTGATGGGTAGAGGAATTCTTCCGGAGGAGATTCTTCAGCGACAATGAGGAATACATTGGAGATGCTTTCACAGTCTCCAAAGGTATGAAAAATTCTTGCGGTGGGTTGATTTTAGTTTCGGGGGCTTCATGTCATATTTGCTCAAATATGAAATTTTTTTATACATTCTAAAAGGGGACGGGAAAAGTGTTCCTGGGTGATAAATTTGAATGTGAAATCACGGGGTTTGGTAATGTAAAAATAAAAATGTTTGATGAAGTTATTCGGACTTTGGGAGGGGTAGCTTGTGTCCCTAAGTTGCGAAGAAATTTAATATCCCTCAAGCAATTAGACTCTAAGGGCTGTTGCTATACAGTTGCAAGTGGAGTTATCAAAATAAAGCGGGAAAAGCAAGGATGCTTGGTTTTGATGAAAGGGAAGAAGTGTGGTAGTTTATATCTCCTAGAGGGGAAGACGGTGGTAGGTAGAGCTACTACATGGTCTGCAGGAAAACGAAAACCTGATGTTGTGCAAAGGGTAGAAATCTCACCTAAAGTCTCTTTCATAGTCGGCGCAGAGATAGGTATTTTGATAGGTTTTCGTAAGTGTGGAGATGGTGAGGATGTGCCTTTGACAGAGAGGACGGGTCTATGTCCTCCTCCGGGATTCTTCTAGATTGGAGAATGGGTCTTCCGGCTACACATGTTTTTTGACCATGTTTATCGAATCCGGTGGAGAGTTTTTCGGGGTTGGATTCGAGGGTGTGTGTAGCTAGTGGGTCTCTTTCGCAGATGGTGCAAAGGCGAGCAAGGTCAAAAGGATTGTTTGTGGTATTTACAAACAAGGTTACAAAACTTTGAGAGATGTTTTGGTTCGAGGTGGAGGTGCTTCCTGAATATGGGTAAGACGGTGTTCTATCTTGGAGGTTTTCTTGGTGATTAGCAAATCGATTCTCTTTGTTCATGGTGGTGTTGCGGAATTCTCGCCAAGTTGGATATTTGTAGTATTTTTGGCTCGTTTCCGCAAAACAGGAAAGGGCCAATTGATCGGCCACTTATGGCCGATCGATTGGTTGGCACGCGACGGGAATGGCTTGGATCGCCGATCGATCGGTCAGGGTGCGTCGATCGATCGGCCAAAGCGGGATTTTTCCGAGAAATTACAAAATTAAGTTTTTATGTTTTAGGAAATTCCTATTCCAATTGGGGGACTTTCTATTTGTCTAGGTCTCTTGTTTAGGCCTATAAATAGGGGATTATGGGTCTAGGGTTGGTAGCTAATCATCTTGAAGATCATTGGAGTGCAATAGCATTGGGAGTGGGAGATATTAAAAAGGGATAAAGCATACTAGGGCTTGGGAAAGGTTTAAGGGAGGATAGATAGGGATTCTTCTTTAGGTTTTCATAGAGAACGTGAGTTGAGTGCTTTTGTACTGGTTCCTCAATATTTCTATGAATAAAGAAGTGATCGGATCTTGACTCGTTGACATAGGCAGGTTGTTGCCGAACCACATATATCTCTTGTGGGTGTGTGTTTTAGTTTATTTTTTTCCGTCGGGTTCCATTATTTCCCCAACAAGATACTAGTGCAACTATTCACATCTCTAACTCAATTCAATGCAAGGATTTGAATCCAGTCGGAAGTTAAGTAAAGGCGAACTGACCATTAAACTTGGGAATAGAATAGAAGCAGACATTGAGGCCATTAGGACTCTTTGTCTTATTTTAGATATTGGTTTCATTTTGGATTTGGTCGATACTGTTTATATTCCTAGTATGACTAGAAACCTTATTTTTGTTACTAAATTGGATTCATCAAGTTTTGAATTTAAATTTGGAAATATAAATTTCTCTCTATTACATAATTCTCATATCGTTGGTTTGGGTGCCTTAGAGGGCAATCTTTATAAATTGAATCTTGATTCATTGTATGCTCATTCTTTACTTTTTATGCATGTGAGTGGTGGTGAAATTAGTAATGTTGGTACTAAACGTAATCGAACAGATGAAAATTTCTCCATTCTATGGCATAAATGTTTGGGTCATATATCCAAGGAAATGATCGAACGATTAGTTAAAGATGATATTCTCAAAACGCTCAATTTTACTAATTTCAACACTTGTGTGGATTGTGTTAAAGGATAATATACAAAGATAAAGAAAAAGGAAGCCATTAGAAGCGTGAATCTATTGGAAATAATCTACACTGACATTTGTGGACAATTTCCTACTCATGCTATTGGTGGTCAAAAATATTTTATTACCTTCATTGATGATTACTCTCGTTTTGGTTATATATTTCTTATTCATGAGAAATCAGAGGTCTGGATGTGTTCAAGATCTATAAAGCAGAAGTTGAGCTACAACTCAATTCAATGATCAAGATTGTGAGATCTGATAAAGGTGGAGAGTATCATGGAAAATACTCTGAAACAGGTCGCAATCTAGGACCATTCACCCGATATCTGCAAGAGCATGATATTGTTCCTCAATACACCATGCTGGGTACACCCGAGCAAAATAGTGTAGCTAAGAGATGAAATCATACTCTTATAGATATGGTTAGAAGCATGTTATGTAACTCTTCATTACCTAAGTTATTGTGGGGAGAAGTATTAAAAATAGTTGTGCATATTCTAAATCGCGTTCCTAGTAAGGTAGTTCCTAAAACTCCATATAAGTTATGGGTAGGAAGAAAACCGACCTTGGGATATTTGCATGTATGGAGTCGTTTAGTTGAAGCAAAGATGTATAACCCACAAATAAAGAAATTGGATCCTAAAACCGTAACTTGTCATTTCATTGGATATCCTGAAAGATCAAATGGATATAGACTTTATTGTCTCACCTATAATATCAAAATTGTCGAGACTAGATATGCCAAATTCTTTGAGGATGGTGACCACAGTGGGAGTGTTAAGCATAGGAATTTCACTTTTAAGGAAAATCGGGTTATAGTTCGTATACCGATAATTCAAGAGAGAGTAATTACAGTACTACCTCTTGAAAATGATGTTGGTGCACCCGATGCTATACTTGAGGAAACACCTCACATTGCAGAACTTATTGAAGATCTACCCTTGCGTAGATCACAAAGGGTTAGGAGGTCAGCCATCTCTAATGACTATGTTGTCTATCTAAATGAGAGTAATTATGACATTGGAAAGGAAACAGATCTTGTTTCTTTTGACCAAGTCATAATAAACGAAAATTCAACTCAATAGCTTGAAGTCATGAAAGATGAGTTGGAATCAATGAAACACAACTCGATCTGGGATCTTTGCGAGTTACCTAAAGGAGTCAAACCTGTAGGTTGCAAATGGGTATTTAAACCAAGCAGGAATCCAAAGGTAACATAGAAAGATTCAAGGCCATGTTGGTTGTAAAAGCTTTCACTCAAAGAGAAGGGATAGACTATAAAGAAATTTTTTCTCTTATTTCTAAAAAGGATTCTTTTAGAATAGTAATGGATTTAGTGGCTCATTTTGACTTAGAGTTACACCAAATGGACGTAAAAACTGTTTTTCTAAATGGTGACTTGTATGAAGATTTCTTTATGACATAACCTGAAGGTTTTCAAGTTGATAGCAAGAAACATTTAGTTTGTAGACTGAAAAAGTCTATATATGGCCTGAAGCAGGCATCTCGACAATAGAACCTTAAGTTTCATGAAATCCTTTCAAACTTTTGTTTTAAAGAAAATATCGTGGATCAATGCATATACCTTAAGATCAGTGGGATCAAATTCATCATTCTTGTATTGTTTGTTGATGATATACTACTTGCTAGCAGTAATTTAGGCATGTTATATGAGACAAAGCAATTTCTGTTAATAAATTATGACATAAAATATCTAGGTGAAGCATCCTATGTGATAGGAATTGAGATTCACCGAGACAGACCTCATGATCTATTGGGATTGTCTCAGAAAACTTATATTGATAAGGTTCTCAAAAGATTTAACATGCATAATTGCTCGGCTAATATTACCCCTATGGTGAAGGGTAATAAATTCAGTTTGCTTCAGGGTCCCAAGAACGATCTAGAAAGGAAACAGATGGAGACAATTCCCAATGCATCTGCAGTTAGGAGTCTCATGTATGCACAATTTTGTACTCGACCGAATATAGCATATATAATTGCATGCTTGGTAGGTACCAAAGCAATCTAGGCTTCGACCATTGGAAAACAGCCAAGAAGGTTTTTCGCTATTTACAATGGACAAAAGAATGCATGCTCACATACAAAAAGACAAATAGCCTTGAGGTAATTGACTATTCTGATTCTGACTTTGCTGGATGTCAAGACAGCAGAAAGTCCACATCAGGATATATCTGTATGCTTCCAGGAGGACCTGTGTCATGGAAGAGTGTCAAGTAATTGTTGACAGCCTCTTCCACTACGGAAGTAGAGTTCGTCTCATGTTATGAGGTGACATGTCATGTGACATGGCTAAGAAGTTTTGTCTCAGGGCTTTGTGTTGTTGACAACATTTCTAGGCCACTAAGAATAAAGTGTGATAATTCCGCTGAAGTATTTTTCCCAAAGAACAACAAGACTGGAAGAGGTTCCAAACATATAGATATCAAGTTTCTTATTGTAAAAGATAAAATTCAGGATCAAATCATATCAGTTGAGCACATTAGTACTACACTCATGTTGGTGGACCCTATGACCAAAGGCTTGTCACCCAAGTTCTTTGAAGAGCATGTTGCGTGCATCAGATTGGTGAATAATTTTGATAACCTTGGATAGTGGATCTTGGAGTGATTATATTATGTTTTGATTCTATAATAAAGTTGATTTATTTGCTGCTCTATTATCTATTGTGCTTAAATGGATGTTTAAGAGGCAAAATGTCGATAAACAAAAATAAAGTAGGACCTAGAATAGATAATGTTTGCATGGTGTTACCATTCGGTTGCAAACTTGTAGTCTATTCTAAATATCATGCTAGTTGGATATCCATGTCGGTAAGGATGCTAATATTATAACCAATGAGCGTCTTGTGTCGATGAGATGATGCATTGATTTCATTGATTCATTGTTAGTAGTCTCACTGGACCAAACTTATTGCTAAAAGGTAAAGATTATAATTAGATAAAGGAATTACCATATCAGTTAGCTAACATTGGGATATCGGGATTATATGACATAGTGTGGCCAAGTAGGAGTTCCCTTCTAGTGTGTCCATGCACTATGGTCAATCCCTTTAACCGGTTATGGCAAGTTCTAATTGTAATACTAATATCTTTTACTAGGTGATATAATTAGCAAGAAGATAATATACCTCTCTAATTAAGGCATAAGTATATTTTAAGGGAGCTCTAATATTGAAGATTCCTTAATGGGAAAGATTCCTTCAATGTCTATAAATAAAGGGAGTAATGTCCTAACACTCTCTAATTTTCTCATACAGAATACACACACCTATTGTAGTGAGGAACCAGAAAGAGGAGAGGGTTGAAGACCTTGTACGTCGACTGTATTCAAACCACTTCATTCGGGGCATTCGGATTGGTGTAATGACTTTTAACCAAGGTAAGATGGTTATGTGATGATAGATCACATATTCTTAATTAGTAAATCTAATATTAGAAAAAAAATTCATGTATATGTGATGATAGATCTCTAATCTCTATTATATTTAAGAGATTAATAAATCTAATATTTAGATTTACAGTTAATCGATGATTTTTTGTTTTTTGGATATCTCAAATATGTTTAGAGCAAAACCAAGGGGTATCTCAAATACGGTTAATCCATCCGACACGTATATTCTGCCAAAACAAAGTGTAAAAAAGAGAATTGGTTGTGCAAGTGCACAGAGTACGTGTTGGATGGGCTCTCCCTTAATACTGGTGGGCTCTCTACCAATTAACACTGGAGGAGATCCCAAGTTTTCTTTTTTATGTCGTTGCTCACACGAAAATATCATTTTTTTTATAGTACACATGGAAATATCAAGGGTAATGTTATCCTCCATCCCTTGAAATACAATCATACTCTATTGGTGAAATTGACTAAGTAGGTATTGTTTTTACCAGTTACTTAAATATTACTCGCGCAACCTAAGCAACAACTTTTTAAATTATTTTGCTTTAAACAGTTCCTTACACAAGTGACAAACAAAAGCAACACCAAATGTTATTCCCTCTCTCCAAGAAAATCATTTGAAATCCCATTATTTTGGTTAGAGGAAGTAGGGGTGTATCCGAACTGGGCTAGCTCGAAGTTCGGCTTGGCTAGGCCTGATCAAGCCGGGCTTGAGTTCGAAAAATAGGCTCGATCGAGCCAAGCCGAGCTATTTTTTTAGTTTGAAAATGTATTCAAGCCAAGGTCTATTTGATTCGGCTCGACTCGAAGTTTGGCACGATTGAGGCTTGGTTTGGCTCGTGCTCGGCTCGGCATGAATATTATATAAAAAAATATATGTCCCATTATTAAATATAATTACTATATATGTTTTTATATATATAATAATAAAATATTATTATTTTTATTTAAAAATAAATTTTTAATAATCCCTTCTGCTGCTTCTAATTCTGCATGTGCGTCAATCCAAACTCAAGTCAAGCAGAGCTCGACTCGAGCTCAAATCAATTCAAGCTCGAACCTAGCTAAATAAATTCGAGCCGAGGTTCAAACCGAGTTTTTCGAACTACATATTGAACCAAGCCGAGCTCGAGCATGGATGAAAAAAATTTCAAACCGAGCCGAGCATGGCCAAGCTCGGCTCGAATACACCCCTTGAGAAAGTAAAGAAAAGAACATTTAATCATGAATTCATGATAGCCTTTTGTTTGGCTGACAAAAACAGGAGAACATGCTATGTCTATGCTCTCCTAATATTTTCTTAAAAAGAAAATGTTCAGCGTACTCCCGCAGGTCCCTCATTGATCACACTCTCCTTTTTAAACACTTACTAATTGTGGTTAAGATTAACCATGGTTTTTAGAAAAAAAAATTACAAATACTTTAATCTTAATTTAGTTAAGCTTAAATATGGTTAAAAAGGGGTTAAATGGGCATAGCGTGTGGTTCGCTAATCACTGATCTTCTTAAAATTCTTGTTTGATCTACCATGTTCACACACATACAAGGTTTTTAGAACCATTTTGAATTTGGAAAGTGATGAAAAACTCTCTATAGTAGTACTATCGAGAGCTTGACCATTGGATAAACATCCAATGTGTGCACTTAATTTAATTGATGGCCCACTTAATATTTAACACCATTAGATTTTTAATACACTAGTCTAACTCTCGATAGGAGGTCCCAGTGAGTTTTCATAGTCTCATTAATTAAATATTAACTCCTGTAATGTTGTTGGTGATTAAAAGTCATACACGTTAACGTACGGAGGAAGTTGTTCAAGTAATTAGAGTTCATAGACTGTATGGAGATCTTTCAACAATTCAACCTGAGGAGCTTCTGAGGGACCTGCTTAGTTCCTTCCTTCAAAGCAAGTTGAACTCCGTTTTTCACATGTTATTTATGGAACTGGTTAAAGTAATATTATTTATCAACAACTAAATACAAATAATTAGGATAATGCATTGATAAAGAGAGGAAGAAATCATCATCATTAGATGAAGGAATTTGACTAAGACAAAATTGAATCCAAGTTTTCATGATTAAGAAGTGACTCTATGGAATTTAAGAGGAAAATACTTGTCTTCTTGCTTACGGAGGAAGTTGTTCAAGTAATTAGAGTTCATAAATCGTCATGGAGATTTTTCAACAATTCAACTTAAGGAGCTTCTGAGGGACCTGCTTAGTTCCTTCCTTCAAAGCAAGTTGAACTCTGTTTTTTACATGTTATTTGTGGAACTGGTTAAAATAATATTATTAACAGTTAAATAAAAATAATTAGAATAATACATTAATAAAGAAAGGAAAAAATCATCATCATTAGATGAAGGAATTTGACTAAGACAAAATTGAATTCAAGTTTTCATGATTAAGAAGTGACTAGCGAATTTAAGAGGAAAATACTTGCCTTCTTGCTTTTCATGCATTAGCAAAACCCTATTGGCTCCCGCATGGATATTGAACACTAACAAACAATGACTAAACCGGTTGTACCATTCATTAGCCACGTTTGAAGGTACTTTGATATTACAGAATTTCCATCGTTGTCATTTCCAATCACATTGTTCCATGCAGAAATTGCACAACTTGAGTCACCATCGTGATAGACTTCTACCTGAAGGTGTGAATACTTGCCATCATGTCATTAAATTCAACGCTAGAGAGAAAGTAACATTTGTTAGTTATTACTTTTACTTATTATTTGTGCTAAGTTGATAAATATTGATTCTATTGCTTTAATCGTTTACACAAATAATTGATAAAAATAAGAACATGTCAATATTATCAATAAAAATTGAAGTTACTGCAAACGAAGGCTATTATTTCTTTTTGAGAAATTGATCGTAGAATATTCCTCTCTCACACACCAAAATCTAGTGTTCGGAACTAGGTAGAGTCTTACACACATGGAGGAGAACCCAAATATACTTCTTCAATATACTCTGCTAAGCATTAATCATAGGATTAAGATAAAAAAAAATTAATATTGACCCTCCTAGAATTTGAGATTAAAAGAAAGAAAATTACTGGGTAGAAGTTTTACCCACCACATGGGAGATCTGACAACATTATGGGTCTAACATAGGCAAAAATTTACAAAATATCCCATTCATGAACCCGACAAAGAAATCTCTTGCTTAAGAGTCAATTCGTTTGGTTGATCTCAAATATTTAATGAATGGATAGTTTTTGGACTCTTATCCTTTTTCTCCTTCTTCACAGCAATGTGATTCGTCCTATGATTAGCATACTCCTAAGATTTGGTTGATTTGGCAGTCGAGATCGATAAGTATGTGCATTGCTTATATTATATAGATAGGGATTTTATTATGAACTATGAAGATGATGTTACAAAATATCATTCAATCAGTTTACAGTTCGACTAGGAAACATATTAGGTGAGGTCCATTGAATGGATCCACCTAATCATTGAACACTGTTGAAATGAAAGATTTAACTCTTATATTAAAAATGGGAGGGAACATTTTACTTGCCCCTTATCATGGATAATCTGTTAATTCTTGTCGTTTTGCGTAGTGGTGGCAATTTCTAACCCAACTCGTCAATATGATGGATTCGATCAAGTTTTCACGAATTAGGGTTCGGATTTGGACGTGGATCAGGTTTTTGTTGATCGAATCTTGTTTGTAATTGGGTTGTGTTCGAGTTGGGTTTCGAAGGCCTGATATTATGTATATGTGTGTATTATTTCTAAGTTTAAATTTAATTAAATTTAAAAATTATATTAATTTTAAAAGAGATGGTGAGCTAGTTATAGTTGAGGGGTGGGACGAAGGAACATTTTACTTAATTTGTTCATTCTCGTTGTTTTGCGAAGTGGTGGCAATTTCTAACTTAACCCATCAACCAAATGGAACTGACTAAGTTTTTATGAATTAGGGTTGTGGATTTGGACATAGATCGGGTTCTTGTTGATCTCTACTTTTATAATTGGGATGGGCTTCCAAGGCCCTATGTATGTATATGTGTGTATTATTTCTAAGTTTAAACACATATCTTTACTATTACAATACGAGAGACAGGCGTAGCCTGATTTTTCCGAAATTCCCAAACTACCTTTATACAAAACAAAACTTTGATTTAATGTTTTACTTTAATTCCTAAACTACCCCTTACTCATCTATCTATTTAAAGAATAGAATCACAGCCAATCGCGATTGAACTCGGGGAGAGTTCAATCGAACATGCGGGTTAACAAGTGTCCCTTTTAACTCCTATTAACTGTGACTGACTCCTTCGCCTCGCTCTCACGTGCATCGCACGTGACACCCGCTAGTAAATATAATTATAATTAAAAATTATATTTATTTTAAACAAGGTAGTGGGCCAGTTAGGGTTGAGGGGTTTTTTGTTGGGTTATGTTTGGATTTGCCTTTTTACTTGTTTATACATGTGTAGGGTTTGGATTGAGGTTATGCTCACAGGATGGTTCGAGCCGCCCTGACCACAAATGTGGCGCCACCCCTAATTTTTGTTGTTAATTAAAAGTCATTTGTGCAGGCACTAACTGTTGAAAATTTGAAAAATTAAGTATAAACATGGCGCAAATACGACGAAGGCCAATTCACTTCCTGTCATGGTTTGAACAATTATCTCTACTTTGGGCGAATTCACACAACCGACATAGAAAACAATAGTCAGCCACTAATTATATTCAAGAATTCTTAACATTATGTGATCAAATGTTGATCCACAAAGATATTAAAATCAAGCACATTAGGATAATTTATTTGGAGTGGCACGTTTGGCCAGTAGAAGATTGTATCATGGACTTTTACCAAGTCATGGTTGCATTTAGAGCCAAGGTAGAGCCAAACACAAACCTCAAATAATGATGAGAGATAGATACATTTTTTTTGTTTGTGACATCATTTATCTAGGTTACGAGTTAGGTAACCAACAGACTCGATCTCGAGTCCTTCGAAATACATTATAGATTCATATTGCTGTCTTTTGAAGGCAATATTAGTTTTTTTTGATTGACTGATAGGCTATATTAGTTGAAAATCATTATCTTTAGTGTTTTTAGAGACTTTTTGGAGTCTTGTCGTTGCATTTTTTTTTTTTTTTTTGTGTTAGTGTTATATATATATATAAATATCTTGCCACCCTCTTAAGAGAGCTCTTTGGTTTGACAAAAAAATTGTGTTCATATTGCTGTCTTTTGAAGGCAATATTAGTAGGAAATCATTACCTTTAGAGACTTTAGATACTTGATATATCATGCCAATATCCTCTTAAGAGAGCTCTTTGGTTTGACCTAAAAAAAAAATGGAAAAAAAAAGAGGTCTTTGGACTTTAGGGTGTATTTGAGTTTAAGTGTTGAGTTAATTTTGGCAGGATTAGGACTAATATGATGTTAACACATTAAATATATATATATATATATATATATATATATGCATACTTTTAAAATTATTTTTTATTATTTAAAAATATTGACATTGACACTTTTTTTAATGTGTCAACATCTCATTGATTTTTTGTAGCACTAAGCAAAACTCTAATGCCCTGAGCCTAAGTCTTTAAGCCCAAACCCGCTCAACTATTTAATTGAGCTAGGTAGGCCTAGAATGGCTGGGCCGCATATCAGGCCAACCGATTGACACCCCTAAGTAGGGTTATCAATGGGTCGGGCTGGCCCAGGAGGCCACACAACCCGACCCGCTCTAGGCCTGCCCGACCCGACCCGACCCGATTATTAGATTGGGCTTGGGCTTGGAGTCTAAAGCCTATAGCTCGTTTTGGTATGCTTCTAATCTTAGCTCAACTCGACTAATTCTGCCAAATTAGGCCCATTTAATTTATATTATAGGCAAAAAATTGTACATGATGTTTTAGATAGGCTAGCCTGGCCCGATTAATAAGTAGCCCAATCCAGCCTAGCCCATCAATTAATCGGGCGTAGTTGGGCCGGGCATGCCCAAACCCAACCCACTTATTAATTGGGCTTAGTTGGGTCCAGGCCTGCCCGAACTCGCCGATTGACACCCCTAAGTCCAAAGTTAAGCAAGAAAAATGTTAAGACTGAGTAAACATGTCAGGCTTTTATGAAATATGGGACATCTATATGGCATCAAGGGGCCACAATCAAACAGGACGTCCCCAAGTCATCTAATATTGGGTTGTGGGTTAAGGACATGTTTGGACTTCCAAACATTGGCAGGTCTTGGAGCACTTGTCAAGTATAAGGGAGCATATTTGGAGCAAATAGTTGTATATCTAAATTCGTATTTGATTCTATATTTGAATATTCGAATATGAATAAATATCCTGCGAATAGTGAAATATGATATCCATATCCGACTCTAATTAAACTCTGATTAAAATATCTGAATTTATCCGAATTATCTTATTACTTTTTAAAAAATTTTTAAATTATTTTAAAATATATTTTAAAGGTTATATTAATTTTATAAATTTAAAATATATTATTTATATATATTCTATAATCGGACGGATATTTGTCGGATCATATATACAAGTATTCGAATTCATATCCGATTATAAACTGATAGTAATTTTACTATCCGAATTCGCTCCACCGGATACATATTCAGATAATTATCTGATTGAACGGATTTAGATACGAATCAAATACAGATAATATTCGCATCCGTTTACAACCCTAGTCAAGGGCTAAAATCAATTAGAGGAAAATTAGCTTTCATACATTTTATCTAAGACTACACATCTTCTACGCCAATAACCTGGCCTAGAATATATGTATAGTGTGTTGTACATTAGTTCGGGCTGACTTGGGCCTGCACGACCCAGACAAATTAGGGGTGGGTTGGGCTAAAGTTCCATATGTTTGGGATAGATTTGGGTTTTATCTTATTAAGTGTTTGGGTTTGGACAAAACTTAATAAAGCCTGATTAATATGAATAGACCCAAAATTTAACAACCTCTTACTTATACCCAAACTTTCCCACATAAGAAAATCATTAATAAATTAATCTTGCATCCTATAAAATGTAGAGAGAGTGAGACGAGTGTTTCATTTTTACTTCCTCTCTTTCTCTACCTGCTCAATTTTTACAGTTGGATTTACTTTCTCCACTTGACTTCTACAAATGGATATACTCTCCATATTTCTCTACCCTTTCGATTTCTATAGATAAAGATGGATTTATAAAGTTATAGAGTTAGAGATTATCAAGTAAACCCTACATCTTTCCCATTTGCAGAAGCCGAATCTCAGCTTTGATCTCTTGTTTAGATGTCATCATATAATTGAGGTACACCATTGCATACGAAATAAATATAATATTGAGTTCAGCATAGGCTTGGCTCACTAGGCTGGCCCAAACCAACCCAAACTTATAAATTCAGGCATGGGTTGGGTTTGTCTTCATGTATTAGAATGAGTTTGAGTTTTGGTAAAGTTCGGCATGCATGAGGACAAATAAGATGAGTTGAGCCCAAACTGACTTTAGCCCAACTTAACTCGAGCATTGTATACCTTAAATGACTTCGGATTTGCTCTGGTGGACACCCGAGCTGGGCGCTCGGGCATCCACACTAAATATGCAGTCTTTGTCTAATTACTGTTTCGAGCTTGTTATGGTAATTTTAAGTATTGTCCAAACATATCTTAAATGCTTTTTACGGCCCTTATGCTCAACTCTGGAATGTAAAGAACAAGCGTTTGGAGCAAATCGTCTATATGGTTAGGTTTGACAAGCTACAGTCTATGTTTCATATTTACCAAAGATTTGGTCATTTCGAACCATAAATCCGGAATAATTATTTTCAAATTTTTGGAAGAAGATTGAGATAAAATGAATATTTAATATTTTATCCAAATGAAATATTTCTTCAAAATTTCACGATTTAGATTGTTGAACTCAAAGGGTTAGTAAATCTTAACCACGGTCAATAAGGGTTAAAAGGGACACGTTTTGACTTGTGGGTGCGATTGAACTCTCCCCGAGTTCAATCGCGATTGGCTGTGATTCGATCTCGAGGTGAAGAGCTTTGATCAGTTTTACGAAGCGGTGTTTATTATCATGCCTCAGCCCATGATGGGAATGCTACTTTTACTAAAGTCAGTCCCAAACCAAATGGGGAGTTTGGTGTGTTTGTTACTATTTCACAACAAAAGTGTAAGTCAGTATATTCCATCACAATCACAATCTGCATTTAGAATTAGGAGACCTACTAATTATGAAACTGAGATTGGATCACAGTCAATTGCGATTGAACTCTCGGCAAGTTCAATAGCACCCACAAATCAACACGTGTCACTTTCAACCCTTGTTAATTGTGGTTAAGATTCACTAACTTGTGGGGTTCAACAATATGACATCGATTTTTAGAAAGAAAAAAAATATTAACCTTAAAGAGGAGATGAGTACGGAGATGAGGGGAATAAATAAAGTTAGGGGTGCCCAAGTTTTTTTTTTTTTCATTCAGGATCTCTTCCTAAAACAATTTCCTACATGCATGAGAATTGAATTCCTTCCTTCTTGAGTGAGAATTGAAAACTCGCATTTCATGTGCCAAGAGGGTTCTTTTTGGTTAGAGCTAGAGGTAATTTAAACACAAACACATCATACTTGAGGTAACCGATAGTGTCATAATGTAAACTCACACAACCACTCCAAAAGGGCTTGACTTAAGGAGGGTTTGTGATCCCTTATACATCTTTGTGAAGGCTAGCTAGTACCTATAAGTAGGAGAGTAACACCCAACTGCTAAGCAGAATTTAATTTTGGGGGAATTTGATTAAATTATATAATGGACTTTTGAGGATTTGATTATTAGATACACATAGAGAACATTGAATTGAACCATAGATGATGAGAGAGTAGGTATTATTACATGTAATTTAATGAATGTATAAAGAAGGGCAAGCTAAAATGTGCACTCATGTGTGCCCTAACCCTAATTTATTTAATTTATTTATTTTTCTTCTAATTTTTCCTTTTTTCTTTGTTATATGCTCACATAAGAACATCATTTGTGTTGAATAATGGCCCCTCGAATGTGAGAAATTATGGAGTGAGGGATCAATCGGCCACATAGTGGCTGATCGATCGGTGCATGTAGTGATCGATCAGCCACTATGTGGCAGATCGATCGAATGTGCGTTGTTTTGAATCCGGAATCATTAATTAGGGTTGAGCCTTGAGGGTATAAAAGGATTCTTATAACCTAGGGTTTGGAGGCTTGTTAATGCATGTGTAAGTTTGAGAAACTTGTAAAGGGAGTCCATTAGAGAGTGAGAGAGAACTCTTGTAACTCCGGTATTAATTCTCATAGTGAAAGCTCTGATCATCATCGCCTGTGGACATAGGCATTTGGCCGAATCACGTAAATCGTGTCTCGTGTGTGATTGCATCTTGTGTTGATTATTTTCTCTATTGATTGATTTGTTATTTCTTGTTCTCACTAGATTCATAGGGGTTATTTTCGCAACAATTTGAACATTCAATCATTTAATCCTTTTGCGAAATAATTTTTGTGGTATAGGATGTGAACTTTTTCTCCTGAGTCAAATTCCATGTCCTACATCGTTAATGGTGATGGAGAAATGAAAGAACTTGCCTAACCAAATGTAGAACCTTCTACATCTATGCTTTGATTACTTGTCGTTTTTGCCATCTTTAATTTCTCCTGGTACAATGTTTGTTGAAGCATTCGAGTCTTTATGATTTGGAATACAAGGTTTTGGGTACAGGTAATTAAGCGAATCATCTGCTCCCAAACAGCTCGAACTCGGCTCATTTGGACTTGACTTTCGAACTCAGTATAGTTAACGAGTCGAGCTCGATCATGCATGGCTAGTTAAATGCTCAACTCATTTAGTATTATTATATATAGTAAAGTATTTAAGTAGGTTAAGTATATAAAAAATATTGGAGTTTATTGACTGTAATAACCATTTAATATGATCATTGAGAAGAGATCGAAATCTTTGGCCAGGTCGTATGTAACGGTAGCCATTAAGGCACCGGTTACAAATAATTAATTCTCAACTAAAGAGGGATTATTGTTACATAAGGACATACCATGAAAGTTAATCTATGGTTAACAAAAACTTGTATCACTTGAATCTGGTTTAAGAGGGTCGACCATGAATCGTTGGTTTACATCCACGATTGTCTCTTTTCGAAAATTCGGATCACTAATCCTTTGATTTTCTTACAAAAAAATACACACATGCTTTAAGTTTTGATCTTGTTCGTTGACATAAAATAAAAAAAATGTGAACCTTTAATTTAAAAAGTAGAAAAGGTAGTCGAATATAGCCAAACTCAAGATAATAATTAAGTTCACCAGGCGAACTTGAACAAGAATAGTGAAACTCAAATTGAGCTCATTATAGCCTGAACACTTTACTACTCGGCTCAACTCAGCTCAGCCCAATTACATCCCTAGGTACAAGGTTTCTAGATACATCCAAGTCTTCTTTGCTCATCCATGATTCATTGACTCCTAAGATGATCAAAAGTCAAGTAATGAGTTTTACTAGTCATCCGATGATATTTAGTGTTTGATCTTTCAACTGAAGGCAATTAATGGAGGGACAAGCTCAATTAAGACACCCTTGCTACAAATTCATTATGAGGATTTTTCTCTGCCGAAATTTGAACATGAAACAAATCTCGGGCCAAGACCTCATGTCTCATGACCAAAAGCCTATAAAGACGAACATGGCGTTAGATTTTAAAACTATTTGATGTAGTAGTAGGTCACATCGCATATAATTTGTCAAAATGCATGAAATTCCGTAAGTGTTGTACGTGTTCATATTTGAAACTGAAAATACAAGTAATTGAAAGGGAATTTATCAAGTAATCCGATAATAATATCGATTATCGTGAGATTGTTGCTGATCTTGGTTTGAATAAGCTCATGAATCAGAAATATAAGGTCATGGATTCCCATTTGGGAGCCCTAGGACCTCTTTGTTGATGTATCCTCTACCCCTCGTGGAAACATAAAAACCAAGAGGAACTTGTAGTGTTAAGAGCAAGAATGGTCATACACTCTTACAAAACAAGATACATAGAATTACTTTTCGGTTTACTTTTACTTGTGCAACATGTTAAAAATCACTGTAAAGTACAAGAATATTATATTTATGACAAGTAAATACAAACTAAAAGCTATTATGGCAACTTAATTGAACCTAAATTATGTTTAAACCTACCTTCGAAAAAAAAATTTGATTAATCACATGAGGATGGGAGGATGGGAGGATGGGTTGAAGCTGTGACTCCCTCTCGTATATACACCAAAGTCAGGCTCATCGGTGCCATTATTTTCAGACAAAGAACCAACAACCGATGAAATAGACTCAATCATGTCTAATAACACCTAAATTTGCAGAGTGGATTTTGGAAAGAAGGCTTATTTGGTGCACTGTTGGTTAGTTGCAGTAACAAATTTGTAACTAAATTTTTTTTTTTTTTAAATGCTTGAAATTTGACATTTTCTCCTTACAATTATTTTAAGATCTTAAAAATACCCTTCGGCTTTAAAATTGCTTATTCATTAGGGTTGGCGAGTCAAATTGTGTTGCGTTAGGGTCAGGGTCAGGTTAGTTTCATGGTGGTAGCAACACCCTTAATTCATGGGGTTGAAAAAATGCAAACCAAAACCTAACCCAATAAGAGATCCCTCAACCTAAACCTGTCAATCAAACTCATGTAAATAAATAAATAATTAAATATTTAACAAGTTATTAATCATATAATTAATGTAAAATTGTATTAATAATTAGATGTATATGATCTACAATAATATATGTATATAAATATTAAATATATTATACTAATTATTAATTATTTAACAAATCATATTTATGTAATTAAATATATAACACAATTATGATAACATTTAAAATTAAAATTAATCATTATTAAAATAAATTAATTTATATAATTATACATATGTCAAATAATATATTAACTAATTATTATGACTTGTTGGGTCCAGGTAGCCAATCTCGAGCATGATCCTTAAAGAGTTTTTTGGGAACTTTGTGGGAACTCGAACTCAACTTGAAGGTTTTAACCAAAGTAAAAAAGTCAGGTAGTTTCGGGAAAGTGGACGAGTCGGGTTAAAAATTGTCACCCTCATCTCGTGTCATCAACGAAACGAGCTTCTGATTTTATTTTGGATTTAGATTTGTGCTATGAAACAATCTTTAACTGGACAATTAAAAGTTTAACTACAGACCTGTGACCATTAAATATTTCCAAATCCTATCTGTAGTAAGAAAGATAATTGGAGTCTAGAGCTTTGAGGACACACCCTAGGAATAGCCCAGTAGTAGGTGTATCCCTTCCTTAGGAAGGAGGTTCCGGGTTCCATTCCCGAGAGGGTGAGAGTATTGTACTCTCCACCCGCCCTTAACTTAGAACAAATATTAACTATTAACTGGGGTTGGGGCCTAACCGCGTGTCTCAATACTATAAAAAAATAAAAATAACTAGAGCTTTGAGGCATTTGAGATGTACAATAGAATACTGAAGAGACTTTGAGGATAGGGCAATCAATGGGTCAGCCTGGTTAGGCCTAATTTTATTTGGGCTTTATATACACAGGCCTAAGTCCGGTCTTTTTATAAAAATTGGGCCCAGTCGGACCGGCAATGGATTAATCCATCTGTTCCCAAATAACAAAAGATCCCTTTAACTAACCTCCTTTACAAACTTCATAGAAGCTTTAAACAAATTAAGGAAAAAGATCTCTAAATAAAGTCCTTGTTGATGATTGCACGAGTCTTTTCTTGGATTGAGGGGAGATATTTCATTACCTTCTTCAAAAGGAAGTAGAGAGAAACAGAGCAAACTGATGTTGGCCTTCACAATATATATGGTAATAATATGGCTACTTCCTGAGAGCGTATAATCGTGTGTGAATCTTAACTAGCGAGCACTCCTTTGTCAAGCGGCTTTGGTAAGGCCCTAGTCACTAGAATTGTGAGGGGAATGGGCTTAAAGCCTATAAATAAGTGAAAAATGCTTGCCTAGTCGCAACCAAACTTTCTATGTGGTTGCAACATGTGTCGCTATTTGCCCCTATTAGCTTTAGAACCAGTTGAGGTTAGGGGTCTATTCAAGCCAAGTTGAGTTGAGCTCGACTCGAGCTCGAAAAGTTTGGCTCGAAGCTTGTCACACATCGAATGGCTCAGCTTGATTCATTAGACAATTAATTTGTATTAATAGAAACAAAAATATTATCATTATAAGTAATATTTATTATTATTATTATAACTATTTTATTAATATTTATTATCATATTCAAGCCAAGCTTGAGCCGAACCAAGCCTCAACCAAGTTGAGCTTCGAGCCGAGTCGAATATAAACAGACCCTAGCATGAGCTCGGCTTGAACATTCTTTCAAGCTCAGAAAAAAACTTGGCTTGGCTCGATCGAGCCAAAAAGATGCAGCTAGAACTCGTCTTGATCAAGCCGGACCGACAAGCTAGCTCGGCTTGGAAGCTGGAACACCCTTAGTTGAGGCCATAACTTCCTCTTTGAGAAAATATATATGTTTTTACCCAATTAAGGAGATAGCAATGACATATGTTTCACTCACAATGAGTGAGAGTTTGGAAAATTTTCAAAATCTGCAACTGGGCTAGGATTCCTCATAAATAAAGTCATCTAATCATCTTCATGGAAATTTTTGCAGTGTATGTTCGTAAATCCACATGATAAATACTGGATATTGCTTCTGTGACCGTCCAGGCGGAGACTGCCCTGAGACCATACATGTTATGCACGGGATTCAATTTTTTTTAATCCATGTAATTTTTTTTTGGGTAAATTACACTCACCTCCCTCGAGGTTTTAGGGGTAAGTGAATCATAACCATAGTTAGTGGGTATTAAAAGGGACACGTGGCAACTTATAGAGCCCCTTTAATTGTGGTTAAGCATATCAGCATAAGTTTTTTTTTTCTTTCTAAAAACCAATGTTAGATAGATGAACCTTAGGGGTGAGTGAATTTTAACCATAGTTAGTGGGTGTTAAAAGAGACAAGTGGCGGCTCATGCTAAAAAAAAATGGGTAAATTACACTTACCTCTCCTGAGGTTTGGTGAAATTTCATAAACATCCCCTCTTGTTTCTTGAATTACACTGCCCTCCCTGTCAGACTCTTAATATTAACACTGTTATTTAAAGTTATCATTTTCCCATTTTAACCCTATCACTTGATTGAGGAAACACGTCTTCACAGTTTGAAAGCTCAAACAAAGAAAAGCATAAACTCCCAAGCCGCCATGTGTCCCTTTTAATACCTACTAACTATGATTAAGATTTACTCACCCCTAGGATTTATCCATCTAACCTTAGTTTTAGGGAAAAAATAACCTAAGGTTGGTTATGCTTAACCGCAATTAAAGAGGGCTCTACAAGCCGCCATGTGTCCCTTTTAACACCCACTAATTGTGGTTAAGACTCACTCATCCTTAGGATTCATTAATCTAACCTTGGTTATAAGAAAATAAAATAAAAAATTTTAATCTTAGGTTAATTATGTTTAACCACAGTTAAAAGATCTCTATAAGCCACCACGTGTCCCTTTTAACACCCACTAAATATGGTTAAAACTCACTCACGCCTAGGGTTCATCCATCAAACCTTGGTTTTTAGAAAAAAAAATCTTAGGTTGTTTATGTTTAACCACAATTAAAGGGAGCTCTGCAAGCCGTGTCCCCTTTAACGCCCACTAACTATGGTTAAAATTCATTCACCCTTAGGATTCATCCATTTAACCTTGATTTTTAGAGAAAAATAGGTTGATTATGCTTAACCACAATTAAAGGGGGCTCTACAAGCCGCCATGTGTCCCCTTTAACACCCACTAATTGTGCTTAAGATTCACTCACCCCTAGGATTAATCCATCTAACCTTTCTTTTAAGAAATAAAAAAATATTATCCTTAGGTTAATTATGTGTAACCACAGTTAAAGGATCTCTATAAGTCGCCATGTATCCCTTTTAATACCCACTAACTATAGTTAAGAGTCACTCACCCCTAAAGTTCATCTATCTAACATTGGCTTTTAGAAAAAATATATATATATACTTGATTTTGGAAATATATATTAACCTTAAGTTGATATTATTAACCTCGGTTAGAAACCAATTATCATTTATTTGATTAAATTTAACTAACCTTGTGTTGAAAAAGGATAATTTAGACAATTTAAAATGTTTAAATGATGACATCATCAAAGTCCATCCATAAAGTAACTGTAAACTTAAGAAAATGAGGGTATCTGTTACAGACAACCAAAGTTGAGGGGAGGACAGTGTACTTTCAGAAACAAGAGGGGAGGTTTCTGAAATTTCACCAAACCTCAGGAGAGGTGAGTGTAATTTACCCCTTTTTTTTTTATCCCTTGCATATCATGCATGGTCTTAGGGCAGTCTCCGCTCTCAGAAGCAAACCCGATCCATGTTAGGCTACATATGACTTGGCATGAATCACCTCTATAAGTTCGGTTATGTGGCTAGTGGGTACATAAAGAGTACCTAGAAGAGAAAAACCAGTCCATCCAGAGAGTTTGAAGTTTGAACCAACCAGACCTTTGGAGCTTTCCATCTGAATTATTCCCCATTTTAGCATACTTGTATGTATTCTATGGTTTTCAGCTGCAACCAAATTATTTCCCATATGCTTTTGTGAACCAATCATGTATATCCTAGTAGAATTTTACCTCACTCCTTGTTTGTTCCACCTGTGGTAGAAATTGTGTGTCCCAAGGGGAAAGGCTCGGGTTCGAGTCTCATAATTAAAAGTGGGATGGTTGATATGCTCACTCACTAACTAAAACACATACTACGTACCCAAAAAAAAAAAACTAAATATATGCTAACCAAACTAATCCATGTTGCGGCCTAATCGTGTGGCATGTAATGAGTCAACCATATATAATTTTCATAGTCGCTCAACTATGTATATTAGTTGCTCAGTGTGATCTTACTTGACACCATTTAAGGTTTGTCCATTTGAGGACTACTCAAAACAAAACTTTGATAATTTGATACTCAAAAGTTATTGAACAAATTTTGGTTTTAATTCAGTTAAGTTATTTAGGATAGAATTGATTTTAATAAAATTTTATGAAAAAATACTTTTTTTTAATAATTACAATTTTGGCGAGTATACAGGATATTAGACAGAGATTGTAGAGTAATGCAATCCCTTGAGACTCAGATTGAATTTGGATTGAATAGAAACCTTTTTTTTTTTTTTTTTTTTTATAGAACTAATAATTTATTCATGGGTGATTCACCTAAAAGGTCATGCTTTGCATTTTTATTACCTAAAAGGGCATGCTATTAACATATTTATCAAAAAAAGGCATACTTTGTATTTTTATTACCTAATAGGGTATGCTTTTGACATATTAACCCATTAGCTACGCATATAAAACCCAAACACGAATAAGGGTAATATTGGAGTACATACCCTATTTGGTAAAACTTTTCAAACCATGTCCTTTTAGGTGATATTTTTGATTTAGGGTGACTAATCGGTACTTATCTCTTTATTCATCTGAAAGAGTGGTGTTCATGGGCCTGGAGGTTAAAACCTCTGCCAGCAAAATTCAGATTTTCCTTAGTACAACTTCCGGATCTAAAAAACTTGTAAGCCTCGAAATCTGCAACCTTTGCAAGGTCATGAGCTGCAGAGCTTTGAGATCTTCTCACTCATTCAATAGAAGACTTAGGGAAGTTTTTTCATAAGATCAAAATGTCTTCAAAGGTAGATTTGATGTCCCAATGAGGAGTTGTTTTTCCGCAGTTAATAGCTTGAATGAGGGATTGAGAGTCACCTTCAAAGATGAATCTATTCCAGTAGTTTTGAAGACAGAATAAGAGGCCCAGGAACACTGCTTTTGCCTCAGATTGTCTTGCATTTCCCGACTTGATAGGAAAACAAAAGGAAGCAACACGCCTACCTGTATGGGTCTTCGCCAATCCCCCCACACTTGAAATCGATCCATCCGAAGAAAAAGAGCTATCCACGTTAATTTCAAGCCAACCAATTAGAGGGGCGACCCATTCCAGGGCTTCCATATTAGCCATAGATTGACTTCGGGCCGAGTTGTTGAAGATATCCAAGGTAGGGATAGAAGTATGCACTGAAGATAGTTCGAAAGCATACACATTTGCTCTTTTTATTGTTCTTCTAGGATCAGGTTTAGAGTTTTCAAATATACATTCATTTCTAGATTTTCAGATCATCCAGAACACGCAGATAAGGCTGATTGTTACCTCAAAGTTGTTGGCTTTAAACAAAGCTCCTGTCGACCATGTATCCCACCATTTCTCCAAAGAAGCGACGATACCCTTATCACTGAGATAACAAACTGATGATCCAAACCAAACACTCTTTGCAAACTCACGTTCAAAAAACAAATGCACACCTGTTTTAGCTTCATTCCCACACATTCTGCACACTGGATCAATGTCAACTTTCCTACTCTGAAGATTCACTCTTAATGCCAGAGTGTCTGAAATACATCTCCACATAAAAAGGAGCAGGTTTTTGGGGGGACCAGGATCTTCCATAAGGAGCTCCATCTCAGGCTAGGGATGTTATCTGAAAAGGAGGATGCATTTTTGAGCTTCCAAGGATCATTTCTTGTGGCCAAAAAGTATGCCGATTTAACACTAAAATTACCTTTAACGTCAAAATTCCAGACCCATGAATCTTTAACACCCAGAAAACTTGGTTGGATATTAAGAATTTCCCGAACCTCAGAATGGGAGAAGAGATTACCAAGAGTTTCAGTTTTCCACTGTTTCGAGATAGGATCAAGAAGATGAGAGACTTTTAAGATTTCGCAACCTTTCGACTTTGGAGATAATATATGAAAGTTCGGCATATTAGGAACCCTTGGATCCTTCCAAGGGTCAATAGAGTGACCTGAGCCCACCTATCTCCGCATACCTAATTGAAGAAGATCTCGACCGTGAAGAATGCTTTTCCAACCCCATGATTCTCTATAATTGTTTTGAGCTTTAATAAAATCATCTTTTAAGAAATAAAGAGATTTAAGAATTCTACTCCAAAGAAGGTCCGGCATTGTTTTCAATCTCCAAGCTTGTTTTGCTAAAAGAGCCTGGTTGAAAAGAGCCATATTTCTGAACCCAAGTCCCCCAGCAGATTTTGAATAGCACAATTTCCTCCAGCTACACCAGTGAATTCTTCCTTCTTCCTCTTTTTGGCCCCACCAATATTGAGAGACTGCTCAATTTATGAGACCGAACCACTTGGATGTAATTTTGAAGCAACTCATAGCATAGCAAGGTATTGACTGCGCCACTACTTTAATTGTGATATCTCTCCCTGCCTACGATAAAAGATAACATTTCCATCCTTTGATTTTTGATAGTATCCTTTCCTTTAGATACCCAAATAACTAAGTTTTTGACCTCCCAAACTCTGTTGGTAAGCTCAAATATTTCCCTGGAGATGCCATAGAGTGAATCTTTAATTGAGAAGAAAGTGAAAGCCTTAATTGTTCAGGTGTGCTGCTGCTAAAAGTTACCCCCGAATTTTGAAGATTAATAGCTTGTCCCGATGCTTTGCAGTAACAATCAAGAATCTCCATTATATGGTTACATTCAACCATATCCGCCCTTACAAACAAGAAACTATCATCTGCAAAAAGAAGGTGGGAGAGGGGAGGAGTTGTTTTTGCCACTTTGATTCCACTCAGAGAATTACACTTCATAGAATTTCTAATCATAGAAGATAGAGCTTCAGTGCAGATAATAAATAAATAAATAAGGAGAGAGAGGGTCCCCTTGGCGGAGCCCTCTGGAAGGATAGATATTACCATTTGGCTCACCGTTGATTAAAATAGAAAAAGAGACAGTTGTAACACACTGCATGATAAGTTGTCTCCACCTTGTACAAAAACCCATTTTCTCCAATACTACTTCCAGAAAAGACCATCCAAGACGATCATACGCCTTACTCATATTCAACTTCATTGTCAGTTGATACTTTTCTCCTTTTTTGAGTCTTCTGAGGTAGTGGAAAACTTCATGAGCTATTAAAACGTTGTCCGTAATTTGTCTTCCCGTAACAAAAGCCGACTGCTCAAGGCCAATAAGATATGATAGGAAGATTTTGAGTCTATTTGCCAGAACTTTAGAGATCACCTTGTAGACAACATTGCAAAGACTGATTGGTCTAAATTGACCAATGGATTGGGGGTTTGAAATTTTTGGGATAAGAGCTATAAGGGTATGATTTAGTTCTTTAAGAAGGAATCCACTATTAAAAAAACTTAGAATTGCATCACAGACATCTTTCCCCACAATATCCTAGTGTCTTTGAAAAATATGAGCAGGCATACCATCCGGACCAGGAGATTTTAGAGGACTCATTTGAAAAAGAGCACATTTTATTTCCTCTATAGTAACATTCTGATAGAGGGTTTCATTCATCTCAAAGGTGACTAAGGTCAGGATATTCTCAATAGATAGCGGGAGAATATCAGGATTTGAGGTGGCAATAACCAACTGATAATGATGGATGATGTGCTTCTTGATATCCGCATGATTGGAGATCCAATCACCAAATTCTGTTTGGAGATTCGAAATCTTGTTTGATCTTCTTCTTTGAAAGGTAGTTTGATGAAAAAACCTTGTATTTCTGTCCCCCAATTTAAGCCAACTGACCCTTGATTTCTGAGCCCAAAAAATCTCTTCTTGCTTGAGGGCCTCTTCCAATTCAGTAGTCAAAATTTTTTCAAGAGGCATAGAGCGGCCCCTATCATCCCTTTCTTGTATAGAGGTAATCCAAGCTTTCAAAGACAAGACCTTTGAATGAAGTGCACCAAACTCGAATTTATTCCATCGCTTAAGATCGAGTTTGCAATTTTTGATCTTATTACAAAGAGAGAACATAAAGGAACCACCACACGAATTAGACCAAGCATTAGAGACAATATTTGAACAAGATGGATGGGATGACCACATAGCCTCATACCGGAAAGGAGGTCTAAAAACTCTGGATGCCACTTCTGTGTTAATCAATATCGGTCTGTGATCAGACCCAATAGCTAGGACGTGAGTGACAGAAGAATCAGGAAATAAATCAATCCATTCAAGGTTAGCCAAACCTCTATCTAGCCGGACCTGGATGAGCTCCTCTCCATCACGTTTGTTACTCCAAGTGAAAGGTTTTCCTTGATAATGAAGATCAATGAGCCGCGCTTGAGACACCAGTCTTTGAAAAGGAATGAACTGACCTGGGCTTCTGGTTCTTCCCCCAACTTTTTCTGATTCAAAAAGATAATCATTAAAATCTCCCATTGCTAACCACAGAGTGAGGTTGCTATCCCGGGAACTCCCAATATCCCTCCATAGGTTGTTTCGAGCCATGTCGTCATTCGAACCATAAATTAAGGAAAAGTCCCACTCTGGATTATCATCCTTCTCTTTTATCTTTAATTGCACTAGATTTTGAGTGAAGGATAATACTCTCAGCTTCACACGTTCATTCCAAAAAATTGCAATACCTCCCGACAAACCAGTTGGATCAATAGTGAACATATGATCCAAAAAAAATGTTTTTTTTATCCAGGTCAATTTTTTAACTTTCATCTTTGTCTCCATAAACATGACAATGGAGGGATGGAGATACATCACCATATCTCCGAGTTGACAAACTGTCAGGTTCCATCCTAGACCCTGACAGTTCCAGCAGAGTGTCAACAGTTATCCTGGGGCTGCTGTTCCAAGACAGTGGCCCCTTTGAAATTAATGAGATTGGGTAGAGTAGCTTCATGATAGGAATTCGGCTCGAAACCTGGAGGGTAACGAGGTTCAGGATGATGAAAATATGATACTTTTTCTGACTTCAGAACAATGGGATAGGGTGAGACTCTCCTCGAAGAAGCATTGGCTAAAGCTTTAGGTGCCTTTCCGTATGTTCATTCTCTCAATTGCATGGTAGACCTTATTTTAAAATTAAGCTTATTTGAACTTTAGATTGTTAAAGCTTAATTGAATGTATAGAATTTTGAAGTAGATTTTTTATCTCTAAAGTAATGAAGAGACACGAGCTCAATTTTTCTTAAGAGGTAAAACCTTTGCTTCAAAAAAATATACCTTCAATTAAACTTTAACTTAACACTATAAAATCTAAATAAGCTCAATAAGCTCTGCCTATTTAGAGTTACCAAGTCTGGATTCTTGGAAATTTTTTAAGTCTTATAAAGCTCAATTTTGTGGGTTTCAGCCCAAAGGTCGTCCTCTAGCACTAGTGTCGATGCCCCAAAACAGAATTTTTGGCAGAGAATCTGGAAACCTCACCTCCCTCCCAAGATTCAGATTTTTATTTGGCGTTTGTGTCACAACGCTCTAGTAGTTGTTGCAAATCTTAGGTGCAAGAAGGTCATGATAGATGAGTTCTACATTCTTTGTAAGAAGGAGATTGAAACTATTCTCGTATGTTCCTTGACTGCCCTTGCTCTCATGGCATTTGGTTTAGCTCAGATCTCAGTTTACACCTCCCCCCATAGGTTGGGGTCTCTTTTCTTGAATGGTGGAATGGGTGGGAGGTTTGGTAAGGAGGGATCCTCAGTGGCGACTTGTTTGTGCAGCACATTGTGGTTCATATGGAAGCTCCAAAATGAAGCTCTTTTTCGAGATATTTTGTCAAATCCCATTGCTACCATCCATAAAATTGAAAGTTTTATTATGGAGTTGTCCTCTTTGGGGGATGGGGATCCTCAATCTCTTCAGATGATCATCAGAGCAATCCTAAGTGCCTCCCGCCCCCCAAATCACTCATGGATTAAATTCAATGTGGATGGGGAGGCTCCCCATTCTAACCTTGTTGTTGGGGCGGGTGCCATTGCGAGAAATAGCGATGTGGAGGCGCTGACTTTTGTTTCTCTTCCACTCCTCAAAGGGAGCAGTCGTGTCGTAGAGGCTGAGGTGATCAGGCTGGGCCTTCAAGTTGTTTTAAATTTATTTTGGTTGGCCTCAGGTCATCATTGAGTCTGACTCACAACAAATTATCAACTCCCTCAACCTAAGTTAAATCTTTCTCACTAGGAAATTCAAGTCATTATGGCGGATATCCATCATATGGAAGTCGATGTGGTAATGTGGAATTCCGGTTTATTTATTGCCAGGCAAACATTGCGTGCATGCAATAGCCCAGGGGGCTCTAAATGATAGTATCTATAACCTATCTTCCCTTTTCGATCTATTCAACTAGGGGCATCGTTGCCTAAGGTGTTTTGTAATCATCTTCCCAGTTTTTATGAGATTAGCCTTCAACCAAAAATAAATAAAAATCAATGCTCTTACTGCTTATGCATCAATTCAAGCTATTTGATTGGTTGGTGATTTTTCTCATTTTGGGTTCGATTAAACTTAAATTTACTCACCAAACACCATCAATTAAAAGCATCATCTTCTTTTTCTCTCATCTCTGGCCAATAACCCCAACAGCTCCATCTTCTTCCTCTTTTCTCTCCTACTAAAGACCTCAGCAACCACCATATCCTAGCAGGGGCAGAGCCAGAAGGTAGTTGCCCCTGAACTTTAGAATAAATTCTTCTATACTATATTATTTAATAGATCACAACACTTGGGCAATGGGGCCAGCTGCCCCCTAACTTTAAAAACATTTTATAATATATAGTATTTATCGTTTGAAAAATAGAAAATTTTATATTATATATATTGCTTCGAGCTAGTCTTTTCTTTCATCATTTTGAACATTCTATTCTCTATCACTTCTGTCCAGTTTCTTGTCTCTTCACTCTTAAATCCCTAATGCTATGTTTGGTTGCCGAGAAAATAGATGAAAACATGGAAAAGGAAAGAAAATTTCAGATTTCTAATACAATTATTGGTTGTGTTTTATCTCATTTTCTTTTCTTTTCCATGTTTTCACTTATTTTCTCGGCAACCAAACATAGGGTAAATGTTAAAATAGAACGAGAAAATGGCTTGCATATGCCCCTCTTGAAGTTCAAGGTTGTATTTGTGTTTGTTTTATAATTCAGTGATTCGTATCCAAGTTAGACTTTATTGTTTTTATATTTCGATTATTATCTAATTAAATTTTACTTATCTAATTAAATTTTATTGAATATGAATTTTCTTCTGTTTTATTTAATTTTATAATTTTTTTGCAACTTCATTTATAGATATAGTTTTTTTTTTCTTTTGTCATTTGTAATGAGTAAATAAGTCTAGCAAAGCAATTCTTGTAAATGAGACCTTTTCCAGGATGCAAAAACAAAAGAAAATAAATAAATAAATACAAAGACAAGCATCACAGCGGTTCAACCCAATGTGTGTTATGTCCACGAAGATTCATGTCAATTCACTATTGCTCCAACCAAGAGAATAAACCTTGAAAACGAGATGAACAAACATCCTTCTCATTTTCTACAAGAAAGTCTTGTTTCTCCATTCTCACTGGGATTTTACATAAACCTTAATACAAGTTATATCAAAACTATAAATATGAGTTCACCCTAAACAAGGAATAACAATACAGGTAAGATATGTACGAAACGTACAAACGAGATGGCCAAAGAACTTAATAAGATCAAACTAACTTTTGAGTTTCAGATTATTGCTAGGTCACTGTCTTTAGACAAAAGAGGAAGATATACATAGGTCAGGTTTATTGAGGTCTATGGAAAGAGAGGAGATAGGAAAAAGATGGTGCCTTGGAAGGGGTATTTAGTCGGAGACTAAAGAAAAAGAAGATGATATTTTTAACTTAATTGTGTGTATTCAGTTTTTATAAGCTTAGTACTATGTAGTTAGCAAATGTTGTAAAAGAGGGTGATGCATTTTTCGGAGAACACCTAAGTAGTGGTAGTTTCGTTCATAATTTTATCTTGATCTATTTTTCATTTTTTTTACAAGTCATCCTCTATGTTAGTTGACTCGTGACACTTGACACTTGTTAGTAGGTTAGTGGAGCATTTCCAATTACCTCACCAATAAAAATTCGAACTGAATCCACCTTTATGGGGAACATACTTCCTACTATTGGAACAACTTATTCCTGTTCCAGATCAGAGGTGTATTATTCTTCATCTTGGAAATAGCAAATCAATGTTGGCTTTGATATTTATTTTTCATACAGGTTTGCCCAAAAATTTACCATCTTTTTCTCAGAGGGACTTGGAACCCAAGACATATGGCCTTGCCTATGTGGTTACATCTCTAACCATGGTGTGTTTGGAACCCATGACTTTCACCCTAGTGATTGGAACCCATGACCTTCTCCCTAGTCAAGGAGCATTAACTATCATTTCTTAACAATGTTGGTAGTAGGGAGTGTCAATGGGGTGTCAATGGGATGGGATGGGCCAGCATCCAGACGCAAAAAAAGCACATCCAATATTACCTATAGTTTAGGCCCTAAGACTACAACTGAGCTGAATTTCGTAGGACCATATTAATGTGGGCTGGACTAAGGCATGGCTCCTTAAAAATGCGGCCGATATATATATATATAAAAGTATAGTTGTGGACATGAGATTTATCATCATTCTAAATTTAAAAAAAAAATCTTAATAACGAACGATGAAACAAGAAAAATATTCTCATTTGAGGGAGAATGGGAAACCTAATCTCTCAATGGTTATAGAAATTGATTAAAAATAAAGATTTGAGTAAGAGATTCAGTTGTGAAAATGGATTGTATTAGGCATACTTGACACCCACTAACGATAGTTACTTACTCCCTAAACTCACTTTAAATAAAATCAAAAAAGATAAGATAACATTCTTATATCAAAACTAACTATGATGCTATTATGAAATCATATTCACGAATGAAAACATGCTAATTAGGATTTCAAATTGACATTAGAAAAATGCTACAGACAATTTCAATCATTATTCACCCAAATATAAACACATTAACTCATAGGAAATTACAAAAATCAAAGTGGAAACTATCTATAAAATAGTAACAAACATCAAAGTAGCATTTGGTCACTTTCTTAGGGACATTTTAATAATTTTAAAAAATAAGGCATATATTAGTAAATTTTGGGCTCTCTACAAAGTCTCAAAAGTCAAGAGGTCTTGTAGGCCTTATATGGACAAAAAAATTGAGTGCTTACATTAGTATAACACAATTTGAGTATGCTCTAAGGTAACAAACATAATAAATAACATATTGGTAGTATATATCTACTACTTATAATATAAAGAAAAAGACTTCTCTCTTTGCTCTGCAAACCCCAATCCCTCAAATCCTATAAATTTTATTTTAAAGATGACATGTGGCTTTTCTCTTTAATCCGTAGAGTCCTCTTTTATCTCCAACTCTTGCAAGTTTGGGACTCACTATCTCATCCCAGAGCCCTCTTTATCTCCACTATTGTAGAGTCCTCTCTTATCTCCAACTCTTGGATGTATTAATTTAAGTTTAATTTTAAGAAACCTATGATATTCCATTACATATTATTAAAATAAGAAAAAATTATTATTATAAATCAGTTAATTAATACAAATAATAATGTTTATCAAATAAAAAAAATTATATTATTAAAAATAAAATTTATTAAATATTTCTAAAATATGTTACTTAATATTTAAATAAATAAATTATATTATTTAATTTTAAATATTCTTAAATTATTACCCCTGCATTGCACTATCACGACCCAAAATACCTCCTACGAGTTAGGGATACTTTCGCTCATGATGTGCTATATCTGATACCAAACCATCCTGTAAAATACTCAAGGCATAACATGCATAACGGAAGCATAGAGTAGTGCGGAAGCGTGAACTTAAAATTTTCTTTTATACATATGACTGTATTCCAAGTTTGCACAATAAATAAACCAAAACAACATGCACACTCATCAAAATACAAATGTAATCTCTCTCTCACCCACTATTAATAGTGTTCAGGATAAGGCCACC
Organism: Tetracentron sinense; assembly: GCA_015143295.1. NCBI lineage: Eukaryota > Viridiplantae > Streptophyta > Magnoliopsida > Trochodendrales > Trochodendraceae > Tetracentron > Tetracentron sinense. The sequence goes on along the minus strand of CM026572.1, from coordinate 18,628,223 downwards.
ACTTGTCTAAGCTCCTTTCCTCCTCTGGCTGAGCTTTTGTTGGCTCCTCTTCACCGTAATTTTCCTCAACACACGGACTGGGATTACAAATGTCGAACGGATCTGCCGACATAAAATGTACGGCTGAGCATGGAATACTCAGTGTGTACAAACTACTAGCTAACAATGTTATAACAACAATAATATCGCATTCAAGTACTTAAAAGAATACAATTCATAAATTCATGCTTAAAACCCATCATAGAAAATCATTCGTCAAATCTTATCTTTCATGGAAAACAAAACACCTTGTATAAGCCTTATGAGTTCTTATGAATTCTTAAAAGCCTTATGAGTTCTTGTAAGTTTCTTATAAGCCTTGTGAGCCTTATGATCCTTGGAGACTTGTGAACCGATCTTAGACATTATCTGTGGAGCTTGTGAACACTTGTGAGCCTTGTAATCGATCTTGCACATATGCATTTCTTATAAGTTCTTAGAAGCCTTGCGAGACTTATGATCCTTGGAGCTTATGCAAGATCTTAGACATGATTCTTGTAAGCATGAGGTAACCAATCTTAGAAATATCAACCCAAAGTTTGTCCTTGTCAATGCTTATGAACTTATGCTTCTTCGTATAAATTTTCCTTTGAAAAACATTTATTATGATTCGTGAAATACCATGCTTATGAGAAAACCTCGGTCATATAAAACACAGAGTACGTGGAGTGCTTGTGAGCATCACAATATACTTAGGAAGCTTTAAACATTTCATACATGTTCATACAAAGCATATTATCATCATAGTATACTTGAAAAAATCCTAAAAACATAGAACATCTTCATTCATGGCATTATATCAAAATAATCTAGGCCATTAAGCCTATTTCATCAACATCATACCTACATCACATTTTCTTTAAGGATAATAACCCAAAAATAGATTTATCATTGATCTTGAAAAAATCCCTCAATTTAAAACTCTTATTTCTAGGTTGAATCATAGCAAGATTAAAGAATATGTATATTTACTTATGAAATTACAAGAAGCTAGTTAGTAGAGTGTAGTTACCTTCTAAGATAAAAACCCACTTTTGTTGAAGCTTGAGAATTGTCTTGGATGCACGATCCAAGCTTGAGAAGGCTTAAGGAATAAGATCCAGTCCTTGAGGAAGCTTGTAGAAGCTAACTCCAAACTACAATGGTGCAATGGAAGGAAGATCCGAGCTTGGAGATAAAGATCCAAGCTTTTAGGGCAAGAAATCGAGCTCCTCCTTGCTCTCAAATGAAAATCCCTTTTGGAAAACCTAGACCTCTCCCTTTTCATCTCAAAATCTGTTTCTAAAAGTATTAAAACCCTTAATCCCATGAAAATTGGGTATTTATAGGGTTAGGGTTGTCAAAATCACGCTTGTACCCTTTAAAAATCCCATTTTTTGCAATTTCAGCGCATGTACTCGTTGACGAGTGAGTTACAGTCACTGACGAGTGATATTTTTGAGCATTTTGTTCGTCTCACTCATCGACGAGTTCATGGCCCTCTGGTGCACTCGTCGACAAGTGGGTGCTCTTACTGGGTTGAGTTTTTCCCGTTTTGGCATTTTAACCATAGCTTTTGACTCATTTATCGAATTTTGACGATTAAACTTGAGTTGGACTTGTAATTCAAAGGGGAATAATTTTGTGTCTAATGGTCAAATCCTAATTCAATTCTGAGTTTTTAATGGTATAAATGGGCTCTAAAACTGACTGGTTTTGTGATGGATTTCAGCAGACCAAAATTTCAGTAGACCCGTCTTCAGAAATCCAACAACTAACCTATCCTAAACTCAAAATATAGAAAAATGTTCAACATGAACATCGAAGAGAGTTTCGATATCTTTCTAATAGCTCAAGAATCATTTGATTCCGATCATCCTTGATAAAACTAAAGTTCCCTAAAATTGAGGGTATGTTAAGACATTCCCCTTTTTGACACTTAAGAGTATTTTATCATTTTGCTCCTCCATCCCAAACCCCCATAAACTTAAGAACACATTCTTAAGGCTTTAATACCTGCCATAACACATCATCCACCCAAAATATATCAAAACAAGATTTTCATTATCATTGATAACCATTCAAGGCATTACAATAGGTTTTAAGTCTTAGACATTATTCACAACACTATTCACAATGCCATGCCATCAAGATCTAGGGTTCTACAACACAGGATCTCTACTAGTAAATCATTCTACTAATAAAAGTACAAGGAGTATACTAAACTTTATTTGGACTAAAATACCATTTAATTAAAAATATTAACTTATTAACCTATGATTAACTTAACGTTTAAGAATATAATTTTATTTAAATTTTAATTAGATAAAAAAAAATATTACTAAACACTTTCTAATTTAAAAGAGATTAGAATTCTTCTTCAATTAGAAGTAGAGTTTGATTAGAATTTTAGTTTTTAACAAAGTAGGACCTCGGATTAACAAAAAAAACAAAGTAGGACCCCAAGAAGAAGTTGAAATGCTTGTGAAAATTGAAGCACTTGGATTAGAGGTCACCAAAGTTCCATCAAAGCCATCAGAGCATATTGACAAAGTAAGCTAAAGATTCATTAGAGCAACTTCATCTACGAAATCTCTCTTATATCTTTTCTTTTAAAGGATAAACATCCTTACATAGAAGGCTTTGCTTCTTGTGTTAATGGTTGTTTTTAGTTGGAAATAGTACCGCTGATGTATGGATGTCGGTCATCACAGCTACTTCTGATGAAAGACGTTATTTTGCAACTGGCACCCAAGGTAAGAATTCTGATTGATCATCATCAAGCAATCAATAAATGTAGCTTTTTTTCCTTCTTATGACATCTTATCTCAAGAAAAACTCTTTGTTTTTTAACCTACAAGGTTACAATGAGTAGGGTTATCTCTCTGTCAATCAATCTCTCTAGCTTTACTTCTCATTTTGCTGTAGTATATTTGTCACCATGAGTTAATGTAGCACCATCATGTGTATAAAAATGACCGAGCCCAAATCCAAACTCATTCCAATACATGAAGCCCAAACCTAGCTTATGTACAATATTGCAAGTTTGGGTTGGGTTTGGGCCAACCCATACTCAACTCAATATTTTAATTTATATTTATAATGCAATAGTGTACCTTAAAAATATAATGAAACTTAAATGACAAATCAAACCTGAAATTCGACTTCTGCATTTGGGAAGAGTTTGGGTTTTGCTTGATAATCTCTAACTCAATAACTCTATCAGTTCCTCTTTACTTGTAAAAATTGAAGAGGTAGAGAAAGAGGGACAGTATATCCAATTATAGAACCAAGTAGAAAGGGTAGATCAATTAGTAGAAATCGATGAGGTAGATAAATAGTGATAGTAAAAATCAAAACCTAAACCCAGCCTTTGGGTTTAGGATGGAAGACTGACTGACTTGAACCATCTGATTAGATTTATAATAAGTAGAAGTATGGCTTGATTAGAATTTTAATAATAGTGGGATAATTTAATTAGAATTATAACGAGAAGTAGAGTTTTATTATAATTACAATTTGCATTAGAATTATAATAAGTAGAAGTGTAGCTTGATTAGAATAATATTAGGACCCGTGAGACTTAGTATTATGTAAGGAGTAATAAGTGTTGCTCTAGGTAAACTTTTTAGCTTATAATTATAATATTAGTGAGACCCATGGAGTTATAAGTCTTGCTTTAGATAAACTTTTTAAAATCTTTAGTCTTTACAATTCAGTAAAACACTACAAATTCTAATTAAACATTGATTTTTTAGTCTTGTTTAAAAAATTATGTTTTTATTAATGTTGAAAATTTTATACGTAGCACGTGCACCATTACTAGTAGCATGTGCACCATTACTAGTATATATAATTTTACAACATAATATATACCAATTATAGATATAGTTTACACTGTTATCACACTGTTATTTATGCAGTGTTAGTTTCACATTGTTATAGCACACTATTAATTTAACATATATTATTATTATTATTTTGTTAACCGTGGATATCCTGAGCTCGAAAGCTCAGACTAGTCCCACGGGCTACATAGGGAATACCCCCACCCCATGCAACTGTTAGTGAGGGGAGCCAGGAATCGAACTCAAGACCTAACATATATTACATTACATTACATAATATAGTGCACAGTTATACCATATATTAATAATAAAGCCCACTCTTAGAGCATCTCCAATCGACTCTCCAAACCCACTCTCTACCTCAAAACAGCTAGCCAAAGGGGAAAAAGTGGACTCCAACCGACTCGTCAAATGGGTTAGCTATAATAGCTTTGGTGATTTGGCTTGCCAACTTTGATGAGCCTTTCCTCGCCATTATAAAATGATTTTTAAAAAAAACTCTTTCAAACTATTTGAACCTCAACCATAGCCAAGTGCGATTGAACTAATAAAGGAGAGTTCAATCGCACCCACAAGCCAACTCGTGTCCCTTTTAACTTTTACCAACCATGGTTAAGATTCATTAACCCTTAGGGTTTAACAATAAAATCTTAGTGCTTAGAAAAAAAATATTTAACTCTAGTTAAGAATTTTTAACTCTTATAGTTAGTTTTTTATAAATATTTTTTTAGAAAAACTAAAGTTATATTGTTGAACCCTATGGGTTGGAGATACTGAACCGTATTTAATATGTGTTGAAAGAGACACATGTTGGCCGGTGGGTGCAATTGAACTCTCAATGGTTGCAATGATGTTAAAATATTGGGAAATAAAAAATGAGTACTTAATGGAAATAGAGAAGTAATAAGGAGTAGGGTTAGGGATGGCAACAGGGTGGGTTTGGGTCGGGGTGCCCCCATCTCGACCCCGCCCCTAATGAAACCCCAAACCCGGGGTGGGGCGGGGCACTTCTAAAAGTTCTTAACCTCGTTCCCGCCTCGTCCCGTTAAGCACTAGATGGGGCGGGTGGATAGAGGCGGGTCAGGACTATATTCCATAATCCATACTATAAGGACTTATAATGAGGTAATTTTATTATTAAATTAAGGATAAAATAGTGATTTAACATTATAAACGGGGCAGGGTGGGGTGGCCTAAACCCATCCCGAACCCGAACCCGACTCGGGTTTAACATCTCATTCCCAAACCCGGCCTTACCCCGTTTAAAAGCTCTTCAAACCTGTCCCAATAGGGGCGGGATGGGACGGGATGGGACGGGACGGGGCGGGTTACTTGATTAGACCAGCCCATTGCCATCCCTAAGTAGGGTTAGAGTTGCAAGCAGAAAAAGTGACTCTTTATTTTAAGAAACTCTCTATTTTTAGAGTAAAAATATGGAAAATTTTGTTGTCTTTGGCTCGTTTCCGACCAAATCCAAGAGGGTCGATCGATCAACCACTTATGGCCGATCGAGCGGTGGCGTGACGTCAATTTTGCTTGGAGCGCCAATCGATCGGCCAGGGTGAGCTGATCGATTGGCCAAAGCGGATATTTTCGAGAAAAATTAGTTTTTAGCAATTTTATGTTTTTGGAAACCTCTAATTCGAGTGGGGACTTTCTAATTGTCTAGAACTTCGAGTTTTGTTCTATAAATAAGGGTTTTGTATAGGACTGCAATAGCATTGGGAGTGGGAGATAATAGAAAGGGTTAAAGCATACTAGGGCTTGGGAAAGGTTTAAGGGAAGATAGATAGGGATTCTTCTTTGGATTTTCAGAGAGAAGATGAGTTGAGTGCTTTTGTACTAGTTTCTCAAGGTTTCTGTGAATAAAGAAGTGATCGGATCTTGACCCGTGGACATAGGTAGGTTGTTGCCGAACCACGTATATCTCTTGTATTCCCTTCTGGGTGTGTGTTTTAGTTTATTCTTCCGTCTGGTTCAATTATTTTCCTAACAAATTGGTATTAGAGCTTCGGATTAATTATTTTTCAATGGCTTTGAAAAATCCTGGACGATTTTCCTTAGACAAGTTTGACGAAAAAGGGAGTTTCAATCTGTGGCAAAGGAGGGTAAAGGATTCCTAATTCAACAGGGTCTCGCAAGGCCGTTGAAGGAGAAGTTCAGTAAACTAGAAAAGATGCTTGATGTAAATTGGGAAGACATGGAGGCAGGGGCAGTCAACACAATATGCCTCTGTCTTGCAGATAACGTGATGCATAGCGTTATGAATGAGGAATTGACACCGGATATTTGGAAGAAGTTGGAAATGCTCTACATCGGAAAGAGCCTTACCAACAGGTTATATCTGAAAAAGGAGTTCAATACCTTAAAGATGGCGGAAGGTGTAGATCTCATGGAGCATAATAATGTGTTCAATCAGATCTTGAATCAACTGTAGAAAGTTGATGTCAAGGCGGATGAAGAAGACCAGGCCGTAGGGCTTCTTACATTACTTTCGGACTCATATGATCACTTGGTGACAACTCTCATGTATGGCAAGGAGACATTGCTAATGGAGGAGGTCACGGCGGTGTTACTCTCTTATGAGATTAGACGAAAATCATCGCATGTTGGGAATAATCATGTCATGGTTGCACGGGGAGGAGGAAGGGATTTGGAGAGAGGATCTGGAAAAGGCAGGGGCATATCCAAACCCAAGGGAAAAGGCGGGGTCCAGAGCTATCATTGCAAAGAACTAGTGCACTTCAAAAGGGGTAGTGTTTGAGGCGTGCTGATGTGAAGGGAATTCTTCGAGAAGGAGATTCTTCGGCGGGCAATAGCAAACGGACAATGAGGAAGACTTAGAGTGCTTTCACAGTCTCTAAAGGTTGGAAAAAATTCTTCTGATGAGTGAATTTTTAATTCAGGGGCTTCATGTATATTGCTCAAATATGAAATTTTTTTATACATTCCAAAAGGGGATGAGAAAAGTGTTTCCTGGGTGATGGATTTGAATGTGAATCAAAGAGGTTTGACTCGAAAAGGAAGATGTTTTGAGGAGTTATTCAGCTTTGGGGAGGGGTAGGCTTGTGTCCTAAGTGACGGAAAAATTACTATCTCTCGGGCAAATTAGACTCCAAGAGTGTTGTTACACAGGTGAGGTGAGTTATCAAAATACAAAGAGAAAAGAACAGGGATGTGCTTGGTTTTGATGAATGGGGAAGGAGTCGTGGGGTTTATATATCTAGAGGGAATGATGGTAGTGAAGCAACTACAACTCTGAAGGAGAACGAAAACTGGATGGTGTTGCAGAGGATAGAATCGACTCACCTAAAGGCTCTTTCCAGTCGGTGTAGAGATGAGTATTCTGGTAGTTTTCGTAATTGAAGGGGGGGAGATGGTGTGTGGCTGTGACGGAGGAGGACAGATCTAGGTCCTCGTACGGGGTTTTCTAGAATGAAGGATGATTTCAGAATGGACATGAGTTGGCCATGTGATCGGATCTAGTGAAGTGCCTTCCGGGGTTGATTCGAAAGGTGTGTGTAGTTTGGTGGGTCTCTTTCGAAATGGTTGCAGAGCCGGGCAAATCAGACGGTGGTTACACAATGCAACAAGGTTACACCCCTTACGTGAGGCAAATTGAGAGAGATTGGCTCTCGAGGGTGGAGGTGCTTCCCGGGGATATGGGTTATATGTTAGGCGGTGTCTATCTTGGAGGTCGCTGGTGCTTAGCAAATCGATTGCTTGGTTTAGTGGTGGTGGTGGGGAATGCGAGCAAGGGAGAGAGGTATAGTCTTTGTCAGTTAGACAAATCAAAGAGGGCGGTCCCGAGCGGCCACGTTCGCGGAGATCGATCAAGTGGCGCGCGTCGTATTTTGACTGGAGCGTCGATCGCTCGTAACCAAGGTGAAGGGGGGGGGGGCATCGAGCGCCAACGCGCAGATTTCATGAAAATTGGTTTTAGGTATTTCTGTTTTGGAAACCCTAATTCGAGTAGTGGCGCCTTTATTGTCTAGCACTCGAGTTTAGGCCATAAATCGGGATTATGGGTCTGGATTTTGACGCGAAGCAATCGCATTGCGAGCGCGCTGCTTCGCCCGGGTTGGTCACCCGCGTATCCTAGATATTAGGAAATGTTTTTAACGGCGGGGTTGCAGTGCGTTAGTATAGGCAGTCATCTGTGAGGGGTTGCCCGTTAGGTTGTGGATAAGGGTCGAAGCTGTATTTGGGAATTCCCAGAGGCACTTTCCCCAGCCTCCTCGCTACTGATGTTCCCATTCTCAGCTCTCTCGTATTCTGGAACACTCTTCGGAGGACGAGATCACCGACCTGTAGCACTCTCCGTTGCTATCTTTTCGTATTCGTTGTAGGCTTTCCTCAATCGCTGCTTGGACCTCCTCCTCTGAATGCTGGCATCTTCCTCGCTCTCTTCTAGCAGGTCAAGACGAATACCATGATCTTTGTTCTGCATCTTTTCTCTCCATCCTCTTCTTGCTGTGCCAAGAACGCACTGTAGGCAAACTGATCTCTGTAGGAATGACAGCCTCCATGCCGTACGCTAGAGAGAAAGGAGTTTCATTGGTAGGGCTCCTTGGAGTCGTTCTGTACCCCCACAAAACGTTGTGCAGCTCGGTGGTCCACTTCCCCTTCGAATCTTCCAATCTTCTCTTCAAGGCATTGAGAATATTCTTGTTGGCTGTCTCGGCCAATCCATTCCCCTGAGGATAATAAGGGGAAGAGAAGACGTGCTTGATCTTCAGCTCGCTGCAAAAGTCGGCAATCAGCCGTCCTGAGAACTGCTTCCCGTTGTCAGTAACGATAGACTGCGGTATGCCAAATCTGCAGATGATGTGCTCCCACAAGAACTTCTTCACCTCTTGTTCTCTGATACGTGCAAGGGGAACGGCTTCAATCCACCGTGAGAAGTAGTCAGTTGCCACTAGAAGAAAGATCAGATTCCCTGGAGCCCTCGGGAAAGGTCCCACAATATCAAGTCCCCACCGCGCAAATGGCCAAGGTTGTGATACAGTGCTGAGCTCTTGAGCTGGAGCATGAATCAAGCGAGCAAACCGCTGGCACTGGCTGCACCTCTTCACGTACTTCTGAGCATCGGCCTGCATATAAGGCCAGAAGTAACCTTGCCCCAGAGCTCGATGGGCAATGGTTCTCCCGCTCGAATGAATGCCACATATACCTTCATGTAGCTCAGCAAGTATTTTCTCCACGTCTACAGGATGAACACACTTCAGCAAGGGACCACCAAAAGATTTCCTGAACAATTCTCCTTGCACCAAGGTATAACGAGATGCCTTGAACTGAATGCGTCTCGACTCCTTCACACTGATAGGGAGAACTCCGTCCTTCAGATAAGCCACCAACCCTGTCATCCAGCTCAGGACTGGATTGACAAAGAACACTTCTCGCTGTGCCTGAAGAGTTATCGAAGGATACTCTTGAAACTCCATCAGAATAGCCCTGGGCTCGTCAGCCTGCACCATGGAAGCTAGATACGCCAAAGCATCAGCATGCCTGTTCTCATCCCTCCGGGTGTGCCTAATCTCCACAACGGTGAATGTTTCACACAACGAACGAACGAGAGTAGCATACTGCTTCATCCGATCGTCCTTGCATTCATAAACACCATTCACCTGATTCACCACGAGCTGTGAATCACAAAACACTCTCAACGTGGTGATCTGCAGCTCTCGTGCACTCCCCAACCCAAGGAGTAAGGCTTCGTACTCAGCTTCGTTGTTGGAGGCAGTGAACCCAAGACGCGACATCTTCTGCACCTTGATGTTGTCCGGACTTATAAGCACAACGCCCAGTCCTGAACTACTGAAATTGGAAGATCCGTCCACGTATAACAGCCAACCGCTCCATTCCGACAACTCGGCCCCCTCCACAACGGCATCTCCGTTGTCAACTTCAATTGGGAGCTCCCGTAGATCAACAACCATGTCCTCTACCTCCTCTTCCACAGAGAAATCAGAAAGAAAACCCGTCATCGCTTGCCCCTTCTCTGAACTCCTGGCCCGATACTGGATATCGAACTCACTCAGAGCTACTGCCCACTTTGACATCCTCCCCGCCAGCTCGGGTCGTCCCAGTACGGCTTTCAAAGGATACGTTGTGATGACAACGATAGAATGAGCATGAAAGTACGGACGAAGCTTCTCTGCAGAAAAGACAAGAGCCAGACACACCTTCTCGAGCTTGCTATAATTGCACTCTGCCTTGAGAAAAGTTTTGCTGATGAAGTAGACAGGCTTCTCCACGCCATCACAGCTCCTTACCAAGACGGAACCAAGGGCTTGCTCTGAAACAGACAAATAGAGATATAAGACTTCACCTGGCTCTGGCACCGAAAGGATAGGAGCTGAGCCTAAATACTCCTTCAAGGCAAGGAAAGCTCGGGAACACTCTGGGGTCCACGCAAAAATGGAGTCCTTCCTCAACAGCTCGAACAGAGGTTTGCAACGATCGGATGACTTGGAGATAAATCGGTTGAGCGCAGCAATCCGGCCTGTCAACTTCTGGATCTCCTTCTTCGACTTAGGCTCTGGCATGTCCAGCAAAGCACGGATTTGAGCTGGATTAGCCTCAATCCCCCGCTGACTCACAAGATAACCCAAAAATTTCCCCGAGGTGACTCTGAAGGTGCACTTCTCTGGGTTGATCTTCAGATTGAAAGATCGCAGCACAGAGAAAGGTTCAGCAAGGTCTGCCACAAGAGTACCTCGTACTCGACTCTTCACAACGATGTCGTCGATGTACACTTCAACCGTCTTGCCAAGGAGTGACCCGAACATGAGATTCATCAGACGTTGATAAGTGGCACCCGCATTCTTCAAGCCAAAAGGCATCACCCGATAACAGAACAAACCTCGCTCTGTTATGAAGGTGGTCTTCTCTCGATCTGCTTCCGCCAGGAGGATCTGGTTATAGCCCGAATAACCATCCATGAAGGATAACATCTCGTGGCCAGCAGTGGCGTTGATGAGCCTGTCTATCCTTGGCATGGGAAAAAAGTCCTTGGGGCACGCCTTGTTGACACCGGTGAAGTCGATGCAAACTCTCACCTTCGCGTTCTTCTTAGGCACAGCCACAACATTGGCTATCCAGTCAGGATACTGCACCTCCTGAATGAACCCGAACTGGATCAGCTTGTCAATCTCCTCATTCACTGCATCATGATAAGCTGGAGCAAGCCTCCGAGGTTTCTGCTTCACTGGAGGGATGGCAGGATCAGCATTGAGGTGATGGCAGAAAACACTCGGATCGATGCCAGTCATGTCTTTGTGAGACCATGCAAAGACATCAAGATTCTGCTTAAGGAAGTTCAGTAACTCGAGCTCCTCCTCCGTTGTCAAGCTCGTCCCGACCTGCAATACCTTTGGTTCTTCCTCTGTTCTCAAATTGACGGCTTTCGTGGGCTCGACGGAAGGTCTGCACAACGATGTCTCCGAGCTCTCTTCCACAACGGGAGCGACCTGTAACTGCTATGAGGGCACAACGGAAGCAGGAAAATCGCACTTCTGCGATGCCAACTGATCGCCTCTGATCTCCTGAGGTCCGTCCTGCGTTGGGAACTTCAACACCTGGTAGTATGAGGACGGGACAGCCTTCATCTCATGGGTCCACCAACGACCCAAGATGGCATTGTACGGTGATAGCGCGTCCAGGACGGAAAACCTGGTCTGGAGGACAACGGGTCCAGCCACAACGGGCAAGACAACGTCGCCTACAGGCTTCATCGAGCTACCATCAAATCCGTACAGGGGCGTCTGAGCAGGGATGAGGACGGAAGGATCCAGCTTCATCTGAGTGAAAGCATGAAGGTACAAGATGTCCGCTCCACTCCCCGAATCCACGAGCACTCTCTTGATGTTGAAGTCTCCTATTCTCATGGTGAGAACAAGAGCATCATAGTGAGGTCGGATCACTCCTGCCAGATCACGATCAGTGAAGGTGAGTGCCTGCTCAACGCTTCTGCTAGGCACTTGCACCTGGCACACTGCAGCCTCATGAGACAGCTTCCTGGCCTTCGCCCTGAAGTTCCTCTCCACATCAGTTTCCGGCATGTGCACGCGGCAAATGACATTGATCGTGCCCAAGGAAACTCCTCCACTGGTACTGGGATTATTGGCGGGTTCTCTTCCACGAGATTGGGACACCGGCTCCCTGGTACGCTCCGCACCGCCGTTGTCAGGAGCGAGATACTCTCCCAAGTACCCCTCCTGAACAAGCCTCTCTAAGTATTCCCTCAGAATACGACATCGGTTGGTGAGATGACCACGGCACTTGTGATAGTGACAGTACTCATGCACCCGTGGTCCCGATGTAATATCCTGCACCGCCCTCGTCGGCCACTCAAAGTATGGCTGATCTTCCATTGACCTCATGATGGTCGCCGGGCTGACCGTGAAATTGATGCGCGGTGCCTGATCTGCAAAAGATCGCCTCTCATTAGGCTGTACGCCTCTCTCGTGCTGTACTTGAGGCTGCACTTGGCGTGGCTGATACTGCTGCCTCGCCTGCTGGTCGTTAGGACGCCTCTCCGTCCTGCTCTGATGTTGGTTAAAATTTCTCTCCAGCGGGCGCCGATCCGGCTGATCCCGCTGGGTCACATACACAACTTTCTCTTTCCGCTTCCTCGGTGGCGAGTCCTCAGATGATGAAGACTCGTGTTGCTGCTTCTTCTCCTTCCTCTTCGATGATCGGTGTGCCCTCTCCACGACATCCACCGCTCTCGCTCTGGGCTTCGGTACTGACACGACGGATACGTCCTCCTCGTACCTCCCGTACTTGGTGGCACGTACCATCAACTCGTCCATCTTGACAGGATAGTCAAGAGCTAAGGACTTGTAGAGCTCGGAATGCTTGGGGATAGCATTCTTGAAAGCGGCGATGCAGCTTGCTTCGTCAACCTTGTCAATATCGTGGACTTCATCGGTGAAACGCGAAATGAAGTCCTTCAAGGATTCGGCCAGCTTCATCCTCAAGGAGAAGAGAGTATCTGCACCTGCCTTCTTCTTCTTATTGATGATGAAGCGATCAATAAAGGCCGACCTGAGCTCTGAGAAGTTGCTGATGGAGCCAGGAGGCAAGTTCCGAAACCACTTCGATGCTGCTCCCGACAGGCTGTTGGGGAAAGCCTTACAATAAAGATCATCATCTGGGTTGCGAATAGCCATCGCATGCTTGAAGTCAAACAAATGCTCCTCCGGGTCCGTCTTTCCAGTGTACATGGAGAAGATCGGAGTTATGAACTTGGAAGAAGTATAGGACTGGTTGATGGCATCCGTGAAAGGAGAGTTCTCAACGTTCTCCTTTGCTGACTGAGCAAAGTGGTCAGGAATCCCTCCCTTCATGCTTTTAACACGAGCACCGATTAAAGCCTCCACCTCCTTGGCTGTTACCCAAGTCTTCTGGGTGTCTGCACCTCCGGTACCCACTCTCAGGTCCTCTCTTCCTGCTCCTTCTCTGAAATCCGCACGATCCGAAGGGATGCTCTGCTCTGCCCGAACCGGAGGCTGCCTTACATCCCCTTCAGTAGGAAGAAGCACAAACCTGGTCTCACGGTTCTCCGGGGCAGAAGGAGAAGAAGAGAAGTCAAACTGACGTTTCAAGGAAGGCCTCTGCAGTGGCACCTCCTCCACCTCGAGCCTGCTATGCTCGAACGCCTCCAGCCTTGCTTGCATCAACTGTTGCTGCCTGGTGATTTGATCCAGAACAGACTGCTGCAGTTGCAGCATCGCCAAGACGCGATCTGAAACAGAGAGCTCAGCAGGGGGAGGCACGGTCCTCTCTGGTTGCCCAGACGAAGGACTGGCTCCAGGAATGTGCACGACAGAGGGTATGAAAGAAGTGGAATGAGGGGTTTGATCCTCATGCCCGAATACTTCTGACTGATCAGCCATGATCACAGAGAGCGAAGGGGGGTCCGTTTATTATTTCCCACAGATAGCCACGTGGTCGTGGGTTCGCTTCCCACAGACGGCGCCAATTTTGTGAGAGGAAAAATTCCGGAAGGACACGCGTCAGCAGCAGCTACTTCCACGTCCTGGTTTACTGGTAGAAGGTTGGAGCGGAGGGTGTGGCACCCTGACCTGTACTCCGATGGTAAAGTCAGTAGGGGTAGAAGATGGTGAACAGTAAGCACAAGATCAAACACTGAAAAATACTCAAGGCACTAGGAGCACTGAACACGTATTCTCGGATCTGGGTTCATGATCCAGTGTCTTGTGCACTAAAAATCACGGGGTTTATATAGGGCAAGGTTGGTATGGCCATCGATGACCATGGATGGCCATAGGTGTCCATACCACGTGTCTTAGCACTCATTGCCAAATATCTGAGATATATCTGCCGTCGGTTGCATTACACGTGAGAGCCTCCTCTAAGTCCAATCGGATGGGATCGGACGGTACGTAGAAGTGACCAGCATTAAATGCCAAGACAGTGCTTTCGGCACGAAACGGCGAGTTCGGCACACTTGTCGGAATTATGGATCGCCTCCTGATCACTTCCTCCTACGAGTCGGTCTCGTTGTTGACCCAAGCTCGGTTACGGCGTAGATGCCTCAAAACACAGCATGACCTCGTTGTCGGTGAGACAACGGTCTCGTTGTTCGCGCAACGACAACGACGTTGTCAAGAGCACAACGTTCACGTTGTGCTTTAGACAACGAGCACGTCGTCAAAGTCACAACGGAAACGTTGTTCTGCAAGAGAACAAAGACGTCGTAATGCGCACAACGGGATCGTTGTGCATCGGACAACGTGTGACCCCGATATTTTAAGCTCGTGACCCCAACTTGTGTCCACGTGTCACTTTCGTGAACAAAACGACAAAAACGAGCTCGTCCCTCAACGCTGAGTTGGTTTTACGAATTTTATCCGTTACAACATGCATTGCACGTTTCGTTGGATGGTACCGCACTCCCAAGCTTACCACATGTTCTTTTTGACATCTATTAATTATGGTTGAGATCCACTCATCTCTTGGGTTAAATAGTATAACCTTAGTTTATAAAAAAAAAAATTGTTTATGATTCGTTTATTCATGTGGTTAATTTTTTTTTAATATTTTTAAAAAAAAACAAAATTATATTATTTAACCTTATGGAACAATGAATATTAACCACAGTTAATGAATGCCAAAATAAACATGTGGCGAGCTTGAGAGATGTGCATGTACCACCCAATGGAACGTACAATGCATGCTATCACTTCCCCTAAGTTAATTAAGGGTGGTATTAGGCGCACCCCACTTTTTTTTTTTTATGACTACACCCCATTATTTTTCCTTTTTTTCTCACTCAGTTTTCCTAAAATTATTAGCCGCACCATACTTTTTTTGGGCGCCATTTTCTTCTTCCCCTTTGCAAACATCGTTTGCTTCTTTCTCTTTGCCCGTGTTCCTCCGCTACCGGATACGACAGATACAATTGAAGAATTCACATGATGTTCTTTGAAGAGAGCCCAATATCTCTAATATTCTTCAATTATGTGGTTTTGGTTGTGGGCTTACAATAGCAATCAAGATCTGAAATTCTGGTTGTGGCCTTTTGATTATTTGTGAGACATGAACATAAATCGTAGAAGAGACCGTTATCATTGTCTCTCATTCAGGCATATGGCCTATTCCTTTGGAAGCATATACATAATTCTCATATACAGGTTTCTTTTGAGAGTTATTGAGTGGTTATGTTAGCTCAATTTGTTTGATGCTTGAGGAAGGTAAACACACACACCCCCTCGGTACGCCTTGGATTGCTTAAATTTTTTTGGTTTTCATAAAGAACACACCCAAACACGCACACACATGCCATAGGCCTCACATACCCACACCCACCCACCCTATCACGAGATCTAATCACAGCCAATTGTGATTGAACTCGGGGAGTGTTCAATTGCACCCATAGGCCAACACGTGTCCTTTTTAATTCCTATTAACTATGGTTAAGATTCATTAACCCTTGGGTTCAATAATATAAACTTAGTTTTTAGAAAAATGTATCAAAACAATATTAACTCTAGTTAAAATACTAACCCTTAAGGTTAATATTTCTTTTTAATAATTAAAGTTGTATTATTGAACCCAAGGGTTAGTGAATCTTAACCACAGTTAATAAGGGTTAAAAGGGACACGTGTTAGTCTGTGAGTGCGATTGGGGTGTAGTTATAAATTTTATAGCTATTTTTTTTTTTTTGGGAGTGCAAGTAATTTTGTGATTTTAATGGTGTGTAACAAGTAATTTTTACTAATGGGGTGCAGTCATAAAAAAGTGGGGTGCGTCTATCAGCACCCTTAATTAAATGCCTTCCAATTCAAAGAGTGGTGCCAGTGTAAATCTCAGGTATCTGCCGGAGATAATCCGTTGCCGCCCGGAAAAACTCTGCAACGGCCAAACCTACCGTCTAGTTGACTTATATTCCAGATAAACAACGGTATAAATTATAACTTTTCAAATTTAAAAATGAATTAAGAAAACAAGCTCTTCTTACCGTTTGGGGGAAGACTAAAAGGCTAAAACAGTAAAACTTTCCATATGAGGTGGTGAACATGTGCACCTCTTTTTGCCCATTACCTAAATAAGGTAAAACAAAACAAAAAAAAAGAGTCCATGTGGCAGCATGCCACATGCTTCTTATACAAGATTCCGCTGAACCGGGATCGGATCTGGTCTGGTCCTTGCCAGACCAAAACCGTCTGGCTTACTCACATAGCCCTTTAACTGTCTTTTTTTAACACTGGTTAAGAAATTTAAACTCTTAGGGTTAAATTTTTTAAATATTATTTTTTTCTAAAAACAAAGTTTAGATGTATGAATCTTAAGGGTGAGTGAATCTTAACCATAATTAAATGAGTGTAAAAAGTGACACATGGTGACATGTGCATGGGCTAGACGGTTTTGATCCGGCAAGGGCATGTGGACCATGGGCAAGACGGTACAAATTTAGCAATTTTTATTATCTATATATTTACTAGTAGAGATCCCGTGCATCAATTTAAGAATATCTAAAATTAAATAATATTATTTATTTATTTAAATATTAAGTAATATTTTTAATAATACAATTTTTTTTATTTAATAAATGTATTAATTAACTGACTTTATAATAATAATTTATTATTATTTTAATAACATTTAATTAAAAAAATCATAAATTTCTTAGTATTAAACTTAAATTAATACATTCAAGAAATGAAGATAAGAGAGAACTCTACAATAGTGGAGATATAGAGGTCTCTAAGATGAGATAGTGGATCCCAAACCTACAAGAGTTGGAGATAAGAGAGGACTCTACAGTAGTTGAGATATAGAGGGTTCTAGGATGAGATAGTGGGTCCCAAACTTGAACGGTGGAGATTAAAGAAAAAATCCACGTGTTATCTCTAAAATAGAAGTTATAAGATTGGAGGGATTGAGGTTTGGAGAGTAGAGAGAGGTCTTATTTCTTTATCTATCTATAACTAGCAAACACCCCGTGTGATGCATGAGACAAAAATTAATATAAATAAAATTATAGGAAAAGAATTTTGGAATAAATTATATGGAGAAGATTTAGTTTCAGAGACAGGAAGATGATTCACAAACAATGGGGGCGTAGAGCTTGATGGTTTGCATGTGCGATGCATGGGACAAAAATTAAAATATATAAAATTACATAAAAAGAATTTTAGAATAAATTATTAAAAATAGATATATGGAGAAGATTTAGTTTCAGAGACAGGAAGATGATAAGATGATTCACAAACAATAGGGCATAGAGCTTGATGGCTTGCCTTTTTTGCTTGCTAGCTTTTGAACATCTCTTCAGTGTACATATGAAGTTGAAAAAGCAAATAAAGACAGATAATAAGTAACCAAAATCGGATTGAAAAATAAAAAAACCTTTTGGAGCATTCCCCTGAATATCATCAAAAAAGATCATTGCAAGTTTATATTTGAACCTGTTGTGTATTCACCTGATATTTGTGTAAGGGTAGGTTAACCTAGATAGAGAAAAAAAAAAAAAAAAAGGTACACAGTCAGTTTAACCCAAAAGATGGAGAGATGAGGAAAAGAGAGGGGAAGGAGATGCTTCACACGAATATTGCATGGAGGTGGTTAGAGACGTGTAGGAGGCAGAGATTGGGAGACTATATAATGGAGAAGAGACATGCCTATTTTGGTGGGAGAACTCTTCTTTAAATGGGAAAAATAACTGAAAAACTTAAATCAATGGTCGAGATCAAAGAATGATACCAAGTGGCAAATAGGTTGATTGGCCAAATTTATGGAACAGAGGTTGCTTGTGGAGGAGATTTCTTATGGCAAAATGTGAGTATTGTTTGCAGATAGATAGAGATAGAGATGTGAGAGAAAATTTAGGAAGAGAAGTGTGAGAGATTTGAGTAGATCGTATATTGTTTGGGGAGATAGATAAAGATAAAGATGTGTGAGAAAATTTAGGAAGAGGTTGGAGGTGGTTTTGTTTAACATAGTAGAAGAACGGTGGAATTAAAGAGGGAAGCCACTTGGCACCTCTATAATAGAACTCATAAGATTGTTGAGATTGAAGATTGGAGAGCAAAGAGAGGGGGTTAGGTGTCACTTATTTGTTGGGGGTTAGGTGACACTTATTTTTTTATATTATCCATCTATAATATAAAGAAATAAGTGTCACCTAACCCGCAACAAATAAGTGACACCTAACCCCTTCTCTTTGCTTTCCAATCTTTAATCCTAGGAATCCTATGAATTCTATTTTAAGGATGCCACGTGGCATCCTTTTTTAAATTTCAACCATTAACACTTTCTCTCACCTCTTTCTCTCACACACGTCTCTCTCTCAATTCAAAAATTATTGGAGAGATTTAGGGGATACATACGTTTTCTTCACAAATCAAAAATCATTTGAAAGATTTTAGGAGATTATGATAAGAGAGATAGAGATAAGAATAATTAGAGAATGTAGAGAGAGATTTTAGGGGATTCTGATAAGGGATAAAGAGAGAGATAAGACAGATAGAGAGAGAAATTTTAGGAGATTGTGATAAAAGGGATAAAGAGATATGTAGAGATTTTTATTTTATCCATACACGTGTATCGCACGGGGTCTCTACTAGTATCTATCTATCTATATTAATACTATATGCCGGTTGGTTCCACGTGGCATATCTCATTGCCCTCTAGTTTTCTATTCTGGTTCATGCAACATTCTTCTAATTGATCCAATAAGAAAATGTCACTTCACCCTTCTAATTATTGTTCTTCCTTCTTAATTAAGTGATGGGTTAATTGCTCACCTTCACCCACTTACATTCTATTTTTTTTAACTACAATTAATTAAATTGTAACAATAAATATTTATTTTTTATTCTAATTTTATTCTTTAATTGTAACTAATTAAGTTGTAACATTTAAATTATTAAAAATATGAAATCTAAGGGTCTCTTCTTCCTTCCATCCACATTCTCATTCTTTAATTACATTTTATTAAATTGTAACATCTACTACCCTCAAATTTACTAACTCTTGGTCTACCTTCTCCCAAATCCCCTATAAATAGTAGACAAATCCACAAGACACTTTTCATTCTCAAACATGTAAGGATTTGACATGTTATACATTTTAGTTAGTATAGTTCAACAGTAAGGTTTTTCCTAAACATTAGAAAATCTAGAGTGAAAACTTAAGAATTCTTTATTTTCACGGCATCTATTAGGAAGTTTTTAAGTCTGGGTGTATTATGGCATGAGTGCATTTTCAAGTACTATATTTTGGGTAATTTGATGCTATTGGAAGCTGTCAGGTTCTGGTTTTGAACTTACTTATCTTTATACTTATGGGTCTCTATATGGAGCTTTGACAGAGTATTAGTGCATTTTAGGTACTATTTTGGGTCTTTTAATTTTCTCTTGCAGTAGTGATTTGAAATAGCATAGATTATTCTCACTGAAATTAATGAGATTCACGCTATCATTGATATGAGAAGTAAAAAATGAAATTCAAATTATTTTTTATATTCGTTGGTATTAAAGTGTCAAATGGTTTCATCTAAAGTTCTTCATCTCTCAATTAATTGTAAAAAAAATTAACAATAATAAATGAAGAAAAGTGATATTTCCTAAAATAATAGTCTACCCTAAATCTCTCCTTATATATAAATTATATTGATTTACTTAGATTATAATCAATTATATTAACTCTCTAATTAGTAAATACTCTATAAGAAATTGAGTTTCTTGACATGGTATCTCTATTTGATTTTTATTTTGCATTTTGTTATATTATGCAAATCAGTGGTAGTGTTAAAATGAGTCCTACTAAAAAAAAATTTAATTAGATGTTATTTCAGGTTGAAGAATAGGAAGAGATTAACATTTTCTCTTCTATGCTTACTATTCTTTATAATAACTAATTATTTAAATAGAATTATTTTAAAGAACTTATTTATTTACAAGAAATATCATCATCTCTAAGACTTTTAAATAATTTTGACACATTAAATTTTTAGATGAGATAAGATAATTTCTTTTTATAATGATGCAAACTTACTTTCTTAAAATTATATAATAATAAGATAAAAATTTATATATAACAATAAAATTATGAATTTTTAAATGATTAAATTAACTACTTTTAATAGGATACATATAAAAAATCTCACAAGAGATGACTAAACTATCATCATTTTTCTTCTATTTTATTTTTATATTTTTTTTTCTTACTATCTATTTTTAATTTTCTCATCATATTTTTCGTTTATTCATTTTCTTTCAACACCCCGTGCATTTGCACAAGATTTTTGCTAGTAGATAGATAAAAAGAAATAAGTGTCACCTAACCCACAACAAATAAGTGCCACCTAACCCTCTCTCTTTACTCTCCAATCTTTAATCGTATGAATCTTATGAATTCTATTTTAAAGATGCCACGTGGCACCCTTTTTAAAATCTCAACCATTAACTCTTTCTCTCACACACGTCTCCCTCTCAATTCAAAAAATATTGAAAAGATTATAGGGGATATATACATTTTCTTCACAATTCAAAAATCATTGGAAGATTTTAGGAGATTGTGATAAGAGAGATAGAGAATGTAGAGAGAGATTTTAGGGGATTAGGGATAAAGAGAGAGATAAGAAAGAGAGAATGTAAAGAGAAATTTTAGGAGATTGTGATAAGAGGGATAGAGGGAGATGTAGAGATTTTTATTTTATTCACCCGTGCATTGCATTATAGTATAGATATGATCACGTCATAACTTAGGCACCTCTGGTTGCGTTTCTTAAAAAAAACAAAAGTATCTTGACTTTATAACGTTTCTAGGGTATCGAATTTAAATATGAATTGGAGGTATGATTTAACAGATAACTGGAAGTTTAGGGATTCCAGTTTAAATACTAGTTCAAGAGAGAACTGGAACTCCCTAAAACATGCATGTGATAGGGGCATTTTACGGTTTCAGGCCTTATTTTGAGCAGCATTTCCCATTCAAAAAATGGAATGCTAACCCAGACCCAGACTTCCAAATTATCACTGTAATAGGAGATCGAATCGCACCCAATCGCACCCAATCACGATTGAACTCAGGGAGAGTTCAATCGCACCCATAGGCCAACATGTGTCCCTTTTAACGCTTATTAATCGTGGTTAAGATTCACTAACTCTTAGGATTCAACAATCTAACCATGGTTTTTAGATTTTTTTTTAAATTTAAAATAACCAGTGTTAAAATTTCTTAACCCTAGGGTTGAAAACTAAGGCTTAGTGAATCTTAACCATGATTAATAGGGGTTAACACATGATGACTTGTAGGTGCGATTGAACTCTCCCCAAATTCAATTGCGATTGGCTCTGATCTAATCTTCTGTAATAGGAACAATTGTCACTATTTTTCCCAGTTACCTTGAGAATTGCAAATAAAACCATAGATCTCTTGTAATAGGAACAAGTGTCACTACTTTTCCCAGTTCCCTTGAGAATTGCAAATAAAACCTTATCTTCCTAAAAAAAAAAAGGTTGTTTTCTTTACCTGTTGAAGAATAGCAACGCCAAAGGCTAGCACTCAAAAAATACAAAACAAAAACATTGAAACGACAACCAAATTCAGCTTTTGATCAGATGTCCTCAGTTCATGAAAGCTGGGTAACGAAAGGTATTCATTCTTATTATATTCTCCTGCCCCTTTCTATATGTAGGAAAAAATGGTTAAAAGGCAACAGTCGAGCTGCACTTGACGTGTACTCAAAATGGAAGCAGCGTGGCTTGAATGGCAACTTCGGAAAATTATACAGAAGTTCATTACTGGGACGAGCTAAGGAAAGCAAGCTTCAAATGTGAGAATTATTCAACCATTACAGTATTGATTGGGGCTAGATCAAAACTACATTCCTGTACTAAGCTTGTTGAACAAACTGTGCAGTGGGATGACTCTGTTTGGGTGCAGAACCAAAGATGATAATGGTCTGACCAAGCTACATAGAATCTAGTCTGGAGCGGGTTTTAGTTGGGCAGGACCTGGGTAGAATAATTTGGTCTGGGGCTAGAAGCCCAGAATGTTAAGACCCTTGACCCATCCCAGCTAGCTCATCTGCAACACTATACATTACAAGATGCCAATAGTATAAGCCAATTACTTGGGGAAAGTAAACAACAGCAACCATCAAGCCGAATATACGTTGATTAGGAAGCAAAAGAGCATTACAATATAGTGTACTTAAATCAACTAACTGAATGTGATCTTGCTGTATATATAAAGATAAATTTTATTAGTTTTAAACCCCATTCTAATCACTTGATGGGTACACGGACAATCCATGATTCAGAAAGCACATACAATAGCAAATGAACACGGAGTTGATACCTTACCTAACAAATGGCTAATGATGGGGTATAAGAGTCCATTAAACACTGCCATGAAGGTTTGAAAACTGCCGAGACTGAATTGCTCTCGCCTCTTGCTTCTCCAATGACCATCCATGTTGAAGGATAGCTGGGGGGAAAATTTTAATCCCTTTTGTATACCAATGTTGGATAGACTGGGCTCCACATGTTGTTGGCCACATAGGTAACAATTTCTTCCTGCAACTCATGGACATTAATCTTAACAACTAAATGGGGAAATCTGAAGTCCCTAAAGGCCTGTCAGAAAATACAAGCTTAAAACTGTTCAATCAAAGATTTAGCTTCTCATAAGAGCCCAATAACAGTTGCCAATTGCCAAAACCTTTTTTTTTTTTTTTGAAAATTAGATATCATGAAGTATACATACACCAGTGTAGTCAAAATGTCCAGACAATAGGGGTTTCCTAAGGAAGGCCCTGTATAGGCACGGTTTAGGCGATGCCAAGGCGACCAAAATTTTCTTTATATTAGTGACAATTAAAAAAATATAAGATATTCATATATAGTTGAAAATAAAGATTGATAATTAGAAATAAAGTATACATTATAACATAAATACCAGAGCGACAAGTGAAAACAAGAAGCAACGCAAGAGCGAGAACTAGGAAGGCCAAAAAATTGGTAAACAAGGGGTGAGAAATGAGATATGGGAGCCTCATTTTCATTATATTAGTATGAGTAGTCATATCTTAGATTTATCGTCACATGAGATATGTGTGAAGAACTAGGCACCTTAGGTTCCAATCCAACGATACTTGCTCAAGATCTACACCCTAAATCTAGACTCGAGTATATCCCATAATGTCCACATATATCTCTCCTTGACCACTAAATAAGATGTGATGAAAGTGAGCTTCATGGGAAGCGAGCCTAGGAAACAAGCTTCGTTCCTGGGAAGAGAGCATCTCACCATGTAAATAGCTTTTGTGCAACCATGCATTAGACAAACAATTTCACTTAAAAAAATAAAGCTAGGAAAAAGAGGGTAGAGAGGCAGGTGACCAGGGGTAGAATCCCAAGGTAAACACTGTTTAAGTAAAAAGTGTGCTATATATACATATATTATTGTGGATAACTTTCAACTTCATGCAGGGGTGGAGCTAGGAATTTTTCCTTGAGGGCCGAAGTACATACATCAAGAAAATTAATGGGACTGGGTATAAAGTGTCGCACCCCCGAGAATTTTTTTTTGAGTAATGAGTCCATTGTGGTCATAAAATTCGTTAATATTGCATTTCAAAAAGGGGTTAACTTACTGCGCATTTCAGCTATATAACGAAATGTTAGTCTTCATTGGTTTCTGCCTACCTTTTTAATACTCACTAACTGTGGTTAAGATTCACTCACCCCTAGGGTTCATCCATTTAACCTTGGTTTTTAGACAAAAAAAAAAAATTTAATTAATCAAGCTTAACCACGGTTAAAGGGGATAAAATCAGAAGGCATTTGATTATGTAGTCAAATATGGAGTGGGCTAATCACTACTCTAAAATTATTGTATTTTTATATACTTTTTTTTTTATATTATGATTATGATTATTTTTTCACACGCGCGATCCGTATTTAGTGGAACGTGCGCGTCTCCTCTGCTTGACATATGTTCCTTTTAACATCCATTAATTTTGGTTAATATTCCCTCACCCCTAGGGTTTATAAATTTACCCTTCGTTTTTATTTTAAAAAATTAACTCTCAATATAATAAATCTTAACTATAGTTAAAAGTGACACATATCCCTTTATGTTATACATTTAAAAATTATAAAAAAAACTGGGGGGCTACTATATACAAAATTTACATATTTTTGTATTTTAGAAAAAATTATACATATAAAACATCAAACTTTCAAAAAATTTGGGGGGGGGGCACCCCCTGGCTCCACCCCAGACTTCAGGTGGTCGTGGGCACCTTTGTGACAAGCACTTTAGTGCCACAGGGATGAGGCTTAGGCACCACTAGGTGACACCTTGTCTTAACGAGTCTGTCTAGACCATAATTAGGCGATACGGGTCTTGGATAGGTGAGCTGGTGGCCCAAGTGTTGCCTAGGCAACATTTCGACTACACTGGCAAACACATGGAAGAATCAAGGAGTAGGACCATTCAATGGGTCTACCTAAAATCAACCCCCATCAGAAGATCACAACCACCCAACCAATCACATGCTGCTGTACAGATGGTTAAATTATCTATTCAGTTGAGTTGTCACTTAGATATCTTTTGGATGGGAAGTAGACATGGTGGATATGCCCCTCGATACATGTGAACTACATGTATGGGCATGATTAAATTAGTTATAGTAATAAGATTTAGATCGTAGACCAGTCAGAGAACAAAAAAGTTTCATTCTCATTGAAGAGGGAAAGGAAACTGAGTTATGGCATCAGTAACATATATACCTGAGTTAGTTTTTGGAGCTCTCGGGCATCCATGTCACGGTATCCTTCTGCTAGATCCTCTTCTATAGCTTCCTTCACCACAGCTGCAGCTACCTCCTTTGTTATGTCACGAATGCTGCAGGCATCATATAGATAAACACTCATGAGGTAGGTAACACTCATGAGGTAGGTATGTAATGTAAAACCTTTCTAAGTCAATTGTAAAACAGGTCCCATGTTATATACCTGGATATTGAAGGATATATGATCCCTTGGAGAACCTCATCCTCTTTCATATATGCAGCCAAACTGTGGTTTTCAAAAGGAATGAAAGCAAACTCAAAAAGCTCAGATAGTGCCCTTGAGCATTGGTTTTGATAACGGTTAGACCAGAGAGAAGATGTCAGAGGATTACCATTCGGCTGCAGCCTGTAGCATGCCATCAGAGATCATACGAGAGCCAGATAAAAGCGTACCAAGCCCAATCCTGCATCATCAGATAGATGACAAGATTAAAAAAAAAAAAACAAAACAAAACAAAAAACAAAAACAAAGACCTATCAGACTTGACTTTCTGGGAATGTGACAGAACTAACCCTGGAAAGAGGTACATGTTATTTCCTTGGTTGCAATGGCCTTTGTGACCGTTTCCTGAGACATTAACACATTGCAGTGATGAGCCCAAGAGAGCAAAAAATATAACAAAACTCTTATCATCCAATAACTTTTTTTTTCCCAGTAATTCTCATAATCATATTACAATGAATTGATAGTAAGTTCCAAATGCATGTGAAGTGTAAGACATGCTTAATACATTTGACCAAATGACTACTTATTACGAGGTTAAATGAACCTTGCTTGCCAACATAGGAAAGCACAACTGAAGTAACAATCAGAAGCATAATAGGGCAAAGTTGGAAAGGCATGCCATTTCTAGGCCTACCAAGTAAAATAAAAGGTCAAAAGATTAATCAAGCATAAAAAGTGCACTCAGTGAAACAAATCGGGAAGGTATAGTTCCTCCTGGTAGTAAGTGCTGATGATCTTCAATTACTGGTATGGTGAAATGGTGGAAACAACTTCGCAGTTTTTTGATCTTACAACTTAGCATGCTTGTAAGATCATACCTTTCAATGGCTGCCTGGACAAACTGGTCAGGAGAATGCCAGGCAAGGGTGGAACAGTCAGGAGGCATAGCACCTGTGAAAATAGAGGCAAAAGGGGTGGTACAAAGGGTGGAGTTCTTGAGAAGTTGCCTGGTTAAGAGGATTTGCGATGATGAGTCAAAGGTAAGATGGATGGCAGACCATGTCTCTAAGGCATGGAAAACTCTGTATAAGGTGCATGTGAAGAGTATGGGAGGAGGTCTTTTTTTTTTGAGATCCCATGATCCCATCAAACAATGAAGCAACAAAAATTCTGGAGATGAAGGTGAAAGCCCTCAATGGTAAGCCATTCCTGGTAGATCACTGGGTTCCATCTACTAGTAATGGTGGGTTCGTGTTCACGGAATCACTCTTCATGGCTGGTTTTCAAATACTTTGCAGGCAGTAGGAGAAGCATGTGGAGGATTTAGATCAGTGGAGTGGATCCCCAAACCAGTGTTTTAAAAAGTGTGCAAGGCTATGAGGCTTAAGGAAAACACCTTGAGGCTCAACCATGAGGCTTAAACCCTATGAGGCTCACATGAGACACACACCTCATGCCTTGACGCTCGCTTTATGTCTATGGCATACATTAACTAAAATTAGGTTTCTAGTCACAACTGAGACTTAAATATTGTTTTTTTTTAAAAAAATTCTTATTTGTTTCAATTAATTTATATAGGATTTCCTATGAGTACGCATCCGGCCACACAAACACACACAATGTACACGAATACATATGTATATATATATATATATATACACTATAATATTTCATCAACTTTTTGCAATTTTTCTTATATTCTATTTATTTGTTAAAATGAGAGAGCATGAAGCTTTCTTGTGAGGCTTACCACCCACGCATCTTGAGGTCCTAACGCCTCACCTCATGCCTTCACGTTTTAAAACATTGCTCCCTGAACAATGAGCTAGAATCAAATTGATTTGGCCAGGATACTAATCCCAAAAGACAATCCCAACAACATGCCATTAGTAGAAGCATGTGGAGGATTTAGATCACTGGACCCCCGAACGATAGGCTAGAATCAGATTAATTCAAACAGGATACTGATCCCAAAAGCCAATCCCAACAACATGCCAATAGAAATGAATCTGGTGCTAGGAGGTGAGACTTATATGGTTCAGGTCGTTATTGAGGGGGAAGACCTACTAGTAGGTCAATCAGGCCAGATTAACAAAAATAACAGTAGAGGAGACTGAACCAACCCTCCAAAATCTCTCCACAGCAAGGATCAACATCAGACCCAAAAAAGATAAAGTGTCATGAAGTTGCAGAAGATGATGTGGCTGGGGGTGCTGCCACATCAGGTGGATTACAATCTTATCATAACTAGGTCTGATTATGAGATAGAAGATGACCTAGATGTTGAGATGGTGGACTTCAAAAGCATCAAGGAGAAGGGGCTGATCATGGTAAGAGGATGGAGCTGGGACACGTGGAGAAGGCAAGACTACGTAATAAATTAATAAATTCAAATTTTGAGGGGAGGGGGGGGATTCAAAAAGATAAAACCCTTGTCACTTTAGAAATATTTGTTACAAATATAGGAGCTAATAATATGGAGCATAAAAGGAAACACGTGTCAAATACAGATGTATAGGAGTAGAAATTTTGAAAATGTTCCCTTGCAAAATATGTTCCACGCATAGTTGCAGGGAAGTTATGTACAGAGTGGGAAGCTCGTTTCCCAGACTCGCTTCCTAGGACGACTCGCTTCCATCACATCCCATTTAGCAGTCAAATGGAGTAGTATGTGTGAAGTGATGAGGTAGTCCACAATCTATAGCCTAGGGTGTAGATTCTAAGCATGTATCGTCGGTCGGTTTGGAACCTAAGGCACCTACTTTTCCACAAAAATCTCATGTAAGATAAAAATCAAAGATATAACTACCCATAATAACATATTGAGAATGAGGAGCCTATATCTCATTTCTTGCTTCCCGTTTCCTAAGGTTTTTGAGTCTTGCTTCCTGCTTCTCGCTTTCGCTTTGCTTCTCGTTTTCATTTCTCACTCTGGTAACTATGGTTCCACGGGCTCAAAATGTTGACAAGTGTGGGTAGTGGACAGGTGATGGAGAGTCATAAGGCAAAAAGTGATTTGATAGAAGGGGTAGTGCTGAAGCTCAGAAGCTTCCGCATATGAAAGACACGTGGTAAAGAGGTTACGATGAGAAACTGGATCACTCCCCAGTGACTCCAGAGTTATTAAAGAGCGTCTTAAAATTCAAGATGATCCGGATGGGTGCACATCCCAGGCAATACATAAACTGACTATCCCGGGGTAATACATTTGAAGTGTCTTTGTTTGTACTGCTTCAAATGCAGTCCAATTTCTTTCAAATGTTGATGAATTACACTAACCCAGAATAGGCATATCAATCGTTTGAACAATCAATATAGGTTCAACAATTCTAGAGCTGAAACTTCAGCAGCTAGAGAGAATAAAATTTAAAGAATGAAGGTTCACGCATAAGGTGTTGACTTCTTGTTTGTATAGATTTTTAGTTGGTGTGGTTTATGGATGATGCCCTGTAATAGAGTTAGCATACCAATTAGATTCTTATGATCAATAATTTGGTGAGTCAAGTGGGCCTTTTCTTCAGTTGATTCCTTGACTGATAGCCATTTTACACCATTGTAAAGTTTTCATCATCTCCTGTCAACCCTCCAAAGAGCATTATGATATCACTTATCAGTTTCTTTATTAAATAGATCGGCCACTACCTCGTTGCAGAAAATCTTCCCACATCCCATTAAGTTAGGGTTGTAAATGGAGCGGATTCGGAGCGGATAGTGATATATCCAAATTGGTATCCGATAACATATTCGAATATCCGAATCCGAATAAATATCCGGCGGATAGTGAAATATGATATCCGTATCTGACTCCAATTAAAATATTTGAATTCGGATAGTATCCGAATTATCCGATTACTTTTTAAAAATGTAAATTAATATTTGAAAATTTTAAAAAATATATAAATTTTTATTTAAAAAATAGTAAATTTATATTTTATCTCTATTTATATTAAAATAAAAATTCAATGTATTAAATTATGTAAAAAATATATATTTTAAAGGTTATATTAGTTTTATAAATTTAAAATATATTATTTATATATATTATATAATCGGTCGGATATTTATCGGATCGGATATACCAATATCCAAATTCGTATCCCATAAAGGAATAGTAGAATTACTATCCGAGTTCGCTCCACCGGATACCTAATCGGATAATTATCCGACTAAACGGATTCGGATATGTTTAATATCCGCATCCGTTTACAACCCTACATTAAGTTAACATGCTGCAAGACATTAATCCCTAGGTGTATCCTTGTATGTCACTTTCCATCTTTTTATATATGAGTATTCTTACATTAAATTATAAATCTTAAATCTTTTCTTCTCTTTGCTCCATTATGGGAGAGAGTTTGAAAACATAAAATAGGAAGAATAAAATGTGCGTAGTAATGTCTGCATTCTTTAAATACGTACCAAAATCCACATCTTTGAACGGGCTTCCACTTGCAAATACAATATGGTCACCGACAATGGAAAATGCTTCTTCAGGGGTGCATTCAGCTGCCCAAAAAAAACAAAAAAAATTAGCAAAGGATAATGAATAACAAGTGTAACTCAAAGTTGTGACCAAATCTGAGTTCATGTACCATTTTTTGTGGGGTTCGACATTGCAAAAATTGCTGGTCTAGTCGAAGTTGAACCTTTGAGGGCCTCTAAAACCTAGGTACAATGCACAATATTAGCAAGTACAAAGTTCATTAAACTTTTATTCTTTCCTTTTTTACATTATTCCATGAATTCGTAAGTAATAAAAGATTGTTTCTAGATATCTCAATTGGTCAAATTCGAAGCAATTAAATCCTTTTGATGAATGCCCGAAAGAGCCACTTCAAGTAATGAATCTAATTAGGGTTTCGAGACAAAAGAACTCCTATTCAATAATTTTAGCAAAAAGATAATTATATCATTTATAGAAGTAATGTTGATGAACCAAACCAACAGTTGCAATTCAGTGCATCCAATGGCCGATAGATATCACCTCGAACACTATTTTGAAACCCATTGCTACTAGGAATTGAGTGACTTAAAGTGTCCTTAGACAAATCAGGCAAAGGTGGTTGTGACTAGAGTAGCCTTTACCCATGCGATGGTTTGCCTCAAGTTCAATTTGGAGTATTTAGGAATTCAAAGACTTCTCTTCGAAAGCCAAGAAACAAAAACTTTGATAAACAAAAATGTTCACAGATCACAACATAAATTAGAAGAGAAATTCTAAAATCTACTTCACTTTTTAGTTTGTAAATCACAAAATGTTACTATAGATAGAAAGGATAGTAAAACGAGAAATGAGGAAGAAAATTCCATCCACGCAAGATGGACATTAACACCACTTTGAGCAATGAGTTAACTTAACCCCGTAGCATTTTGTCTATGGGAGAATATCCCTATTCAACTTATAAATGTGGTCTAAGTAACACCATGCATCCAGGAACCTTGTGTATTAGATGCCCAAGCAATTGTTTTCAAATAATCTATTTTCTGCTACTAAGGGGCCTGAAAATGTGTGAAAATGGAAAGTCCTTAGAAGAAAGCTCTATTCCTTTTGTTTCACAAGAATCCTTAGATACAATCCACGAGAAATTCTTGAGAAACACACCATAATTTTTTCTAGTACGCCACTAGATACCTGCTGGTTTGTGGACTGTGAGCAAGGTGGCAACAGGTTGGGTCAGGTTGGACTAAGCACTGACACGGCCCCCAATCCAAACCTAACTCGTTATAAATGGGTTAAAAACAAACCCAAACCTAGACCAATAAGGAACCGCTCAACCCAAACTCGTCCACGCAACTTGTTCAAAACAAATTAATAATAGAAAATTAAATCAAGTATTTATAGTTTATATTATAATAACATATACATTTAAAACTAACAGACATAAATCTTAATCCTATACCTAATTAGGTATTACGATCAATTGTCCTAGGCATTGACTTGAACCCATCCAGGGTTTTAAATATCTGCAAAAAAAAGGCGTTATATCAGCCGATATATCTTAATATCTCAAGTCGGAGATAAATCTATCTTTGGAATTTATATTTAACAAAATATTGCCTATATCGCATTATCTTGGCAAGAAATTAAGTTTTCACTATTAATATTACAATATGTCGGTAGACATTGTGAATCTATCGATAATTTTTTTTTTTTGAGATCTATTGCTTTTTTTTTTCTTTTTCATCAACTCTTCACCAAATTCACTTGCATTTAGGTTGTTCAACCCCAAATCAACCAAAAAGTTGTGAGGATTGTCAGGTAAAACGTGTGGAGCATTTTGTTTTTTTTGCAAAAGTGGCAATAAAGGTATAGTTTTTAAAATTTCATCATCTTGAAGCTTAGCAATAGGCCAATCAACTTCAATTTCTGTATGTTGTGTGTTTTTGGCCAAAATATTGATAAATAAAAAAGTATTAATTGTCAATAAAAATAATGATAGTTATTTTGAATGAAATTTTGTTTTAATTGTTTAGGCTCAATAGTATGAGCCATATGGATATGTTATGGAGGTGTAAAATTTCATGTGATAATTCATAATCCTTGGTATCCATTGATAAGAGTGTTGGTGCGGTTTGAGTAAGATGGCTGCCACCATTATACTCATTGAGTATGCAATGTGGTATTGTCATTTCATGAGCTGGGCACAATATTATAGTTATGTGGAGACCCAATAATATCTTCTTCTTAGTTGGGACAAAGATGACTTCAAGCCTCCCCGCACATGTAGATCTGATTGTAGCTCTTGGAGTAGAATGGAGTCTCTATGTAGTTCAATATTATTGGATGCATGGAACAAGGTATGAATAGTATATTAATATTGGCTATCATACATTGCCATCAACATATATCTTTCCTCAATTCGACTTGCATCTCTTATGTACATTGTTATTTTTTACATTTTTGAATCTTAAATGTAAATTAACGTCTATTTTAATATTTTTTGATGTTTTCCTGAAATATTCTATGTTTTACAAAAATATCCCCCTTTTCTCCTTGAATAGTGAAATGTCCACTATTTTGAAAATATCTTGTGACATATCATCCGACATCACATTTTAAGTTGCATTTTTTTCTTGCAATATTGACATTTAAAACCTTATAGCCAACCCAATTATAAGTGGGTGCATAAAACTCGATCAAAACTGACCCAGGGGTCTAAAACTCAACCCTAAGTTGTGAACATTCAAGTGGATTGTGCTTGTTGACGAGCTAGATTAGATATCGTCACCCCTTTTCGTGAGAGCCCCTTAATCCAAATATTCTTGTTTATGCCACAAGAGGGTTTTGTTTTTGGTGCAACAATATATAAGATAGTAAACCAACATCATCATCTAGACCTTATCCCAACTTCATGGGGTCAACTGCAAGATTCCACTTTATGTAGAGCTATATCTTTTGTTAATCCTGAAAGGTTTTTTGGTGTCTTCCTTCAAAGAGTTCTATGCATGGTGTCAAAAATCGACTCAATTCCGCTAAAGTTGACCAAATTGAGTCGACTTCTGTGATGTCCGAAGCGAAATGCACTTGTATTTAAAAAATACTGGACTTCCTGGTAAACTTTAGTGAACTTCGGTAAACTTTTTTTTTTGGTAAGACTTCGGTAAACTTCGACTGAAATAGAAAAAAGATGTTGAGAAAAAACAGAACTTCGGTGGAAATTAACCGAAGTATACAAAAAAAATCGGTAAATTGAAGGGCTTTTAAGTTCTAATTTAAAAGAGTAATGCTACTTTCACTCGCTTTAAACTTAATTTCTTCACAAGGAAATACATGTCCCTAGTAATTTTTTTTTTTTATCGGTGAGATGTGTCCCTAGTATTAACCATATTATAAATATAATTAGCTTTAAAAGAGAGTGTTGCTAACATTAACCTTATTATCAATTATAATTTTATTATTCTAATAATTTTGTTATTAGTATATTATCGGCTTTTTAGTAATATTAAATAATTTCCTAATAGTATTTCATAAATTAAAAATTATTTAATTAGCAATCTCCTCTTCTTCACATATTGTTTCAGTCTTGTAAAAACATTGAGCTCATCAATTGCAGATTGTAATAGGCTTAGAAACTAAGTTGAATTTCAATTATTTATCAACTTTAATATGTATTCATAAGTTTTTCAGGTTTCTAAAACAATTAGCATGGATAATCATTAAAAAAATAAAAAGAATATATATCCCCCTTCCTGAAAATATAGAAAAATATCAAGAAAAATTACAGCTCAGATAAGCAGACGATGCATGTCATTTTACATGATTCTCACATTTGAGTACTACATGCTTGCATCAGTAATATAATGAATTCTAGATGTGTATTTATACTTCAGTATTGAATTTTTAAAGTTTCATAATTAGATTTCCAATGTTTCCTTAAAGTTTCCTAAACTTCTTTAACTTTTACGTAACTTCCTTGGACTTCCTTAAACTTCCTCAAAACGTGTCAACTTCTTTAGTGACCGAAGTTTATACCAAAACCGAAGTTTAATACCTTGGTTCTATGCCCCGAGTTGCAACAATATATAAGATAGTAAACCAACATCATCATCTAGACCTTATCCCAACTTCATGGGGTCAACTACGCGATTCCACTTTATCTAGCCATATCTTTGTTAATCCTAAAAGGTTTTTTGGTGTCTTCCTTCAAAGAGTTCTATGTTCCGAGTTGTAGAGCTAACAGTGAAACCTGAGGATTCAACAAAGAACAATCCACTTTGTTAAACTTACAAAGTCTAGAATCCTCCCAGTACATGAGATGAAAACTTCCTTAGGCCGACGAATAAGCTTGATTAGTGCTTCATTTCTTTTTAGACCAGGGTCCAAATTATTTTTTCCAATGTTTTCCCAAAGAAGTCCCTTTTAAGAGACTCCTTTTTCGAAGTTAAACTGTATAATTGCAAGAAGCTAGTAAACCTTTCCTTTGCACATAATCCCCACCCCCCAAATTAACTGTCTCTTCGGAATTTACATCTAACATCACCATATCGGTTCACTATACCCTCTTATGGATTTCCTTCCAACCCATCTAAATATCAAATCCACATAGTTTAAGAGTATATCGGTATTGTCGATTCTAAGTGCATTATTGTTTTGCTACCATGCATGTTGTTAACTCCTTTCCTTTTCTAAACTTAGAAACCATTAAAGATCCTTGGCATATTGCCTTAATATATGGGTCTGATGAAGATTAAAAGTAGCTTAATAATTGTAGGGGTTTTTTTTGGTGTGTGTGCATGTGTTTTGGAAATTTTCACTTCTTTGTGGATGTTAAAAGTGCAAACCTATCCAACATCCATGCATTATTGATTTGACCCCAAAGTGTATAATGTGATTTCAATAGTTTTTTAAATTGTCTTATTTTTTACCTTTTTTCCTTCTAAATTTTCCTTGCGTCTTTAATGTTCTTTATTTTCTAAAATTAAAAGATGATCAGCTATTATAATAGATGTCCTACTTGATTAAAGTTTAGGCATTTGCTAGTAACTTATCAATTTTCTACTTCTTTACATTCTATTCATCTCAAAACTTTTATCGTGCACTGAAGCTCCTGATAGGAGTAACCGTAGAGGATGGAGATTAACCAACAGATGTTATCTTTGTGAGAAAGAAGGGGAGTTGGTGGATCATCTTTCATTGCATTGTAGCTTCATAAGGATTATCTGTTTTAGGGTTCTCAACCTTTTTGCCAAGAACTGGGTCACCCCCTTAAGCATCTTATATTGCCAATTAGATGGTTTACTAATGCCCAAGGTTCTAAATGTCGATATCGTGGGATATGTCACATCTAAGAAAAAAAGATATATCACGGGATATATCGTTCTGCAAGGAATATATCGCACGTTGAAGGAAAATTGGGGAAAATATGAAAATTTTCAATGAAACTTCAAGAGATGTTAATACACATTTGAGAATCAAAAAGTTAAAAAAACCAACAAGATATATAAGAGATGCAACGGGAAGGGGAGCAAAGACGTGCCCTGAAAATTATGTATGATTGATTAATATTAATATAACTTATATAAAATGCTTTGATGCATTGCTTAATCAATCATAACAATAAAAATACAAAATCAAAGTTCCGTATAATACATCCATGATCCAATGCACCCCAAGAACTACAATCAGAGCCACATGAAGTTAAGCCAAATAATAAAAAATTTGAGTTCCCCCCAATTTTCCCTCCCTAGAGTAAGAAATTGAATTTAAGAATCTAGTACAATGCATCAAATTGATGCATTTGCACTAATTTAGGACTAATGACATACTATTTATGCAAAACTTCATTTTAATTTGAAGAAAATTCTTACCTCTTAGGGAAATTTCGTCAAAGGTAGTGCAAATGGAGTGCACTTCAACTCCAAATGATAAATGTAGGTACCAAAGTGAGTGATTTATCAAGAAATTAAAAAATCCCACAATCTCCTTTAAAATCTCTCAAATCCCTCCTCGTTGGTCGATATTTCTCTCTTTTATAAACTAAGGGACATTATATCTCTAATTTGTAAAAGATATATCGGAGATACCGAAAATATCGTGCGATATATTGGAAATATCGACGATATATTAGAAATATTTAAGATATTTTATATAAAAAAAAATATTGCATGTAAAAGACATTTCACATCCCTGGATATCGGGGATATATCAAAAATATCAGAGATATATCAGAAATATCAGGGATATTTCAAACATGATGCCTTAGAGGGTAGGTTGGTTATTTTATGGAGTACGATTCCTGGTGCTATTTGTTTGATTCATTTAGAAAAAGAACTGCAACGCTTTTGAGAACTTAGCCCAATTGGTTGATAGTGTGTTCGATAGCACCAGATTCTTTGGGGCTGCTGTTTTTCTGTTCCAATTTTCTACGTTCCTTTCTTGTAAACAATATTTCCCCACAGCAAAATGTGTTCGTGCTAGGTAAACATTCAATGGTTACCATGGCGTGATAAGCTAATCAAGAGAGGATTACAAGTATAAGTATCAATTATTAGAGGTTGGTGAATGAGGGGATGTTGCACTTGAGAAAACACTCTGCTCATATAAGAGGAGATTATGGGTCCCATATGTCCCGATAAAGTAAAAAGGTTTGATGAAGCACTTCAAAAAACACTCTCTGAAGGCAGATTCTAGCTTGCCTTTGCCCCCATAAGTTAAGTGGGTTGATAAAGCACTCAATGAGGCAAAACCCAAATGGGAAATCACAAAGAGGATAAAGTCCATGTTAACAGAAAAGTGCCTATGGTCAACTTGGAGTTGAAAGAAGGCGAATGGTGGTGGTAGGAGTGGTGAGGGTATCCAATGTCAAAGCTTCAAATATTAGTGCTGCAACAATTTAAACAGTTCTAACGATCAAATAATTATAATTTAAACAGTTGTAAAAAAACTGAGCCTTTTGACCATCAGAGTTTTGAGATCTTGCTGCATCATGATTATATGAATCTAGCTAGAAAGCTACGACTGTATTTTAAACATATATACTATTTTCATAATAAATGAGCATAGTTGTTAAGTAAACACTACTAGATACGAGCTAGGCATGTCACCAAATCTGAGCCTGATTATCATTTCTCTATCAGAGATGGCTAAGAAACCTTCCAATCAAACATGAGAACAAAAGAGGAAAGAAATACATAGGAAGAACCCAATTCACAAACACATAAAATCTTCACAAATACGCCTACAATGCATTAACAATGCGCTGTATAGCAACATTTGAAAGTATAAAACAGCTTATGTGCACAATCAGAATGTTCTCACTGAAATGCTTGGGAATAGTTCACAAGAATAACCTCTTATTATGAGAACTGACAATATACTTGATATATTTAGTAACCTCTGATGCATGAGATACTCATAGAAAAGCATCAACTGATTCCTCAAGTTTACAAAAATGATACAAGGAAGAGATGATCAAATCACAGAAGATCATTTAGTTTATGTGGCCCATTCTATACCTCCTTGGAGAACAAGCCCCCAACTGCAGATAATCCAAGTAGTACGTCAGGCTTTACTTGTTGCACCTGATTGGTATGAATTAGTAGAAGATGTGATCAGTAAAGTAAATGAAGTAAACAACAATTACACATTCATCTCAATCAGTAATTTCATGTCAGCTTAAAAATTCTGTAATCTTGCATCAAGAAACATAGTAGCGGCTTCCTTGAAATGCATCTAAAATTATTTATATCAAATAAGTGTCAATGAGCTGTCAATAACATTCAAAATCAATCCCTACAAAAATTAGATCTAGAAAAAATTACAATAAAAGAAAATCAGTATTAGCAGCAGTGAAGATACCAAGAAGGAAAAAAAAAAGGAAACAAATTCTATACGCATGAAACCTCGGTGACAAGAACACCAGAATTGCCTCAACAATTAAAAGATAGCTGAACACAACACTTTTGAGTAAACTCATGCAATTTTTCAATTTACTATGCCTTAGGAGTTAACAAGAAGGATTTGCCAGTCAGCAATGAATCCGTAGAGTGCATCAAATTTATCAAAGGCCCAGTCCCTAATGATGTGTCTCAACAAGTGGTTTCCAATAGGTCCAAGGTCTTATGTTTTTTACTTTGGAATATAAGACAAGATTTATTACAAAGAATTTGAAAAAAAGGAAGACCATATATAACTAAAGTTTTGCAAAGATACGCACACACATAACAGCCAATTAGTCTCCTTGGATTCGACATCTAGGCCTGGCCCACATATTGAGCATGCTTGTAAGATCATGAAGGCCGGGCCATTGGGCAATCAGGTCAGGCCCAAATACCTAATATCTGTTTTTGCATGTTTTTGTGCGGAAATTTAACCAAATATATATGATGTGCACTTTGGAGGGTCATCGAAGGCTAGCTAACATACTGACATTTTTGTGTAATTGGGACACTTTGTAATCACACTCAGACGAATGCCAATGAAGATACCAATTCAATGACCAAAGACAGTGTTCATCAGCATTGGAGGTGATTTTTAGCTTCACTTCTAAGTGCTCATATGTGCACTTTACTTAAAAAGTAACAAAACAAATAACTAGCCACTTTAGTTTTGCCAATAATGGATGGCTAAGTCGCTAAGAACAGAACAAAAGTTTCAAACACAAAGTTTGAATTATTCAACACCTTGTCTTTTTTTTATTCTGATATAATCCAAGATCTAAATAGAAGCCACACACTACCTAAAACCTTATGGGAGTCAGACTTAAATAGACCTGACAGCTTGTTGTAAATAGAAATATTATATGTGGGCTGACTCAACCTGTATGAAGTAGGACTCCAACTAGCTTTGACCAAAAGAAGTGGGACTCATATTAACTTGACCAATTCATTTGATTTTCAGCCGTGACACAAGTAATTCCTATTGGTAATTACCAAAATTGAGTACCCAGATCTCGGCAAAACCATGATGAGAGATCTAACTAGAACAGCATAAAATATTCTCTTCCATAATCAATCTTACAGTGCGGATATTATTTTTGACAAAATTTTCCAAGTAGTCCTCTCATTTGAGTTACCTGCTTGTTGATCAAATATTTCTATTGAGATTGCTGAAGCTTTTGGCACATGATGAAACTTTTTAGATGTGTGCATCTTCATGAAAAAGTACAGAGGATTGTTTTGAAGCTCCTTTTAAGTTTCTAGACTGAATCTTGCAAATTAGTTAAAGACTGTAAACAGCATACTTGTCAAATTGTAGACAGGATTATTAAAATTTTGAGAGATTGAAAGTCGAGGAAATAGCAGGTTCGAGTTTACTACCCATGTTTGGCTTCCTTTTTTGCATATTAAATTAGATCCTTGAAAACGTGACTGTTTCTCTCCTTCCATCACACTAGCAAACTGCTCCTGCATCACGTGCCATGCAATGGTTCTTCTCTGATCTAAGGCAGCCAAGGACATCCATGGAGGAAAAACCCACGAATTACCACAGACTGAGGACCTTATTCTGAATCTGCCTAGAGAAGCTGCTGTGCATTAACAAGTGATTCCATGTCCTCCATGCATAAGGCATACTTATTAGGCAATATGTTTTCTTCAGCTCATATAATGATCATAGTGAAGATCTTGTCCAGACTGTAATTAATTACGTTCTAGTCTAAGGATCTAAACTTCATAACTATAAAAGTTCTCCCCTAGGCTTGCTACTGCTTCTTCCTTATAGCCCACATGTTGCCTTTCGTAGTTAATCAAAGAATCCAGGTTCTCCAATTCCCTGGGATCTTTATTGAGTATATTATAGTTTGCAGCCAGTCAAAGTTTAGATGATCCCTAGAATTGCTCCTATCAATAGCAAAAAGAATTGGATTTCACCCTCTTCCTCATTGCCTTTGTAGGAGACTCCCTGAAATCTGCCAAAGTAAATAATCTTAGAACCCAAACAACACCTCCTCTGTAAAATTAGCCTGACATGGCTCCTGATATTCCACCAAGGCTGACTAGGAAAGTCTAATACTGCAAAGATCCACATTCCATGCTATGTTTTATTATTTTAAATTATGAATAGGATTCCATTCTATATTTTATGATATGAATAGGGTAAACTAATTATATTATATGCTTAGGAACCAAATAGAAAAATTCATAAGGGAAGGACTAGAATGAAATTTGAAAACTCTTCAGGACTAAAACAAAAATAATAAAGAAATTTATGTAAGATAGGAAAAATTGCATTTTCTAGACAACTCATAGAACACATGTCATTCTCTAGATAATTCACAGAACACATGTCATTCTCTAGACATTTCATAGAGTACATGTCATTATCTAGATAATTCACAAAGCACATGTCATTCTCTAGATAATTCACAAATGTTTTTCTTTAAACAAATCAATGGACACCTCATAGGACACATGTCTATATTGGGAAAACTCACAGGGCACATGGCACATGGCACATGGCTAGACCATGCATAATGTAATTTTTCTATTCAATATGTGTAAGGACACATGTCTTTATATGGAAGCATGACTCCATCTATAAATAGAGAAGGTAAGAGATTTTAGAATGGTTATCTCACATTGACTTGGCAAAGGAAAGGAAAGAAGAAAGTGAAGGAAGAAAAAAAAAGGATAAGAATAGGTAAGTAAACTCATATGTTTGAGATTTAATTCATTAGAGTTCTTTTAAATTCTAAATTTTAATTTATTGACTTATTGTTAAATCTTAACATGGTTGTTATACAAATTGTCATATGATTCCGTTAAATTTTTGAGATACGCAAGGGTTTTGGGAAAATGTCAAATTTTAGTAACTTATTACAATGTATATGCCTATACGGGATTCATCTATTTTAAATTTAATGACGAGTTTATGTAAATACATATGAAATTTGATATATATGAAATTTATCCTTGAATTTTGTATCATAGTTAGAAAGAAATACCATCGGGTGATAAGATTATGAGATTTGGCTCTAATATGTATCTATAAAATGATTTCGATTTAATATGTCACTGATGATCCATGGATTTGGTAGTCAGTTGATATTTGGACGAATACTACACGATGATCCATGGATATGGTAGTCAATTACGATTATATATATAGAGACCCAAAACTTCTATGTCTTGATATTCGTGCAAATTGAATGATGAAATCGATAATTGTGTCAAAATACAAACCCACGAGTCAACCACTATCAAGACCAGTCGACCCCTAGTGCAAAAGGGTCTTTAAAAATATATGGGGTTTTTAGGCAGAGAGCACACAGACCACTGGTCGATCGCCAACCAAGACCGGTTGACCGACCAGCCAGCGGTCGATTGCCCTACTCCACCGGTCGACCGACCAACTGGGAATTTGCCCAGAAACTTCCTATTTTGAATAGGATTCTGAGAATTAGTAATTGCTAAGGACTCTAGGCCTATAAATAGACCACAAACTCGTGGGTTTTAGGGTTTTAAACATTCTAAGAGTTTTAGAAATCCTAGATAGAGTTTAAGCAAGGGTTTTGATTGGAGAACTTGGAAATCAAAGTCCAAGACCATTCACAAGCGATTAATTGTAGGGAAGCAATTGTGAAAGGTTCGATATACTAATTTATCCTAACAATACTTATAAGTATGAATAGTTAAGATCTGAATATGTTCGATATACTGTCTTGTTAAGTATATTAAGATAATGATAATTATTGATTAAGATTGGAACAAGCATATGTTAAAATTTTGATGAATATAAATTGAATGGCATGGGTTTGCATGATTACAAGGGTATAATTTCAAGATATGGAATGAACTAATGGATATGTATTATGATATGATTATTGTTTCATGATTTTAATTGAAGATGATGGAAATTGTTACATGATAATGATATGGTGATTTTAGGGTTTTGATGCACATGTGAATATGTGATTGAATATGGACGAAGGGAAATATATAGGCCGGGTTGTGATTAGGGCTACACACAAGCCAAGCAAGCCCAAATGTTCGGCTTGGCTTGGCCCGATCAAGCTGAGTTTGAGCCCGATTTTTATGCTTGATCGGGCCGAGCCGAGCCGAGCCGAGCCTGGAAAAAAGAATTCAATCAAGTCGAGCTCGGGCTAACCCCTGCTTGATCTGGCCCGAAGCTCAGCTCGGCTCGGCTTGCTTCTAATGTATACTGCACCCCAACCCAACCCGAGAGAAACCTAGAGAATGATTGTTCTCCTCTGCCTCAGCCAGGCGTTGCCTTGCCAACTGCCACTTGCCGACTGCCGCCTTTGACGACAAGGTCGAGAAGAGAATGGAATCGAGAGAAAGAGAGTTCAGACCTAGAAGAAATCCAATGTTCTTGGTCCTTTGAGGGATTTTTCTCCAACGAAGGAAAGGTTTTTGAGAAGAACTCCAGAAATTTCGCCAAAGAATTTGATGATGACCATGAAGAGGATTTTATCAAGCCGAGCTCAAGCAAAGCAAAGCCCAGCTCAAGCTTGAATCAGTTCGGGCCGAGCCAAGCTTCGAACCAAGTTTTTTTGATTTCGGACCGAGCTTCGAGCCGATTTTCGAGCACCATTTCGAGCTAGGCCGAGCTTCAAGCCTAGAGTAAACCCTTTCAAGCCAAGCCGCAGGGCCAAGCTTGGTTCGGTCCGGCTCGAATAAACCCCCAGTTGTGATCAAATAAATGATTATGGAATCAATGATTTTATGTTATGCCATGATATTAAGAACTTTGTTAAAGCATGATTTGATTATAATACCCTACATGAATGATTAATTATTATGGTATGATCCACATGAAAAATTATGATTACCTATGCATGTACGATGGTTGAATTTCGGATGGGCAAATACTTAAGAGGATGTTTTCAATAATCTAGATTCTTTACCATCGTGGTACGAGACATTATGGTGAAGTTTCGATGGTGAGAAATGAAATCTAAGGGATCCTAAATGAAAGCTAATCATTACACTCAAGCAGATGTTCACGGCATGGTAAGTTGTCAAGTCTACACATGATCATGCATTGATACGAACTGACATTACTCTGGTACGAACTGACATGAATCTGATAAAAAAACTAAAAGGAATCTGGTACAGATCTGGTATGAACTGACATGGAATTTGGTATGAACTGACATGCATCTGCACATGTATCACAAATTGGCACAAGTCATGGAATGATGATATGATATGCTTACATGTTTTCTGCACGCTGATCATGTAAATTATGATATGTATGATATGACTGAAAATGCACGGTATGATATATTGTTAGCTAAACTTTATATCCACCGAGTGTTTTCGTTGCTCAGTCAAATTGTTATTATCGATAGGTTTAGGTTCGAAATTATTCATGAAACCTTGGATCGAGGAGGAATATATTGAGGAGCCCGAAGGTGATTATCGGGAGGGAGAGATTGATTTAAATCGATATCCATATTATTGATCCATTAGTTGTTTTAATTGTCTTAAAGGAGGTTTTAATAAGATAATTTTCAGATTGATGTTGTTTAAGTTTAAAGTTTGAGTTTTGAGATCACAATGGATGAGCGGATTATTTATGTTTAAGTTGGTCAACAATTTAAGATGATTCATATGGATTATTGATGACTTTTATTATTATTTAAAGAATAAAATTTTAGACTCATATTTTGGTATGCCTTGTATGTTGTTAAGATAAGACTGTACATGAATGTCACGAGTCCAAAATCTCATTTGACCAAGATGAGATTTTGAGGCGCAACAAAGGTGGTATTAGAGCTCGGGCATTAGGATCATCGAGATTAAGGAGTTTCCCACAAGTTAAACTTATGGATTATTTCTTAAATCGATGTCTGATACCGACAGAGTTCGTATCAGAGGAAAGAGATTAGGTTCATTAGGAACAAGGGACATTGTACAAATCTAGAAAAGCAACATCATAAATAAAACATTAGATTTATTAGGCTTAGACTTGAGTGTTAGCATTGTGGTTAAGTTTGTTTTCAAGGGAGACTTACGGTTTACTGATTGCTCTCAGGATTATCAGAATGAGGCACAGTAACCGAGGTCGTGGGTACATAGGAAGAGGTGACGGAGATGAGGCTCCAGCAGGGAATAGTCACCCAGATTTGACTCATTCTGGAAACCATGGCTGCCACCATGTCACAACATACCGAACTCCTTACTGCTAGTTTGAATCATGCTCCTCCATCTAGACAGGCAAGAGTAGAGGCTTTCCAAAGGTTGAAACCTCCGGTATTTTATGAGAGTATAGATCCAGCAGTTGCGGAATCATGGATAATGCAGTTGGAGAAGTTCTTTACAGTTCTAGAGCCTCTAGAAGAGCAGAGAGTGACTTGGCTCCCTTCGTCATGGAAGGTGAAGTTGAACACTAATGGAGAGTTGTCGCTAGGACAAGAAACTTGACAAGGAGAGGTCAAGCTTGGACATGGGGAGAATTTCTTGATGTATTCTACAAGTACTTCCCAGTGGTGATTAGGGAACAAAAGGAGGTGGAGTTCTTTACCTTGGAACAGGGTAGAATGATTGCGGCTGAGTATGAAGCCAAATTCTCAAAGCTTTTGAGGTTTGCTCCACACATGATTGCTACTAAGGCAATGAAGGCTAAGAAATTCGTGAGAGGATTGAAGGCTTATAATAGGGATAGAGTCTCCATGTTTGGACTAGAGACCTATGCAGAGGTTCATAACCGTGCACAAATAGCAAAGAAGAATTCGGAAGAAATCTTAAGGAGGAGAGAGTCAGGCCAAAAAGAGAGGTTCACTAAACCTCAACCGAGCAGGATGAGTCCACATGACAAGAGGCCAAGGCTTTCAAGTCTGGTACCAGTTGCCAGGCCAGCCCAATTTCACAGGCTTGCATCTAAACCTACAATTCCTCGCCCTACTACTCAGGCACCTCAAGCTGCATAGCCTACTACATGGGAACCTACATTTGAGGTATGTGGCCAGTGTAATAAGAGG
This sequence comes from Tetracentron sinense, assembly GCA_015143295.1. Classification (NCBI taxonomy): domain Eukaryota; kingdom Viridiplantae; phylum Streptophyta; class Magnoliopsida; order Trochodendrales; family Trochodendraceae; genus Tetracentron; species Tetracentron sinense. Next base: position 18,583,465 of record CM026572.1, on the reverse strand, counting down.
CACAGGCGGGGTGAATGTCGAACAGTCACAGGTGGATGTTTCCACTGTGGGGATCTTACACACCAGATTAGGAATTGCCCTAATCGGAATCAACAGCGGCCCCCTCAGACATAACCTCAGGGAACCAGGCCACCAACCAAGGAGACCTTTCTACAGAGGCCTCCTCAGGCTCTTAAGCCTCAGTAGCCGCCTCGTCCGAGCACTCAGGGCAAGGTGTTTGCCATTTCAGTACAAGATGCTCAGGCATCTGATGACGTGGTGCTGGGTACGTTTTGCTTTCAGTTATGATTTTGATTATGAATTGATGTGATGATTTAGTGAGCATGCTATTATACTGTTATATGTGAAATACGATGTGATGTATGACTTATGTATGCTAGTATACGAAATGTGACACCTCGTTATTTATGAACCCCGGGAACATTGTTGATTAATGAGTTTCTGACAAGAGTATTGTTTAACACCAAATCCACACATTCGTTTGTCATACCTAGGTTTGCCCAAGGATTTCCTTCAAAGCCAAGTTAATTGGATTGCAAATTGTCTATTGTCACTCCGATTGGTAGTTTAGTGATCACAAACAAGGTACACAAAGGTACATCGTGCTTGTGTAAGCCACATTAGACAACATAAGTTACCAACGGATTTAATCATTCTCGAGTTCCAAGACTTCAATGTTATTCTTGGCAAGGATTGGCTTTTAGCTTACCATAGACACGTCGACTGTTTTGAGAAAGTTGTCAATTTCAAGCCAGTTAATGGACTTCCTTTCCATTTACGAGGATTGAGGAAGAAGGATATTGCACGATTCGCAGCATTGATCATTTTGAATCCAGAGGAACAAGATTCTTCAAGCATTCCACTTGTGAATGAGTTTATGGATGTATTTCCTGATGACTTGCCTGGTTTGCCACCAGATAGGGAACTTGAGTTTGTTATAGATCTAGCTCCGAGTACTGCACCGATTTCAAGAGCACCTCATAGGATGACTCCAATAGAGTTGAAAGAATTAAAGGAGCAGATTCGGGAGTTAACTGATGAGGGTTTCATCCGACCCTATGTATCACCATGGGAAGCTCCAGTGCTCTTTGTGAAGAAGAAAGATGGTTTGATGATGATGTACATCGACTATAGGCAACTGAATAAAGTCACAATTAAGAACAAATACCAATTGTCACAGATAAATGACTTATTCGACCAGTTGCAAGGAGCCAAGTATTTCTCTAAGATTGATCTTAGATCAGGCTATCATCAGTTGAAGATTAGGATGGAAGATGTATCTAAGACTGCTTTCAGGACTTGGTATGGTTATTATGAGATCCTAGTCATGCCGTTCGGTTTGACAAATGCATAGCAGCTTTTATGGATCTGATGAACAGAATATGCAAGTTAGCCCTAGATTGTTATGTGATAGTGTTTGTAGATGATATTCTGATATACTCACAGACAGGAAAGGATCATGAGACACATCTCCGGACTTAAAGACACTAAGAGAGCATGGGTTATCTAATAAACTTAGCAAGTGTGAGTTTTAGCTAGAGAAAATAACATTCTTCGGCCATGTGATTTCTGCAGAAGGAATTTTAGTTGATTTTGCAAAGATAGAAGTTGTGGCAGTTTGGGGTAGACCCAAGAGTGTTACCGAGATCAGAAGCATTTTGGGTCTTGCTAGTAATAGAAGATTTGTAGAAGGATTTTCTAGCTTGGCAACACTGCTCACTCACTTGACTAGGAAGAATGTCAGGTTCAATTGAGATGACAAATATGAAAAGAGTTTCCTAGAGTTAAAGAAGTGTCTCACTACGGCACCAATCTTGACAGTCTCATCCGATAGTGGAGGTTTTGTGGTATACAGTGATGCTTCACTCATTGGGTTAGGATGTATTCTTATGCAGCACAGGAAAGTTATTGTCTATGCTTACCGACAATTGAAAGATCACAGAAAGAACTATCATACTCATGACTTGGCAGCAATGTTATTCACTCCCAAGATTTAGAGACACTACATGTATAGTGAGCGGTTTGAGATATTCAGATCACAAGAGGTTGAAGTATCTGTTCTCACCAAATGAGCTAAATTTGAGGCAACGCCGTTGGGTGGAATTCCTCAAGGATTATGACTGCTCAATCCTTTAACATCCTAGTAAAGCAAATGTTGTGGTTGATGCACTTAGCAGAAAGCCTTCAGGACTATTGGCTCAATGATGGTCTAAGAATGGAAATCGTTGGAAGATTTGTCCAACAATGATGCAAACTTTAGTATTGACACGTCAGGAGCTTTAATGGCTAATATTACAGTCAGGACAACCATATTGGACAGAATTAAAAGTCTTCAAGAGACGGATGAAGAATTGTGGGCATACTAGTACAAGATGACTGAAAAATAAGGATGAAGAATTCTCGATAAATGGAGATGGTATTCTTACCAGTAGAAGAAGATTATTTATCCCAGCCGATGAGGAATTGAGAAGAGATTTTTTATGAGGCACACAAGTCAAAGTACACTGTTCATTGTTGAGGTACCAAGATGTATCAGAATCTCAAGAAGCGTTTATGGTGGAGAAACATAAAGAGAGATGTGGCTACATATGTGTCTAAGTGTTTGATACTTTAATTTGCCAACAAGTTAAAGCCAAACATCAAAGACCAATTGGACTTCTTCAGCCACTCCCTATTCCGGAATAGAAGTGGGAAAACATCTTAATGGACTTTATAATGGGTTTGCCAAGGACAACAAAGAACTTTGATGCAATATGGGTTATAGTAGATCGACTGACCAAGTCAGCTCATTTTCTGCCATATCGCACTACATTCAATTCCAATCAGTTTGCAAACTTGTATATTAAGGAAGTAGTTCATTTGCATGGAGTGCCGATAAGCATTGTTTCGGACCGAAATCCAAGATTCACTTCGAGATTTTGGAAGATCTTTCAGCAAGCTATGGGTCCTTGCTTGGATTTCAATACAACCTTTCATCCTCAAACTGATGCGCAAACTGAAAGAGTGAATCATAGAAGATATGCTACGAGCGTGTATGCTAGACTTTCAGAACAATTGGGATAAACACTTGTCATTGGTAGAGCTTTCCTATAACAACAGTTATCAGGCTAGTATTCAAATGACACATTTCGAGGCACTGTATGGTAGGAGTTGTCGTTCACCTCTATATTGGGGATGAAGTAGGCGAAAGTAAACTTTTGGGTCCTAAACTCATTAAACAGACTGCAAACAGGATTCAAGTGATTAGAGAAAGGTTGAAAAATGTTCAAGTTGGGGATCATGTATTCATCAAAACTTCTCCAACAAAGGGAGTGATGAGATTTGGCAAGAGGGGTAAACTAAGTCCAAGATATATGGGCTCCTTTGAGATCATTACGAGAGTAAGGAAGTTGCTTACAGGGTTGCCCCACCTCCTATGGCGGATGTCCATAATGTATTTAATGTTTCCATGTTGAGGAAGTACATTTCGGATCCGTTTTATGTCATTGATCTTGAACCGTTGGAAATTCGTGAAAATTAACCCTAGTTGAGCAACAGGCTCAAATTTTGGATTGAAAGGAGCAAGTCCTTCGCACGAAGACAATTTGCTTAGTTCTCCTACGTTGGCAACATCATTCCGTAGAGGAAGCCACATGGGAACACGAAGAGAAAATATCCTCACCTATTTATGTAATCCTGTAATTTCGAGGACGAATTTCTAATAACGAGGGGAGGATGTACAGACCCAAAACTTCTATATCTTGATATTCGTGCAAATTGAATGATGACATCAATAATTGTGTCAAAATAAAGCGTTTAATGTTTATTGTGACTAATCATACTGCATGTGAATGTTTTTAAGTGTTTTGATGAAGAAAACTAGCAAAACTGACAAGAAAATAGATCCATGGGTCGACCACTATCAAGACCGGTCGAACCCTAGTGCAAAAGGGTTTTTAAAAATGTATGGGGTTATTGGGCAAAGAGCACGCAAACCACCGGTCAACCAGCGACCAAGATTGGTCGACCGACCAGCCAAGGTTCTAAATGTTGATATCGCACGACATGTCGAGCCGCAGAAAAAATATATATTGGAGATATATCGAAAGATATATCGTTTATCGGTGATTTTTGAAATAAATGCAAAAAATAGGGCAAAACATGTAATTTTGAGTGAAACTCAAAAAATGTTAAATAGATATTAATACACCTTTTAGAATAAAAACATTTAAAAAATTCTAACCATAGTTAAAGAGAGTTAAAAGGGAACACAATAATTTGTTTTCAAAAATTCTAAAAACCAAGGTTAGATGCATTAGTGAATCTTGGAAAAGATGAATGTGTCCCTTTTTAACCTCTTTAACTGTGGTTAAGATTCACTCACTCTTAGGGTTAAAATATCTAACCTTGGGTTTTATAAAAAAATAAATAAATAATTTAATGTGTCTCGTATTTCCTTTTAATCGTGATTAAAGTTCACTAACCCTTATAATTAAAGCATCTTAAGAAAAAAAGTGTCCCTTTTAACTCGCTTTAACTATTAAACCTATCTTTTAACTCCCTTTAATTGTGGTTAGGGTTCATTAACCCTTACGGTTAAAGAATATAACCCTTTTTAGGGTATGGAAGTATGTTTAATGTCACTTTTGGAGTGACATTAGCATTACCCTTTTAAGGATTTAAAACAAAAGTGACATTAGCATTATCTTTAAGGTTATAAACATAAAGTAACATTGGCATAACTCATCTAAGGGTTTAATACAGAAGTTTGATCACGATCATTTCTCAAATCAAACCAAGCGTAAAAACAAAGAGGAGCAGAGCTCCGAAAGGAAAGAGGGGAGAGGGGTAGCCGGCGACGGCGACAACGACGACAATAGGCTTAGATATGTACCCACGCCCCACGGCCACCTCTTCTTCCTTCTTTCTTCTCTACAAATTTTTTTTTTCTAAATCAAGCTTGAATCAAGGGTTTTGCTCGATATCGGAGAGTTATCGGAGATATATCGCCGATATATCTCCGATAACTCCTGATAACTTGTAAAAATTTCCTTATCGATGTGTCGGCCATGACCGACATCAACAAATATCAGCGATATATCGCCAATATTATCAATTTTTAGAACCTTGCGACCAGCCAACGGTCGACCGCCTTACTCCATTGGTCAACCGGCCAACTAGGAATTTGCCCAGAACTTCCTATTTTGTATAGGATTCCGATAATTAGTAATTGACAATTACTAATTTCTAAGAACTCTAGGCCTATAAATAGACCACAAACTCGTAGGTTTTAGTGTTTTACATATTCTAAGAGTTTTAGAAATCCCAGAGAGAGTTTAAGCAAGGTTTTGCTTGGAGAAGAAGGAGAACCTGGAGATCAAAGTCCAAGATCATTCGCAAGCAATTAATAGTAGGGAAGCGATTGTGAAAAGTTTGATATACTGATCTATCCTAACCTCTGTAACAAAAAAAAACTCCGTTTTTTTCAAAAATTTGCGAATTATTCGCGCATTTTTGCTTTGCCAAATTATTCGCAAATTATTGGATTCTCAAATTATTTACGAATTATTCCCGAATTATTTTCTCAAACTTGGCAAAAAAAACTACTAATTTTATATATTTTTTAATCAAATAGTTCGTTATAGTTTTATATTTATTAATTTATTTTTTATTTGTTTCGAATTTTTCCTAATTTTTGCTGAATTTTTCCAAACTTGACCTCTGCCGAATTATTCCCAAACCCTAACTTTGTCACTATGATCCTAACAATGCTTATAAGTATGAATTGTTAAGATCTGAATATGTTCGATAAACTGTCTCGTTAATGATATTAAAACAATGATAAGTATTGATTAAAATCTGAACAAGCATATGTTAAGGTTTTGATGAATATAAATTGAATGATATGGTTTTGCATGATTACTAGAGTATGATTTCAAGATTTGGAATGAACTAATGGATATGTATTATGATATGATTGTTGTTTCATAATTTTAATTGAAGATGACGATGGAAATTGTTACATGATAATAATATGGTGATTTTAAGGTTTTGATGCACATGTGATTGAATATGGAGGAATGGATATATTTGTCGGGTTGTGATCGAATGGATGATTATAGAATCAATGATTTAATGTTATGTCATGATATTAAGAACTTTGTTAAAGCATGATTTGATTATAATACCCTACATGAATGATAAAGTATTATGGTATCATCCACATGATAAATTATGATTATCTACGCATGTACGATGGTTGAATTTCAGATGGGCAAATACTTAAAGGATGCTTTCAATAACCTAGATTCTTTACCATTGTGGTATGGACATTATGGTGGAGTTTCGATGGTGAGAAATCGGAATCTAAGGGATAACCTAGATGAAAGTTAATCATTACACTCAAGCACATGTTCACGACATGGTAAGTTGTCAAGTATGCACATGATCATGCATTGATATGAACTGACATTACTCTGGTACGAGCTGAAATGAATCTGATAAAGAACTAACAGGAATTTGGTACGGATCTAGTATGAACCGACATGGAATCTGGTATGAAATGACATGCATTTGCACATGTATCACAAGTCTGCACAAGTCATGAGTCTGTACATGTAATGAATGATAATATGATATGCTTACATGTTTTCCGCACTTTGATCATGTAATTTATGATATGTATGATATGACTGAAAATGTATGGTATTATATATTGTTAAATGTATGGTATTATATATTGTAAGTTAAATTTTATGCCCACTTAGCGTTTTCGTTGCTAAGTCGAATTGTTATTGTCAACAGGTTTAAGTTCGGAGCTATTCATGGAACCTTGGGTCGAGGAGGAATATATTGAGGAGCTCGAAGGTGATTATTGGGAGGGAGAGATTGATTTGGATCGATATCCATATTATTGACTCATTAGTTGTTTTAATTGTTTTAAAGGAGATTGTAATAAGATAATTTTAGATTGATGATGCTTAGGTTTAAAGTTAGATTTTTGAGATCACATTCACAATGGATGATCTGATTATTTATGTTTAAGTTGGTCAATAGTTTTAGATGATTTATATTGATTATTGATGATTTTTATTATCATTTGAATGAGAAAAATTTCAAACTCATATTTTGGTATGCTTTGTATGCTGTTGAGATAAGATTGTACATGAGTGTCACGGGTTCAAAATCTCATTTGACCAAGATGGGATTTTGGGGAGCGACAATATAAACCAGCTGGTGAGTAACCCTTGTAGATGTTCTATTCTCACATTGTATTCCGAGAGAGCCTAAGGATCTGACCCTAGTACGAGACATCCACTAGACCCCGGCATATTAGGGTGGTCCCAAGTAGCTGCATTAGAATGATTGGATAGAGCTAACGTACCAATTCACTTTGTCCCATCTCGAGAAAGCCTTTAAGAGGAGCATACTACCATGATCTCTTATAAGCGATTGTACTGACAAGACCGGTGAAAAATACATGAGTCAGTATAGAATAACACTCTGTTATTCGATATTGTTGTATATATATAGTAATTCAAACAGTTATATGATATGTTCCGTTATTTTGTGTGAATTGTGAATGTTCAAGGTTTTTATTTTTATTTTCGGATTTTAGCATCATTGAAAGACGATGATTCAGTAGGAGATTTAGTCTCAAAAAATATTTAGATTTCTAATTTTCATCAAAATGATTTATGATTAGAAAATTGAAAGTTAATCCAAATATGGTCTTATGCATAGTTTTGGAAAAATTGTTGTTACAGGTTTGAGTTATTAATTGGAAATGAACATATGATATATAGTCCAACATTATATTAAAAACCGTACATGTTTTTCACTGCATTTCGTTAAATACATTAAATCCTAACCTCATATGAATTACTTATTGAGCTTCCTAAGTCACCCAAACATATACTAATTTTGCAAAGTGAGAGCCAACGAAGGGGGATAGAAGTTTTTTTTCTTTTTGGGAGTGGTATTTGTACATATATAGAGAATGAAAAAGAAGATTTCATCGTAGGTATATTTTGGGCTTGAGAAGGTCAAGATTGTACTACAAACTTTAGTAGACAGTGATGAAAATTTTGATTTATATGTAGTAGATTGTACTTTTGTAGTTATATTTTGTAGATAGTTGCTCTAATGAATCATAGTATACATATGAATTGTGGAAGCTCAAATCCTTCTTATGTGTTTGAAGAATGATTAATATGATCTAGTGTGACTGAATGAGCTCAGACCCTGAGATTCAAGAGTTTAGGTTTCGAGGCATGACAACTATTGTCTTTTCCTACCTGACTCCAAGTCAACCGGCCACCTCAATAAGTTTTTTGAAACCCCCTGGATATGCTCAATAATCATCCCCTCATTGTTGCGCAATCAACAACATCTTGTTGGTCATGGGTGCTGATTAGCTAGCCCATTCATAGAGCATTCATCTACCCCCAAAATCCACTTCATGAGTTCATGTCATCGTTTCCCCTCTTATAGTAATTCAAGTGTTTAAGTCAATCAAATTTAGTGGTGGAACAGTGATCACTCCAGAAAGATCATTCGCTATCCGTCCTACAAGCTGTTCCTCCCTTTCTCATGTGATAAGGGTCCTGGCTAGGCAAGGTGGTGGCCTAAGCGTTGCTTAAGCAAAATTTTGACTACACCGATCTGATTCCTAAAGATCAGGCTCCGAAACAGCTTCCAACTTCACTCCTTCTCGCCCAAGACCAAGGGCAGAAAGACTATGTTCTGGGATCACCAAAAACAAGAAGCAGAAGAATCACTCCTATGTCAAAGAATTGCCCTTCTGTATCAATAAATAAACTTCAATACTATAGCGGCTAGTGGCATTGTTCTTGTGACTAATGGGACTTATGACTTGGTATAAACAAGTCTATTAGCATGGTTAACAACCCAAAAAACTAGGAATTCCTTATGTAGGTTCAAACTTAAATTAGCTAAACACCTAAAGTTTTCACGAGTCTCAAGTACAATTTAGGCTGATCTTTTTAATCTTCATTTTGTTCATATGCCTCAGTTTTGAATGAGTGCTGAATTCTGATATTGAGTTGTTCAATATAGGTGACAAACTCATTATAGCATTGGCTCTATAGTTGTTCAAGTGCAGAATTAAGTACAACAGAATGCAAATTCCATTGTTAGACTATTGGTAAATGACCTCATCATTTGAAGGAGGCCCAGGCTCAGGTTCGCTGCTTAAAATGATTTTGGTCCCACCTGAAACAACTCGTAATCGAACAAGAAATGGACAAGGTTCTTAACCTATACTGTGTAAAACAATATTTATTATCTACTGGAACAAAGAGCTGGAATTTAATTATCAAGAGTTTACATACCACTTCAACAAGGCTTGATCCTTCCCTTAATCCTTGACGACCAACTTCATTGACCTTCCAGGCAAATGGACGAGCATCTGGATCAATATTTGCACGCTCCTCTGTAATCAGCCCCTGGACTTCCGTAAGAGAAAATATTTAGTTATCATGTTCAAATAAGGGAGAAGCACCCTCACAATCTGTATCAGCATAGAACTATCAACCTAAAATGATAAAATGTCCACATCCCAGTCTAAAGTTATATGTTGTGCTCATGAGGCATGAGGATATATGTGATTCTAAATATCAGAGCATAGACCATTATACATTAGACTTTAGAACCCTTCACTAATAGACAGTACAAGAACTATAAAGACAGAAAAGAAGAGAAATAAAACACAAAGAGGTGAATCCTCTTAACCTGGAGCATGTGTAAAAATTGGAACAACATGCATTAATCAATTCTGCACACTACATCCAATATATGGAGCAAAAAGGTAAAATTCAATGTCTGGTAGTCAAAAAATGATCAAAGCATTTACTTTTTGGTGGATTGAAGCATAACAAAACTAAATGCTTACCATGGCATCAACCACCCAGAATTGACTCCGTGCACTCTCAAAAGCAGACTCGTTATTGCCTAACATCCTTGCCATGGTTTTTCTTGCAGCATTGAGCACTCCTATTCCTGCACTGAAGCAGCATGAAGTAAAACCACTTTCAATATCTTGGAACAGGAGTAGAAGGATGTTCCTTATATGTTGTAATACATTGTGAGAAATCAAAGGAGCATCTATGGTAAGCATCAGAATAACTGAACTGCCTCCCCACAAAAGAATCAGCAGTTACGGATGTTTATGGCAATGAACAGTAGGTAACAAAGGAAGTTCAGTGTACAAGGAAATTAGACCCTAAACTCAATTATTGTTAGATAAATACCACTACATTATAATTACAAATATACAGAAACTAAATTCTAATTGGAGATATGGAAAAATAATAATAATAAAGGACCAAAATAACACTACAAAATCTTTAGATTAACTCGGCAGTACAACGTCAATAAGTAACAATTAATATTTTTTTTGATATTTATGAGTAACAATTAATTTTACACTCATTGCTCATATAACGATCACTGGAAACCAGTCTGCCTTTTTTTTCACCAAACTTGCAAGATCATGACTTGCAAGTTACATGACTGCTACCCGAGTATAGAATCACTTAGCACAGTTATTCACTGTGTCGAACGCTATCTATAACCTATTAAAAGGCCGGTAAGAAGCTCATGTGCACTACTTTTTTGCTGAACTTCTCATTCCTAAAACACCTCCACTACAATTTTTTTTGCCCATCTGGTCTTGTATCTATTTCAATTTTTCTTCTTTAATCTCTTCTATGCAATAATATAAAAGGCTACTCCTTCCTCTTCGATCTCTGTTTCGACCCGCTTTCTCTTACTTCCAATCATCAGATCTCTACTTCTGTATTTTCCATCCTCTGGATCTCAAAGACTCAAAAACTCTACCACCGCACTAAATCTATAACCTATGAAAAAAGGTGGACAACCAACTTCATACCTTAATTTCACATTTCAAATCTTAATTTCGCTCAACTTTGTCAGGATTTTTTGTCCTAATCTCCTTTAGTTTTGCAACATATTTTCCTATAAGACTGATTCCTTTCAGTGTGTTTCTTGATTTCTTCCTTCTTAAATTTTTTAAATTCTAATAAAATAGTATGCAGGCAGCTTCATAAATGAATTTTGAATTTGAAACCCTGATTTTGTTCTATTTTTCTCCAAAATTCTTTCTTGTAATTTTTTTACGTCGCTAGTTTTTTTCTTTTTTTAATATCTGGTCTATTTCGTTTGGTTACTAGATTCTACTATTATGAATTTGAACTTCAACCCCCTTGTTCGTTATTTGTTTCTAGAAATATTTCCTTAACCTTCGACCTTCTTTCTTTTTCAGTACATTCATCTATTTCTTTTCAATAATAAATTTATTTTGTCTACTTCTCTCACTTTTTTTTAAGACTGCTGAATTATCTTCTCTGCTCTATTTTAATTGGAAGACGGGTACATTCTAAGTCCACAAATATTTTGATGCTGCCAATTTCTATCTTCAGCTATGAATATTGAGAGTGAAATTGATGAATGGCTATTTCATTCTGGTATTGTTTTGGCAATATCTGTTCTGAGAAATAGAACTTTGTTTGCATTCAATTATTATATAACACATTTAACGCAGATTCTTTAAGACAACAGGCGTAACCCATGTCGAAACGTGTGGACACGGACATCCCTCGAACACGGCTGTTGTGACTCATATAAGAAAGTGTATTTTGGACACAGATGGACGCGAATACGGCTGATACCCATAACTTTTAGTGTTTATTATGAAAAAAGGCATACAACTACATATAATTAGCACAAATTTCAGAAAATTCTTTCTAACTCTCATCATTATAAAAGAGATGTCAGTCAAGAAAGAATGAAAGAACCACAATCTTTTTGTTTTAACAGAAAAAAATAGAGAAAGAATAGGAGGAATTATTGATCCCTATAGCATAAAAGAAAGGGGGAGAGAGAGAGAGAGGAAGAGGGGTATCAATGAGCTGAATTTGGGCTACAAAAACCTCTATTAAATTAAAGGTCTTTGAAATTAGCATTAACATCTACAATTAATATATGTTCATTACTTCATTTAATCATTAGTTTACTTGCTTTATTTCATGTCTTATTTATATTTTTGTATGAATTGTAGTTTGTAATACATTACTTAATATTGTTTGGAATAATTTTGCTTTCATATTTTATTTGTTGTCTTTTACCCTATAGTATTATACTATTATTCATATAATATTTACTTATAATAATTTTTAAAATTAAAATATCCTCGTGTGTCCCCAAATCTTTTTTTTTGGGTTCGCCGAGTCTGACACCCCGAGTTTGAGTCTGACACTCGTGTCCATGTCTATGCAACATAGATTATTACCTATCTATTAAGTTCTAACAGATTCACTTATATTCTTCTTTTTCTATATTTATTCTTCAAGTGGTTTCATTCTTGGAGCAGACATGAGAGGCACTGAAGATAACAACCATAAAAGAATCCCTTTTATGGCTCCTAACATTTATTGTTGTGGAGTGGGACTGCTGCTCATACAAGACAATAATAGATAATTTTCAAGATTGATGTTCTATATGATGGTATCCAATAAACATGTTCTCTTTTCTCTGTCAAATGCTAATGTTTATCACCACATTCTTCATATTTACCATAGGTTTAATGATTATCTCCATGTTTTCAAATCAACTGAAGTAAAAAACCAGTATTTCTCTAATGTTTTAAAATAGGAATACTGGAATGCTAGGGTTCTATTATTTTAGAACATGCATTAGTATATGCTCAAGAAATTTGAGTAATTGAGTATTTTATATTTTTATTACTGAGGTTTCAAAGAATGAATCTTGTATGTCAGACTATATACAGATCTGGTGTATTCAATGAGTTGCCAGCTGGAAGCAATGTACATATTTGTGTAGTAACTAAGGTTTGTTGATGCTCTCTCAGAATCCACACAAAAGAATAATTTTTCTGCTTGTTTTGAAGCTTATTTCTCTTGTTAATGTGTGCTGGTATAAGGGAAATACAACAATTTCTTTTCCAAGGAAGATTGGTTAACAACTTCCATCCCCAATGTCACCTTGACATTGCTTCTTATAGATCGCCATGTAACAGTATCAGTAATTCAAGCACAGATATCTTCTTCATCAGTTTTCTAGCTTATTTCGGTTATTCTGCTTCAACTAATTTAGCATAATTTTGATTGATTCTTACTTTCTTAGAAGGAAATCAAGGAATAAGGTCCATGGGAGTCCTAACACCTTTTTTTTTTGGCGCACACCAGCTTTTAGCCATCAACCAGTATGATGATTCAAACCTCTTGGTGGGCTACATCTGAATGGAGCATTCTAAATTCACAACAATTGAGTGTCCTAACAATCTAATTAGTTGATCTTGGATCCTAAAATGATGGACAACACTCCATGAAGAAGTCCAACGATGGATAATTGAGACTACATGATTGGTATGAAATTTTAAGTGATCACCCATCGTGTGGTGGCAAAAGTACCTAATCCTTGAATTAGTAACAGCCTTATCCTGTGATTCTACATCATCATCTTCAAATTCTTTTTATTTTTTCTCTATCATGCCTTTCAATTTGAATCTTTAAGAGAAGATATAATACACAAGAAGTGAAAATAACTAATTAAATATTGTTTTTCTGCAATGTCTTTAGGTTTATGTCTTAAGAGAAGAATACTGAAGATAATGTAGGCAGAGTGAAGATAACCCATTAACTCACCTGATATTTTCCCTGTTAAACACATCATTTGTAAATGCATACAGGTTGTTACGTTTGGTCTTGTTGAAGAATCTCGCCTTCTTAAGATCTCTTTATTCTACATTATCGACCTTCATACAACTCGCAGTTCACAAATATTGGAAGCTTATTGACAGTCTCATATTGTCCACACTCTACATGTTATACTGTAGATAAGAGTCCATTTGTCATACCATGGAGCCATATGTATATATATTTTATCAAGTTATGTTATAGATGAGAGCCCATGCATTCAATCTTTGATCAATGTGTTTATCAAGTGCAACAGAACACTGTAAATCTTTGATCAAGGTATCTGAATAAAAACCATCTATCATTTTCTTGTTCTATTTCTATGCTATACTTTGCAGTTCATGAATGTCATCTGTATTTCTTATTTAGAGAAAATAACTGTGGCCATTACTTCGATGAAACGAGACTTGCACTTGCAGGGCCTACTAGTCATATTATAAGGTTCTTGTCTAGTATCCACCTGGCTAATTCTTAAGCAGGAACATTCATCTTTTCTAAGAGAAAATAAAATGAATTTACACTCAATTAATATAGGCATACCTCAAAGTTAGAACCCTAGGTGGTTTTATAAGAATCTCCAATTCCAACTTTCACAGGTGAAGAATCATATAGTAGCAATGAGAATATTTATACAACAGCTTGTTCCACTCTAAAGAAGATGGAAGCCTAAGTGTGTCAATTCAGAATGTATAAAAAGTGTCAAACCTTCCAGCACCAGCAACAACGATCTTTTGTTTTGGAAAATCTATCATTGACCTTCCTTGTGCTCTTACAGCTCCTAAAAGACCAGCTATTGCAACTCCCGCCGTTCCCTGTAGCATATTTTGACATTGGATTACATCAGATTCAAATAGAAGTACATCTCTAAATGCTAAGTCCCTGTTTTCTGGTGAATGGATCCCCAGAGACTTCTACCAATCATCCATAGGCCTCTGAAGGGAGATCCTCCCTTACCCATTTATCTTCACCTTGGTGGGGGATGTTTTGAGCAGAGTCTTAACAAAAGCGGAAAATTTTATTCTCATTAGGAGTTTCCTAGTGGAGAGTGGTAGGGTGGAGGTACTACTATTCTTTTCAGTGAAGCTCTCAAATAAATCATCAGCCTGATGTGCATCCTCAGATGGTTTGCGATCTTAGGTCTTCACATTAGTTTAGGAAAAGTAGCTTGACAGGCATTATCAAGGGCCCAGGATGATTGCTCTCATTAGGTCCACTCAATAGACGATTTGGAGATCAAAGGTTTCTAATTTATGTAAAGAAATGTGAATGCTTATTTTTTAATATTGTGGGTATTCCTGGGATAGTTGCTGTTCTTTGAACTCAAAACAGCACTCAGGGCTTTCTGTACATTGGGTTCAACGTTTCTGTGAACAAAGTTCATCTCTACCTGGACATCATCATTAAACATTCTGTACGTATTTCTGTAGCGCTGCAATAACTTGAAGGCCCACTTGCTTTGGAAATCTTCAAACTGTGCAAATCCGGAGTCTTATTAGTATTTCTTTAAAAAATAGTCTTGAATTATTCGAACTGTTCGTGTATAATCAATCCAAATACCTGAACAATCACATGTGGCCAACGAGTAAAAACAGCCTCCATAAATTCGTCAATAACTGAAAGGTAATCGTCGCCATCAAGGCGGTGTTCTTGCAATCCCAAGTCTATTTAGAAACAATAACAAGATAAATGTAAAAATAGAATCTGCTTGTTTAGCATAAATTCTAATTAGATTGAATGCAAAAATAATGAAAACAGGTTCATGACAGATGTCATCTAAGCTTTTGCCAGATAAAATTTTGGAAGACAGCAAGTCAAAAATTGAGAGCAGATATGCAGAAACTAACTGGTCATGAAGGTAAATAGGATGCACTGTATCATAAACATAATAAAATGGAGTGTAGTAATATGCAAATGGCAATAGCACAGAAAATATTATTAACCAATGCTAAGTAAGAAAAGAGAGAGAGAGAGAATTTTGGTCTTTGGATGGCCTGCAAAGAGTTGACCACATTGACTCTACTCTCAATAAAATATGCCAGTATAATAGACCTTGGCTCAAGTACAGAAGACCATATAATGAGGACATGTGACAATTGCAGAGACCATATAAACATTGGTTGTGAGAATCTCCCACCCAGGTGCTTCTCCCACTTTAATTCACCTTGCAAATATACCACCAAAAAGACAAAAGCATCTTACCAGTTACTGTTGTAATCGGCCAATAAATAAGCCAATTACTCTTTACGGTCTTTAGTATCTCTTTATTACCCTTATAGTCTATTTCTTTATTATTTGTACTTAAAGGGCTTTTACGTCCTTTCATCTCTTTAGGAATATATAAAGGAGATTTAGAGGGAACAAAGAGAATTTTCTTCCATTCCATTTTCCTCTTCTTCTCTATTTCTCTCTTTTTCAAATCCTAAATCACCAAACCTTAGTTTTCTACTTGGTATCAAGGCAGAAAGATAAGGCCTGCGTTTAATGGAGTGTTCGTGAACTGTTCATGAACAAAGTTTTTCAAACAGTGCGTGAACAATGTTCGTGAATAGTTAAGTGAACGGTGTTTTTTGAAAATGTTACTTTTTTTAAGATCTGTATATTAGGGGAATTGTGGTATTTTTTTTTCCATACTTTTTGAAAGTGTTTGAATCAAGGAAATAAAATCCCCGAAACCAATACGAAACGGACGATATGTATAGGTTTGGTAGCCCCATGTACAATATTTATACTGATACAAAAAGGGCGATACATATTGTTCATTAGTTATTTCATTATTTGTGTTTTCATACATTGTGTAATTGTAATTGTGTTTACTAGTACTTTGTCTTTGAGTTTTTTCCCATGACATATATTCGGCAAATTTGATTTTTTTTTAATTAAATTTGATTTTTTTAAAAGAAAAACTTATATGTATCGTCCAAAACTGATACAAATAGGTTTCGGTTAGGAACGATACATCACCTGAAACCATATTTTTAATTGTTGGTTGGATGGTCTTATAACCATTTGTTTGATCTTTTGGAAAAAAAACAAATCAATCTTGTGATTGATCACATAGGTGAAATATTTAGGAGCAGTTTTGTATGATGAAGTGGTAAAGATTGATGAGGTTTATTGTTATGAAAATTTTGAATTACTTTTCGTGAAGTTTGGGCAAGAATTGAAGATTCTACAAGGATTTATTTATGGTATATTTGCTGTCGCTCTTATTTTTCGAGTATGATTGGGCTGTGAAATCGATTATAGGACTGTTAATTGATTTGTAGGGGTTATTGGTGGTGATTGAGAAGCTTATTCGAGTAAATTAGCCTTGTTTTCTTGTTGTCAAAGTTATTTTTGGTATTTAAGAGGTCCTGAACCTCGTCGTATCATATAAGTGTGATCCCGTATTTGACAGTATGCTAGGGATAAGTGGTATGGAGTGTAGTTTTTCGAGGTACACTAATGAGACTTGTTGAGATCTGATTGGCAAACTGGCAAAATTCCTCTACTGCTCATAGTGCTTTATCGACGAGTTCTACTCCATCTAGGCCACTTCCTCCTACTTAGTCTTCTTCTAGGGAGATGTTGACAGTTCCTCCGGATGAACTTGAGAGCTTCCACCACTTACTTTCTCAGTTGGATCAGCCTTCTCTATTTTCCACTTCTCGAGCCCAATCTGGTAACCAATACCTCCGCCCTCTGCACATGGTGTCCCTCTACTTTCTCCTATTACTATTGAGTATTGATGATGACGACCCTATTTTCTTACGCAAAAGGAAACGTTCTTCTACGACTGTTCATCTTATTTCTCACTTTGTCTCTTACGAGTTACGACTCACTCTCTTCTCCCCTTCGAGTCTATCTCTTCTTTATCTTCAGTTTCACTTCCAAAAGTGTGACAGAAGCTTTGTAACTACCCTAATGGAAAGAAGCAATGTTGGAAGAAATGAAGTCTCTTACTAAAAAAAACACTTGAGAGCATGTTGACACTCATAATGGGAAGAAATTAGTGGCATGTAAGTGGGTGTATACCGTGAAATACAAGAAGGATGGGATTGTGGATAGATATAAGGCGAGGCAGGTTGCCAAGGGTTTGACTTAGACTTATGGGGTTGACTATCAGGAGACATTGGCTCCAGTGGCTAACATCAACTCAGTTCGTGTATTGTTCTTGGTTGCTGCAAACTTATCTTGGCCTCTTCACCAGCAGAACGAGAAGATTGCATTTCTTCATGGGAACTTACAGAAAGAAGTTTATATGGCACCTCCTCCAAGTTTTCAAGGTCAAAATCATGACAAGAAGGTATGCAAAATAAACAAGGCAATCTATGGACTCAAGCAATCTCCTAGATCCTAGTTTGAAATATTCAATTGAACAATGAAGAAATATGGGTATATTCAAATTCATGCCAATCACACTGTTTGTGAAGCACTTGGGAGGAACTACTACAGCTCTAATCATCTATGTGGACAATATTATGGCAAAAAGTAATAATCTTCAAAAGGTTCAAAGCAGTGTAGTCAAAATGTCGCCTAGGCAAGCCTAGGCCACCACCTCGCCTAGCCAGAACCCATATCGCCTAGATCATGATCTAGGCAGACACTCATTAATTCTTATATAATATTAACAAAATAAATAAATTTTGGTTGCCTAAGCATCACCTAAGCAACGCCTAGGCATCGCCTTGCCCAGGGAACCCCCTATCACCTAGGTGTCACCTGGACGCTTTGACTACATTGGTTCAAAGGTTCAAGAAATTTCTTATTATATTGAGATCACTGTTACAAATCTCCCGAAAAATACTCAATTTCTCCCAAAAAAAAATCTAAAGTTTAAAACTCTGTTTTTATCGCAATATTTTAAAAATCTGGCGATAAATATAATTTTCTCTTTTTATCCCGTATATATCGCGAGATTTAGCAGAGATTTAACCGAGATTTTAAAAATATCATGACTCATGAGAAATACACAATGTTGTTAGTTTTATGAATTTATAACTTTTAAAAAAAAATTTATAACTTGGTGATATTTATTACTATTTTATGTAATTTCAATATATTTTTTTAATCATTGCCAAGATTTAGGCGAGAAATACCCAAAAAAAAATTCAAATTTGAAAATCTCCCGAGAAAAACTTCGACCGATAAGAACGAGATTTGTAACACTGATTGAGATCAAGGATTTGGGTCCTTTAAGATATTTCCTTGGGATTGAGGTTGCCAAGTTAAAAAAACGTATCTTCCTTTCCCAAAGAAAATATGTCCTGGATTCATTACGAGACACTGGCAAGATGGGTGTAAAGCCAATTAATACACCCATAGGAGCTAACAAGAAACTTGATTATGGAGGTGAATTTTTAGAAGATATTGGAATGTTTCAAAGGTTGGTGGCATGGTCATGGTTTAAAATTCCAGTAGGTATCAATCAATACGGGCCGATACGTATCCTGTTTGAAGCTACACGGTACGCTAGTATGCTGAAAAAAAAAAACTCCCCCGTATCGGGTGTTTCGAGTCGCTATGAGACCAATACACCCAATATGGGCCCGATACGGGGGATTTTTCAGTGAATTTTTTATCTTATTCAATTTACACTAGAACGGCATTAACCTGATACACACAACTTACTTACATAAAACATTATTTAAGTAAATAATTTTTAATTAATTTATTATTCATTTACTTAAGATATTTATATGTAAATAAGATTATACCCCCATTTGAATTCAACGAAAGTTATCCTGGAACCAAATTATTGAAGAATAAAAAATCAACTTTTTAGTTCAAGAACAAAATCATCTTTTTAGTGTCTTTTAGGGATTATGTCAAAATTTCAACTTTCAAATGGTAAGGTATTTCTCGAATTTTAAATTTTCATAAATTTTACTATATCAAAACATTATTACCAAAACCTAGAAGTCCAGCAAAACAAGTCTCAAATTTTAATCTTCAAAAATCTTTTCATCTACAGGGTCAAAAAGTCAACTAACAGTGTAATAGTTCAATATAAAAAAAACTTATATTCGAGCTTATAATTTATGGTTGTAATTCAAGACATTCTTATTTAACTCATTGAATGTAAGGTTTTAATATTTAGATTGTATTTCTTATACTTAGCTAAGTGACTATAGTTTGTATTTTCATACTTGTTTATCAGCACGCACACCTTTTTAATTTATAAAATTCTTAACCCTCATATATATGGTTATAAACATAATTGGAGGCCTTTATTTAGTTTGTTTCTAGCTTATATTTGCATTAAAAAAAAATTTATGCAAGGTATCCAAGTTTTTCCTTACGTATCCAAACGTTTCTAAGCATATCCAGATTTTTTTCGTCTTATCCATCCAATACTTATACGCCGATACGTATCATGTTTTGAACTTACCGATACGGCACCCGATATCGATATTTTAAAGCATGTGGAAGCTCATTTACTTGTCCATGATAGGATCATATATTGCTTATGTAGTTAGTGTAATTAGCCGGTTCATCCATAGACGATCTATTTGGAGGCAGCTGAGAGGATACTGTGATACTGAAATCTGTGTCGGGGAAAGGATTGTTTCTTTGTAAGAGTGATCACTTATAAGTGGGCGGCATCACTGATGCTGACTGGGCAGACTCTGTTACAGACATTAGATCCACTTCAGGCTATTGCACACTTGTTGATGACAATCTAGATACATGGAGAAGTAAGAAACAAGCTATTGTTGCAAGATCCAATGTCGAAGCATAATACATGGTCATGGCTCATGGGGCTTGTGAGTTATTATGGATTAAAATTCTAATGAAAGATCTTGGTTTTTCAGTCCAATCTAATATGAAACTATATTGCGATAACAAGGCGGCTATCAATATTGCTCACAACCCCGTCCAACATGACAAGACAAAACAAAATGAAGTTGACAAACACTTTATAGGGGTAAAGGTTCTTTCCAAGGTGAGTTCCAAGGTGATGAGTCTTCCTTATGTCAAGACAGAGGATTAGTTAGCAGATAGATATCCTCACAAAAGTTGTAACATCTAGTTGGCATCGTGCCATTGTGAGCAAGTTAGACATGCAAGATATCTTTGCCCTGCTTGAGGGGGAGTGCTGTAATAGGCCTAATAAGTAAAACCCATTACTCTTTAACATCTTTAGTATCTCTTTATTACCTTTATAGTCTAGTTCTTTTATTACTTGTGCTTAAAGGGCTTTTATGTCATTTCATTTCTTTAGTAATATATAAAGGAGACCTAGAGGGAATGAAGATAATTTTCTTCTATTCCCTTTTCCTCTTCTCTCTTTCCTCTTCTTTTCTATTTCTCTCTTTTTCAAACTCTAAATCACCAAACCCTAGTTTTCCACTATTATGAAAAATGAAGAGGAGAGAGTTGACAAGAATCTTGAAATCCTAGCAAAGTTCTTTTAAGTGATTAAACTGGAACCAGTTCCTAATATTTCTTTTTTGGCATAAAAGGTAAAGACAACAGCTTTTCAGCAGTTCTAACAGTAAATATAACTGGTTACTGTAAAACAAAAGGTAGTTTCGCACACCAGTTTCTTCTTAATACCTACCCATTCCTACTGGGTTTCAATTTTATGTTTTATTTCTTAAACCCACAACTTTCTTCGTCCTGCTTTAGAAAAAAATCAGAGGATGTCAACAAACACCTAGAATGCTTTTCTAGGAGAAAACAAGTGAATGGAATAAGATCCATTCAAGTACAACATATACAACTTGCTCTGAATTTTATTTATAAATATACAAAGATATATCTTTCATTACTTTAGTGTAAACCAAATGCCATCACTTTCAGAGGACATAGAACTTTGACAAAAGGATTATGATATCAGAATTGCAGTCGTAGTTCCACCCTAAAATCAATGACGATACTTATTTAGACAATAAATAATATATCTTATACATTTCCCGCTCATCCTATCACCCCTGAGTTGTTACTATAGTTATTATTATTCTTCTTTATCATTTCGTTATCCTAACTATTTGGGGTGTTAACTAATTTGTGTTCCACCATTCTGTCTATTAAGATTTAAGAGTCACATCTTTAGTTAAAGCACTGAAATATTTTCTCACCATCTCCATCGACATTCCGTTCCTTATTAGAGTCTTCAACTTGCACCAACTCACTCTTCACTGCACGGGTGTCATCATTTTTCAAAGTTAATCATGCCCAAACCATCTCACTCCCCTCTAAATATCACTTACTCAAGGTTTTTCAATAGGTATCGGTTTTTTACACTACCCAATATGAAGATAAGGAATATTAAAAAAATTCTTATGTATCGACACTGTATTAGTTCGTGCCGTGCATATCGGGCCGATACACACGGTACGGACCTGATACGCACAACACAGACCCATTTCTCCTTCCATTTACACTACAAGCCACGGCATGGACCCGATACGCACAACTTATTTACATTTACTTAAGATATTTATATGTAAATAAGGTTATACCCCCATTAGAATTCAATAAAAATTATCCTAGATCCAAATTCCTGAATAATAAAAAGTAAATTTTCCAGTTCAAGAACCGAATCCGCTTTTTAGGGATAAGGTCAAAATTTCAACTTTCAAATGATAAGGTATTTCTCAAATCTTAAAATTTCATAAATTCTACTATATCAAAACATTATTTAAACCCAAAAGTCTGGTAAAAAAAAGTATCGTATTTAGTCTTCAAAAATATTTCCATCTACCATATCAAAAAGTCAACTTAAAAAAGTAGCAGTTCAATATAGAAAAAGACTTAATTTAAGCTTTACAAAAAAAAAAAAAAAAAAAAAATTCTACGCATATGCTGAGTACCCTCATTTAAATTCATCAAAAATAGTTTTAAGTTTAAATTTTAAAATAATTGAAATTCAAATTTCCAGTTCAACGCTAAAATTCGGTTTTAGTCATTTTGGTTAAATTTCAATATCCAAATTGTAAGACTTTTCCGAATTTAAATATGTCAAAACATCATTAAAACACATAAGACTAATAAAATTATTTCACACATTGACCTCTATATGGTGTTAGGTCACTACATGATCACTCCCAAACATCGAGTGACAATTATAAACAAATTTCACAGCTCTCGGATTTACAATAGATGTGCATACATATGTATTAGTCTGCATACCACGTTCACATGAGTTAGTAACATTATTGTTAATATGCTGGGCTCACTTATAATATATCACTTTATTCAGTTCCAGAGCCCACATCATCGACTTATTTTGGTACTGATATCAATACTTATGAATTGAATTCATCGAAAAAAGGTATCTTACACTTCCATGCATACAATATACTTGAATAAGAAGTGCATAGGATTTAAGAAACTTAGAGAGCAAAAATTAGTAAGAAGTTCCAAACAAAAAAAATTGCCTAGCATGAAAGTTATTCAAAACTAAACCATTGATCATTTTCATAAGTGGGTGTAGTTGCTTATACAACACTATTTGAATCCAATGATATGACACAATTTCAAGGATCCAATATAGCTTTCGAAAGTAAAATACGAAAGAAAAAACTCGTTGTCATCATCATTAGTGCCTTATCCAAAATATTTGGGGTCGACAATAGGAATCACGTTCCACCATTCCAATCTATTAACAAATCGATGCATAAAATAAATAGTACCATTGTCTTTGACGGCTATTGTGGAAATTTGTTATTTTACCAGACATGAGCAGCAAGTTTCATTTATGAATCCATATAGAAATAGTCCATAATATGGACATAGTTATTTCATTTATTACATATATAAACATCATTTACACATGCTATTTTTGTGTTTGCATAGGTATGATAGATAAAAGAAATTCTTACACAAGGGGTCTTTGAGAAGCTTCTCATTGTTAGTTCCAACATCAATCATCACAGGAAGGACCTATTAAAGGAGCAAAAGAACACAAAATATAAAAATGTCAGGAACTCCTCTTGGTAGAAAGTAGAAGCTCACTCGTAAAAAGGAATCTGGAGTAAGAACCTTAGCAATATTTAACTGCAAATATTGAATATGACTCAACTAAATTAAGAATCAATCGCCAATCAACAATATACTATAGATGACAATAAAATTACTTAAGCATGATTCCCAAAACTTGGTTAAAAGAATTTACTGAAAGCAAGGTTTAAAAAATTGACAAATTTCCTAATGCTTCTTATGCACTGCAACGTCAAAATTACAAAATTCCCGACACATTTCCTAATGTTTTCAACGAAACGCTTCAATTACTATGGGTACCGACATGAAACCAACTTGTGTAGTTTACAAAATCGACAAATTTTGATAAACTTCATTAGAAACATGTCGATTTCATTAGCCCACAGATGATATCCACTTGAAGTGCAAATAGTACAAGGTTTCAGCTGCATGTTTCGGTAGTCGCTAATGTTTCAATAACATCGACCGAAGCGTAACAAAACCTTTATACAAATTACTTGAATTCGGTCCACATGAACCAAAGTCGACCAAATAAATTTGTTTTTGCTAAGAAAAAACTATTTTTTCTCAAAAACCCTTCTCATTTTATTGAATCAATCCACATACATTGAGGGTTCTAAACTAACGTTTTGTGATTCATCTCCAATGTTTCGCATAAAAACATCCATTTTGGGTGGGTTTTAACCATCAATGAGGATTTCCAAACAAAGTAAATCACTTTGAGTGCACTTAATCACATTTTTACATATAAATAGATTGTAATTAATCTAATCGCTTAACAATGCATCAAATTCATGCATCTTCACATTATTTTATGGATGCAAACTGAATTTGTTGAAGAAATTTGGGAAAATTGAGGAAAACCCCAATTTTTCCTAATTTTACCCCATACTTCAATGTTTCCATTTAAATCTTTTATATGTTAATCAAATGCAGTTGATATAAGAACTTGGTTGGATTATTCTTCTTTTGTAGGAAGAAAATTATGTTTTAATTTTTAAGTTATAAAATTAATCAAAATTATATTTTGTTATATGTATTACAGTTACTTAGAAAATATATAGGTTATAGTTACATGGTTGTCTATTATTTATTAGTATTAATACTCATGATCTGATCTACAAGATGGGTGGGTAATTTTTTTTCAAAAATAAAATTTATTTAACTATTTTCATTACAAAAAGATATATACAATTTATTTTATTTTAAAATATTATAGTTAGTTATAATCATACAATAATTAGGGAAATTTTCTTACTCATTTATCAAGATAATGCATAGAGCCCTATGATTATGGTTATGGATCTTATGGATATGACATTACCGATAGTCTTGATTATAAGGCGATGAATCTTTTTACATGATTATAGGTGTTGATGCTCCATAGTAAGAGCTCCACTTGCTACCGGAGTTACATATCTTGGGCTCAATTCCAACATAACCTAGAACAACAACTTTGTAAACCTCCTTATCCTATAATAGATTCGGGAGTTGCAAAAAGAAAATTTGACTCCAACTGCACATGAAATCCGAATTTGTAGTACCTTTAAACTCTAGGAGGTGAGATAACCAATTTCGGAAATTCTCCATCTCACTGAGGAGTAGGGCTCAGGCAAGGGAGAATTTGATCTTTCCAACAATATCATTCCTTTCCAACCCAAGCCCCCAACATACCACCACTAGAAGAATGCTCCAGAGATGTTGCCTCTTGGACCAAAAAGGGCTCTTGACAGATCAAGAATCAGATCTCTACCTCCTTGAGGGAAGGCCTATGTCACGACCATTCATCCAGCACTGTTTGCATGGCCTTGGTGGCAGCACTGTTTGTGCCTTTTTCTTTTTTGTTTAAGGGTAGTTTCATCCACAAGTTGTCTGTGGTGTTTTTGTAATGAACTAGTATGATTCTACCAGTAGGAGTGAAGTTTCCTTTAGGATTTCTGTAAAAGGCTTAGCATCCACCTTGTACTGGAGGTAGTAGATCACTTAGTGGGCTTGTCTTGGCTCTATCTTTGGTCGTCTACAGTATTACAAATCTCGTTGTTGAGTTTATATCGGCCGAAGTGTTTCTTAGAAGATTATCAAATCTGGAGGTATTTTCATGCATTTCTCAGCTAAATCTCAGCAATTATTAAAAAAAATTTAAAAATTAAATTTACTAAAAACAGTAATAAATATCAATGTAGTCAAGGCGTCACCTGGGCGTTGCCTAGGCGGTTTTGGACTGTCACCACCTAGGCACCTCTCTAGGTGGGCGGTAGTCACTTGGACACTTTAATAGTTAGTCTGCTTTATAGTTTTACAATTTATTTACATATAAATATCATTTAAGTAAATGGTTTTACACTTTACTTTCATTTATAATCCATTTGTTTCGACGTAAAATAGGAAAAAAAAATTAATTCCATGAAAAATGTTAATTATGTATGTTTGTTTGTACGTAAAA
Source organism: Tetracentron sinense (assembly GCA_015143295.1). Lineage (NCBI taxonomy): Eukaryota > Viridiplantae > Streptophyta > Magnoliopsida > Trochodendrales > Trochodendraceae > Tetracentron > Tetracentron sinense. Next base: position 18,557,359 of record CM026572.1, on the reverse strand, counting down.
TCTTTCGTAAGTAAAATGTTTTACAGAAAATGAACCACTTTTCCGGAAAATGACTTACATTTTAATAACTCGTAAGTAATTTTCCCATAAAATACCAACCACTTTTAAAATATTTTTAAATTACAAAAATACCCTTATTCATAAATTTTTTATTTTTATATTTTTATTATTATTATTTTTTTTTATAAAAAAAAATTCCGCCTTATTTTCAAGAATGCAATTAAACAGCAAAAACTGAGTGGAAAATTCACATTTTATTTTTACCATAAATGTCTTTCCTTCGTAAATGATTTACGTTGTAAAATCATTTCTGTGCAAACAAACGGAGCATTACTTAAGATATTTATATCTAAATAAGGTTATACCCCTAACCCCCCATTTGAATTCAATAAAATTATCTTAGATCCAAATTCCTAAAGAATAAAAAGTAAACTTTTCAATTCAATAACAAAATCTGATTTTTTAACGCCTTTGTCAAAATTTCAACTTGCAAATGCTAAATTATTTCTCAAATTTTAAAATTTCATAAATTCTATGATAACAATGTATTACTAAAACTCAAAAGTCCAGTAAAAAAAAAATCTCATATTTTATTCTTTAAAAATATTTTCATCTACAGGGTCAAAAATTCAACTAATAGTTTAGCAGAAAAAGACTTACATTCAAGCATTACAACATTAAATGTTAATTTGCCTAGACCCTAGGAGGTTTGAATTGTTATGTGTATATATTAATATTATATATATATATATATATATATACATATAATTTAATTATTATTATCCCAAAGGCATTGCTTGGGCGTCGCCTAGGCAACGCCTCGCCTAGACGCCTTGATTACACTGATAAATATCAACAGTTTATAAATACATCAACCAAACTTCAAAAAATTCACCAAACCATAATATTTCATGTAACCAATTAAACAAATCTCGTTCTCAGGTTTTTACCAGCCGAAGTTTTTCTCGAGAGATTTTAAAATCTAAATTTTTCACGAGTATTTTTCGCCTATATCTCGGCAATGATTAAAAATATTTTTTAAAATTACAAAAATAGTCTAAAAACCGCATTGTGTATTTCTCATGATAGTTTTAAAATATCATTTAAATCTCGACTAAATCTCGCAATATTTACGGGATAAAAAGAAAAAATAATAGTTTTCGCAAGATTTTTAAAATATCACGATAAATAAGGAGTTTTAAACTTCAGATGTTTTTTTTGGGAGAAATTGGGTATTTGCCGATAGATTTGCAACAATGCATGTAACTCAACTCTCTCAAAGCATGTAAAATGATTGAAAAAAATCTCAATATTTTAAAAGAGAAGAATTTAAATTGCAATGTTTACATCATAAAGAAAAAAGTGTATTTCTCGCGAGCCACAAGACATTTAAAATATCACGATAAAATCACAACTTTAAAATTTAGATGTTTTTCTCGGTATTTCTCGAGAGAAATTGGGTATTTCTCGTCAGATTTGTAACACTGATCACATTCTCCCCTAGGGTGTGTGTTATTATCATCTCTAGCGTCTTGTAACATTTTCTTTTAAGCAATAATATTGATCTTTGTTCACTTAATGTGTGTTGTGGTATGCATTACTTTTTGCTTCTTAGGTAATTGACTGGGCATACTTACTTGGTCATGGAGTCAATCGAGTGAAGTACAAAATTTGACTTACTACATGCTTTGCCCTTGACAGTTGGTATCAAAGCAAGCCCGTGACCATGTATTCAAGGGTGGTTCAAGGAATAGAAGCGTGTACTAACAAGGAACATCTGGAAGATTTGGAAGCCCTGACAACATAGATTGATGGGTTGGTGAATACGCATGGTTCAAAATATCGGTATCAGTTGCAATATCGATACGTATCGGATGGATACAGCGGAAAAAATCAGGATACGCTAAGAAATATTTGGATACGCAATGAAAAACTTGGATACCTTGCTTAAATTTTCTTTTAATACAAATATAAGCTATTAACAAACTAAATGAAGGTCTCCAATTATGTTTACATACATATGAGAGTTGAGAATTTTATAAGTTAAAAAATGCGTGCATATTATGCTGATAAGAAGACATGAAAATACAAACCATAGTCATAGCTAAGTATAAGAAAAACAATTTAGTTATTAAAACTTTACATTCAATGAGTTAAATAAGAATGTATTAAATTACAACCATAAATTTTAAGCTTAATGCAAGTCTTTTTATGTTGAATCGTTACACTGTTAGTTGACTTTTTGAACCTGTAGATGAAAATATTTTTTAAGACTAAAGCATGAGACTTTTTTTACTAAACTTTTGGGTTTTGATCATTTTTTATGTAATAAAGTTAATGAAATTTTGATATTTAAGAAATACCTTATCATTTGAAAGTTGAAATTTTGACCCCGTCCTTAAAAAGGGCTAAAAAGAGGGTTTTGTTCTTGAACTGAAAGTTGACTTTTTATTATTCTTGAATTTGAATCAATATAATTTTTATTGAATTCAAATAGGGGGATAACCTTATTTGCATATTAATATCTTAAATAAATGAAAATAATATTAATTTAAAATCATTTAATTAAACAATATTTTATAAAAATAAGTTGTGTGTATCAAGTTTGTGTTGTGGATCCTACTGTAAATGGAAGGAAATAAAAAAAATTATTGGAAAATCCCCCATATCAAAGCCTGTGTATTGGTCTGATACTGGGGAGTTTTTTTTTCCAACGTGCCAGTGTATCGGATAGCTTCAAAAGGGATACGTATCGACCTGTATCGGTCGATATTTATCGATATTTTAAACCATGTGAATACGTTGGTGCATATGAATGACCGTGTAGGCACCATCGAACAAAAACACTATGAATTAGCCAGAACAATGAAGACCTTATCCAAGGATATTAAGGGGACAATGAAATTTCTCTAGGCCAAGATCAAGGTCTCACCAATAGAATGAATGAGCATACAATGGCGGTTGGTTCATATCATCGTGGCCCGGGCGGGACCTTTAGCCGAGTGAAGGTGACAAAGCCGCGATCATATGGTGGTGTAATGGATGCAAATGAGTTCGAGAATTTCTTGTTCGACATAAAACAGTACTTCTGAACACTAAGAGGTTTCACAGGAACCCAACGTCTCGAAAGCACAATGTATCTATCTGGTGATGTCAGCTGTGGTGGTGTACTCAGTACAGTGACATTCAGAATAGGTGATGCACTATTGATTCATGGGCCAATCTGAAGAGGAAGTTAGACCCAATTTTTGCCCAAGAAAATTGAGTACATCGCTAAGCGAAACTTGTAGTGGTTGCATTAAACAAGCACTGTGCACGAGTATTTTAATTAATTTTTGGCACTCATGCTAGACATCAAAGATATGTCAAAGAAGGAAAAGATGATATACTTCATGGAGGGACTGAATCCTTGGGCATGGACAAAGTTGCAGAGGTTGTGTTCAAGATAGCTTCAACACAAGCAGCAGCAGAGCGTCTGACCGACTACACAAGTGACCCCAAATAGAAGAGGAATACAATCAACACAAGCAAACCTTCTCAGTCATCTAGTGGGAGGAAGACTAGCAACGACAAGTCAGAGTCGGGTAATGAAGCTTCAACATCGACGGATTCAAATCCAATACTATGCTTTCTATGCGGTGGATTGCATCGAGTAGCAGTTCCCCACAGAAGCAAGCCATCAATGCCTTACAAGCAATGGTGACCATGTGAGGAGTCATCAGAGAATGATGAGGAAGAGCAGCCAAGGATGGGATTTATCAGGTTACTTAATGCTCTTAAGACTCGGATGATGGGAAAGCACCACAGTGGAAGGGCTTATGTTCGTGGATGAGGATCATTGGGAAGGGCACTCGGGTCGTGAATATGGGGGCAACCCATAACTTCATTACGATAGGAGAAGCTAAGCGACTTGGGTTGACGCTAGTGAAAGACTCAAGCCACATCAAGTCAGTGAACTCAACGGCGAAGCCTATGCATGGGGTAGCCAAGGGGGTGTCCATCGAAGTGAGAGTTTGGTCAAGAAAGACAAACTTGATAGCAATTCACATGAATGACTTCTAGGTCGTTGTGGGGATGGAGTTCTTGCAGGAGTCTAAGGCAGTAATACTATACAAATGCCTTGCCTACGATCATTATGCATCTTTGGGGAGTCTTCATACATGGTTCCAACAGTGACGAGCAAAGGTGGAGAGAAGATGCTTTCAGCTTTACAACTCAAGAAGGGTGAAAGGGGAGATGACCTACTTGGCCATGTTGAGGGAAGAGTCTCAATCCGACCAAATTCCAATTCTAAAGAGAGTGCTCAAGGTGTTGACATAATTTGTTGATTTAATGTCGGATGTCGAGCAATGGACCATTAGATAAAGCTTCAGAAGCAATAGTTGAGTTGTTAGAGTCAGGCTACATCATGGAAATAAAAATCATCGAAACTGATACGAAACGGGCGATATGTATAGGTTTTGGTGGCCTCATGCATGATATTTATACTGATATAAAACAATTTATACGTATCATTAATTAATTATTTATGTTTTCATTCATTATGTATTTATAATTGTGTTTGATACTTTATCTTCGATTTGCCTCCCATGAATTTATTATTAATTTGTTATTGGCTATATGGAAATTTAATTGGCAACTCTACATTTTTACAATTCTATTTGGTCTTCGTTTATTAATTTAAACTATATAGTACATATACTTATTATATTTGGTAAATTTGGTTCCTATAACTCATTAATTTTTTTCAAAAAATTAATTTATTGATATATATGTATTGTCCTAAACTGACACTGATACCGATACATATAGGTTTCAGTTCGGAATAATACATCCCCCGAAACCGTAATTTTACTATTGAGCTACATTCACCCCTCTAAAGGCACCATATGAAGCATTAATCCTCTTTTAGCGCAAGAATGATGGGAGTCTCAAGCTTTGCATGGACTATCAAGCATTGAACAAGGTGGCAGTACGGAAAAAGTAGGTCATTACATTGATTGTCGATTTGTCCAACCAACTTCGGAAAATCAAGTACTTTAACAAGCTTGTTTTGCGATTAGGATATTATCAAGTTCACATCGCGGAGGGTGATGAGCCTACGACAACTTGCGTCACGAGATACAATGCATATGAGTTCATGGTTGATGTCATTCGGCCTTACTAACGTACAAGCTACCTTCTTGACACTAATGAATGAGACATTTCATGAGTTCCTCGAAAAGTTCATGGTAATCTATCTGGATGACATTGTTGTGTATAGCCTGACCTTTGAGGATAATGTTGAGCACTAGCGCAAAGTGTTGGACTTGTTAAGGAAGAAAAGTTTGGTTGTCAAGAAGGAGAATTGCTCATTTGTGCAAGAACGCATTGAGTTCCTTGGCTATGTTTTGGGCGAGGGACAAGGATGGATTTGGAGAAGATGTGTCATCTAACAGTGGAAGCCACCTACCACCACCATCAAGATGTGATCCTTCATAGCCCTAGTAAATTACTACCGTAAATTCATCAAGGGCTACTCAACAATAGTAGCACCATTGACTTGACTTACTCAAAAAGGAGCATTCATAAGTATGGTTAAGGGAGTGCCACGAAGACTTCGATGGACTGAAACCACAGCTTCAGTCCCAACATCCAGTTCTTGCACTACTCAGACTTGATGAAGCCATTTGAAGTATAGACTGATGCATCAGACTATGCCATTGATATGGTGTTGGTGCATTAAGTGCATTCAGTTGCCTTTAAGAGCTAGAAGCTATCCTAGATAGAGCTTAGCTTACATAGCTCAAGAGAAAGAATTGCTTGCAATTGTGAGTTACCTTCGGATGTGGAGACATTACTTGCTTTAGTCAAAATTTGTAGTGACAACCGACAATTGCACTACCGGACTTGACGAAGCCATTTGGAGAATAGATTCATGCATCAAACTATGTTATTGGTCAGGTGCTGGTGCAAGAAGTGCATTCGGTTACGAGTGACCTTTGAGAGCTAGAAGCTATATGAGACAGAGCTTCGCTTAGGGGTGTATTCTAGTTTGCCTTAGCCGGGCTTGGCCTTGCTCAGCTCGGTTTGAAATTTTTTTGAAATTTTTGCACCTATGTTCGAGCACGGTTCGGCTCGAATCTACTCGGTTAGGCTCGAGCTCGGCTTTGCTTGAGCTTGGCTTTGAATTATTAAAAAATAATTTTTAAATACAAATAATAATTTTTTTATAATATATATATAATATATAATAATTATATAATTTATATGTATAATAATTATATTACTTATATATAATAATGATATATATAATATTATTTTTAGATAATATTCAAGCAGAGCCGAGCTTGAGCCGAACCGAGCCTCAATCGAGCCGAGCCGAATCAAACAAGTCTTGGCTCGAGCTCGGCTTGAATACATTTTCAAACTCAAAAAATTGCTCGGCTCGGCTCGATTGAGCCTATTTTTCGAGCTCAAGCCGGGCTTTTTCGAGCCAAACCGAGCCGAACTTCGAGCTAGCTTGGTTCGGATACATCCCTAGCTTCACTTACATAGCTCAAGAGAAAGAGTTGCTCGCAGTTTGAGTTACTTTAGGATGTGGAGACATTAATTGCTTTTGTCAAAATTTGTAGTGAAGATCGACAAAGTGGCAATGTCTCACTACAAGACGCAGAAGAAGCTCACATTCACTCAAGCTCGTCGGCAAGAGTTGCTCTCAACTTAAAGCTAAAGGAATCTAGAGGACAAGTCGGGTCGATATAACAATATTGCTGATTTCTTGAGTCGCAAGGCTAAACTAGCGGCCTTGAGGAAAGTAGTACACAGAAGTGTGCAATGGGTCCGATGACCGGTCTACCTTGCACAACAGGATCCGTATAGGGTTAAAGACCGACCATCAAGCAAAGGTGATTGGCCCTTAGTTGTGAGCGGCAATAAGCATCACTTCTTGATCAAGGACAGGTTTCTCTATGCCAAGGGAAGTTGTGTGTTTGTCCCACCATCCTTAATTCTACGTCTACAGTTGACCCTCCTTAAATACACACAAGCATAGAATATTTGAAATTTTATCTCTAGCTTGTTGGAACCTTTTGACCCCTAATCATTGTATAAAATACCGGCACGTATCAGCCGATACGTACCGGTTTTTGGCCCACCCGATACACTGGAACGTTTGAATATTTTTTTACAGCGTATCGTGGCCGTAATGGTACCAATACAGGCCAATACACATAATTTGAATAATGTTAAATTTTTTGGGGAACCGACTGATATTGTTCATATATAGGACCGATACAGACCAATACAGACTGATACGGACCTTAAAACTGTACCTTTTTTATTTTGAGGTGTTTCAAAACACCTCCAAACCCTATTCTCTCTCCCAAATTTCTTTTATTATCAAATTTTAAGTCTATAACAACAACTTCATTGTTTAAAAACAAAGATCTCAGCATTTGATTTTGGATTTGAAAGGCCTTCCCCAACATTTTGAAGGTATATAAAAACTTTTAATGTTCTTTATTTTACTTCTTTAAATTCATGAAAATAGGTTGTAATCAACCCAAAATTACTAAATGAGTTGGCCATAGTGATGTCATCATGTCTTGAGCACCTATAATTTATTACTCTACTGAGTTCCTGATCTCAGAGTGACAGAGTATAAGCCGGCACGAAGCTCAATGTGGTATTGAGCTTCTATCATGTATGTAATTTGATTTATGAATACAACCAAGGTTCTGAATGTCGATATCGCTCGACATGTCCAGCCGCGAAAAAAAGATATATCGGAAGATATATTGTTTAGAGGTGATTTTTGAAAAAAAATGGCAAAAAACAAGGCAAACCATGGAATTTTGCAGTGAAACTTCAGGAAATGTTAACAAGCAAGACCTCTAAGTCTATTGAGTGTTGTTTGGGTGATACAAGTTTAATGTAATCAAGCAAGACCTCTATCGCACAATACCAAATACAAGTTTTTTCTATCTATATTTTTCTAATAGGCTAGAAAATACAATTTTATTTTATTTACAAATTATAGAGAATTTTTTTTATCTTCATGAATCATGAGTTTGTGACCATGGGAGTGCGAGGGAGTTAAAGAGAGCCGTGAATAGCATTAAATGTGAAAAGTATTTCCAATGGCTTCCACTATCTCGATTAATAATAGTTATATTTTTTAACAGCTTAATAATTTGTTTTAGTTTTACTAGTATTTAATAACACATTTAGGTAATATTTAGTAATTTATATATCATTTTTAGCGAAATAAGTTATGTTATTTAGGTCGATGTTACTACGTATATTATTTAGAGTTATTAGCTATTAATAATAATAATGATATAACATTGTTCAAATTCATGCATAAATTTCAAGTATAATCCTTAAAATGGAAAAAGGCCTTATATTAAAAAATTGTACTTTTTTAAATTGGGTGTATAAATCAATATTATTGAATCTTAACCATAGTTAAAAGGAGTTAAAAGGTGAACGAGTCCTTTTTTAACCTCTTTAACTATGGTTAAGATTCACTCACTCTTAAGGTTAAAATATCAAACCTTGGTTTTTAGAAAATAATTAAATAAATAATTTAACGTCTCTTATTGCCTTTTAATCATGATTAAGGTTCACTAACCCTGAGGGTTAAAGAATCTAACCCTTTTAAAAAGGGTATGGAAGTATGTTTAATGAGACTTTTGGAGTAACATTAGCATTACCCTTTTAAGGGATTAAAACAAGAATGACATTAGCATTACCCTTTAAGGGTTTACAAAAGGAGTGGCATTAGCATTACCCTTTTAAGGGTTTAAAACAGTATCCTACAATCATTTCTCAGATCAAACCCAGCCAAAAAAAAAAAAAGGAGCAGAGCTCTGAAAGAAAGAGGGGAAAGGGGTAGCCAGCGAAGGCTACGACGACGTCAATCGGCACAGGTATGTACCCACAACCACCTCTTCTTCCTTCTTTCTTCTATACACTTTTGAACTTTTTTTTTTCTAAATCAAGTTTGATTCCAGTGTTTTGCTCGATATCGGGGAGATATCGGAGATATATCGCCGATATCTCCCGACACAGTGTAAATTTTTCTCTACAGGCTATAGATGCATCGGTCACCACCGATACCGACAAATATCGGCGATATATCGCCGATATTGTCGATATTATGAACCCTAAATGTAAGTCAATACTTTTTATATATTTTATTAAATGTAAGGTTTTAATATTTAGATTGTATTTTCTATACTTGATTAAGTGACTGTGGCTTGTATATTCATACATATTTATCCGTGCGCACACCTTTTTTAACTTATCAAATTTTCAACTCTCATTTGTATAGTGATAAATATAGTTGGAGGCCTTTATTTAGTTTGTTTTTAGCTTACATTTGCATTAAAAGAGATTTTATGCAAGGTATCCAAGTTTTTCCTTGCGTATCCAAGCTTTTTTAGCGTATCATGTTTTTTTTTTCGCCGTATCTAACCGATAAGTATACTATTTTAGACTTACCGATACGGCGATTGATACCGATATTTTGAACCATGCCCCCGATTTCTATATTTCCAGTTAATCTATGCTTTAAGATTCAAGAATGTCATCTCTTTCTTTAGATCCTCCCTTCTTGATTTCTCATCTATGGATAGAGAGTCGCCATCCTCTAATCTATTGAGGGCTTTGATCTCTGAGATGATTTGCTTCTTACTCTTTCCCACCGGAATAAAAGGTTCTCTGTTCCATTCCTTGATTCTAGCTTTGAGAATCTTCTGCTTCATACTAAGCACACATCCCTAATAGGTTCAAAATAATCTCAACCACATGGGTCAGTGAGTTAAATAGGGTCTCCTGGGAATAAGAATATGTCCAGTCTATAGATGATTGAAGGCTCTTAATTAATGGACCAGGTTAAATGCAAGCCCTTCAAAGTGGAGTCGACCAGGGAATTGCTAATGATGAAATTGAAGAATCTTCACATGTTGCATATTGACCCTTCTTCCCCTCCCCTTCCCCATCTTCTCATGCAAGTACTAATAACGTTGGAATCCCACCCCCCCCCCCCCCCCCCCCCTCCCCTCCCCTCCCACCCCACCCCACCCCACCCCACCCCCAATGCACCGTGGGCAATTCCTACGACTCTAACTTGGACCAAAGTTATTTCTCATAGCGTTAATATTGGGGCCATAAATCAATGAGCCCCAAGGTCTCTATATATAAGAACATGTGCAAGAGTTATTTGAACCAAATATATGACGGTCATTGCAATTTTAAAGGGCTATTTTATGCATATTGGGAAACACCATTATTCATGCATCTCTTTGTGTTATATAAATGTCTCTGTACATGTATTCACATGAACATATAAAAAAACAATATAGAAGACATATGAGATAGAAACAAATAATATACCCTCTGAGGATTTATCCCAGCGGCAGCAACATATAGATCCAGCTTTCCAATTGCAATTCCAATACCCTGAACCCCAAGATCACCAAGACCCAATATTCTGCTTCCATCTGTTACAACAATCATATCGACCTACAATAGAAGGTGATTTTGTCAGTATATTAAATTGAAATTTGTGTTTTATGTTTGAAACTGACAAATTTTCTGCGAAGTCCAAAGCTTTTAAAAAAAAGGTACATCTGCTACCATATCGCAAATTGAAATCCAAATCCTAAATTCAATACAAAGACTTACATTTAAAGTTGGAAAAATAATTGAAGACGGGAATATGTGAAAAGTGGCATATATGTGTAATTTTTTCATGTATGTCTAAATCTTGTAGAAAGTCCATCTTGCCTTTTTTTTAGATGAGCTGATTCAATCTTATGCCTCATTAGCTGCCAACAAGGAGTCTCTCATAAGACAAAAGGCTAGAATTAACTGGTTGGTGCTTGGTGACAATAATGTGTCCTTCAAATCTCTTAATGCCAGGAAATCTCGTAACAAGATATCCAGCCTCTACATCAACAAGTTGAAAGTTGCCCACGTCCTTGCTGAAGGTGGTGGGAGTTGGATCAACTGCTACAAGTGCTTATTCTTCGATCAGATCAAGAATCATAATTGGTTCAAGGCTTTTAGTTTCTAACTGCTAGTTATCGATCTCGCTTTCTAGCTACCTTTGTCTCCGAATCTTGAAGCTCCATCAGTAGCTGTACAAGGAAATGTGATAGGTAAAGCATGGCATCCCATTCCTTTTTCTACTTCTAGGTTTATTAAATTATTTTTTATAGAGAATAATGTAAGACCACGAAAATGGGATTCCCATTATTTTATATAATATATGTGAATAGTGTTTGTATACAATGTATTTTGTTAAAAATCAGAAAATTAGTGGATTTTTCAAAAATATTGAACTTACTTTTTACCATTAAAACTCACTATTTTTATTTGAAATTTTTAGAGTAGGTGTCGGACTAGCTAAGGTTCAATCCCCTGTAATTTCGTAATTTTCGTGCGTGTAATTATTTAGTTATGATTTATCGAGTGAAGAAAGATTTGAAATTTACCGGAAATCGAAAGTCAAAGGTCAAACGGTCACATGGCAGCACACATGTGTGCCATGTGTCCCGCTAGCCTTCTTTGACACTTGTCTTTTAAGAGACAAGTGTCCCTAATGTGTAAAAGCTATATAAATGTAGAGAAAGGCTTATTCTCTCATTTTAGAGAGAGAGAAGCTGCTGGAAAATATTTTGCTGAGAATTCTAGAGAAATATACTTTTCTAGAGAGAGAGTAGAGAGAAGGGGTTTCCTAGAGAGAGAAAGCTTCCTAGTGAAAGAGGCTCACTACCTCATCTATTTCCAGCGTTCTAAACTCGTTTTTAGCGTTCTTTTCAACCTCAGAAGCTGCTATTCTTAAGTTCTCGACAGAGAAAGTAGAGAGAAAAACTTCTAGAGAGAGAAAGTTGTTGTAGTGAGAGTGGCTCACTACCCCAAGGTTTTCCAGCGTGCTGAATCCGATTCCGGCGTTTAGAGGGGGCGGTCTATCACAAGATTCAATTTACGGAAGCGAGTTATATTTTCTTCCATCGTTAATTGATATCCAAAGCGTCCCCAAGCTTAGTTTCCAGCCACAGAAGTGTAAAAGCTTCCTTCTAAGGTACATACACTCTACTAGGTGGCTATGTTACGAATTATTGTTAGACATTAGGACTTTTAAATGGTATTTATTGAACTAAATGATTTATGGTCTTGTAATTGTGAAATTTCGTATAGACTAAGCATGTTATAGGATGTTCTTGATTTCCCCTATTGTTTATAAATAACATGCATGATCGTATATGGCTGTGTAATTATAATTTATGTATATACTAAGCATGTCTAGGACTTTCTTGTTTCCTTATTGTTCATAATGAAATGCATGATTTATGGCTTTGAAATGATGAATTGTGTATAGGCTAAGCATGTTTTAGGAGTTCTGGCTTTCCTTATTGTACACAAATGACAGCATGATCACATACGATTTTATGAAAGGTTTTTTTTATCGAATACAAGTACTCAAGGATGATTTCTGTTTAAAGAAATTTGATTTCAAGAAAAGGTTTTCAAGTCAACTGTTCAAAGCAAGGGTCTTTCATGAAGCATGCATGATGTTTAAGTGTAACAAGGCTAATGTGTTCCATTCCACTATAGTCCGGGCATTAGCAAAGTAATTAAACTAGTGTGTTCCGTTCCACCATAGTCCAGGCACTAGTCAGGTAAGAATAACACTAGTGTGTTCCGTTCCATCATAGTCCGAGCACTAGTCACAAGTGAAATACGCTAGTGTGTTCCGTTCCACCATAGTCCGGGCATTAGACAAGCAAGATAAGAAGCTAATGTGTTCCATTCAATCATAGTCCGGACATTAGTTAAAACATGTAAAAAACATTAAGAAAAGTTAGTGTGTTCCATTCCACTATAGTCCGGGCACTAGTTAAATAAAATGTGAAAAGCATGAGTATATGCATGTATATGAAATGGGGTAGTTGTAGTCAAGATATGATACATGTGTATGAAATGTATAATGATAAAGGGTGATATATGTGATGTGTGTTGGAAAAGTATGGCTATGGATATGTGTATTGAATATGAAATATGAAAATTGTGAAATGATGTATATGGTGATTGAGTATGGTGGTTTGTAATAAGTAATGCATGGTAACTGTGAAGAAATGACACGTAGACATGCATGTATTATATATGTAATTGACAAGAACACGACAGTTAAAACATGGTTTTCAAGCAAGGTATTGGTAATGGTGAAGAAATGACAAGAAGACATGTATGTATTAATGGTGAAGAAATGACAAGTAGACATGTATGTATTATATATGTAAATGACAAGAACATGACATAGTTAAAACATGGTTTTCAAGTAAGGTATTACAAGCATGCGATTTGAAAAGTATGTGCAAATGTTATTTCAAATGATGTTTTGAAATGCTTAAATTCAGTTATGATATCAAGATGTATGTACCAGTTGACAGAATGATTGTTTCAGCTCTGAGCTCTCTGATTTCAAGCATGCTTAAATCTGTTTAATTGTACATTAAATTGTCATATTATATATTGCAAACATATTATGATTTAATGTTCTTAACATGGTTAGCTAGTAGTTTGTATGTGCTGAGTATTCAAACCTCAGCCGAACTGTTATTTAAGTAGGTACACTACTGGCGTTTCGCACCGGAACCATGAGTTGATGACATTGATGCTTGATAGAGGATCTTGCTCAGTGTCACTTTACGGAGAAAAGGGTCTTGACAGATAACTGTATTACTGCTTTGAGGGATGAGAGGTAGTGTCATGTGTGTTGAGGAAAGTGGAAATGTCCACTTTGTTTATGATGTAAATTTTGTGCACTTGGAATACAGTTGTTGTATTAAGAAATTTTCTAGTTCGCTTTTTATTATGCCTTATATGTTCTTAGAGGACGTTTTAAGTGCAAGTCATGAACAAAAGTCTCCTAACTTCTAGGGGGTATTTTGGGTCGTGACAAATAATGAGTGTTCATTTTCTGTGAAAGAAGGCGTACTTAAGTGAACCCTTGCAACCACACTTTTCCAAACCACACTCCTCTTGGGAAGACAAGAGGCTTCCTAACTTATACGCCATACGGTTCTAACAGCCACTTATGACTTATCACTTTAACTTCTTTGATGGAGCTCCTTTGTCCCCCATTTCCAATCTTTGTCGAAACTTCCTCCTAACTTCTTGATTGAAGACCTTACATTTCCTAATCTTGAAATTCATTAATGTCTCCTTCAATCAAATCTTCTCTACTCAAGAGCTCCTTGAATTGAAATATAGATCATATCTGAACTTGAAGCCCTTAACCAAGGCGGGCTCACAAATATTCCCTCACTCTCCTCCCTGATATCACTTCCCTCATCCCTAGTAGTAGCCAGGAGACGAGCTACTACCAACATTACAGCCAGATGTAGTGCCTGACTCTTGATTCTGCTAGATGTATTGTCACGTCCAATTTTATATCTAAGCTAAAACTCATCATATGAGTACCAAAAAGAGCTACCTCGGCTTTTGGTTTTTCCAGACAGATTCACCCACACGGAATGCAATCAATATTAATTACAATTAATATTTCAAATTATCTACATGAGCTGCAAAGAAGATTAAGGAATGCCATATTAGCATAATTTTGAAAAAATTACACTATACAGATAAACTCAAGTTACTGCCAGATTGAATCAAATCCACACCCAACAAGGACAGCAGTAATTTCATGTGTGAAAACAGTAATAAATAATATTTTGGCATTAAAAAAATAAACTTGCATTCCTAGGAAAGCTTGACTAATATTGAGACATAAACAACAAAAAGGCATTCAAAGAGTAGTCAAGTACTGACAGCTATACTTTACTATAGGCATCAAAAATTGTAATAGATAAACAGGTACTATTAGTGTTGCGCAATCTGCAAGTGCCAATGACCTGATCAGCTGGCCAATTATAAACCATTGACATCATTTCTCCACGATCTTCTGCACTGAAATACATTCCCCTTGGCCTTCTAAACAAGCCGCTATAGTTCTGACAAACAAGCCCAACAGTAGGTGTATATACTATAGGTGCATATTCCTCAATATTGTCAATTAAAACCTGTCAAATATCAAGAAAGGATGTCAAGATTACAGAAAAGAGCTATAGGACAATGAGATCTATATGGTTGCAATATATAATATGGCATATGTTTTCAATGCCTCTAACAGCATGCTCTCGCAAATAATAATGACAAATTCATCTTTCGTCAAAAATAGAAAAATAAATTTCCAAAACAAGTGGAGCAGACAACAAAACATTGCAGAGGGCACATTAGGCCAAACCTTATCACCCAACTCATCAAAGGAGATCTGTGGTTGAGTAAGTCCAAGGAAGAGGACAATGTCCTGAGCTGACTATTAGCTCGATTGCCAGTTCATTTTATTCTCTTATTAGTTAGAAAATACTTGTCCTATTGTTAGGAATCATTTCTGAGGTTTTACAATTTTCTATGAGAAATACTATTTCTAATAGGAATTAGGAACTTGAACTAAAGTCAAAATAGCTATGGAACGATTAGAGTGTACTATTTAGCTGCTTTGGAATTTAATTAAATTATGTTAAATTTAGTTAGTAGAATTGATTTACAAAGAAGATGAATGATACAGAATTGGAACATCATACAGGAAGATCCTATGAGGGTTTTTACTTTCATGAACAAGGTAGATAGATGAAGCATCAAACAAAAGTATTTTTTTATCTGTACATACGGATCAATATATAGAAGCTAATAAAAGTGTACACAAGATGTTCACGATGGGTGAACTAGAATAAGAACAGTAACATTAAAACCAACAGCAAAGCACCCATGAAGCTAACAGAAAAGCTATCCCTCCCTCACCAAAGATCACAACCCTAGCTCCTCATGATCGTATACTACGACGTTCAAATGCTCGAGATACAAGCAATGACAGATTCAGGAGTAGAGGATCAATCATCAAAAACCCTTTCTATTATGTTCTTCCCAAATGCACCAACAGATGGCTCAAGGGAGCATCCTACACAAGACCTCAAAAGGGGCATCCACCTCTCTACGAGAACAGCTACATATGAAGTCGTTGAAGGTGAGAGAATTGGGATTGGAAATTGCCCCAAATCCCTTTGACTAGAGAACAATGGAAAAACAAGTTGTCCATCTCTTCCTCCTTAACTGGCACAAAAAGCAACCATTTGCCAAATCTCCAACCCCTGGTTTTTAAATGGTTCAAACAGAGAATTATGTCCTGATACATTGTGTACAGGAAAAATGAAATTTTGGATGGAATTCCTAGATACTACACAACTTTGTAGATGTTTCCATCAGAAACTGGTAAAAAGACGTAACTGTGAATTGGTCCCAACCATCCCAAAGTCTAGAATCTGACTAGAACATTAGGCCTCACCGAATCTAACCACGCTAATAGTCTTGCGAGATTTGCAACCTCCCAATCATTCAGATCGTGTCTGACCCTAAGAACCCAAGAGACAGCATTATCACTAATGTCAATGTACGAGGCCACCGAACATTTCTTATTACAGGCGAGGCTAAATAGGTTTCCAAAGTCATTGCACGAACTCCTATGGCCACACCACAAATTTTCCAAATATTTCACATCAAGGACTGTGAAGATGACTTGGTTGCGTAACGTAATACGGAGTCCGACTAAGACAGCAGAAGTCCCTCCCCCCCGAATCCCACACAGAATTCTCCCCATACTTCGCATCAATGACCTGTCTCCATCATCTCCCTCTCTCAGCTCCATACCGACACAAGTCACACAACCATATCCCTAATAAAGGTGTATTCATTTCACACAATATCTTTAGCCCTAATCCACCCTCCTTAATTGGGCGACAGACCTCCTTTCAACTCACTAGGTGATATTTCCTGGCCTCTGCACAATCATTCCATGGTCAACTCTTTTTGCGTTCTTTTCCAGTAAATTCTCCCTAGAAATAGGGATGGTAAGAAGAGACGGGAATCGGTAAGCTAGATATGGTACTCTTAATGAGGGTAGTTTTCCCATTTTGAAAGGTAAGGAGCTTTCCAAGCAGCCAACCTTTTGTTCATTCTCACAACCATCAGGTCCCAAACGGCCTTAGACTTGAACCCTGCCCCTAAGGGCATGCCTGCCCAAATAAGATGTGGGAAGGTTTCCAATCTTATAATTTAAACATTCAACTAATTCCACCAAGTTTGGTACATCCCCAACTTCAAACAAAAGACCCTTGCGAGTATCTATACTAAGACCATAAATCGCCTCAAAACATCTACGCAAACATCTAACTTAGCCTAACTGCTTGTGAGAAGCATCTCAAGGAATCAATGTGCCATCGGCAAACTTAAGGTGGGACACAATTAGACTCTATCTACTTATAGGTAAGCATTATAAAACACCTACCTTGACTTTACGCATCATTCTACACGATGCTTCAGTTTCAAAAAAGAGGGGATAGAAGGTATCTTTGCCTTAGACCCTTAAGCTTCTAAAATACCCCACAGGTCTGAATTTGACAAGCACCGAGAAAGAGGACGATTGAACACACATGGCACACCTTCATCCAGTTTATCCATTAAGGCACGAACCCCATCCTCCTCACAATGTAACCGACAAACTCCTAATTTACATATCATATGCCTTCTTGAGATCCAGCTTACAAACAATACCCGTTTTATTGCTCCTGGTTCTCTCGTCCAAACATTCGTTAGAGATCAAAACTCCATAATCTATCTACCACTAACACAAGCCTCATTACCCAAAAGAAGGTAAGAATAGTTGAAGGATTTTAGTAGTTAGAAAGGTTACAAAATGAATTTCTTTGGAATGAGAAGGTTGACAAAAAGAAATACCATCTAGTATCTTGGGCTAAGTGTTGTCAGCTCAGAGAGGAGGGGGTCTTAACCTTCCTTCCCTTGTAGTGGTCAACAAGGCCCATTTGGGCAAATGGCTATGGAGGTTTGGTGCAGAAAGGGATAGTCTCTAGAGGCAAGTTATTGTTGCTAAATGCGGGGCCAAATAAGGAGGTTAAAATTGCGCATGGGATGGGTCTATGGAAGGGTATTATGAATCTATACTCAATGTTCCATAGGTTTATTAGACTCAGGGTGAGCGAAGGATCAATTGTTAGATTCTAGGAGGACCTTTGATTCGACTCATTGCCGCTTAAAAGAGGACATTTCCAGGATCTATCAACTAGCCCAGTATAGAGAGGCCCCAGTCCCCGAGTGCCTAAATAAATAGAGTGGCAAATAGAATGGTGTGGTGCCCTTGGTTGAAGAGAGACCTAAAAGATAGGGAATTAGAGGAAATGGTTCGGGTGCTTAGCCGTTTATCAAAATTCAACAGTTGTGCCCAACTTAGAGATGTTAAGATTTGGTCCAAGAATATCAATGATCGATTCTCATGGAGATCCTTGGTGCGATCGTTTTGGCTAGATTCTCCCTCGATTTTTCCCAATCGAATTGTATGGAATCTTGGGATCCCACCTAAGGTCATGGTAATAAAAATCACTGAAACAGATACGGATCAGGAGATACGTATCGGTTTCGGTTGGGTCCTAGACGTTATTAACCGTCATAGTGACAGTTGGGGTTCAACAAGGGTCAAGTTCGGAAAAATTTGGAAGAAGTAAAAAATAATTTAATAATTATAAAAATATACCAAACAATTTGATTTTAAAATAGACAAAATAAGTAGTTTAAAAACGAATTATTCACAAAATTCGGAAATAATTCGGCAAATTTGGGAATAATTCGAGAATCCAAAAATTCGCGAATTAAACGACGAATAGTTCGGCATTCCAAAAATGCACAAATAATTCGCAATTTGTTTTTAAATGACCTATTTTGTTACTGGGTTTATTGTATTATGTTTTTTATACATAGGTTATAAGACTCATCTAATACCAATACGTATCAGACGAGTCTTACTGATTTGTATTGGTCGCTTTACGTATATATGGATTATCGTATAACCCTACAATTTACCTTTCATATTTCTCTCATTCCCATCCTATCGAACATCTACTGCTTATATTTCTACAATTTTACTTGGTCTTAGCTTACTAGTGTGGCACTAGTAGTGCCTTATTTTATTATTTTAATTTTATTTATTTTTTAGAATGTTTTCAAAAAATGCAAAAAAAAAATATGTATCGTCCAAAACCGATACGCATCAGTTTCAATTGGGGGCCGATACGGTCTCTGAAACCATATTTTTAATCCTTGCCTAAGGTATCTTTCTTTCTATGGACTGCATCGTTAAATAATATTCTTACTTGTGAGAATTTGAAATCCAGAGGTTGGAGGTTGGCCAATAGATGCTTTTTGTGCATCCAAGAGGAGGAATTGGTGGATCATCTGCTGCTCCATTACCACTATGCTCATGATGTTGGGGTTTTTCATATCTCGAGTGGGGGTGTGTTGGGTCTTCACTTCTTCCTTTCTAGGCTTCTTATCCTATTGGCCTTCAAGGTGTTGGAGTCAGCCTAAGCACTCCCAGGGCAGTCTCTTGGGCCCTTTGGTTGGAGAGAAATAAGAGGGTGTTTGAGGACACTGCTATCCCTTCATGGCAGTTATGCTAAAAATTAGAAGAATGCTTATATTTTAGTTTTTAGTACTAAGACGGGAGGAGGAATTAGATGAGATACATCATCTCTTGTAATCTAGTGTTTACTGCATTAGTAGCTTGTAAATTTCTCCTATTATGTTAATACTTTGCTTACCGATAAAAAAAAGGATTTAGATCGATTAGTCTTTATCTGGTATTCACAATAATGTTGGCAAGGTTCTATCCAAGAATATCAAGGTGAGGGGTAGGATAGTCAATGTGGCCCTCTTATGAGGGTACCTAGAGGTCCTAGACTACCTAGCCCTCTAATGAGGGTATATGGCCTAGCTCGGCCCTCCTTAGCCCGCAAAATCGAGGGATTTTTGCACCCATAAAGCCCAAAGGCACGGTTGAGTCCAAAAAATCTAGGCCCGCCGATATGAGGTATGGTAGTAATTTCGTAA
Source organism: Tetracentron sinense (assembly GCA_015143295.1). Lineage (NCBI taxonomy): Eukaryota > Viridiplantae > Streptophyta > Magnoliopsida > Trochodendrales > Trochodendraceae > Tetracentron > Tetracentron sinense. The sequence continues at coordinate 18,537,352 of CM026572.1, read as the reverse complement.
TTGCATTACGAAATTTACCGCTATAGTCTCCTTTAACGGCTTATATATGGGGTATGGTAGTAATTTCGCTACCATACCCCCCTACATAAGGACTCCTTCGACAATTGACCCTCCCTCATTTTCACTTCAGCTCCCATCAACAGCATCTCTCTACTCTCTCAATGCCAAAACAACTGAGTTGGATCCAAGTGTAGGAGGCTGGTGGGGTATGTTCCCCAAGTAAATATAGAATTTGTGCCTTTACACTAATTATGTTTATTTTTTATTTCTAGATTTCCATGCCTGGCGTGATGGACATTATCCTTAATCTTGGCATTAATGAAAAAGTAGTTGCTGGTTTGACCGCGAAAAGCAGAGAGGGCTTCACTTGCAATTCAATTTTTTAGACATATTTTGAGATGTAAGTCGTCCGCTTCATACAGTCAGTTATTGAGAACTATTTTTATCTATAAGGCTTCTTCTATAGTCTATTTATTTAACTCACCTAGTTTTCAGTAGGTGGGTGATACAATTTTCTTAATTTATACTTAGTTGCTATAGACTATAGTTCACACACCACACAGTTAACTTCTTCCCCAAAATCAATGCAATTAATATGATATTTTCTTGATATGAGATAGTCCCATTGCTAAACTAAACCCTTTTTTGTGGAAATGGAGCACTCCACACTCATCATTTGAGGAAAAATTAGAAGACTTAAAGGATACAAAAGGGGTTAATCTTGACAATGGGCTAACAGCTTCTGATCTTAAAATCTTGTGTCTCAGTACAACTGTACAAGAGAGTTTACCTTGTAGCTACGGGTGGCATGGCTATCCTCTTTATCTTCTTTCAAGTCTAGGCCCAACTCTGGCCTTGAGGGTAGGGCTTGGTCCTAAGCAATTTAAGCCCTCCAAGGGCTTGGTGTCACAATCAAACTTTTCTTTACAGCCAAACAAACTTGCGACGCCCCGATCATCACCCAACCAAAACTAACCATACACTATTCGAGCACTGAACCTAACCAACATCTCATGTCATAATGCTAAGAGAAGGTACAACTCATTACCGAGTGTGGGGTAGTAGAGGCGTACCAAGGAGGCATTTTTCAAAGAAAGACATCATATAATAGATGCATCGATTCAACTAAGACACGCATTCTCCACTTCTATTCACTGTGGTGGCAAAGGCTCTCAACAAATTATTATGCAAGGCAGAGGAACCTGGTTTGGTGAAGGTTTCAAAGTAAATGTGAGTAAGCTAGTGAGTTCTCAACTTCAGTACAAATATTATACCCTTGATTTTCTTGGTGGTTCTAGAGAAGATGAACGTAAATTGAGGGCTACTGCAGACAATTTTAGTGTCGCAAGTAAATTTGAAGAGCCCTCTTATCAGCATTGGGGAGAATGAGGATAGTTTGTTTGAAGTGTGATAGGCATTTGAGATGCCAACATGGTTCAAAGATCGGTATCGAGTGTCGTATCGGTAGGTACAAGACAAGATACATATTGCCGTATCAGATGGATACGGTGGAAAAATCAGGATATACTAAGAAACGCTTAGATACACAAGAAAATACTTCAATACCTTGCATAAAACTTCTTTTAATGCAAATATAAGCTAAAAAAATTAAATGAAGGCTTCCAACTATATTTATAACCATACATATTAGAGTTAAAAATTTTATAAGTTAAAAAAGACTTGTGTGCTTATAGACATATATGGAAATACAAACTATAGTCACAGCCAAGTATTGGAAATACAATCTAGATATTAAAATTTTACCTATAATGAATTAAATAAGAATGTATTGAATTACAACTATAACTTATAAGCTTGAATGCAAGTCTTTTTATAATGAATTATTATACTGTTAGTTGACTTTTTGACCCTATAGATGAAAATATTCTTGAAGACTAAAAATGAGACTTTTTTGCCGGAGTTTTCGATTTTGGTAATGTTTTGATATAATAGAATTTATGAAATTTTGATATTTGAGAAATACCTTGTCATTTGAAAGTTGAAATTTTGACTTAATCCCTAAAAAACACTAAAAAGAGGATTTTGTTCTTGAACATGAAATTTGAATTTTTATTCTTCAGGAATTTGGATCCAGGATCATTTTTATTGAAATCAAACGAGGATTATAACCTTAGTTACTTATAAACATCTTAAGTAAATAAAACTAATATTAATTTAAAGTCAGTTAGTTGAAAAATATGTTATATAAATAAGTTGTGTTGTGGATCCTAGTGTAAATAGAGAAAAAAAAAATTGAAAAATCTCTCATATCGGGCATATCAGGCCCGTATCAATCCAATACGGGAGTTTTTTTTTTCCAACGTACTAGGTAGCTTCAAACAGGATACGTATCGGCTGATACGTATCGAAATTTTAAACCATGGCTGCCAACTCGGTAATTTCCTGACCACTTAGCTTGTGCTCCCTCAAGGTTTTTAATGATATCTAGAAAGAATAGGATACTGATTGAAATGATGGAGACTATCGAATTCAAAATAAGCTATCATATTTGGAAAGTAGACTTAATTTGGTAAGATGTATTCTTTAGCCCAAACCATAGTTCGAAAACTCAGTGAGTCACCCGAGTAACTCGGCCGAGTTACTCTACTCAACTGAATTTCGAGTCTAGTCGTCTCAATACACAAAGGAGACACTATTCCGCGAGTAACTCGGGTGACTCAGTCAAGTCGAGTCGAGTCAGGTTTTTCGACTCACCAGACAAGGTCAAGTCACGGAAGGGTATTTTTATCATTTTCAATTATTTTAAAAACCTAAACTCAAATGTCACACTATTTTTGCATCATATTTTTTTGGGGTTGCAAAGTCAACCTACTATAGGTTCTGTTAAATCTAGTTTTTAGGTTTGAGGCAACAAAACCAACCTACTTTGGGTTCTTTTAACCCAAGTTTTTCAAGTTATTTGTGATTCAATCTTAAATAAAATGTCAAGAAATTGATAATTGCCTAATTGGTAAATATATATATATATATCTATATATATATTCCAAGTTGGACCATGTCATGTTTTTTTTCGACTTTTCCGAGTTACTCGACCCGGCTAACTTCCGAGTCGAGTCAAGTTTTCGGGTTTTTGAACCATGGCCCAAACTGTAACATGCCTTTGTTTATGGTGCTGGACCTGCTGGTCTCCACAGCTAAGTGTATTGAGAAGCCTCGGAGAGCTTTTTCAAGAATAGAAAAGGGTTAAGAAGATGTCACATCTGGTAATCAATACTAATCATAGTCTTTGCATTTGGTAAATTAAGGGTGATAAATAAATAAAGCTTCACTGGGTAAATGGTCATGGAGATTCAGTAAGGAGAATGTCTCAATATGAATGAGCTCCATCTGGCCACAATACGGGGTGTAAGATCAAGATTGCGATTCTAGGAAAATATCCTCTTATAATGCGGTTGGTGTATGATAAGGCATCATAGTGTCCCATGGAAACTTACGAACCCTACAAACTTTAAGGTGGGGAAAGAAGATAGAATTCACAATTGGGAAGATGACTGGAGTGGTGGTGGGAAGTTGTGCATGCTTTGTCCTTGTCTTTAAAAATCCGTACCCTCTAAGGTCTTGCAGTTAATTAATACTATGAAAAAAAGAATCACAAGATCTTGTGGAGCTCAATATTTCAAAGGAAAATGTGGGATGGCAAAATGGATGTGTGTACTCTCTTTAAGTGTCTAGAGAAAGCCTATACCTCCATATGTGACGACGAATCCCTCGTGTGGAAAGTAGACGCAAAAGGTATTTTTTTATGAGATCCTTTATTGACGCTCTCGGGGGAATTTCTTGAGATTGGTTCAAATTGGGGTGTGTCAGTTCATCCAAAAGTAGAGGAGTTCATCTTAACAATTCTGTTGGACTAGATTTGTTGATCACCTTACTTATCGGGGGATGTAGCTGCCGAAGTGATATATTATGTGCCCAGGCAATGCTGAACATGAACTCACCTTGTAGTACATTGTCTCATTTCTGTCATGCAACCGATTAAGTATCCGCCACTTGGCCACAGCATATGGATCAGATGGGCCATCTCTTGCATGCACTTCAAGCCTTTTCAGGTCAACCACTGTCAATAAATAAATTTCAATAATAAATCTGACAGAAGGATAATGCACGTATTTATAAATGAGCATTACAAGTGTTACAGACAACAATGTACACAAAATTCTGTGAGTTGACAGTCAATTTTATACCAAGTGGGTAGGTATCTTAGAATTCAATGGGGTAAAACATTCTACTAAGGGTGCAGATGTTCTGCCATATATTTCTAATAACGGAACTAATTCATGTTTTCTCAATATTTAAAACTAACCCATACACATAAAATACATTTATTCTTTACCTGTACCAATAAAAATGGTAAAGAAATGCTTTCTAGAAACAACAAGAGACCATTCCTATTATTAGCGTTTTCAAATAGCATACCGGAAACCATGGGGAACAAATAAATATCAAATAGAAATTCACAAACAGAAAATGTGCGGGCCTACATACAGTCGGAACACCATTAATGCACATAAGAAGTGTAAAAAAACAATAAATGTCCTGCCAGCAGGCCCAAGCCCTATTCTTTGCTTCTTATCAGGGTCAAAGTTAATTGCCCCTGGTATGCACATACAGCAAAATACAAACAGTTTTTTCTAGTACATAACTGAATCTTATATACGTATGGAAAAGGTAAATATTTTTTTTGGATGGTGGAAAAGGTAAATATATAATTAGGTAATTAAGTTCACTTTTGGCTAGGGAAGTCGGCACATCATTAGTGACCCTTAAATTATAACAAATTCAACTTCCAACCTCTAGTCAATTCCCTGCTAACGTAATTATCAAGTCTCTATGGATTGTCTTCATTACTTTTTGCCCAACTAACTGCTATAGACAAAGTAGAAAAGCTGCAGGATATATAATAAATCTTGCTTAGAGGAGCACAAAAACTTCTTGAGAATAACTGGAGCCTCCTAATTATGATTGCCAGAAGAGGAAGAATTCAGACAGAAGATTGATGGGAGCCAGGAGGTTACATCATTCAGGGGGCTGTGCTTGATATGTCTTCAATCTTAAACGTGAAGCAGCATTAAAAATTGGAACAAAGTTTCGTTTGATTGGTGAAAAATAAAAATAATTCTTATGGAGATCGAGGCCTTAAATCTTAATAAGGTTAGAAGAAGAACACTCTTTATCATCTGATGAGAAAACAAATGGGAGGATTTAAAGAGTTTGCATCCCTGATTCTCAAAGAAGGGAGAAGTTGGAAATAGAAGTCTTGGATCAAGTGGCTAAAGGTGGATGACAGGATTCGAAGTTCTTTCATGCATTCACCCATATGAGAGAAAATCAACCATATTAGTAGGAATGTAGGATACTAGGATAAAGGTGAACAGATAGATAGTAGAGAATACAAAAGGGATAAAAAAGGTGATCGCATGTTTCTGTAAGCATCTGTATGCTTCGGAGGGTTGCTCTAGATCAACTCTTGAAGGGATGGTATTTAACATTTTGGAGCCGGCAAATCCTAGTTGGCTTTTGAATGAGAATTTAACATCGGGTCCTGATTGCTTCTCCATGACCTTATATGGGGCGTTCCCGGATTTAATCAAAGGGGATCTCATGGCGATGCTGGAATATTTCATACCAGATGTACCCTTGTAGGTGGAATAAAGCCTAAACTCATATTTCATCACTCTCATTATGAAGAAAGAGGGGACGAAAGAGATTAGCAATTTCAGATCAATAAGCCATGTGATCAATGTCTACAACATATTGGCCAGAATCCTATCTTCTTGCCTTAAGTAGGTTTAAAGAAATTATGTCAGTCCATACCAGGGAGCTTTTCTCGAGGGCAAATAGTTGGTGGACAGTGTTCTGATGCAAGTGTAATATTGTATTTAGTGGGTCCAAGGGAGGAGGAGTCAAACCCATTCCTGTTAGGGTCCTCGATCCATCGTGTTTCTCTTTCACCCTCGGAGTCGAGCAGGGGCATGGAATCTCAATCAACGATCGGAATTTCGATGGCTAGTGTTTTGACTTGCATCGCAGAGAATTCAGTAGAGCGCTATCAAGATATCGGAGTTGAGGCGGACTCAGAAGGAGCATCAGTTGCAAGGAGCTTATGTGCCGAAACGCTGATGGGGCTAAGGCAGGCGCAAGAGGTTTTTGAGCCCGAGGGTCGAGGAGAGGGAAACCCCAAGGTGTTGGCGATTGTAGGCCGCTCAAATCCTCTTGCAGGAGTCAGGGAGGTGGATCTAGGAGAAGGTGGTTCACGTCAAGGCCATCGGTTGGAGGACAAGGACTCGGGTGTTCGAGTAGGGGAAGAGTCCCCAGTTGTGGATTTTACGAAATCCCAAGATCTTGTAGTCTCAGCGAGGGGGTTAGAGGTGCAGCTATCCCCAGGGTCCGGAAGGAGGGCAGGGTCACCTGGTGATTTGAAGAGCAATCCAAAGGGCGGCAAGAGGGGTTGGTCGGAGTCCGAGGGTTCGAGGCCTTTACCAGGTATGTCTTTGTGCTCTCCTCCAGGTTCTTTTCTTAAATTCGTTCAGGGTAGGACGGTGGGGGAGAGGGTGGAAGAAGGGTCTCACTCCGAGGGGGAGGATCACTCTTGGTCTGGGGGATCTGCACTCCTAGAGGGCTCGGGGTCTGCTGAAAAGTGAATTTATTATAAGAAGAGAAGTAATCCTGTTGCATTAGAGAGGGAGGAACTGGTTCCTAGTGATCGCGGGATTAGAAGCATCGAGAGTCCTGGCAAGGAAGATCAGTTGGGGCCGACGGAAGCATCGGAATGGGTTGTCAATCACATGGAAGGTTTGAGCAGGTTTTTGGGCATCTCAATTGAGGGTCATGAGGTTGAGGCGAGAGCTCTGTTTCGGAATATAGAACAGACTGGGTTGGCAGGGGTGACAAAGCTTTCGTCTAAGGCTGGCAAAGGGCGGAAAGGGTATTCAGCGTTGGAGCTAAGGCGGTTGGAGAGTGGGATTAACTATGATAAACCGGAGAACCGGGGGATGTCTTGTATTCCAAGGTCAAGTAAGTGTCGCAAAGTTACTCAATGTTAGATTTCTGTATCATCTCTTGGAATGTTAAGGGGATGGGGCAGGCTGATAAAAGGGCGGCAATCAAACACTTTGTTCGCAGGAAGAGGCCATCTATTGTTTGTATCCAGGAAACAAAGCTAGAAGTTGTTAAGAAGTTTCATATTAGAGACTCGTGGGGCTCAGGAGGTCCGAGGTGGGTTGCGAGCCCCTCCCTAGGCGCTTCTGGTGGGATCTTACTCTTGTGGGATAGATCCAAGGTTGAGGTCTTGGAGTCGGAACAGGGTGCTTTTTCGATTTCAATCATTTGTAGATTGGTTGGAGAGGATTTTGTTTGGGTGTTCACAATGGTCTGCGGGCCCTCGGGAGGGGTGGAGGACAAGCAGTTATGGGAGGAGTCGGAGGATGTAAATGTGAGATGGAGTGAACCTTGGTGTTTGGGGGGAGACTTTAACTGAATTCGTCTAGTTTCAGAGAAGAAAGGGGGGAGTGTCCTTACGGCGAGAATGAAAAGGTTCAGGGAGTTCATCCGTCGGCATGAACTTTTTGATTATCCATTGTGAGGGGGAAAGTTTACATGGGCGCATTCAATTTCTAGTGCTCGAGCTAGTCGCCTAGACCGTTTTTTAGTTAGCCCGGAGTGGGAGAATCAATTCCCTAATGTTACACATTCTTCTCTCCCTAAGCCGATCTCGGACCATTGGCCTATTGTGTTAGAGACCGGGTGTTTTTCAGGAGGCCCTTCTCCTTTTCGCTTTGAGAACATGTGGCTCAAGGATGAGAGGTTTCAGGATGTCGTGAGTTCAATGTGGAGTGAGGAAGGAGAAGGGGGGGTAAGCTAGTTATTGCTTAAAGTCGGAAATTGAAAGTTCTGAAAATAGGGCTCAAGATGTGGAATAAAGAGGTATTTGGAAATATCCAGGTTAGATTGGATGGGCTTCTCAGGGAGATTGCCAGTTTGGAGAGTTTAGATGCTCAAAGAAAGTTGTCAGTTTTGGAATCCCAGGAGTATGAAGCAAAGAAAATGGAATATATGTCGGTACTAAACCTCGAGGAGATTAGTTGGAAACAGAAGGCTAGAACGAGATGGCTTTAAGAGGGTGATCGGAATACAAAGTTTTTTCAACGTTCAGCAAATTTTAATAGGAAGCGGAATTTTATCTTGAAGTTAAAGGTGGATGGGGTTTGGAGGGAAGGGAACAGAGAGATTGAAGATAGTGTGGTATCTTTCTATAAAGAGATGTATCAGGAGAAGGAAGTTTGGAGGCCAAGGGTGGATGGTCTTTCGTTCACAAGCCTGTCCATGGAGCAAAGGTCCTATTTGGAGGGGTCTTTTGAGGAGGAGGAGGTGTTGGGGGTTATTCATGGTATGGAGGGAGATAAAGCCCTAGGACCGGATGGGTTCTCTATTGAGTTTTACAGGGCTTGTTGGGAGATAGTGGGAGGAGATGTGTTGGAGGTGTTGAAGGAATTTCATTCTTTAGGGCATTTTGATCATGTGTTGAATCATACTTTTGTGGTGTTGATTCCGAAGAAGGAAGGTGCAGTGGAACTCAAGGACTTTCGGCCAATCAATCTCATGAGTAGTTTGTACAAGATCTTTGCTAAGGTCTTGGCAGCTCGTATTAAGAGAGTGATGGATTCCATCATCTCTCCATATCAAGGAGCGTTTGTGGGAGAAAGACAGATTTCGGATGGGATTCTAATAGCAAACAAGTGTATTGATGCCCGCATTAGGGCTAACTCCCCTGGTATAGTTTGCAAAGTTGATATGGAGAAAGCTTATGATCATGTGAATTGGGGTTTTTTAGATTATGTGCTTGGTAGAATGGGGTTCAGGCAGAGATTGACGAATTGGATGCAGATGTGTATATCCTCTGTCTCGTTCTCTATCATTCTGAATGGTAGTTCAGTTGGATTTTTCCCTAGCTCTAGGGGGTTGCGGCAGGGAGACCTGTTATCCCCGTTCTTGTTTGTGTTGGTTTCGGAGGCTTTGAGTAGGATGTTTTCTAGTGCAGGAGGGTCAGTGTTTGAGGGCTTCTCGGTTGGTGCTTCTCAGAGGTGAATATCCCATCTCCAATTTGCGGATGACACTCTGATTTTTTGTAGCGCGTTGCCTAGTCATCTTTTGCACCTTAGATGCCTTCTTCGGTGCTACGAAGCGGTGTCCGGGCTATCTGGCTAAGTTTGAGATAATAAGGGTAGGAGAAGTTCACATCATGGAGCAACTGGCAGTGTGTATTGGATGCAGAATAGGAGAGCTTCCGTCGAAGTACCTGGGCATGCCTTTAGGGGGCCGGTTCAAATCGAAAGAGGTATGGACGCCGGTTATTGAGAGGTGCGAGAAACGGTTAGCTAGATGGAAGACTCATTACCTTTCAAAGGGAGGCAAACTTACTTTTATCCATAGTACCCTGAGTAGCCTCCCTACATATTTCATGTCTACCTTAACTATGCCTAAGTCAGTGGCCATCTTGCTGGAGCGGATGCAGAGAGATTTTCTGTGGAATGAGAGGGTGGATTCATTTAGATATCACTTGGTGTCGTGGAATAAAATTTGCCAGCCTAAGGAAAATGGGGGGTTGAATTTGAAGTCTTTGGTTAGGATGAATAAGGCCTTGTTAGGGAAATGGATTTGGCGATTTGGGGTGGAAAGATCAAGTCTATGGCGTGAGGTGATTATGGCTAAATATGGGGCAGAGTCGTGTTGGGTACCTAAGCAAGTTAGTATCCCTAATGGCCTGAGTCTTTGGAAGGGTATCATGGCCACAACCAGTTGGGTAGTGCCTATGTTCAGATTTAGAGCGGGCCAAGGAAACGAAGGGAGATTCTGGAAAGACGTGTGGTGCGGTAATTCTAAGCTTAGTGATGATTTTGGCAATATTTTTTTGCTCGCCACAAGTAAAGATGCAGTAGTAGGGGATTATTTTGAGAGGAGGGGGGAGGGGGTGGTTTGGATCCCGTCCCTCAAACGAGACTTGAATGACTGGGAGGTTGAGGATGTGTCTCGTCTGTTGGCTAGATTAAACTCCACTCCCCTTTGTGCAGAGGTGAGGGACTGCAGAGTTTGGTCAGGCAGTAAGAATGGGAGGTTCTCAGTTAGAACTTTATACGAGTCCTTGAGCTCTATCCCCATGGGCTAATTCCCTCATCGAGAAGTGTGGAAGTCAGGTATTCCCACTAAGGTCTCTTTTTTTTTTTGGAATGCCGCCTTGAATAAAATTCTCACCTGCGACCATTTGCAACATCGAGGGTGGAAGATGGCCAACCGGTGTTTCATGTGTCTCAAAGCAGAAGAGTCAGTGGATCATTTGCTCCTTCATTGTACATATGTGACCAGAATTTGTTTTTTTCTGTCTCGTTTGGGAGTGGACTGGATCTTTCCCGCGTCATTTCAAGATTTCTTAGCCAGTGGGTCTAGGCCAAGCAAGGATGGGGCTTGGGAGAGGTTTTGGGCAGTTTTTGCCGGGTGCCATTTCGTGGATGCTATGGAAGGAGAGGAATCTCAAAGTCTTTGAAGACTCTTCAATATCTCAATCCCGTTTATGTGCTAGGATTCGGATGGTCATTTTGGAGTGGGTGGGTCTTCAATCAGATGGGGAGGAGAGCTTCGGGCTATGTTGGTTTGATGCTTTTTGGGTCGTTGTTGCTAGGTTAGAAGGCAGGCTTGTGTTGTTGGCTTGGTGTTCTGAGTTTACTATCTTGTAAACTCTGCGTTGCGCCTTTGTTTTTGCCTGTTTCCTTTTTCTCCTATCAATATATTTTGGCTCATTAACTGATCAAAAAAAAATATAGAAGAAAATTAGATCTTTAACAAAATTCTGGACTCCCACTGGCATTTGAAAAATTCAAGAGTGGTGGAGCATTAGTTATGTGTCACAACTTGTTTCACACTACCCACACGACGTGGTTATGATATATTTAGTGCACTACCAATTTGACTTTGTGACGGTGTGAAGTGAGAAGTACACATCAAGTGCCCTTGCATCCATGCCCTCGCACGTGCTCAATTTTGAAATTACTTGTCGAGGACTCACCTACTGAGTTCTTTCAAACTCAAGACTGATAGAAAAAAAAGGTGAGCTTTAATATTTTATGCAAAGCTTCATACTCTTGTAGTTTTTTCCATGTGGTACAAAACAAAGAGTCCACAAAAATGAGGTTTCTCTTAAAGAGAACATGCATTCTCTAAATGAATTGAGGTGAATTGAACCCATGACCTTCCAGAATACCTCCGAAGATAAACCACAAAACCAACTCATATTGTTGTTTTAATAATAAAGCTCCGGAATAAGTTCAAAATATATTTAATTTAAAAACATTTTTTATTGGGAGCACTTCCAAAGATTAATCACATTCATCGAATTGCAGACACCACAAGAGGCCTCGACTAATTTTTTTTTGGTGGATAGGTAATGAGAACATTATATTATGGGAGAGAATTTACATAAGGCTGAAAATAAAATGACAGCCAAGCAATTGCTCAAGATAAGTAGAAAGACTAACAAAGAACAAATAACCAGACCAAACCCCATATACTAGAGCTGGCTAGATTGAACTAATCCCCCTCCCGAAGGAAGAATTTTTCCAAGTCCACGCCTTCAAACTCTATCCGATTAGTGCACCAAAAATAAGTAGTTTAATTATGTTGTTCACAGCTTTCTCCTTAAGGCAAGACCAGTCCTTAAAAACCCACCTATTCCTCTCCTTCCAAATGCTCCAGCATAATGCTCTTGGCATCAAACTCCAAATTAAAAGATATTTCTCGATCATGGCCCATCATGGACAATCAATAAGTCAACTAGGAAAGACACAATCAACATGAAACATGATAACAGTTGATTCCATAACCACCTTGAATAGCTACAATGTATGAGAAAGTGATCAAACTGATCCATAACCACCTTGAATAGCTACAATGTATGAGAAAGTGATCAAACTGATTCCTCGGCTTCCAAACATAAGTAGAACCCATTGACCATTCTCCATCCTCTACTCTTCAAGTGGCCAATAGTAATAATTTTGTCCAAGGTTGCATCCAAAGAAAGAAGAATATCTAAGAAGGAACACCAGGATTCCAAGGGGTGTGATGAGGAAAAGTGATAGCAGTCTGTCAACGAGAGTCAGATAAAAAGACTTAACCGAAAAGTGGCCTTTTAAGTCTTTAACCCACATTTTGCAGTCTCTCAGTCCCACTAAGATGATTCTTTGACATACAATTCAAAAATACTATTATCAGCTCCACTTCCCAACTACCTTCCGCATTAAATTACAGTTCCAAATGACTCTACCTGCAATTCTGACAAAACAGCTGGCTACAAGACTATTCTTCACCAAGGTCATGGCATATACACTGTTGAAAGCCCGCTTGAAGGGAACCTCACCAGGTATAGACCGTCCCAGAATTTAGTCTCATCACCTCTACCAACCTTGAATCTAATGTGTTTAGAATAATCCTGCATGACTTTCAAACTTCCTCTCCACAAGCTTACTTAAAAAAAGGTACAAAAATCTTACCCAAAAAGTGTTCTCTCTGAACTTCCCAATGATGACATCCAAAAACCCTCTCTCCACAACATATCGCCATAGCCATTTGCCTAGCCAAATCTTGTTCACAAGCCAGATAGATCTGAGACCTAAGTCTCATTCCTTAATAGGTTTACACACCTCCTTCCATTCGACCAAATGATATCTCTTTATCATACCACAAAAGTTCCTCTGCAACTCTCTAAAATTTTCACAATTGAAGCATGAATAGTTAATAGGGAAAGGAAGCAACTCGACAGGCTAGCTAACAGTTGATCTTCTCAATCACCGGATCCACCAAGCCGCTTTCAGTATGTAGCTCACCCCAAGGAGCATGTTAAGATAGGAAAAGGAAAGGGAGCTCATTGAACACCCCAAATTTCTGGCTAGTTCTACCATATTAGGAACCTCTTTGATTTTGTATAACTCGCTTTTGATAAGATTGATTCTCGACTCTCCAACCAGAACAACCCCAAAATATCTAAGTATACTTTCAAGTATCTAAAGTGGGTATGACTATGAGAAGCATTGCACAATATCAAACTACCATAGCAAACTGTAAGTGGGAAACAACTGACCCTTCCAGAAACACAAGGCCTTGGCTATTGATCATTAAGGATCTTAAGACCTTGAAGAAGCTCGTTTACATGTGTTGATATGGGCCATTTTGCAACATATCAATACATCATTAGATATGGGTAGCCTATTTTTTGTATTTTGTCTGAAACGAGAACCGTATAAGTCGTTTTTCCATAACTATGTATATTAATCCAATTTGGATTTCAGTACTACAATTATTGGGTTCTCCAACGATTTATGTTGAAGGTTTTAACACAATATCAGAGCCCAGCTTAAGATTGTGAGATTATGATTGTTTTATGAGTTCGTGAAGGAAGAACTTAACGAGAAAGGTTGTGCTATGATTAGAATGCCTACAATAATGGAACTTCTATTGGATTTGAAATTTAATCTAGGCATATAATCCCTATTACCAAGCAATTTGAACTATCGGCAAGATAGCTTGCAGATTCCCTCACACACACCCCCTCCCCCCAAGGTTGTTTGTTAGCTTGTTGGTTGATCATCTTTTGTATGATCACAATATCACACTCATCAAATTTAACTTTGATGAATATACATAATTAATTGTTCTTCCATCTTGTCAAACGGAAATGAAGGATCTCAGCATTCTATTTTACTTCCACAGCATCAACATTTTAATTGGTGCTCCCCAATTTCCTGTATCTTAGACGTCATGTGCCACAAAATTTTGTGATCTGGAATGAATAATTGCATATCTATCAGGACTTATGTTGATCCTAGACGTGAATTTCATGCAGCAGATAGTGAGCCCTTAGGTCAAGTATAGAATCCATAGATATACAACATTGTCAGAATCCTACACCATATGAACCTACGCATGTCACATTTTCAGACCCAGTATATGTCAACTCATGCACACACTCTCATTCTTAGGCCAAAAAGAAAATATTTCTGTATTTCAAGGAGAAATTCATGTTAGTCTTCTTTGACAGATAAGCTCTCTTATATGCGAATTTGGCTACACCCAAATGGGATGCAATTTATCACTGGTTATTGTGTCTGTTAACCATAATATAGTTCCTTTACACAACTAAAACAACTACAAGGAGATTACGGGCAAAATATAGTTCCTTTGTTTTTGTTTTTATTGTAGGCAATGGTTTATTGTTTAGTCGGTTAGTGAGTCACCACGGATAGTTGTGACCACCTCCAGAGTATAGTTTCTTGGTGCATGAATAAGCAAGCTATTTTTATTTCTATAGTGTAGGGGCTGAAAATCAGTTTGTAGCCTCCACCAGTAGCAAAAACTATTTGGTCTAGCATCTCTTTTGCAATCTTGGAATTTCTTGTGAAATCTAGGTTATTGCATTTTCAGAATCCTGTAAACCCTAAATGGTTGTAGAATCTAGTATTTTACACTTTCAAGAAGCACATCAAAACACTTTACCCTTTTATCTGAGAGAGGCTGGCTTTACGAAATTCAAAGTCACACCCCTAAGGTTCAGATCAAATTCTAGGCATCTTTATAAAATTGATCACTACTCCTGAAGGAGTAAGCATCCGGCAGTTGCATCCCAAAACTTCAGGTGTAGTATTAAGGAACCAACCAGACTACCATAGAAGCACTGCTCCTAATGAGTAGAGCAATTGCATCTTTGTTTTTCATTGTTTAAACTTCATCAAAATATGAAAACTTTACGCAGTACAAAATAAGCATTCTGCAACTAGAGGGAAAGTATTAAGGAAGTAAACTACCAGATCACTGCACAAGGACGCCAAGGAGATAAAAAATAAGAACCAAACTGCATAAAATTAGGAGAATTCTATGAAGTTAAATATTAAATAATAAGAATCCAATGGCTTTCCTCATGTTTCAAGTGGTTGCAATGAAATATTAATATAAAAAAAAGGCCTTACCAAGTTCCACGTCCAATAAAGAATGGAAGGTAAGGAAGCTTAGAAACCAAAGTCACAAATCACAATGCTTTCGAAGACACTCTAATAGTTGGAAATACTCTACTTCCTGTGCAGTGATACTATGAAAGGAATCTAAATAGATTCTAACCAAGTCTGGCAACTAATCTGCTACTTCTGGAGATCGAGAGATAATAAAGAGAGAGAGAAAATAGGTGCAAACTTACTGTAGCGCTCAATTTGCTGTTGGGAAGTCATTACATTTGGAGGTAGAAGACCACGAAGATCCAGACGATCTCGTTCCGTCATGGAGAAAGCTGTTCCCTGATTTTTGTTCATATGAAGTTCAAAATCATTGCTTTAATTTAAAAATAACAAGCGGTCATCTACTGTAAAATACACCAAACATGCACTCATTTAAGATGTAAAACCATAAAGGACATGAAATAGTTGCAGGGAAGCTATGTAGAGGGGATGGGCTGCTCGCTTCTAGGAAGCTCGTTTCCCAAATTCACTTCTTAGAAAGCTCGCTTCCATCGTGTCCCATTTTGTGGCCAAAGGGGGCTATGTAAGTGGGAAGTAGTGGAGTGTGTAGACCCTGAACAAGTATCATTGGATTGGAACCTAAGGCACTTCTCCACAAATATCATGTAAGATAAAATCTAAGGTAAGACTGTTGATACTAATATCATGGGAATGAGGCACTTGTATCTTATTTCTCGTTTTTCGTTTTCTATTGATTTTTTGAGACTTGATCCCCGCTTCCAGTTTCTCACTTTTGCTTTGCTTCTCATTTTGGTAACTATGCATGAAACTATATACTTGGCGTGTTTTGCCCGACCATGGCACAGATTTTGAACTTTCAAGAACATCAAACCCAAAGTTATCCAATGAGAATATCCAAATAAAATCTGTAGACTCGAAAGCACATAAACATATTTAATGAACCATAAGAATTTTTTTTTGCAAATCAATTTCAAACGATTACATGCAGCTCATCAACATCATACTTCTTCAAACAACAATTCTATCTAATAACTTGAAGATCATTCAAACAACATTATATAATCGCTTTGAGTCAAAGTGACATTCATGGACCATAAGAATTCATAAAATTATTTAATGAACTATAAGTTTTTTTTTTTTTTTTTTGCAAATCAATCTCCAACGATTATGTGCAGGTTATCAACATCATACTTCTTCAGACACCAATTCTATCTAATAATTTGAAGATCAATCAAACAACATTATACCATAAGATTTTTAATTTTTTTCGGCAAATCAATCTCCAACTATTACGCGCAGCTTATCAACATCACACATCTTCAAACAACAATTCTATCTAAGAATTTGAAGATCAATCATACAGCATTATACCATAAGATTTTAATTTTTCATTTGTTTTGGCAAATCAATCTCCAATTATCAACACCATACTTGTTCAAACAACAATTATATCTAAGAACTTGAAGATGATCAATCAAACAACATTATAAAATCGTTTTGCTCTCAAACGGAACTGTGGATCACAAGAACTCCAGTTTGATTCAAGCAAGCAATAGATAGAAATGAAATGAAATGAAATTCAACAGATCAATGAGCAATAGAAGAGTTACCTTGTTGAACCAGGGATCGTGAAGGATATCGAGGCTGCGCTTGTGGACAATAGTCGGGCGAGAGCCCTCGGTGGTCGTGAAGGATCTTCTCTCGATCGCCATCGCCGATGTCATTCGCTGCTTAATGCGATTGATGATGGACGAAGATAATCTAATCTGGTTACAGATATTCGGCATTTTTGCAGGAAAAAGCTTCTGCAAATTGTTGCAGATTAGATCAAAGAAGAGTGGATGAAGAACATGCACTTTAAACCCTCAAGTGGGAGAGAGAGAGAGATGAAAAGCACCAGAATGGAGATCTGTGTTTAGTATTGAATAGTGAGAATCACGCGCATCTTGGGTCGTGATATTCACTCGTTATCTTTTCTTAATCAAATGCCAAAAAGTTTCTTGTATATTCGAACGTGTGACGCAACGCACGGGCAATGTAACCCACGCTTACTAGTATTTACCCAATGCAACTTTCATCTTATGGTGTTGTAATTGTAGGTTCGTTAAATTGGTGGCATATCAACAGTGACAAGTGACATATGGAGCTTTTGACTTTTGTTTTTTTCTTGCGCCAAGGGCCAATCGGATCTATTTTTCCCCTTGCTCATGTTAATAGTGTACCCTTTTTTTTGTTTTTTTTTTTTTGGTAAGGATATATTTCATTTATTAAACATGGACAAGAACAGAGAGTATGGCTGACCTGTGGGAAGGAGCCCCAATGTCGTAACCATAAAAGGGAGAAACAAAACAAGCTATGCTAATCATTGAGAGCCCGATTTGCAATAAGGTGAGCTAGGAAATTGGCCTCCTGAGGTATGAAAAGGAACTTCACTATCTCACAATGGTTCTACAAGTAATAGATATCATCCATTATGGTTTGGATCTCCCAGTGCTCTACCCGATTAGGATCATTCAAGAGATCAACAATCGCTTTCGCATCCGATTCAACGATCACTTGATTCCACCGATGGGAGGCCACCATTTGCAATACAAGTCTAAAGGCTTCTGCTTTAGCCCTACGAGCCGATCCTCCTTCTAGAGCTTTGCGGCACACTTTCACAATAGAACCTTCATGGTTCCGAACTATGGCTGCAGCTCCTGCTGCATTGATGCTTTGTAAGGATGCCCTGTCTACATTGATCTTTAGCCATCCCTGACATCTCTTTGGACGGGTTGCTGTGAATCTGGTATTTGAATATGGTTCATTTCACTCAATTCGTTTAAGAACTGTTGAATCTGCTTCATAGTGTCGATTGGGTTCGGTTTAGTCCCTTCAAAGAGGAATTCATTTCGAGCTTTCCATATATGTCATAGAATTACATTAATCTAGGATCCTACCCGGAAATTATCTACTTTGAACTCTCTTGAGGTCGTCCAGTGGTGCCACCAGTTTAAGAAGGATGAGTTATCCTAGTTATTTGTTGAGAGAGATAGGGATGATCCGAACCAGAAGGTTCTTGCAAAATTGCACTCAAGCAAGAGATGTGAAATTGTTTCTTCTTCTAGTTGACATAGCGCACACTTGGGATCCACGAGAATATTTCTTGTTCGAAGATTTGAAGCAACTACCAAGGCATTGTTGCGAGCCCTCTAAATAAAAAACTAAATTTTAGGATGGATGGGGAACTTCCAAATTTAGTTCCAGTTTTTTTTTGCCCTGTCTTCAAGATTGGTGGAAGCCTTTTGAGATGCTAGAACCTGAAGAGCCAGATGAGATGTAGAACGAACCTCGAATTTCCCCGAGTGAGTATGATGTCAGACCAATCGATCGGGATTGTTGAGGGAACTCACTGATATTTTTGAATCTATTAAATTGTTGAGGGGATGAAGAACCATTGGAGACTTTCCATATCCCAAGTGCCTTCATCCTTAATAATCAGTTGGGAAACTAATCGGTCTGGGTCGCTATGTCAATGAAAGGGATGGGCTTAAACTGGGGCATGGACGACACCCATGGGTCCAAAAGAGCTCGAACATGCTCACCTGACCCGATTTGCCAATGAACGCCTTTTTCCAAGATGGATCGACCCGCCATCAAACTCCTCCAAGCCCATGATGGGTGGCTTCTAATCTTTGCTTCAATGAATGAAGTTTGAGGAAAATAAATTGCTTTAAGGAAACAGACCCAAAGGGAATCCGGTTGGGAGAGGATCCGCCAACCCTACTTTGCCAAAAGCCCCAAGTTGAAGGCCTGGAGGTCTCGCAAGCCTAGCCCACCCTTATCTTTTGGTTTACACTTTTTTTTTCCAACTGAGCCAGTATAACTTCCTCCCATCTAAATGATTCCACCAAAAAGGGGCAATCACCCCATTTACCTCCTTGATCCACTGGTTTGGGATTTGAAAACAACTCATTGTATAAGCCGGAATGGCTTGAACTACTGTCGTAATGAGTACTCCCCACCCCGCTTACAGTAGAAGAGATGCAAACCAACCTTGAATCCGTTGAGTGATGCAGTGCTTAATCTTTTCAAAAGCTCTCCATTTCGATTTGTCAAGCTCGTATAGGAGCCCCAAATACTTTTCCGGGCAAACAAGATTTCGGATATGAAGAATTCTCGAAATAAGATGCCGGAATCGAGGTGGAGAACTGTTGGCACCAAACGAGATTCCTGATTTATTGTAATTGATAGTGTAGGGGCTGCCTGAGCTACTTGAATACCACTAATCTGTCCGCCATAATGAGTTTTCTGCAACATACTTGATAAAGCCTCAGCACAAATAAGGAACAAGTATGGGGAAAGAGAGTCACCTTGACAAAGGCCCCGAGAGGGCATGATAAAACCCTTTGGTTCAATGATGAGCAAGATTGCATAATTAACCATGGTTATGCATTGTTTGATCAAATGAATCCAAGAGTCGAAGAAGCCCAGTTTTTCCATAAGTGCAAATAGGAAAGTCCATTCCACTTGGTCATATGCTCTGTTCATATCGAGCTTGATGGTTGCAAATCGATTTGGGCCCTTTTTCATTCTCCTGAGATAGTGTTGGACTTCTTGGGTCATAAAAACATTGTTTGTTAATAGTGTACTATAAGAGCATCTCCAACCCTATCTATAAATTTGTTGGGAAAATAATTAAACCAGATGGAAAAGAAAGAACCAAAACATACACTCATAAGAGAACACAAGAGATATATGTGGTTCGGTAATAACCTGCCTACGTCTATGAGTCAAGATCCAATCACTTCTTTATTCACAGAAACCTTGAGGAACTAGTACAAAGCACTCAACTCACCTTATCTATGAAAACCCAAAGAAGAATCTCTATCTATCCTCCCTTAAACATTTCCTAAGTCCTAGTATGCTTTAACCCTTTCTATCATCTCTCACTCTCAATGCTATTGCATTCTCATACAAAATCCTAGACCCATAATCCCTTATTTATAGGCCTAAACTCGGAGTTCTAGACAATTAGAAAGTCTCCACTCGAATTAGGGGTTTCCAAGAACATAAAATACCTAAAAACTAATTTTTCACGAAAATCTTCGCTTTGGCCGATCGATTGGCTCACCTTGGTTGATCGATCGACGCTCCAAGCAAAATCGACGTCGCGCCACTGATCGATCGGCCGTAAGTGGCCGATCGAACCGCCCTCTTGGATTTGTTCGGAAATGAACCAAAGACTATAAATCTCTACCTTGGCGAGAATTCCACAACACCACCACGAACCAAGAAATCCGATTTGCTAATCACCAAGCAGACCTCCAAGATAGAACACCGCCTTACCCATATCCGGGAAGCACCTCCACCTCGAACCCAAATCTCTCTCAAAGTTTTGTAACCTTGTTTGCAATTGTCGTAAACAACCGTTCTTGACTTTGCCCGTCTCTGCACCATTTGCGAAAGAGACCCACCAACTACACACACCTTCGAATTCAACCCGGAAAGCACTTCACTAGATCCGATACAACATGGCCAAAACTCATGTGCAGTCTAAAAACCATCCTTCATTTTAGAAGAACCCCGGACGAGGACATAGATCTGTCCTCTCCGTCAAAGGCACATCATCACCATCTCCACCCTTACAAAAATTTACTAGAATACTCATCTCTACACCGACTGTGAAAGAGACTTTAGGTGAGCATTCTATCCTCTGCACAACATCAGTTTTTCGTTCTCCTGCAGAGATTGTAGTTGCTACACCTACCATCGAATTCCCCTCTAAGAGATATAAACCACCACACTTCTTCCCATTCATCAAAACCAAGCATCCCTGTTTTTCCTGCTTTATTTTGATAACTTCACCTGCAACTGTGTAACAACAGCCCTTGGAGTCTAATTGCCCGAGAGATATTAAATTTTTTCGCAACTTAGGGACACAAGCTACCCCTCCCAAAGTCCGAATAACTCCATCAAACATTCTTATCTTTACATTACCAAACTCTTTGATTTCACATTCAGATCCATCACCCAGGAACACTTTTCTCATCCCCTTTTGGAATGTATAAAAAAATTTCATATTTGAGCAAATATGACATGAAGCCCCTGAATTAAAAATTCACTCATCAGAAGAATTTTCCATACCTTTAGAGACTGTGAAAGCATCTCCAATGTATTCCTCATTGTCCGTTGCTATTGTCGCCGAAGAATCTCCTTCGGAAGAATTCCTCTTCACATCAGCACGCCTCAAACACTCCCTTTTGAAGTGCACTAGTTCTTTGCAATGATAGCTCTGGACCCCGCCTTTTCCCTTGGGTTTGGATATGCCCCTGCCTTTTCCAGATCCTCTCTCCAAATCCCTTCCTCCTCCCCGCGCAACCATGACATGATTATTCCCAACATGCGATGGTTTTTGTCTAATCTCATAAGAGAGTAACACCGTCGTGACCTCCTCCATCAGCAATGTCTCCTTGCCATACATGAGAGTTGTCACCAAGTGATCATATGAGTCCGGAAGTAATGTAAGAAGCCCTACAGCCTGGTCTTCTTCATCCGCCTTGACATCAACTTTCTACAGTTGATTCAAGATCTGATTGAACACATTATTGTGCTCCATGAGATCTACACCTTCCGCCATCTTTAAGGTATTGAACTCCTTTTTCAGATATAACCTGTTGGTAAGGCTCTTTCCGATGTAGAGCATTTCCAACTTCTTCCAAATATCCGGTGTCAATTCCTCATTCATAACGCTATGCATCACGTTATCTGCAAGACAGAGGCATATTGTGTTGACTGCCCCTGCCTCCATGTCTTCCCAATTTACATCAAGCATCTTTTCTAGTTTACTGAACTTCTCCTTCAACGCCCTTGCGAGACCCTGTTGAATTAGGAATCATTTACCCTCCTTTGCCACAGATTGAAACTCTCTTTTTCGTCAAACTTCTCCAAGGAAAATTGTCCAGAATTTTTCAAAGCCATTGAAAAATAATTAATCTGAAGCTCTAATACCAATTTGTTAGGAAAATAATTGAACCAGACGGAAGAATAAACTAAAACACACACCCATAAGGGAATACAAGAGATATACGTGGTTCGGCAACAACCTACCTATGTCCACGGGTCAAGATCCGATCACTTCTTTATTCACAGAAACCTTGAGAAACTAGTACAAAAGCACTCAACTCATCTTCTCTCTAAAAATCCAAAGAAGAATCCCTATCTATCTTCCCTTAAACTTTTCCCAAGCCCTAGTATGCTTTAACCCTTTCTATTATCCCCCACTCCCAATGCTATTGCATTCCTATACAAAACCCTTATTTATAGAACAAAACTCGAAGTTCTAGACAATTAGAAAGTCCCCACTCGAATTAGAGGTTTCCAAAAACATAAAATAGCTAAAAACTAATTTTTCTCGAAAATATCCGCTTTGGCCAATCGATCAGCTCACCCTGGCCGATCGATTGGCGCTCCAAGCAAAATTGACGTCACGCCACCGATCGATCGGCCATAAGTGGTTGATCGATCGGCCCTCTTGGATTTGGTCGGAAACGAGCCAAAGACAACAAAATTTTCCATATTTTTACTCTAAAAATAGAGAGTTTCCTAAAATAAAGTGTCACTTTTTCTCCTTGCAACTCTAACCCTACTTAGGGATGGCAATGGGCTGGTCTAATCAAGTAACCTGCCCCGTCCCATCCCGTTCCGCCCCTATTGGGACAGGTTTGAAGAGCTTTTAAACGGGGTAAGGGCGGGTTTGGGAATGAGATGTTAAACCCGAGTCGGGTTCGGGTTGGGGATGGGTTTAGGCCACCCCACCTTGCCTCGTTTATAATGTTAAATCACTATTTTATCCTTAATTTAATAATAAAATTACCTCATTATAAGTCCTTTAGTATGGATTATGGAATATAGTCCTGACCTGCCTCTATCCACCCGCCCCATCTAGTGCTTAACGGGACGAGGCGGGAACGAGGTTAAGAACTTTTAGAAGTGCCCCGCCCCACCCCGGGTTTCGGGTTTCATTAGGGGCGGGGTCGAGATGGGGGCACCCCGACCCAAACCCACCCTGTTGCCATCCCTAACCCTACTCCTTATTACTTCTCTAATTCCATTAAGTACTCATTTTTTATTTCCGAATATTTTAACATCATTGCAACCATTGAGAGTTCAATTGCACCCACCGGCCAACATGTGTCTCTTTCAACACATATTAAATACGGTTCAGTATCTCCAACCCGTAGGGTTCAACAATATAACTTTAGTTTTTCTAAAAAAATATTTATAAAAAACTAACTATAAGAGTTAAAAATTCTTAACTAGAGTTAAATATTTTTTTTCTAAGCACTAAGATTTTATTGTTAAACCCTAAGGGTTAATGAATCTTAACCATGGTTGGTAAAAGTTAAAAGGGACACGAGTTGGCTTGTGGGTGCGATTGAACTCTCCCTTATTAGTTCAATCGCACTGGGCTATGGTTGAGGTTCAAACAGTTTGAAAGAGTTTTTTTTAAAAATCATTTTATAATGGCGAGGAAAGGCTCATCAAAGTTGGCAAGCCAAATCACCAAAGCTATTATAGCTAACCCATTTGACGAGTCGGTTGGAGTCCACTTTTTCCCCTTTGGCTAGCTGTTTTGAGGTAGAGAGTGGGTTTGGAGAGTCGATTGGAGATGCTCTAAGAGTGGGCTTTATTATTAATATATGGTATAACTGTGCACTATATTATGTAATGTAATATATGTTAGGTCTCGAGTTCGATTCCTCACTAACAGTTGCATGGGGTGGGGGTATTCCCTATGTAGCCTGTAGGACTAGTCTGAGCTTTCGAGCTCAGGATATCCACGGTTAACAAAATAATAATAATAATAATAATATATGTTAAATTAATAGTGTGCTATAACAATGTGAAACTAACACTGCATAAATAACAGTGTGATAACAGTGTAAACTATATCTATAATTGGTATATATTATGTTGTAAGATTATATATACTAGTAATGGTGCACATGCTACTAGTAATGGTGCACGTGCTAGGTATAAAATTTTCAACATTAATAAGAACATAATTTTTTAAACAAGACTAAAAAATCAATGTTTAATTAGAATTTGTTGAGTTTTACTGAATTGTAAAGACTAAAGATTCTAAAAAGTTTATCTAAAGCAAGACTTATAACTCCATGGGTCTCACTAATATTATAATTATAAGCTAAAAAGTTTACCTAGAGCAACACTTATTACTCCTTACATAATACTAAGTCTCACGGGTCCTAATATTATTCTAATCAAGCTACACTTCTAGTTATTATAATTCTAATGCAAATTGTAATTATAATAAAACTCTACTTCTCGTTATAATTCTAATTAAATTATCCCACTATTATTAAAATTCTAATCAAGCCATACTTCTACTTATTATAAATCTAATCAGATGGTTCAAGTCAGTCAGTCTTCCATCCTAAGCCCAAAGGCTGGGTTTAGGTTTTGATTTTTACTATCACTATTTATCTACCTCATCGATTTCTACTAATTGATCTACCCTTTCTACTTGGTTCTATAATTGGATATACTGTCCCTCTTTCTCTACCTCTTCAATTTTTACAAGTAAAGAGGAACTGATAGAGTTATTGAGTTAGAGATTATCAAGCAAAACCCAAACTCTTCCCAAATGCAGAAGTCGAATTTCAGGTTTGATTTGTCATTTAAGTTTCATTATATTTTTAAGGTACACTATTGCATTATAAATATAAATTAAAATATTGAGTTGAGTATGGGTTGGCCCAAACCCAACCCAAACTTGCAATATTGTACATAAGCTAGGTTTGGGCTTCATGTATTGGAATGAGTTTGGATTTGGGCTCGGTCATTTTTATACACATGATGGTGCTACATTAACTCATGGTGACAAATATACTATAGCAAAATGAGAAGTAAAGCTAGAGAGATTGATTGACAGAGAGATAACCCTACTCATTGTAACCTTGTAGGTTAAAAAACAAAGAGTTTTTCTTGAGATAAGATGTCATAAGAAGGAAAAAAAACTACATTTATTGATTGCTTGATGATGATCAATCAGAATTCTTACCTTGGGTGCCAGTTGCAAAATAACGTCTTTCATCAGAAGTAGCTGTGATGACCGACATCCATACATCAGCGGTACTATTTCCAACTAAAAACAACCATTAACACAAGAAGCAAAGCCTTCTATGTAAGGATGTTTATCCTTTAAAAGAAAAGATATAAGAGAGATTTCGTAGATGAAGTTGCTCTAATGAATCTTTAGCTTACTTTGTCAATATGCTCTGATGGAACTTTGGTGACCTCTAATCCAAGTGCTTCAATTTTCACAAGCATTTCAACTTCTTCTTGGGGTCCTACTTTGTTTTTTTTGTTAATCCGGGGTCCTACTTTGTTAAAAACTAAAATTCTAATCAAACTCTACTTCTAATTGAAGAAGAATTCTAATCTCTTTTAAATTAGAAAGTGTTTAGTAATATTTTTTTTTATCTAATTAAAATTTAAATAAAATTATATTCTTAAACGTTAAGTTAATCATAGGTTAATAAGTTAATATTTTTAATTAAATGGTATTTTAGTCCAAATAAAGTTTAGTATACTCCTTGTACTTTTATTAGTAGAATGATTTACTAGTAGAGACCCTGTGTTGTAGAACCCTAGATCTTGATGGCATGGCATTGTGAATAGTGTTGTGAATAATGTCTAAGACTTAAAACCTATTGTAATGCCTTGAATGGTTATCAATGATAATGAAAATCTTGTTTTGATATATTTTGGGTGGATGATGTGTTATGGCAGGTATTAAAGCCTTAAGAATGTGTTCTTAAGTTTATGGGTGTTTGGGATGGAGGAGCAAAATGATAAAATACTCTTAAGTGTCAAAAAGGGGAATGTCTTAACATACCCTCAATTTTAGGGAACTCTAGTTTTATCAAGGATGATCGGAATCAAATGATTCTTGAGCTATTAGAAAGATATCGAAACTCTCTTCGATGTTCATGTTGAACATTTTTCTATATTTTGAGTTTAGGATAGGTTAGTTGTTGGATTTCCGAAGACGGGTCTACTGAAATTTTGGTCTACTGAAATCGATCACAGAACCAGTCAGTTTTAGAGCCCATTTATACCATTAAAAACTCAGAATTGAATTAGGATTTAACCATTAGACACAAAATTATTCCCCTTTGAATTACGAGTCCAACTCAAGTTTAATCATCAAAATTCGATAAATGAGTCAAAAGCTATGGTCAAAATGCCAAAAGGGGAAAAACTCAACCCAGTAAGAGGACCCACTTGTCGATGAGTGCACCAGAGGGCCATGAACTCGTCGATGAGTGAGACGAACAAAATGCTCAAAAATATCACTCGTCAGTGACTGTAACTCACTCGTCAACGAGTACATGCACTGAAATTGCAAAAAATGAGATTTTTAAAGGGTACAAGCGTGATTTTGACAACCCTAACCCTATAAATACCCAATTTTCATGGGATTAAGGCTTTTAATACTTTGAGAAACAGATTTTGAGATGAAAAGGGAGAGGTCTAGGTTTTCCAAAAGGGATTTTCATTTGAGAGCAAGGAGGAGCTCGATTTCTTGCCCTAAAAGCTTGGATCTTTATCTCCAAGCTCGGATCTTCCTTCCATTGCACCATTGTAGTTTGGAGTTAGCTTCTACAAGCTTCCTCAAGGACTGGATCTTATTCCTTAAGCCTTCTCAAGCTTGGATCGTGCATCCAAGGCAATTCTCAAGCTTCAACAAAAGTGGGTTTTTGTCTTAGAAGGTAACTACACTCTACTAACTAGCTTCTTGTAATTTCATAAGTAAATATACCTATTCTTTAATCTTGCTATGATTCAACCTAGAAATAAGAGTTTTAAATTGAGGGATTTTTTCAAGGTCAATGATAAATCTATTTTTGGGTTATTATCCTTAAAGAAAATGTGATGTAGGTATGATGTTGATGAAATAGGCTTAATGGCCTAGATTATTTTGATATAATGCCATGAATGAAGATGTTCTATGTTTTTAGGATTTTTTCAAGTATACTATGATGATAATATGCTTTGTATGAACATGTATGAAATGTTTAAAGTTTCCTAAGTATATTGTGATGCTCACAAGCACTCCACGTACTCTGTGTTTTATATGACCGAGGTTTTCTCATAAGCATGATATTTCAAGAATCATAAGAAATGTTTTTCAAAGGAAAATTTATACGAAGAAGCATAAGTTCATAAGCATTGACAAGGACAAACTTTGGGTTGGTATTTCTAAGATTGGTTACCTCATGCTTACAAGGATCATGTCTAAGATCTTTCATAAGCTCCAAGGATCATAAGTCTCGCAAGGCTTCTAAGAACTTATAAGAAATGCATATGTGTCAGATCGGTTACAAGGCTCACAAGTGTTCACAAGCTCCACAGATAATGTCTAAGATCGGTTCACAAGTCTCCAAGGATCATAAGGCTCACAAGGCTTATAAGAAACTTACAAGAACTCATAAGGCTTTTAAGAATTCATAAGAACTCATAAGGCTTATACAAGGTGTTTTGTTTTCCACGAAAGATAAGATTTGACGAATGATTTTCTATGATGGGTTTTAAGCATGAATTTATGAATTGTATTCTTTTAAGTACTTGAATGCGATATTATTGTTGTTATAACATTGTTAGCTAGTAGTTTGTACACACTGAGTATTCCATGCTCAGCCGTACATTTTATGTCGGTAGATCCGTTCGACATTTGTAATCCCAGTCCGTGTGTTGAGGAAAATTACGGTGAAGAGGAGCCAGCAGAAGCTCAGCCAGAGGAGGAAAGGAGCTTAGACAAGTGGTGGCCTTATCCTGAACACTATTAATAGTGGGTGGGAGAGAGATTACATTTGTATTTTGATGAGTGTGCATGTTGTTTTGGTTTATTTATTGTGCAAACTTGGAATACAGTCATATGTATAAAATAAAATTTTAAGTTCACGCTTCCGCACTACTCTATGCTTCCGTTATGCATGTTATGCCTTGAGTATTTTACAGGATGGTTTGGTATCAGATATAGCACATCATGAGCGAAAGTATCCCTAACTCGTAGGAGGTATTTTGGGTCGTGATAGTGCAATGCAGGGGTAATAATTTAAGAATATTTAAAATTAAATAATATAATTTATTTATTTAAATATTAAGTAACATATTTTAGAAATATTTAATAAATTTTATTTTTAATAATATAATTTTTTTTATTTGATAAACATTATTATTTGTATTAATTAACTGATTTATAATAATAATTTTTTCTTATTTTAATAATATGTAATGGAAAATCATAGGTTTCTTAAAATTAAACTTAAATTAATACATCCAAGAGTTGGAGATAAGAGAGGACTCTACAATAGTGGAGATAAAGAGGGCTCTGGGATGAGATAGTGAGTCCCAAACTTGCAAGAGTTGGAGATAAAAGAGGACTCTACGGATTAAAGAGAAAAGCCACATGTCGTCTTTAAAATAAAAATTTATAGGATTTGAGGGATTGGGGTTTGAAGAGCAAAGAGAGAAGTCTTTTTCTTTATATTATAAGTAGTAGATATATACTACCAATATGTTATTTATTATGTTTGTTACCTTAGAGCATACTCAAATTGTGTTATACTAATGTAAGCACTCAATTTTTTTGTCCATATAAGGCCTACGAGACCTCTTGACTAAGAAAGTGACCAAATGCTACTTTGATGTTTGTTACTATTTTATAGATAGTTTCCACTTTGATTTTTGTAATTTCCTATGAGTTAATGTGTTTATATTTGGGTGAATAATGATTGAAATTGTCTGTAGCATTTTTCTAATGTCAATTTGAAATCCTAATTAGCATGTTTTCATTCGTGAATATGATTTCATAATAGCATCATAGTTAGTTTTGATATAAGAATGTTATCTTGGTTTTTGATTTTAAGTGAGTTTAGGGAGTAAGTAACTATCGTTAGTGGGTGTCAAGTATGCCTAATACAATCCCTTTTCACAACTGAATCTTTTACTCAAATCTTTATTTTTAATCAATTTCTATAACCATTGAGAGATCAGGTTTCCCATTCTCCCTCAAATGAGAATATTTTTCTTGTTTCATCATTCATTATTAAGATTTTTTTTTAAATTTAGAATGATGATAAATCTCATGTCCACAACTATACTTATATATATATATATCGGCCGCATTTGTAAGGAGCCATGCCTTAGTCCAGCCCACATTAATATGGTCCTACGAAATTCAGCTCAGTTGTAGTCTTAGGGCCTAAACTATAGGTAATATTGGATGTGCTTTTTTTGCGTCTGGATGCTGGCCCATCCCATCCCATTGACACCCCATTGACACTCCCTACTACCAACATTGTTAAGAAATGATAGTTAATGCTCCTTCACTAGGGAGAAGGTCATGGGTTCCAATCACTAGGGTGAAAGTCATGGATTCCAAACACACCATGGTTAGAGATGTAACCACATAGGCAAGGCCATATGTCTTGGGTTCCAAGTCCCTCTGAGAAAAAGATGGTAAATTTTTGGGCAAACCTGTATGAAAAATAAATATCAAAGTCAACATTGATTTGCTATTTCCAAGATGAAGGATAATACACCTCTAATCTGGAACAGGAATAAGTTGTTCCAATAGTAGGAAGTATGTTCCCCATAAAGGTGGATTCAGTTCGAATTTTTATTGGTGAGGTAATTGGAAAGGCTCCACTAACCTACTAACAAGTGTCAAGTGTCACGAGTCAACTAACATAGAGGATGACTTGTAAAAAAAAATGAAAAATAGATCAAGATAAAATTATGAACGAAACTACCACTACTTAAGTGTTCTCCAAAAAATGCATCACCCTCTTTTACAACATTTGCTAACTACATAGTACTAAGCTTATAAAAACTGAATACACACAATTAAGTTAAAAATATCATCTTCTTTTTCTTTAGTCTCCGACTAAATACCCCTTCCAAGGCACCATCTTTTTCCTATCTCGTCTCTTTCCATAGACCTCAGTAAACCTGGCCTATGTATATCTTCCTCTTTTGTCTAAAGACAGTGACCTAGCAATAATCTGAAACTCAAAAGTTAGTTTGATCTTATTAAGTTCTTTGGCCATCTCGTTTGTACGTTTCGTACATATCTTACCTGTATTGTTATTCCTTGTTTAGGGTGAACTCATATTTATAGTTTTGATATAACTTGTATTAAGGTTTATGTAAAATCCCAGTGAGAATGGAGAAACAAGACTTTCTTGTAGAAAATGAGAAGGATGTTTGTTCATCTCGTTTTCAAGGTTTATTCTCTTGGTTGGAGCAATAGTGAATTGACATGAATCTTCGTGGACATAACACACATTGGGTTGAACCGCTGTGATGCTTGTCTTTGTATTTATTTATTTATTTTCTTTTGTTTTTGCATCCTGGAAAAGGTCTCATTTACAAGAATTGCTTTGCTAGACTTATTTACTCATTACAAATGACAAAAGAAAAAAAAAACTATATCTATAAATGAAGTTGCAAAAAAATTATAAAATTAAATAAAACAGAAGAAAATTCATATTCAATAAAATTTAATTAGATAAGTAAAATTTAATTAGATAATAATCGAAATATAAAAACAATAAAGTCTAACTTGGATACGAATCACTGAATTATAAAACAAACACAAATACAACCTTGAACTTCAAGAGGGGCATATGCAAGCCATTTTCTCGTTCTACTTTAACATTTACCCTATGTTTGGTTGCCGAGAAAATAAGTGAAAACATGGAAAAGAAAAGAAAATGAGATAAAACACAACCAAGAATTGTATTAGAAATCTGAAATTTTCTTTCCTTTTCCATGTTTTCATCTATTTTCTCGGCAACCAAACATAGCATTAGGGATTTAAGAGTGAAGAGACAAGAAACTGGACAGAAGTGATAGAGAATAGAATGTTCAAAATGATGAAAGAAAAGACTAGCTCGAAGCAATATATATAATATAAAAATTTTCTATTTTTCAAACGATAAATACTATATATTATAAAATGTTTTTAAAGTTAGGGGGCAGCTGGCCCCATTGCCCAAGTGTTGTGATCTATTAAATAATATAGTATAGAAGTTTTTATTCTAAAGTTCAGGGGCAACTACCTTCTGGCTCTGCCCCTGCTAGGATATGGTGGTTGCTGAGGTCTTTAGTAGGAGAGAAAAGAGGAAGAAGATGGAGCTGTTGGGGTTATTGGCCAGAGATGAGAGAAAAAGAAGATGATGCTTTTAATTGATGGTGTTTGGTGAGTAAATTTAAGTTTAATCGAACCCAAAATGAGAAAAATCACCAACCAATCAAATAGCTTGAATTGATGCATAAGCAGTAAGAGCATTGATTTTATTTATTTTTGGTTGAAGGCTGATCTCATAAAAACTGGGAAGATGATTACAAAACACCTTAGGCAACGATGCCCCTAGTTGAATAGATCGAAAAGGGAAGATAGGTTATAGATACTATCATTTAGAGCCCCTTGGGCTATTGCATGCACGCAATGTTTGCCTGGCAATAAATAAACCGGAATTCCACATTACCACATCGACTTCCATATGATGGATATCCGCCATAATGACTTGAATTTCCTAGTGAGAAAGATTTAACTTAGGTTGAGGGAGTTGATAATTTGTTGTGAGTCAGACTCAATGATGACCTGAGGCCAACCAAATTAAATTTAAAACAACTTGAAGGCCCAGCCTGATCACCTCAGCCTCTACGACACGACTGCTCCCTTTGAGGAGTGGAAGAGAAACAAAAGTCAGCGCCTCCACATCGCTATTTCTCGCAATGGCACCCGCCCCAACAACAAGGTTAGAATGGGGAGCCTCCCCATCCACATTGAATTTAATCCATGAGTGATTTGGGGGGCGGGAGGCACTTAGGATTGCTCTGATGATCATCTGAAGAGATTGAGGATCCCCATCCCCCAAAGAGGACAACTCCATAATAAAACTTTCAATTTTATGGATGGTAGCAATGGGATTTGACAAAATATCTCGAAAAAGAGCTTCATTTTGGAGCTTCCATATGAACCACAATGTGCTGCACAAACAAGTCGCCACTGAGGATCCCTCCTTACCAAACCTCCCACCCATTCCACCATTCAAGAAAAGAGACCCCAACCTAAGGGGGGAGGTGTAAACTGAGATCTGAGCTAAACCAAATGCCATGAGAGCAAGGGCAGTCAAGGAACATACGAGAATAGTTTCAATCTCCTTCTTACAAAGAATGTAGAACTCATCTATCATGACCTTCTTGCACCTAAGATTTGCAACAACTACTAGAGCGTTGTGACACAAACGCCAAATAAAAATCTGAATCTTGGGAGGGAGGTGAAGTTTCCAGATTCTCTGCCAAAAATTCTATTTTGGGGCATCGACACTAGTGCTAGAGGACGACCTTTGGGCTGAAACCCACAAAATTGAGCCTTATAGGACTTAAAAAATTTCCAAGAATCCAGACTTGGTAACTCTAAATAGGCAGAGCTTATTTAGATTTTATAGTGTTAAGTTAAAGTTTAATTGAAGGTATATTTTTTTGAAGCAAGGGTTTTACCTCTTAAGAAAAATTGAGCTCGTGCCTCTTCATTACTTTAGAGATAAAAAATCTACTTCAAAATTCTATACATTCAATTAAGCTTTAACAATCTAAAGTTCAAATAAGCTTAATTTTAAAATAAGGTCTACCATGCAATTGAGAGAATGAACATACGGAAAGGCACCTAAAGCTTTAGCCAATGCTTCTTCGAGGAGAGTCTCACCCTATCCCATTGTTCTGAAGTCAGAAAAGTATCATATTTTCATCATCCTGAACCTCGTTACCCTCCAGGTTTCGAGCCGAATTCCTATCATGAAGCTACTCTACCCAATCTCGTTAATTTCAAAGGGGCCACTGTCTTGGAACGGCAGCCCCAGGATAAATGTTGACACTCTGCTGGAACTGTCAGGGTCTAGGATGGAACCTGACAGTTCGTCAACTCGGAGATATGGTGATGTCTCTCCATCCCTCCATTGTCATGTTTATGGAGGACAAAGATGAAAGTTAAAAAATTGACCTGGATAAAAAAAAACAGTTTTTTTTGGATCATATGTTCACTATTGATCCAACTGGTTTGTCGGGAGGTATTGCCACTTTTTTGGAATAGGAACGGTGAAGCTGAGAGTATTATCCTTCACTCACCCAAAATTAGTGCAATTAAAGATAAAAGAGAAGGATGATAATCCAGAGAAAGGGGACTTTTCCTTAATTATGGTTCGGAATGACGACATGGCTCGAAACAACATATGGAGGGATATTGGGAGTTCCGGGATAGCAACCTCACTCTGTGGTTAGCAATGGGAGATTTTAATGCTTAGCTTTTTGAATCAGAAAAAAAGTTGGGGGGGAAAGAACCAGAAGCCGCAGGTCAGTTCATTCCTTTTCAAAGGATGGTGTCTCAAGCGCGGATCATTGATCTTCATTATCAAGGCAAAACCTTTCAATTGGAGTAACAAACGTGATGGAGAGGAGCTCATCCAGGTCGGCTAGATAGAGGTTTGGCTAACCTGAATGGATTGATTTATGTTCCTGCTTCTTCTGTCACTCACGTCCCAGCTATTGGGTCTGATCACAGACCGATAGTGAGAAACACAGAGTGGCATCCAGAGTTTTTTAGACCTCTTTCCGGTATGAGGCTATGTGGTCATCCAATCCATCTTGTTCAAATATTGTCTCTAATGCTTGGTCTAATTGTGTGGTGGTTTCCTTATGTTCTATCTTGGTAATAAGATCAAAAATTGCAAACTCGATCTTAAGCGATGGAATAAATTCGAGTTTGTGCACTTCATTCAAAGGTACTTAGTCTTGACAAGCTGGATACTATACAAGAAAGGGATGATAGGGGCGCTCTATGCTCTTGAAAAAATTTTGACTAGTGAATTGGAAGAGGCCCTCAAGAAGAAGAGATTTTTGGGCTCGCTAGGAAATCAAGGTCAGTGGGCTTAAATTGGGGGGACCAGAAATACAAGGTTTTTTCATCAAACTACCTTTCAAAGAAGAAGATCAAACAATGATTTCGAATCTCCAAAGAATTTGGTGATTGGATCTCCAATCATGCGGATATCAAGAAGCACATATCCAATCATATAAGTTGGTTTTTGCCACCTCAATCCTGATATTCTCCGATCTATTGAGAATATCCCGACCTTAGTCACCTTTGAGATGAATGAAACCCTCTCTCAGAATGTTATACATAGAGGAAATAAAATGTGCTCTTTTTTCAAATGAGTCCTCTAAAATCTCCTGGCCGGATGGTATGCCTGCTCTATATTTTCAAAGACACTGGGATATTGTGGGGAAACTGTCTGTGATGCAATTCAAGTTTTTTTAATAGTGGATTCCTTCTTAAAGAACTAAATCATACCCTTATAGTCTTTACCCAAAAATTTCAACCCCCAATCCAGTGGTCAATTTGACCACTCAGTCTTTGCAATGTTGTCTACAAGTGATCTCTAAAGGTCTGGCAAATAGCTCAAACTCTTCCTTCATATCTTATTGGCCGTGAGCAGTCGGCTTTCGTAGGGAAGACAAATTACGGAAACGTTTTAAGAGATCATGAAGTTTTCCACTACTTAAGAAGACTCAAAACAAGGAGAAAGAGTATCAAACTGACAATGAAGTTGAATAGAGTAAGGCGATGAAGTCTTGGATGGTCTTCTGGAAGTCGTATTGATTGAAGAAAATGGGTTTTGGGACAAGGTGGAGACAAATTATCATGCAGTGTGTTACAACTGTCTCTTGTTCTAGGTAATCAACGGGAGCCAAATGAGAATATCATAATTCCAAGGGCCGCCAAGGGAACCTCTCTATCCGTAATTTATTTATTATTATTATCTGCACTGAAGCTCTATCTTCTATGATAGAAATTTATGAAGGTAATTTCATGAGTGGAATCAAAGTCGCCACAAAAACCAAAAACAATCCTCACTCCCACATTTTGTGAGATGATGTTTCTTGTTGTTAAGTGTGGATATGGTTGAATGTACCCCATCATAATGGAGATATTGATTGTTACTCAAAGCATCGGGAACACAAGCTATAATCTTCAAAAAGTCGTGAAGTTAATTTCAAGCCCCCATGCCACCACCACCCTGTACAATTAGGCCTATCGCTTTCTTGCCAGATGTAGAGTGAGCAAGGTCTGTTACAATTCGTCCAGTTATTGTCACAATCTCCACGGGATAGAACATATTCGAGGGTACAGGACTGCTCCTTTAAAAAAAACTCTTCTGAAAGTACTGGAATCAACAAAGGCTGATTTGTTACTCACAGTAGGAGACACATAGTCCACGCCGTAGAGAGTCTATTTACGAAGGGTCACTAGT